>JARFIW010001599.1:2763333-3377500 GCA_036346225.1 Platerodrilus igneus
ATAGAAAAGCGTTTATTAATTTAAATTTGTATAAAAATATCCTTACAATTTTAACGAAGTTTGAGGAGTTTACATTTTATAAAGGCGATATTTAATGTGATATTTAAATTAGAACAAGTAAATAAACCAAAAAGCACCTAGTACATTTTTATATAACTAGCAATTCGATAGAGATTTTACACTAGTCGTATTCAATCAGAAAAGACACGCACAACAACCGGGAACATTACCGTCCATCATAATATTTGAATCAATTCACATGGAGTTCAAGAAAACAACAACAACCACAAAAATAATAAAATGTCATAAAAGTAATGCGTTCACACAATTTGAGGACATTGAACTTGACGCAACGAAAGCATAAAAGCATAGCATGTGAGAATGGTATTCAGAATTTAAAAAAAAAGGAATGGAAATGGAGATTGTAATATAACCATTACGTTCGGTACTAGAGTCAGGAATAACGAAAACATAGTTTAAGGATAACAGACGTATAAAATTTTTTCGAAAATTTAAAACAGAGAAGTTGAAAAAGTTGCATATGACATAATTTTCAAAAACTTTAACGGTTAAAATCTGGTAAACCCGAAGTGCGGCAGTCTTGAAGTTAAAAGCAAATTGAAGCTCTTGTAAAACTCTATTAGTTTTCACAATAAAATTTTATTAAAATTTTTAAAACAAAAAAGTTGAAAAAGTTGCACATGACAAAATTTTCAAAAACTTTAACGGTTAATATCTTGTGAACCCGAGATGCGGCAGTTTTGCAGCTGAAAGCAAATTGAAGCTTTTGTGGAACTCTATTAGTCTTCACAATAAATTCTTTTAGAATTTTTAAAGCAGAAAGTTGAAAAAGTTGCATATGACAAAATTTTCAAACACTTTAACGGTTAATACCTCTTGAACCCGAAGTGCAGCGGTGTTGCGGTTGATAGCAAATTGAAGCTTTTGTAAAACTCTATTAGTTATCACAATAAAATCTTTTTAAAATTTTAAAACAAAAGAGCGTAGCATGTTCGAATGGCCTTCAAAATTTTAACAAAAGAGACGGAGATGGAGATTGTAATATAACCATTTAGTTCGAAAGTAGAGTCAGGAATAACGAAAACATGGTTTAAGGATAACAGACGTATAATCCAGGGGTTCTTGATCGGTGGCCGATGGCGTATTATTTTGAGTTTTGCTGGATTACTAAGGCCAGAATGATGAAGAGGTTCAACGTGTATTTAAATTGCATCAGTAGTGTTTTAAGAGGGTGTGTATTTTCTTTCGGCAACTATTTGCTCGATAGTAAATCACTGAAATGGGTGACCAAACGTGCCGAAGAAATAATCAAGTCTCTCAGTGGAGTTAATCTAAAAATCCTTAAATTACTAAACTGTGAGTAATGTTTTGAGCTTTTTTTGTTCTATTTTTCTTAACGCTTGATAAATATGTACATGCAAAACTTTAAATATATGTGGTAATTGGTTTGTAGAGCCACGGAGTGAGTTGTTTGTATTTAAGAATAAGATTATTGGAAAGGAAGTATAAGACTTTTGAAACGCTAAAAAGGGTGTACCTATTAAGTGAAAAGCAAGCTTTAATTGTAGAATGTGTTGCCAATAAATATATTTTTGTAAATTTCAAATTTTTAATGGCCTTGAAATGGTAAAAGCAGAAGCTGGGATTGTGTTATTTATTTCGAAATCTGGTTGTTAAGGGCATTTCCCAGTAAATAAGATTTTAAAAAGTATAAAGCCATTTGGGAATCTAGTGCAATGGAATGGTGTTATTAGTTATAGATAATAGGCTTTTTGTTCTGTTAATAATACTCGACCAATAGAGGTAAAATTATATTAGTAATTTAAGGTTAATGTACGGGCAATTATATTTTCGAAAATTATTGTTAATAGAGTTTAAATTTAGATAGAATTTTTTTACTTATTTTTAAAATAAGTAGAAGAGATAAATGTGACAGGATATCCAATATGCCAGTGATGAAGTCACAGCTGGGAGAGGCCGTTATTTTGAAAATTTTTGAAATTTGATAGAAAATCTAGGAGTGTCTTTAGGTTATGATTACGTATGGCAAGAGCATATATGATGAAATTTTGGAACATCAAAAGCAAGTAGACCTATTTGAAAAAACACATTCCCGGGAGCGAGTATATCGAGGAAATTATTTTGTCAAGACGGTTGACGCCCTTAAATTTGAACAATTAGTAAAGCCTTTCAAGTAGTTAAAAATAGCTTTCTATTTCAGCCATTTTTGCATTCTAAAATTTTACTCTTTTTGCATGTGTTCCCATGGGAACTCACACTCGCACCACTGCAGTTATCCGGTCGCCTTTAAAATTCTAACAAGATTTTCGCATCTTCTAGCGAAAGAAAATTCGTAACGTAACGTTATTTTTACTCTTAAGAATCTGCACTGTTTTTCTAAGGGGAGGGAATTCGTAACTATGGTAGGCATTTTTTTTTTATAATGCAGGAATACTACCAGTAGAGATTAAATCATGTTGATTTTAAGGTTAATGTACCTGCAATTATATTTTTGAAAATTATTGTTAATAGAGTTTAAATTTATATAGAATTTTTTTACTTATTTTTAAAATAAGTAAAAGAGATCAATGTGAGAGGATATATAATATGCCAGTGATGAAGTCATAGCTGGAGAGACTGTTATTTTGAAAATTTTTGAAATTTGATAGAAAATCCAGAAGTGCTTTCAGGGTATGATTACGTATGGCAAGAGCATAGGTGGTGAAATCTTGGAACATCAAAAGCAAGGAGACCTATCCGGAATAATCACATTCCGGGTAGGGAGTATATCGACCAAATTATTGGGTCAAGACGGTTGACGTCTTTAAATTTGAACAATTAGTAAAGCCCTTCAAGATAAGTGAGTGGTAAAAAGTAGTTTTCTATTTCGGCCATTTTTGCATTCTAAAATTTTACTTTTTTTGAATTTGTTACCATGGGAACTCACTTCGCACCACTGCAGTTAGCCGGTCGCCTTTAAAATCCTTACAGGATTTTCGCACCTTCTGGCAAAAGGAATTCGTAACGTAACGTTATTTTTACTCTAAAGAGTCGGTACTGTTTTTCTAAGGGGTGGGTATTTGTAACTATGGTAGGTATTTTTTTTATAAAACAGGAATCCTTACCTTTTTGTGCAAGTATTATTTAAACAAAGTTTTTTCGTTTAAATGTTCCAATACTTTTTCTATATTTTTACAGTTATTTGACATTCTTTAGTAGTGTCTAGGAGAATATGAAACATTTGTAGTTTTGAATCAAAGATACATTACAAACTTTAAGTTGTCGTCGTTTTCTAGACTTCGGAGGTAACAGAGTATTCAAGTACGTCATCGCTAAATAATTATTATTAACATATTTGGCACAGGAAGGCTTGATTAATGCATAACTTGCTGTTTGGCAATGATATTATTCAGTGCTGCCCAGTTTATGAATACATTAATCTGGATTAAACAAACCCATCATGTTGTTCAAAAGATTTCTGTGCAGGTGTAAATTAGTATGTGATAATTATGTACTAATTTTATAAATACGTAAATTGCAAGCTCTTAACACATAAAATGTTAATTGAAATCCACTTTATAAATAACGCCTTATGTAGGAAATTGAGTAATACTGAAGAATATGGTTCTACATCAACGTCTCATAAAATGCTTTTGACAGCAAGAGAATGAATACGCACATGCATCATTTAATAATTAATAATGATTTTGCAAAACAAACTACAGGAACTTTCACTTTCGTGATTCAAGTGGTAAAATATACCGTGTTTAGTATGATTTAAGGATGCACCTGCGTTTTAATCTAAATCTTAGATCGTGTTAATTTATGCCATCTGCGGTAGGCGCCCAAGTATAATTTAAGAATGTACGTAAGTCACTTAACCTACATTTCTAAAATTGTGCAAGTTAGCGTAATTTGATGAAAATTCAGTTTCTAGGTAAATCAGATTCTCTGAGAGACACCTGATGCTTAACGTCCGTTCTAATTTAAGATTTAATTACCTTGGCAGATAGTTAAGTACTGGCCAGAAGGACTTTACGTCAAAACATTTTACGTAGTATAGTGAAATGTCATCTAGTATATCTCAGATTTTACGTTGCAGAAGACAATTAACTTAATCGCAGGGTCTTATATGCACTTTTTGACACCCTGATTTTAGTTAATTAATCATCTTTTCGATTAAGTTGCATCTTCCTAAGGCATATTGCCATAACTTTAAGGATTATGATTCTCCGAAATACTTGCTACTATCTCAAATTTCAATAATAAGATAGCAAATGATTGGTCCATGTTGACTAATTTACCCTCTTTTAAGGGGAAAGAATACATTGTTATAATCCTTCCCTTTAAGAATATATTCACAGTAATTACGGAACCTACTTACCTGGTACCTAAGGTCCAAGTACTTACACTTCTAAAAACTTGCAACGGGTTTTCATGGTGCAACCTCCGTATGCACTTTATATGATAATTGATGAAACATTTTTCGGTCAATTGTTACGTGCAAAATTGACGTTAAGTATCTGAATTAGTTTACACTACAACGGCAAAGTGATGTAGCAGTTAATTAGAGCAGCGACTAGTTTTTAGTGTTGCGGGATGAGTCCTAGAAATACAAATAACTTTTACGAATATACATATTTCAACATTTTCACAAAATACTTTTACACAAACATTAAAAGGTCGTTGAACTGTTTATCTATATAAAGTCCTTCAACGCCAATGCACCTAAAAAGAATCATCTCTAATGAAAGCCTCCCTGGAAGATGGGCGTTCAGAGAGGCGGTTTAGCGATGATTACTATCGTAGAGGTTGATGTATTTTATTTACATGATTCCTACCTACTAGTTTAAGATAAACACAAATAGTTAGAAATAAGGTTTACTTCCTGTTTAACCAACCTATATTATCAAGCATAAATTACACAGTAAATAACAACAGGCAAAAATTAAGATATACCCTAATTGGCCAAATATGCGTACAGTTAAAAAATAACTTCAATTTATCATTTATGTAGATCCAATCAATTTAATTTTTACATACTATGTAAATGCAATTTTAAGCTTTTTATATGAAATTTTTTTTGTTTATAATACGCTTTGAATAAGCGTGCACCAATATAAAAGTTCTTAATAATAAAAGATTCTACTCATTTTTTTTACTCCCACCCACTACAATTACTAATTATGAAACAGCATGTAATGTTTACAGGTAGAAAGCAAAAATCCAATAAACTTGCGGCTTTGTTGGGGTTATATAATGATACCCATAGCGTAATGGTACGTTTGAAGTGTGTCCCTGATTACACATTGAGACTAAGTAATAAGGAAGTGGGGGTCAGTAATACCAAAGGATAAGCGGTAACGCCGGTTCTGCTATACAATGGTGCGTACCTAGAAGAATCGACTTGAAACTCTCCAAATGTAGCTAAATTAGTATTTACTGATGGAGGTATCTTTATATCCGCTATTTTACTAGCGTTTGGGAACCTGTTTACTAACAAGCCCGAGGGTTAATACCATCATTTGAATTATCCAGTAATCAATTTTGTCCCGCACGACGATGATCGCGTGTCAATTTAAACCTCTGCTCTCGAATAAATGAAGATGACCGATTCTCCCCTTCTTTATTATCCGTGGTTTTTATAAGTTTTTACATTTCAGGGTTATTACCCGAAGTCTTCAATCTTGTGAGGTAGCTCGAACTAAGCTTTCGTCCCTTAATGTTGGCTTGCTTTTAATTTTTTTTATTATAGTTTTAATCGCTTTAGAACTCTTCTGACAACATTTTTAAAAATTCAAAATTAATTTTTAAAATTTATTATTTAAAGTAAATTTCACTATTAATTTAGTGTTAAATAATATAAGATCTAATTCCGTTCGTCTCTTTATGCAGCAGCAACAAATACAGCAAATTAAACTTCAATTTCGCTTTTGGATTACGTAACTACAAAAAAGAAAAAACTATTATATTGAACTGAACTGGTTAATTAAAAATCCTTTCTATCAAAACAACGTTTTTTTATATACCTCATAACTATTGTGTTTTATTGTCTTAACAATTAGTAAAATAAATCTTGCTAATAACTAATATCGTTTGCCCTTTACACGGAGGACAACAGATAATGCTATTTTGTATTTAACAATAGCCTCTTTAGTACAATAAAGTGTTATTTATAGTAATTGATAAACTGCAGGGAATATTTGTTAATTTTTCAAAAATTGTAACTTTATAGTCTATTTTATTTACAAACAATAGGTGTCTATTTCATAAGTATGTAATCAGAAGTGACTATAGATTGCAACTTCGTTGTTATGCGTGAAAAACTCCATGTTGCTGCCGTTAATTATTAAAAGTTGTTAATAAAATCTGAAATTTAACAAAGTTTTTCGTTCAAATTAATTGCTGCCTAAAATTAGAAATGCTTTCCTTACGTTAATTCTACTTATGAGTAATTGGAACACTTAATAACATAAATCAATATGAACTTAAAAGTTATTGTACAATTTCAAAAACACACTTTATTATAACATTTATAATTCTAACTTTATTAAATAATCTAATGTGGCGATTCTATAACTCGCGTTTAACTGCTCAATTTTCAAGGTCATCTTATTTCCATACGTGTACATTGGATACCAAATACCGTTAATATGTCGGTTATTTCCCGAATATCCATCTGCATTTATCTAAATCTTTTGCGAAAACTGTAAAGCTCCGATAGTTATTAACGTTTGCGTTTAATATATTGGGCGTTATATCATTTTAATCCTTTACTTGTTTTTTTATCATATGGTAATAGCAATGGTATTTAGTATACACTAAAAAAGTTTCTACATTTTACTTGGTGCTAAAAGCTTATTTATTTAACTAAAATTAATAAACTTATTTCTAATCCCTAATGTTTTATTAAATAACGCACTCTCGCGTTAATTATTAATAAATACTCCTTCTAAAAATTCCTCAACGTAAAGTTTATGCTAAAATTAAACAGGCGATAACTGGTTCTAGGTATCTGATAATTGATTCTTATGTGTTTTCCATTAAAAGCTTCGTCGAATTAAAGCTGCGTATTAACCCAATAAACCGCGTTTTCCATTTTTATTTTCTTAACAACAATATTACTTTGAGCTCTGGCCATTAGTGAAACGAAATTATTATACACTTGCTTTTCAATCTACACAACGAAAACACGTGTAGAATGGTTGGTTGTTTTCGTTTTTCTGTATGAAAGGTTTGCGCACGTCTTACAGCGTGGTGGGTATTTCTGGGTTTTATAAAATTATACTTTTCGACGACAATCAATTAATTTTATTTATAATTATTATAGCCCCTACCGGTGGCCCTTAAAGCCACAATGAATGGTCGCCCCTTGTTGTGATGGGAGGACCACCCCAAAGTGGATCACGCGCACCTCTGTTTCGCACCGTTTTTACAGACGGTAGGGGCCAACCTGACGGTGGTGACCCGAGGCAGAGTGTTTATACACTAATTTTTTTTATATGCGTACCCGGTAGCTGTTGGAAACAACATATGCACACAGGTTTACGGATGCATCACCTTATTGGTGATAAAATGACCGGTTGTTTGTATGTGCGAGGATATTATGATTTCTTTGTTAGGATAGTTTTATGTATAGAATTCCGTACGTACAATGCTGATTTCGAACTGTGATTTTTAATGGGGTAATTTTGTTCCTTTTTCTTGTTTGAAGATTAATATAGGGGGTTACCTAAAATCTGCAGCACGTCATGTTAAAACTGATTCTTTTTTTTATTCATGAATATGTATATTGTGTACCTACAAATTGTTCATTTTTGGTACTATTGTGTTTTGTATATAATTTTGTTTTTTGTTAAATTAGAGGTTTTTAGGTTGTAAATGTTTGATTGTGCGTGAGTGAGTATATTTTTATTTCAGGCCTCACTTCATTTTTATTGTAGGTATAATACCCCGCCCACTCGCCGATTGAGCCCGGTCAATTTCTTTTTTTCTTCCTCGTTTTTATTTTCTTTTTTTAGACTACATCGCTGAACGTAGCATTACATTCAAAATATTGAAGATCAGTGAAGCATATTTAACCAACCGGCTGCTTAATATTAAGTGATAGGTATTGCTATTTTCTTCAATAGCATAGTGGCACAGTTGCGAATGGGAATATACAACAGTTTTATTTAGATGCCGCCCTACGTCCACCCGATACTAAAAGGTAAAGATAATTTTTAGTAGATAATAAATCTGGTGAATGCCTGGTGGGTCTAAAGAAAAGGAAGCTAAAGCAGATTTTGGTGCAAGTAGTAAGAATGAAGGGTTTCTATGTTATCTTTTGAACTGACGCATACGCGGAGGAAACCCCGCGCATTTTTAAAATTTCTAATACTTTTAAACACCGACCACCAATTTCTTTCTACGGCTATTAGTGCTTTCTAATTAATCGATTTAACCGTTTAGTATGAAAATTGAGACAATATCCATCAAGCACTGTTTGTTATTAATAATTAATATCATCTGCGGAGCTTTACTCCGCAAGAGCATGTACTTGCGAAGGAGTTTGCAATTCTCTGTTTTTATCTACGTTTTGAATAGGATAGGCTTGGTAATGTTCATTGTGCCTCTGGGATTAATACAATTACATTTCTTCTATCTGTAACCCGTGAAAACGAAAATATTGTGACGAATCTAGAGGTCGACGTATTGTATAGACTGCACTAGAAAAATTAATAAATGAATTTGATTCACAAGTAACAATATATGACGGTTATTCCGATTCGAATGTCAAAAATTTCAGTGATCCAGATGAGGTTTCGGCTACAATTTCGGTAGATATGTTGAGAGCAAATAAAGAGCAACTAGCGCTGCCTAATAAGGCAAAGATGGTTTTTTAAGTGGCAAAAATTTTCAGACTACAGAATTAGTAAGAAGCGAGAAGCACCTAATATTGCGAGGAAGTTCCCGGATCTACAATAGTAGCTAAAAATCTAAATACGGAAATAGAAGTGTGGCAACTAATTTTTTCAAATGACGTCATACAAAATGTAGTGCATAACACCACCATTTATGTCGTCAAAATAAGTGAAAATTATGAGGAAAAGAGGGACACTAAGTATGCTAGCATTGTAGAAATCCTGGGTCTTATAGGTTTGTTGTATTTAGCCGGCATAATACGTCTACGTCACCAAAAGGCGAAACAGTTGTGGTCTATTGAGACAAAAGCGGAGTAGAGCTACTACTTCTCATTATTGTAATAAACCGCTTCTTATTTTTGTTGCGAGCTCTCAGGTTTGATGATGTAAATAGGAGATACGCGCGAAGACGAACTGACAAATTGAGGCCAGTTGGCGATTTATTCGATGGATTTTATAATAAATATTTGGTTAACAATAATGTGCCTGAATATGTAACAATATGTTTTGCTTGAACCATTACGAGAAAGATGCTAATTTAAGCAGTTTCATACCTTACATGTGATTTTCCAATGCTCCACCCGAAGGTACTACATTGACCAGGAAGCGAGTTTTTTTTTAACCGGAAAATTTGGATTTTGCCGAACCCCTGCTGTTCCAAGCAAGGTAGGGATCTTTAACGTGCGTGACAACACTCACGCACGGGATCTCCATTTTACTTCTCATTCGAAGGAGGGTGCATTTTTATGAAAAATTATGCAGTACACACCTTACATGTGATTTTTCCAATGCTCCACGCGAGGGTACTACATTGGCCAGGAAGCGAGTATTTTTTTTTACCTGGAAAATTTGAAATTTTGCCGAACCCTTGCTGTTTCAAGCAAGGTAGGAATTTTTAACATACATACCAACGAAGCCGGCTAAATACGGTATAAAAATCTTCAGACTAGTCGATGCAACATCGTACTACACATAAAACACGGAAATTTAAGCTGACAAACAAAAGAGAGTAATTTATAATCTCAGTAATAGACTTATAGGTATTGTCCTGAGACTGTCGAGGCCGGCATGGGAATCTGGTATACATTTGGCATTTGATAACGATATATGCAACAAATTCCATTACAGCAACAGCAAACCTAATATGTTAGAACTATTATTCGCAACAAACGTAGAAATAATCCAGTGAAGACATAAAGGTACTAATAATCGACGAAATATTTAAAGAAACATTTAAGATTTTCAATTAAAACCTATTTTGAAATTTTAGTACTTAGTGCGTATTCAAAAATGATACTCAAAATCATTTTTAGAGTCGTACTGAAAATCAAATTTATGATCGTATTTAAACTCGTACCCAAGATCGTTTTTAGAGTCGTACTCAAAGGGACTAAATAACGCCATTACTAAAGAGTTCAAACACGTAAATCTTACTTACGATATACAGTCTGTGAAGTCATATTTACCTAATTTACAGTTTTCAAATAAAGTAGTTTTTCATACTTAAAGTGGAGTGGGGTAAGTGCATCTTCGTTTTTAGTAAGTCTGACTTTCAACCCATATATCTTTAATTTGTTTTATAATACTTTAACATTTGTCGAGTTAATACCCTTTAATTAACATTAATAAAAACGCCAATTTCCTATATATATTTAAATTTTTTAAGAAAATTGTAAAAAAATTCAACAACTGTGCGCTTTCCCCAAAAATGGGGCGTGTGCACAACCGACCATAAAAGCCGATTCAAAACCTTATAATATACTACGGGACAAAAGTATAACTTTTGATATGTTTACTATAAAACGTTTTTTACCGCATTCAAATACATTGTTTCTTTCGCTTTAGAGTAAAGCAAATAAATAATAAAAAAATCAAAGTATATTGTTAGTAATGGTATAATGTTAAATGCTAGAAAATGATATTTTTGGACAAATGCATTAATAATTAGTAGACAACGTTCACATTCATATTATCGTTTCTTGGAACCTCTGTTGCATGTTCCGCACACGCACTGGATACGAATTACGCACTGGATGCAGTCTTTGTTTTTAATATAATGCCGAAAATCGCACTGGCAGATCGAACATAAATTAGTACTGTGATCTTTTGAGAAAGGGCCTATTGCGTCTAATACGTTATTATCCTTTTTTTCTGCATATTTTTTCGGCAACCATTCTGCACTTCACCTCTTCTGATGTGGTGACTTCTGCTCCCTCGCAACTCTTTTCTTTTGTTCATAACTAAGTTTGGATACTAAACATACCAAATTTCCATAATCATTTTAGAAAAAATTTTTTATGAAGCCTTACACCAATATTCTGTCTTTGTGACTTTTCCAGCTTTGCGTTCTATAACGTTTTCAACAATTTAAAAACGCTTAAATCCAAGGGTTGTAAAACATGACTGGTGTGAGGCGGTAATTTAGAATTGCTACATTTTCTTTCTATCTTTATCAATTTGATGGTCAAGAGAGTAGAATGACCATGGAATATTAATAAGACGGGTCGGTCAGAACCCTTTTTTTTCGAGAAACCTTTTTGAAAATAATTTTCAAATACCTCTTCCTCTATTTAACCATTACTAGTTGCAGCATGCGTCGTTCCAGGATATCCACCACTTTTTTATGCCTGCCATTGATTCCAGATATTTTTGTCTTTAAAAATTATCAACGGTGGAACTTTGTTTCCAGGAGCTGAAGCAGCCACTAAAATTGTTATATTTTCCTTTTCAGGAGCACTGACAGTGCGAGTGCAAAGAAAATTTTTACCGCCAACAACCTTTGTTTTTAAAGGATTCGTGAAGAAACTAGTTTCATCCAAATTCCAAATTCTCATTGGTTTGTTTTCTATGCCTTACTCGTTTATGGCATTTTTCAACAATGTAAAGTATTCGTCGATTGTAAAAGTATTGCAAGTTTTTTCGAGCGATTTCTACGCTTTGCGTTTTTCTTTATTGATGAGTTGTAATAAGTTGTATTCGTCGATTGTAAAAGTATTGCAAGTATTTTCGAGCGATTTCTACGCTTTGCCTTTTTTTTTATTGATAAGTTGTGCTTCTTTGCGAATCTCAGAAACCAGTCCTCTCCAGGGACGCCGTTTTTAAATGTAGTTTTAATTTTGTTCTCAATTTACGAATTGCCCAATTGCACCTCTTTTCTGGATAATACAAAACCGTACTTCTCCATTTTTAACAGTCCCTTAACTAACCGTTTTTCATATTCAATTGGTATAGCAGTGCTTCTTCCAAATGATTTTGATTTTATCCCACGTCATCTTTTGAGTGACATTTTATTGTAATATATGGCATGTTGTATTTTTTGCTGGCTTTGTACGCATTCATGCGTCCTGCTTTTATATTTTCAACAGCTTTTTCAAACGTCTTTTTTGAATAATCGGCCCTGTTCGTTTTTCTTACGTAAGTACGAACCATGGCTCCGTCCTTAAATAGAAAGTTAATTAAATAACCAACGTAACTAATTACTATAAGTATATTATTCAGAGATGTAAAACATGAAATAATCAAGCAGGACATTGTCTGGGGCATGTGCACAGCAATATGCTCTTAACCCTTTCACAAGGGATGCTCTTGCCTCTTGTCTCATCATTTACGAGGTAAGAGTACGCTACTGTTTTTTTCAATAAATTTCAATAATTCAACGGAAATTATTTCTTCAAAGTGAAGCATAAGCAATATTATTTTATTACTCACCAAAAATAGTAACACAGAACATACAAGTTTCTTAAAAACCACAGCACATTTGTGATAACCTCAAAATTAATGTGTTCTTTACATGTGGTGCTTTCGAAGTGGTTGACATAAATCGGAAATTTCCTTCATTAATTGGACGACATCTACGTGGATAGGATGATATTAACTTTGAGCAGATTACTATATATTAGATATTGCAATTTCTCTTATATTATATTAATAAGAGCCCATTTATGCAGTTACCCCTCGTACATGCACTTACCCCACTCCACCTTATATCGTAGCACTTATTTGTTTTAAATCTTCATTAGTTCACTGAAATACAACAATTTGCTACGTTCTATGTTAGAACTTGCCTGCATTCTTCTAATTAAATATCCCATTTTCGTCAACATTCGCTTTCACGGTTGGGAATATTAAAAACTATACGACCTACCTATAATACTTTTAATGTTCAATATTTATTATAGTTAATTGAATTCGTATAAGTTGTTGTTAGATAAAGTCATGTGTTACCTCGAATTATGATTGCACTATATTACAATTTGCAATGATGGATTTTCCGAAAATTCTGATATAAGGCAAAAGTTATTATACGTTCGTTGAACACCCAGTGCATATGAAGTTGTATATACATGGTATAATGGAATCTCCGTACGTAAATCTTATTATTGCATTCACGATTCTGGGGTGGAATAAAAACAAGTTCGATCCTGCTATCAAGACCTATTGGGTTATGTTACTGGAAAGGGCTTTTCCGTAACAACTTCCAAAAAGAAATCAGTTTATACGTCGTGGATTGAACAGTTTCATCTTTTGACAATAGGTTGACTGTTTAGTTGTTGTAGTTATTTATAACAAGCATCATAAATTTAAACGGGCAGTTATGAGAATCCTCGTGTAATGAAAAACTTCCTTTATTTAGTACAAAGAAGGATTGTCAAAATGACCCACTGCACAGAAAATTCTTTATGCAAACCCTTAAACACATCTAAATCCTATATACAGTTTGAGGAGTCCACTTTGCCAGGAAACGAAGCTTCACCTTTAGCGTTTAAGATTTGTACACGAAAAAAATTCTAAAGGATTGTTACTTTCCAAATGTTTGAAAAGAAATACGAAAGGTGAAGCAATATTTAAAGAATTATAAAAGTTTCTTATGTGAGCTTTACCTTGTAACAAATATAAATTTTAGGATACTGACCTTTTGAAGTCGTTTCTATTTGTTACAGTTCTGCGACATCTGGTTTCATTAAATTGCATTATAATATTAGAAGAAATAATTTCATGCTAAAAGTAAACGTTATTACCATTTAATCCGCTTTGATTTTATCTTAAGATTATATTCAATCGTAACAAATACTATAAATTCGTTCTAGAAATTGAACATCTTAAAATACGTTATAATTTAGTCACTTTATCATCATCATCATCATCATTATTAGGTCTTCAGTCCTAGAACGGGTTGGACGCGAACCCTCATGGTTTCCTAGTCTGTATCAACCTACACATTTCCCTGAAATTTGCAGTCTGCTTCTATCACTATCTATGTGCGAAAGTCTGATCTCGGTGTACCTCTACTTCTCTTTTCCTATCACTGATTGTAATATATCCCGTACTATTCCCCAGAAATGCTTTAAAACGTATCCTGTCCTATTTATCCTATTTTTTTTTGTTTTCCACAAATATCTTTATTCCTCTACTATTTCTACAACCTATTTGTTTTTAACTTTGTCTGTCCATGGTACCATCCTCATACATCTGAAGCACAACTTTCCAGTAGGCTTCTATCTCTTTCTGTCTGTTTTTCCTACTGCCCCTATTTCATAGACGTACTGTGCTGTGCTACACACTATGCTTTAAACAGTTTTCTCCTTGTATCTATGTTCGTTGTCTTTGAACATAGCTGGTGATCTTTCTTGTTTGATGCATTTCGGTCACCTTCTATTGTTTTACAGCTATATACCCTATTTCCCAGATATTCGGTGATTTGGCTGCCAAGTTCCCCCAGTACTTGAACCTCTGTCGAATTATTAGTTTTTCCATTTTTATCATTTCGCACAATCAATATTAGTTGAAGATATTTCACAACCAACACCTGTAGTTGTTTTATAATAATCATCAGATTTAAGAGCACTAATTTTTTGGTCATTGGGTTTTACGTCTTGAAATGGGTTGGACTTATACCTTAGCTTATTTATGTTCTGAGTTAGCGTACACAGTTCCCTGCAATTCTCACAACAGCATATATATCACTCGATTCCCTTCTATTGTTTTCTAATTATATGCCCAATTTTACCGAAATTCAGTGGTATGTGAAGGGAGTTAAGCAGCCTGTTGATAGTATTACAAAACCAATATCTGTTTAAGTAAATTTATTATTTATCTCATTAGTTTTTACATATTGCGACTAGTTGAAAGCGTACTTCCATTGATTTCTTTTCTGAACTAGCCTACACATTTCCCTAAAATTCTCACAGCCTACATCTTTCTTTATCTGTGTGCAATAGTCTAACCTAGGTCTACCTCAACTTCTCTTTTTTCCTATCTCTTCTTCTAATATATTTCGTACTATCTCCTCATGTCTTACTATGTGGCCTATCATCCTATTTCTCCTATTTTTTACTGTTTTTCACATCCTTCTTTTTTCCCCTACTATTTCTAGTTCCTCTTTGTTCTTAACTTTGACTGTCAATGATATCTTCATCATACGTCTGTAGCACCACATTTCAAAGGCTTCTATCTTTTTTTTTGTGTGCTTTTCTTACTGTTCAGGCTTCACAGCCATACATTGCTGTGCTCCACACATGTTTTAAGCAATCTTTTGCTTGTTTCTATGTTTGTTGTCTTTGAACACAGTAGTTGCTTTTCATTGTTAAATGTAGCACGACCTTGTGCTAGTCTTTGTTTATATCTTTTGTGCTTTTCCCATCTTGCGTTATTTGGCTTCCTAGGTAGCAGAAATCCTTAACCTCTTGTAAGTTCGTGTTAAATACTTGTATTCTTGTTTTTGATTTATTTTCACCTCCTTTGCATACTAGTACCTTATTTTTAGTTTTGTTAATTTTCATACCGTATCTCTCTGTTAGAACCGTTTCCATTTCATTAAGAGCAGCTTCTAACTCTTCCTTGGTAGACGCTAATACCGCTATATCATCTGCAAATCTAAGCATATCAATTTTTTGTCCCTGCATAGTAATTCCTAATGTCTTCCTGCATTTGACAGTATTCATTGCCTCTTCTATGTACAAGTTAAAAATCAATTAACCTCTTGTAAGTTCTCGTTACCTATTTGTATTCTTGTTTTTGATTTATTCTCCTCTATTTTGCATACTAAAACTTTAGTTTTATGTTTGTTAAGTCACTTGTGTTGCCTAATTCGTAGGCGGTCGGTATTCATTGTCTAGAGTTATTAAGTTAATATTACGCTTGTGAAAGGTGTCTCAAGGTGGCGTTTTGGACAGTTCACCTGTTCTTTATATTGATGGGATTTAAAAATGGCAGGTCATTTTTCTTCAGTGCGGTGCTAGAAGAACGAGTGGAAGAAAATGTTGGCGCAATTATGTGCTAGTTGGTCCTTAAAGATCGGTATTTAAGTCGACGTAAAAGTGATGGTCGTTTAAAAAGGGCCGGAATGTTAAAAGTTCACCTGGTTTTGTTACGACGCCGGAAATGTAAAAGTATCAACATGATTGTTTAAATCACAGTATCCATTAACGCGCATCTTTTTTTATTATGGAGGAAGTTTTGTACCAAGAAGTAATTGTGATTGTCCACATGGTGTTTGTTTGATAGAAATGTGTGACGTCACGATGTCAGCCGTTTAGTTCGGAATTCCCATAGCAGATATTTTGTTGTCAATATGGAACCAAATGCTTTTGGTTTAAAAATTTCTTTGAAGCTGCAGTTTTTACTTGTTTAAATTTTTTTATGTTGGTTGCTGTTGAAGCTGTACTATTACGTTTATAAACGTAGGGAAATGTTCGTGCAATTATTAAGAATATTAAATTTATTAGGCGTATAAATTTTGTATTTAGGATTCAGTATAAAAGATCGTAAAAGTTTTAATATTCTAAAAATTGTGTGTCAAATATTCTTTTGTTAAGTGTTGAAATTTAAAGTTTTATAAGAGAAAGGGAAATCCTGTTTTTTGGAAGTAAATCAAAGTATTTTGTGAAATATGTGAAATATATATGTGGCCTTATAAGAAAGTTTGTAAAGTCCAATTTCAACTAAAAATGATCATTTATAGCAGGTAGGTTGACTGTGTTATTCCTACACTATGTCAACCTAAATAATTTTGATTTATTTAATCTATTTGTTTCTGAAAACTTCCTTTGTAACTAATATAAGTGTGTGAGATTTTTTTGGAACCAATCTAACAGATCTGTCCATTGGGGCTATAAAATTTCTTATTTGTGAAAATATTATCAATTGTCAGCATTTCATTATTTAAAGAGAAAATTTACGAATCCTTATTCTATAGAAGAAGTTTAATTGTACTTTTGAATATCAAACTTGTGATTTTGTTTACATGTAATTGAAAGAAAGAAGAGAATTACTTTAAATTATATTTTTGGTTCTAAACACTAAGTCTATTATTTATGAGTATTTAAATTTAAAGAGACTACAATTGAGAAAATAAATTTTGAGTGATGAAACTTGAGGGACACTCAAACAGAGTGATGTTTATAGAAGTGATGCAAGTGACTATTTTTTAATATCCATTTTTAAGTATGACATTTTCTGTGATAGTTGCATGATGACTGTGCAAATTTCAGGGAATTCTGTAGGTTAGTGCAGAATTGGCAACAATGATGGTACACGTCTAACCAGTTCTATGACTGAAGACCTAATGATGATGAGTTTCGTGATGATTAATTTATGAGTATTGTTGTATTTTTGTTATTGCAAGACGCAAACAGTGTCTTTTGAATAAGAATTTATTGTGTGACATTTTCTTTCAGGATCATCGCAGTAGGAGTTGAAGTAGACATATTTTGAGAGGTTTCCAGAAGTCTTGTTTAGTACAGCTTGTATGGTTTTGATAGTCACTACAGCCTGTAAGTCTCTGCATCTTCTCATAGGTTACTTTTGTTTTTTATTGTCCATATAGACGCGGTGGCGCTCATTTGCCTTTGCCCTTTCCTATTCCCCTTTATAGTTAGTTTACTTTTTACGTACGTCCAATGTCATTGCTCACTCTTGGGGTAATTACCAGACTAAGCCGTAAATATCGTGAATTTTGTGATGGCATTAAAAATAAATTCTTGTCAAATAATAAGAATAAAAATCGCTTCACTGACGCCCAACGTCAAAATAGTTACACTGGCGCGCCCTACTCGCCCTAAAATTGTTTCAACATTTGAGTAATATTCTCTCCACTAACTAGACGGTGCTTGGGCAGTGGCAAGGCAACACTGCGGTTTTTTGGTATACCTAAAACAATCAAAGCTGAATATATTACACGTATCTGTATATTGTAACATTTATCAACAACATGTAGTCGTTAAAATCGTACTTAACGTTTGCATGGCTCACTAAAGTATGCCGTTGCAGCAGTTAATAAAAACAAAAGAAATGTCTTGAATAAAAGATCATTTGCTCAGCTTTGCTTACAAAATAATGAACACCCTCAAAATGCGACGATAATATTGTAGTCTTGAATTATATAAATTTAACATGTGCAAAGTTCTTCTCGTGATTGGCATTTAGTGTTTGGAGTCTAGTAGACTATCACAAAATTGCATAATTTATTGGAATTGCACGCAATTGATAAATTTATTGTTAACAACGCCATATCACGAATTAGTCACAAGCACTAAACTAGATTTGATATTAAAAAGTAGTGCCCAAAATGGAATGTTCAGCACTACTGATAAAATTTCTAATAGCGGACACTAAGCTTACACCTCAAAAAGTATATTTGATAATTTTATTTTCGCTTTGAGTATTTTGTAAACCCCCACATTCGATCACTCTTTCTTATAATGCTTATGAATACCTCAGACTGCAACAACCCTAAATTCCCAATATCTTCCGTATATCTAAATACTATGAGTAGGTAACCCAAAATATTCAGCATTTGTTTTTATAATGTAGTAGTTGAAGAACCCCTAACCATTTTACGTAATCCCATTTCGGATAAATACACAATCTGAAAGGAAGTCAAGTGATATTTTCTGTTTGAAACGGTTTGTTGGCGCGTATCATGTTACATCTCATATTAACATTCTTGGGTGATGTAGCAGAAACTAATTTTTAATAGTTCGTGATGGTAGGTAGTAGCTTCTTTATTAGGTATGAAGAGGACCTCCTTTGTTATGATTTCGGGTTTAATTTAAATTTAGTTTCTAAATCAATTTGGATTGTTATTGAAGTGAATTTATATATCAGATGTTTAATTTTTTATAGAGATTACCTACTGCTTTAATTAAAATTTTAATCTATTTCAAGTTAGAAAGAGTTGTTTTTAGTAGTTATTCATGTTGAGTGTCATTTATGTATTTGAGCGAAGATATACTAGTGACTTTTAAATAAGTGAATATTTATCAGCAGTTTTATGTTGCTGCAAGCAATGCCGAATTATATTGCAGTTCGTTAAACATCAGGCACGTTTCCAGACTCTAATTTATTGAAAGTAGTTACTGCTGTCGTTATCCTTTTTTGTGAGGTAATCTTCGTACAAGAGAGTAACAAGCCGAGGTTGAAATCACCCCATACTAAATTAAGTGATAAATTATTTTCCTATACTGTCTACAATACGGTGCCCAAGCTTTCTATTCCCATGGACAGTATTTATGGTAAAATTTGACTTTAATCCTAAAGTGAAACTGCACACAACTGCATAATAGACAAACTGCAAATGTAACTCTAATGTTTTAAACTATAAATGGTGCCGTAAGAATACAATATAAATAATGCACTTTGGTATTTAAAGTAATATATACCTATTCTAAATTTTGTCTTAAAATACAAAACATTATATTTTTCCACTAGGATGTGTGAATCTGATGGGATGACATAAAATTATTTATGTTCAAGTCAATGTTTGTGTATAAAGTTCGTAAATGTTCACGAGCACTATGTTCCGTTCGGTTCGTTTTTCGTTATGAAGGTTGCACTGGTCCGCACTCTACTAAACAGTATTTACTGCTATGTACTCAAAGATAATATGTTCTTTCTGCAGCCATTTTGCATAAATGGTGGCATTCGCAGGCACAGGCTCTTGCAAAATCAAGTATAAATGTATTATACATAATCCGCTGGCGAAAGACGTGTCTCATGTTAGCCCGTGTAGGTGACTTTTGCAAAAAATATTCTGTTCATGTATATCCTCACCCAAGTTCACATTAGAAAAGAGCTTATACAAAATAACATGCTATAATCCTTCTGTTTGCATAATAAAAACCATAATTTCTTTAACAAACAAGTTAGGTGCTGAAAGGTTGGAGGTGGAGGCGGATGGTGGGTTGCGTGAGGCGGGATGTGAGACGTGGGAAATTATAGGTGTGAAGTGAGAGATGGAAAGTGAGAAGTGGAGGGGCAAGGTGGGAGGTTAAAGATGGGACGTAAGGGGTGGGAAGTTGTAGGTAGGAATTGTGGAAAGTGGTGAGTTGGGATGTGGCAATGTGGGAGGTATGGCGGGTGATATATCGTAGGCTTAAAGTGGCAGGTTGGAGGTGAGAAGCAAATACTGAGGGGTTGAGTGTCGTTGGTGGACGGCGAAAGATAGAAGATGAAACGCGAGTGGCGATATATTTAAGCTGGCCGTTTTGAGGTGTAAGATGGGAGACGGGGTGGAAAGTAAGATGTGGATAGTAGAAGGTGCGAGATAGTATTAGGGGTGAGAGGTGGGATAGGAAGTAAAAGATGGAAATGAGATGTTAGAGATGAAAGTGCTAAGTGGTAGGTGATATGTGGTGCTTCAGTCCTCAATCTTTGTTCTGCGTCTACTCGCGTTCGTGTCTGTAATGTCATATCATAGGATTGAATGATTTTGTGGGTTATATTATTAAATTCCTATCAAGTTTGCGCGAAATATCCTCTCTCATGTCATATTTAGATACAAGTAAATGGAATTATTTAAGTATAGTTCTGAATGGTTTGTTAATTTCTGTTGTCTATCCTATTGTTGCAAGATAAGATATTTTATAGACATATTGTCGAATCCTTTTCAAGTCTTTCAAAGAATATATACGAATAAGTTGTAATAATGCGTAGTATTCCTTTTTTTGACAGTCTTAAAAGTTGGGTCTATGAAAAACGGCTTTTGCCCTTTATTTCTCATTGTCCAAAATTGGCATTAATATCACGACGGTGAAGGGGAGAAATTTTTTATTGCACTTTTTTTTGCATGCAAAACAACTTTTCATTGTATTGTGCTTATTAATATTTTTTTTTGCATTTCTTTCAGCTATAATATCATTAATTCTTTTTCATTTTCTCTGTTCTTCACTTTTAGGAAAATTATTTTTTCAGGTACATCAAATGCATCTGTTACTATGGTATCTATATATTTAGAAAAACGAATTTACTTCGTGTATGAAGTAAGATTGTGGTTGTAACTCTCTTAAAAAAACACTAGAATCATGCATCAGATTTATAAGAACACGAAATACCTTTTTCTTCTTAATCTTTCTTGGGTATTAAACCACTCAGAGCTTTTAAAATTGTCTTTATTTACGTTTCGATTCATGATCTAGGATCGTTGTCAAAATAATAAAAATTTATAAGCTTGACATTTATTACACAAAATCAAGGTGACTTAGATTTATTAATCCTTGATTTGAATGCATTAGGTAAAATTTTAAAGTTTAGAAGAATGAGTACTTTCAATTTGTGTTGCGCCCTGGAAGCGGCTTTTTAAGGAAGCCAACATGCTTAACGTGAAATCAACTGATTAATTTTTATATAGTTATATTTCATATAAATTCAATAACTTGATGATTGGAACATTTTTTAACATGTTTCTATTTATACGGTTGAGGGAATGGTTATTAAAGAAAGACGAAATCTACCAAAAACGAAAAATCAAAGAAGCGGCTTATATAAGCCTACCCCAAAAACTGCGTAGCAAACGAATCTGTCACTTTTACTAAACAATGGATTCCATTGCTAAAAGAAATAGCAAAAGAAATTACAAATGAAAATCAAATGCCCCCAATATCTAGGCTTTTCTTGGGTTCTTCTTGCGATATTAACATGAAATACAGCCTACATGCATGATTTGTAATTAAGCATACAACAAATAATTTCATAACAATAAGCATTTTAGCAGCCCCCGGCTGCTTAAGCCTTATGGTAACGTAATCAGACACTTTTTTAATAACCATTCCTCAACCGTATAAATAGAAACATGTTAAAAAATGTTAAAATCATCAAGTTATTTAATTTATATGAAATTTAACTATATAAAAAATTAATCAGCTGGTTTCACGTTAAGCGTATTGGCTATCTTAAAAAGCCGCTCACAGGGTGCAACGCAAATTGAAAGTACTCATTCTTCTCAACTTAAAAATTTTCACCTTATGTATTCAAATCAAAGATTAATAAATCAAAGTCACCTTCAATTTGTGTCATAAATTTCAAACTTAAAAATATTTATTATTTTGACAACTATCCTAGGTTATGAAACGAAATGTAAATAAAGACAATTTTAAAAACTCTAAGTTGGTTTAATACTCAAGAAAAATTAAGAAAAATACTAAACAAACCACAAGAAAGGGAGTATTTACAAGTCAGGTATGAGCCAGAAATTTGAAATTGTTTTAGACACCTAGACAAGCTAAACCTAAAACTATCGCACTCCAGAAATTTGCTATTAATAAAATGCAGAAACAACGAAATAATACCAAAAAGATTCAAAATCAAATTTGTCCAGACAAGCAATAAACTATCAAAGATCCTTGAAAGAGCAAGTTACAGTATTATGAGAGAAAGACTACAAAACCATCGACACATTATTTATAAGTTAAAACAAGATATTGAGGGCATTATAAATTTCCTACGAATAGCGGTAACAAAAGACGATTTTGATAAAATTCACTTTAGTGCAAAACCTACAACGTATCGGAACTCTCCAAAGAAAAGAAATTCACATAAAGAAATTTAATAATCTATTTACAGAGAAAAGAAACACGCAAACTAAAACGTTAAAAAGCAGCAACACCATACTAAACACCGTCATAAAATTATCAAACAGAACTATTAACGACACAGAAAAGTAATTCTATCAAAAGGCTTAAACTTTGCTGTAACATTAAAATCAATACCGACATTTGAAATAATAAGCACTATTGAGAAAACAGCAAATCAACTCGAAAAAGATCAAGAAAACAAATTTAGAGTCGTTGCAAAATCAAAGTAGAAAAGAATAACAAAATAAAACCAAATGTAAGTAGTAACGAAATAAAAGCACTTCGCAATCTAAAAAACGATAACTCAATTATAATTCTACCTGCTGACAAAGGCAATGCAACAGTAGTAATGAATAAAAACGATTACAACGCAAAAGCCCACGAACTGCTAAACACTGACAGTTACACTGGTTTAGAAACGGACCCTACAAAATTAAACGAAAATAAAATATACACAACTCTACAAGTTTAAAAATGAGTTCGAAAACAAAGAACGAAGCAAACTGGTCCCACATTAGAGTAAACCACCCCATTTTTACGGTATACCAAAAATTCATAAAACAGACATTCCTTTGACACCTATCGTAAGCTCCATAGATTCACCATGCCATAATTTAGAAAAATTTCTCCTAAAAATTATAAATCCATAAGCAGGTAAAGCGAGTTGTTTCATAAAAAGCAACCAACACTTTTTAGAAAAATTATCAAACACCAAATTAAAAATACACACACAATAGCAAGTTTTGATGTAGTAAAACTCTTCACAAATGTCCCTGTAAACAAAAGGCTTAATATTATAAAAAACAAACTACCAAAAGATGATAACCTTAAAGAAAGAACAAAACTAAGTATATCGTCAATCATGGAATTACTTGGTGTATGCGTAAATACCACATATTTTCAAATAAGTGACCAATTCTACAAACAGAACTTCGGAATGGTGATCGGAACACCACTATCGCCAATTTTTAGTAATCTATTCATGGAGGAATTCGAAAAAGATGTAATATTCACACAAGAATTAAAACCACTAATCTGGACAAGATACGTAGATGATGTCTATGCTATTTGGCCTCATAATACAGGACTGATTAAATACTTTGTAGATTCAATTAGCAAAATAGAACCAATTATTAAATTTGCTTATCAAAACTATGTGTGGTAGAGCAAAATTAATATCATCAACCGAAGAAATTTTAGAGAAAGAGAAAGACCTAATCAAATGTACACTAATAAAAAGCAAGTATTCCTAAAAGAATAATCGAAACAGAAATGAAAAAAGCCAAAAAAAAATAGAAAAGAAGCAAACAGAAACAGCGATACGCATCAAAAAATGCTCTCAATACCATGCATAAAAGGGTTTTCAAAAAAATCCAAAGATTAGGAAACAAATTTAAAACAAAACAATATTTGGAACCAACAATACACTAAGAACCCAACTAAAAAAACACAAAGCCCAAAAACTCAATGCAAAGTTCAAAAAACTGCGTCTACAAAATACCATGCGAATATAACCAGTTTTACATAGAGGAAAGTTCCAGACCATTTGAAGTTAGATTAAAAGAACATAAATCACGTATAAAAAATAGAAAATTTGAAAAATCCATGATTTGCCAACATTCATGGGACTTCAGTCATAAAATAAAATGGGAGTACGCAAAAATTATTGACAAAGAAGAAAACCACCAAAAACGAAAAATCAAAAGAAACTGCTTATATAAGCCTCTATAAAAATAACTGTGTAGCAAACGAGTCTGTAACTTTCACTAAACAATGGATTCCATTGCTATAAGAAATAACAAAAGAAATTACAAATGAAAAAAAATGCCCCCAATGCATGATTTCTATTTACATATACAATAACTGATTACATAACAATAGGCATATTAGCAGCCCCTGGCAGCTGAAGCCTTATGGTAACGTAATCACAAACTTTTTTAATAACCATTTCCTCAATATACAAAATTAATAAGCTGATTTCACGTTAAGCGTATTGCTACCTTAAAAAGCCGCTCTCAGGGCGCAACACAAACTGAAAGTACTCATTCTTCTCAACTTTAAATTTTCACCTAATGTATTCAAACCAAAGATTAATAAATCAAAGTC
The DNA here is from genome assembly GCA_036346225.1 of Platerodrilus igneus. Lineage (NCBI taxonomy): Eukaryota > Metazoa > Arthropoda > Insecta > Coleoptera > Lycidae > Platerodrilus > Platerodrilus igneus. The sequence goes on from JARFIW010001599.1 coordinate 2,788,211, forward strand.
ACCTTCAATTTGTGTCATAAATGTCAAACTTAATTTTTTTTATTATTTTGACAACGATACTAGGTTATGGATCCAGATGTAAATAAAGACAATCTTAAAAACTGAGCGTGTTAATACCAAAGAAAGATTAAGAAAAATACAAAACAAACCCCAACAAATATACAGGGAGTATTTACGAAATATATTTTTACTAACAATTAATTCATCCACGGCAGCTTAGTTTTACGATCAATATCTTAAATATAACATCTATGAAAAGCGTGTAACTTCCACTCAACACAAATCTTATCTACTAAAAGTAGAGTCCAAAATCTGCTTTATAAAACTAGAGTAATCAGTCACTTATTCTACAAACTTTTTATGGAAATAATTGATGAGATGGGATTTATAAAGCTGTTGGAAAATATTCCGATGGAATATATACTTAATTGTAAGTTTTAAAGTAAAAATTTAACCACCTCAACTATTATCATAAGAAATGAATGATGTGAATTTAGAAATTATTTTTGTATATATTAGCTTGTTTATGTTATAAAATATAAAGTATACATTGGTATTGCTTAATTTTTCAAACGTCCACCTAACTGAAATGGGCATCTAAGTTCTTCTTCTTATGAAAAGAATTATAACAAAAATGTGTATTTTTTAAAAAGGTGTTATAAACGTTTTACAAAATTATTAATCAGAATCGTTTTATTTAAAACTACAACATAATTTTCTTTACAGCTATTAATATCTGTTGTTGAAATACAACAATTTAGAAACGTATAAGAGAACAAAGTGTAATTAATAGTGTTAGAGAATTTTCTCTAAAATCTATGGCTTAAAATTTAAACATCGCTCGTAAATGCGTGGAATGTAAACCTGCTGTACTCTTCCATGTACTCAATTTGTCTACAAATACTGTTTTCAAACAATCTTGGGTAGGTTCTTATAGATTCGTATAATATGACCCCAATATCACTATTGCTGTATCTGCTTTTAATTACATCATGTGCGAGATTCTCTAAGACATCATTCCTATTATATCTCTCCATTGCTACATCTAACAGAAACAGATCTATATTTGGAGTACCGTTTTCCGTTAGTTTTTTTAAAGTATCAGCATGGCAGAGAACGATCTGAGATATCCCTAAAAAGTTCCTTGGTCACATCCCTCCCCCTTCTATCCTGGTGGACAGAGTGTATTTGTTATCTCCACGTGATGTTTGATGGACACAGCGGATTTAGATTTCTTGGGAAATGGTTGGTTAAAGCATATGTCTTGGGTATCGAAAAAAAGTTTTAAAGGTGTAGTTAAATATAGATGGGCAAAAATTAGAAGTTTGTTTTTAAAAGACGTAACTTTGTAAGGGGTGGTCCTATTTAAAATCTATTTACAGATTTGGGCTCCCTAGAAAAGTCTAATATTAGTTGACAACAAACAAGATATATTTATCTTAAAAGAGTGACTACCCCGCGGATAATAAATACAATATACCGCTTGTCGACAAAAACGTTGTAGGGAAATTCAAAAACGAATTTAATGGGGGTCTAGTATTAGAATTTGTTGGTAGTAGGGCTAAGCCCTACTATATTGTAAGCGAGAAAGACACGATTAAAAAGATTAAAGGGGTCTCACGAAGTGTAGTTAAAAATATAAATGTAAGTAGTTTTAAGGACATTGTACATAATAATTCTGATGTCCTCATGCATAGCATGGTGTGTATTGGAAGTCATAAACACCAACTTTATACTCAATTAATTAAGAAAATTAGTTTGTCGAGCGAGGATGACAAGCGTTACGTCATCCCCGGAAGCATATCAACCTACGCATGGGGACATAAAGATATAGGATAGTTACTTATATGTGTAACTATATATTTTATTGTGTATGTAAGTTAGTCATAAGACATACCCAGCATCCCTATCCTTAATAATCTCTTCGCTCCTGGCGACATGTGTTTACCTCCGCGCGGTGTCGCTGGACGGGAAAACATATTGTTAGATTAACGGCAATATGTCTTATTGACCGAAAACACGTTTTACCTAGTAAAGAACCTTTCGGATCATTTAAAACAGAGGGTCGTACAACCTATAACGAGCATATATTCTCAAAAGGAGTGGGCATGAAACTACGCAACAGTACGTGGTAGAACAAGAATTCTCTCCAATAAGAAATTAAAGTTTCCATGTACGTAGCACCAGTCATTGGGAAATGGTAGAAATGTTAAACCTATAAAGGCTATTATTAATTATGGTTTAGAAAAATAGTAGTTTCCTTGGACTAAATAAAATAGCTTAGACTGATTAATGTTAATGGTTACATATTCTAGTACACATCCACAAACGTCTGCTTACGTCCACATACGGACATGGCGATGCGAATAGCTTTTGTTTAACAAATAGTAGGAAAGATACGTTAGGTGTTAGCGTGTGGAAGCCCACCGGACCGTTGGATTAAAAAAGAACGGTGCGGTGGAATATATGGCGGTTCCCGTTAGAATAATCGAAAGTGGTTAATCGATTGTATTAGATGTTTAAATATGTAAAAGTGTAAAAGCCTACATAAGCAAAATTTAATTATCAGACAAAAAAGTGCGCGATGTGCCATACTTATAAAGAAAGTATAGAATAATGCTTTGCTGCGGTCCTAGCAGTAAAAAAGCGACTGACTTTTTCAAGCAACTACAATGATAGCAGTAGCGCAGAGAAGGGGTATGCATGTATTATACGGCGCACTGTTACTACAAAATATGTTAGTTTACCGGTAGCTCGAACATGTAATTGATCACGACTTATAGATCTCTCGGAGGTTTAAAATTTTGAGACCATTGTCGTTTGAAAAATGTTTGGAAATTATCAGAACGGGAGCGGGCCGAAGTATAAGTTAGATGGATGATTGACAGAGATTTTTCTACCTTTTACGATGAAATCGGAAATTAACAGACATCGAGCATCTAATTCTCTATTTGGGTAGTATCGAGTACTTGCCGGCTCTAGAAATAATTACGTGCTACCGACCACTATGCGGAGGATTTGGTTCTAGGAAATAAGCAACCTAGGAAAGTACGGAATACATGGTATTAATGATAATTGGTTTAGTGACCGCGCTTGTGCACTTTTCAAGTGTCTTCGGCAATCTTCAATTGTTTCCAAAATGTATATAAACCCCGGCGCTATCCATGGAGGCTGGTCGAAGAAAAATGTCATCCGAAAATATTTTTAATTGCAACTCTTGTGGTGCTTCCTATACCTGGAAAAATGCTCCCAAACGGCACCAGAACAAATGTCGTATTGTATCATCGTCCACGGTTAAGCTTATACATCCGTCAGCAGCAAAATACTTAAACTGTGGGTCTTGCGACATCGTTTTTACGAGAATGGACAACTGACTGCAACACAAGGAAAAACAGCACGGTGTGTCATTAAGCCGTAAACGTTCAGCTCTGCCAGCTGTTAAAGTGTCTTGTACGAAATCTATGTAAAGTATTCAATTTCTTTATTTAAAACAAATTAAATTTTAATCTATAATTAGTCACGCTCGTAAAATGAGAAACTAATGGTTAATTTTAATGCCGCTAAGCATATACTTTCGCTTAGACAGGTTGTTGTTTCATAGTTACATATATGTAACATTAGGTGGTTGCACTACTAGAATATTTTGAGCTTAGATTTTGCACTTGGCTTTACATATGACTGTACTTATCTAAACTCGGTTGATTGATTGTGAATATTCATTACAAAAACACTACTCAGGTAGAAGCTTTAGAGATTGCTTATGGTAATGAAGACCTAAATAAGTTATTTATTGAACCCTTGATGCTACAATTCTTACAGATGAGGATTCTGGAGAAATAGATACTGGAGGTTTGGTGGACATAGATGAATTAAATAAATAAATAAATAATGACAAGACCTGGATACAATTACAAGCTAACAAAGGCAAGAAAAGAAAATCGCGGGAAAACGAAATTTCTTAAATGGAAGCCGATTTATTGGAGACAAACTGCTACCACCAAACCATGATTTATACAAAGAATTTAGTTGTGTTCAACTAGTTGTAAAGAATTTTGATGACTGCGTATTTCAGCATATAAAACGAGAAGCTTTCCGTTATGCACTTTTTAAGAAATGCACGGATATAGAAATATCTGTGGTGAAATTGAAATACTTTATCAGAATTTTAATTTTTAGTGGATATAATGAACTCTTAGGAAAAGGTACTATTGGGACAGTGAAATGGACATGAAAAATGATCTTATGTATAAATCAATGAGATAAGATAGGATTTTGCAAATACAAAAGATTCCTAATTGTGCAGACAATAATAATCCCGATTTGACAGATAAAATTTGGAAGTGAAGACCTCTTACGGATATGTTGAAAAGCAATTATTTAGAACCTTTCGTACTTGAACCTGGCCGCCACTCATGCGAACAATTTATTGGAGGCGAATCTATCCGATTCCAATACAAGACGTGATGCCTCAATACCCCATTAGGTTATTTCGTAAATTTCGTGTTATATCAGTAGAGGAATATGTTTGTTTTGATGCAGCGCCACCGCCACAGCGCTACCGCGCCACCGATCTAACCTAGGTTTTTACACGCAAAAACCCACTATGAAGTCTTATTTTAAGGGATTTCCACCTTGCTTCCTCTTTGCTCACTCTTTGTGGACCTCCTTGCTCGGACACCCCCACATCAGCCATTTGATTACGTCACACCCGCCTTCTTTCCACCTGCGAGATAAATCTTTCTCCACATTATCACCCAAGATAAATGTACCTTGTTTAGCTCATCTTTCGAGATAAATCTATGTTGTTTGGTGTCACTTAATATTAAATTTTTCTCAGCTACCCGAATTTCTATGAATTTTGTAGATGGCATCACATCCCAGGGAGCTACCTTTATTTTAAGAATTTTCACCGGTATCGATTTCTGACCGTCCTTATAAATTTTTCAGTCATGCGACACATCAAATTAGTATAGAATTTTACGCAGAATAAAAATCTGTGAACAGATTTAAAATTTGACCATCCTTACCGTTTTACACATACCCTCTAAATTATAACTTTCCTGCAGCTCATACCTAAAAGAAAATCTAAAAAACATTCTTAAAACTTTTTATTACAGACAATTTTTAATAATACACTTTAAATTTTGTAAACCACATTTCTAAATACATATTCACAATTTTTATTCTTAACCTAGAACTCCTCACATCGGCTTGTACTTATTAATATATATTTCTAAATAGAGCACCTTTTCCAAAGACCAACCGGACCCACGTGTGTCAAATTCCTCTGCTTTTGTTTTTTGGTTTCGCTTAAGACCTCGTACATATTTTCCAGACTAGTAGTAGATGTTATAACCATATTTTTTGTGCTAAAAGATTTCACATCCGTAGTCTCTTCTCCCATTTTTGTGTAGTCGCCGTAGAGTTCGCAACTAACTTTTATTGCTGTATGTTGTTTAATTTTTTCATTAATTAATCGAATAAACCGCTCTTTCTGCTTCCAAAGAAACTCGGACATTCTATCGTCGGCATTGGCGTTCTTTATGCGATAGTTAGCCATACGGTTGTTAAACGCTGTGCTAACCATTTCTACACTATCTTCGCCAGTAGCGGTAACTGTTGCATTTTTATGTCTGTTGCTCGTCAAGTGTGCGGCATACGTAGTCTTTTCCATTTCGAAATCGCATACTTTACACAGAATTTGTGGTTGTTTCGTACAAGATCCATTAACAGCTGGCGGAGCTGAACGTTTACGACTTAATGACATACCATGCTGTTTTTTCTTGTGTCGCAGTAAGTTGTCCATTCTCGTAAAAGCGATACCGCAAGACCCACAGTTTAAGTACTTTGCTGCTGACAGATATATAAGCTTAACCCTGGACGATGTTACACTACGGCATTTGTTCTGGTGCCATTTGAGAGCATTTCCCCAGGTATAGGAAGCACCGCAAGAGTTGCAATTAAAAATATTTTCGGAAGGCATTTTGTTCGACCAGCTTCCAAGGAGTATGAATTATAATTTTCATGTAGCGCCATGGTTTATATACATTTTAGAAACAATCGAAGATTGCCAAAAACACTCAAAGAGTGCGCAAGTGCGGTCACTAAACCAATTAGCATTAATACCAAATATTCCGTACTTTCGTAGGTTGCTCATTTCCTGGAACCAAATCTTCCGCATAGCGGTCGGTGGCACGTAATTATTTCTAAAGCCGGCAAGTACTAGGTATCACCCAAATAGAAAACTAGATGCTTGATGTCTGTTAACTTCCGATTTCCTCGTAAAAGGTAGAAAAAACTCGGCCAATTATCCGTCTAACTTATACTTCGACCCGCTCCTATTCTGATAATTTCCAAACATTTTTCAAACAACAATGGTCTCAGAATTTTTAATCCTCCAAGGGAGTTATAAGTCGTGATCAATTACACGTTTGAGCTACCCGTAAACTAATATATTTTATAGTAACAGCGCTGTATAATACATGCATCCCACTTCTCTGCGCTACTGCTATTCTTGTAGTTGGTTGAAAAAGTCAGTCGCTTTTTACTGCTAGGACCGCTGCAAAGCACCATTCTATACTTTCTTTATAAGTATAGCACATCGCGCACTTTCTGTCTGATAATTAAATTTTTCTCATGTAGGCTTTTACACTTTCGCATACTTAAATAGCTAATACGATCGATTAACCACCTTCGATTATTCTAACGGGAACCACCATACATTCCGTTGCACCGTTCTTTTTGAACCCAAGGATCCGATGGGCTTCTACATACTAACACCTAACGTATCTTTCCTACTATGTGTTAAACAAAAACTATCATCGCTATGTCCGTATGTGGACGTAAGCAGATGTTTGCAGATGTGTACGGGAATATGTAACCATATACATTAATCAGTCTAAAATATTTTATTTAGTCCAAGAAAACTACTATTTTTCTAAACAACAAATAGTAATCACCTTTATAGGTTTAACATTTTTACCATTTCCCAATGGCTCGTGCTACGTACATGGAAACTTTAATTTCTTATTGGAGAGAATCCTTATTCTCCCACCCACTGTTGCGTAGTTGCGTGCCCACCACTTTCGGGAATATATGCTCGTTATAGGTTGTAGGACCCTCTGTTTTAAATGATCCAAAAGGTTCTTTACTAGGTAAAACGTGTTTTTGGTCAATAAGACATATTGCCGTTAATCTAACAATATGTTTTACCGTCTAGCGACACCGCATGGAGGTAAACACATGTCCCCAGGAGCAAAGAGATTATTAAGGATGGGGATGGTGGGTGTGTCTTATGACTAACTTACATGCTACTATATACATACACAATAAAATATATAGGTACTCATAGAAGTAACTATACCCTATTCACGTTAAATATGGGATGACGTCATAATTCAAATAAATGCTGCGTTGTCTTGGTTAAGTTATTTTAGGTGTATTTCCTGATCAGAGTAACCATTCCTTGTGCGCGCGAATCCAAATGTTTAGGTATTCTAAATGTTAAATATTCGAAACTTGCATTGTATAAAGTGTTTTAGTTCTGAAAAAAACTGTTTTATTTAGCAACATATAAAGCACAAACGATTTACTACATAACTAAACAATGACAATAAAATGAGAAGTGTCAAAGTAATAGAAGTAAAAAATGTTGTATCACCGAATAGAACTGCAAACTGCTACACACTAAATCCTAATATCATTAAACCTACGTTCATAGTTATGTTCACATTTTACAATCGCTAGCACTTTCTGACTGTTTATGACGTTTTCCCATATTTAACGTGAATAGGGTGTATCCTATATCTTCATGTCCCCATGCGTAGGTTGATAAGCTTCCGGGATGACGTAATGGTTGTCATCCTCGCCCGACAAACTAATTTTATTAATTAATTGAGTATAAAGTTAGTGTTTATTACTTCCAATACACACCATGCTATGCATAAGGACACCAGAATTATTATGTACAATGTCCTTAAAACTATTAACATTAATATTCTTAACTACACTTCGTGAGGCCCCTTTAATCTTTTTAATCGTGTCTTTCTCGCTTACAATATAGTAGGGCTTAGCCCTACTACCAACAAATTCTAATACTAGACGCCCATTATATTCGTCTTTGAATTTCCCTACAACGTTTTTGTTGACATCGGTATATTGTATGTATTATCCGCGGGGTAGTCGCCCTTTAAAGATAAATATATCTTGTTTGGTGTCAACTAATATTAGATTTTTCTAGGAAGCCCAAATCTGTAAATAGATTTTAAATAGGACCACCGCTTACAAAGTTACGCCTTTTAAAGAACAAACTTCTAATTTTTGCCCATCTATATTTAACTCCACCTTTAAATACGGACATGGCGATGCAAGTAGTTTTTGTTTAACAAATAGTAGGAAAAATACGTTGGGTGTTAGCGTGTGGAAGCCCATCGGACAGTTGGATTCAAAAAGAACGGTGCGCCGGAATATATGGCGGTTCCCGTTAGAATAATCAAAAGTGGTTAATCGATCGTATTAGATGTTTAAATATGCAAAAGTGTAAAAGCCTACATAAGCAAAATTTAATTATCAGACAAAAAAAATGCGCGATGTGCCATACTTATAAAGAAAGTATAAAATCATGCTTTGCGGCGGTCCTAGCAGTAAAAAAGCGATTGACTTTTTCAAGCAACTACAAGAATAGCAGTAGCGCAGAGAAGGGGTATGCATGTATTATACGGCGCACTGTTACTACAAAATATGTTAGTTTACCGGTAGCTCGAACGTGTAATTGATCACGACTTATAGATCTCTCGGAGGTTTAAAATTCTGAGACCATTGTCGTTTGAAAAATGTTTGGAAATTATCAGAACGGGAGCGGGTCGAAGTATAAGTTAGATGGATGATTGACAGAGATTTTTCTACCTTTTACGATAAAATCGGAAATTAACAGACATCGAGCATCTAATTCTTTATTTGGGTAGTATCGAGTACCGACCACTATGCGGAAGATTTGGTTCTAGGAAATGAGCAACCTACGAAAGTACGGAATACTTGGTATTAATGATAATTGATTTAGTGACCGCGTTTGTGCACTTTTTGAGTGTCTTCGGCAATCTTCGATTGTTTCCAAAATGTATATAAGTCCCGGCGCTATCCATGGAGGCTGTCGAAGAAAAATGTCATCCGAAAATATTTTTAATTGCAACTTTTGTGGTGCTTCCTATACCTGGAGAAATGCTCCCAAACGACACCAGAACAAATGTCGTAATGTATCATCGTCCACGGTTAAACTTATACATCCGTCAGCAGCAAAATACTTAAACTGTGGGTCTTGCGGTATCGCTTTTACGAGAATGGACAACTTACTGCGACACAAAGAAAAACAGCACGGTGTGTCATTAAGCCGTAAACGTTCAGCTCTGCCAGCTGTTAAAGAGTCTTGTACGAAATCTATGTAAAGTATTCAACGCACGACTTGCAGTCAATTTTTTACATTTTTAATATTCACGCGATGCGATTGCTGACCCGTATAACAAGGAAGACGTTTCCGGTGTTTCTACTAACTGCATTTGCAGCATGGACGATGCGAACCGGGCGCATGCATTGGTGCTAAATGTACTGGACGAGCAATGCCGCACACTTGAGGAGCAACAGACATAAAAATGTAACAGTTACCGCTACTAGCGACGATGGTGTAGAAATGGTTAGCACAGCGTTTAACAACCATATGGCTAGCTATCGCATAAAGAACATCAGTGTCGACGATGGAGTGTCCGAGTTTCTTTGGAAGGAGAAAGAACTGTTTATTCGATTAATTAATGAAAAAAAGAATACAACATACAGCAATAAAAGTTAATTGCGAACTCTTCAGCGCCTACAGAAAAATGGGAGAGGAGACTACCGATGTGAAAACCTTTAACGCAAAAAATATGGTTATAACATCTTCTACTAATCTAGAAAATATGTACGAGGTATTAGGTGATACCATGTAAATACCAACTTTATACCCAATTAATCAACAAAATTCTGGTGTCCTTATGCATAGCATGGTGTGTATTTGAAGTCATAAACACCAACTTTATACTCAATTAATTAATAAAATTAGTTTATCGAACGAAGATGACAATCGTACGTCATCCCCGGAAGCATATCAACCTACATATGGATGCATAAACATATGGTATAGTTGCTATATTTGTATATATTTTATTGTGTATATAGTAGTATGTAAGGTAGTTATAAGACATACCTGCCATCCCCATCATTAATAATTCCTTCGCCCCCGGCGGCATGTGTTTACCGCCACGCGGTGCCGCTGGAACGTAAAACATATTGTTAGATTAACGACAGTATGTTTTATTGACCGAAAACACGTTTCCTCTCTTTTTAAACAGCACATTAATTTCTTTTTGTTACAAGTCTCTTTAAACAACACATTAATCTCTTTTTTTTGTTACAGGTTACTTTAACCTGCTTGGATTCGGTTACACGAAGAAGATAATGTTATAAGTTGCAATGTACAAACTGTATTCTATTAGTTTAGTAAACTGTAAATCTGATAAAATAAATTATTAAACTTTTGTGTGCTTAATTTCTTTGTGTTTGTTTAAAGGATTCTAGATATTAAAAAGGAGAGATGATTGGAAATCGACATTGGTAAAAAAAATCTTGGAATTAGGGTAGCTACCTGGGGGATGATATTATCTGAAAAATTTAAAAAGATTTGGGTAGCTGAGAAAAATCTAATATTAATTGGTACCAAACAAGGTACATTTATCTCGTGGGTTGAAATGTGGAGAAAGATTTATCTCGCAGAAGGCATATGTGTAAAACGGTCAGGGGTGGTCCTATTTTAAATCTGTTGGCATATTTGGATTCTGCGTAAAATTCTAGACTAATTTGATGTGTCGCATGGTTAAAAAATTTATGCGGGCTGCCAAAAAATCGCTACCAGCAAAAAATCTTAAAATGAGGATAGCTCCCTGAGGGATGATGCTATCTGAAAAATTCCTAGAAATTCAACTATCTGAGAAAAATCTAATATTAATTGATGCCAAACAAGATAGATTTATCTCGAAAGATGAAAATGGTTAGTCAAAGAAAACTATTTGGTCCAGAATGTGTGAGGAAATGAGGGATTCTGGAGGAAATGAGGTCACAGAAACCTTGATTTTCTACTACTATGTTTCGATCTTAATAAACTTCTGCCTGCCACATTTCTGAATCTAGAAAACATAAACGATTTATCCTGGCAGAAAATACTAGTTTCAAAAATTTCATTGATTGTTGGAGTATGAAGAGGCGCAATCCGACATCGAAGGAAATGTAATGTTTTTTCCTTCGATAGAGTATTGGACCACCGAAACGAAGCGGTATTGTACGTAAATTTAACAGTCACTGGTAAAAAAACGTCACTTACCAAGTTAAAGCAGCACAGGTGTAATAGATCCAAAGTTCTGGACTGTTGTAGAAAATTGGAAAAAAGGACAGGAATATTTACACTAACATAATTTAACAACGAAACGTAAACATCGATTTGTAATAACTGCACATAATAATATCGAACACAAACACGACTCCGACTTTTCTCCACAGAAACTCAAAAACCGACTGTCATTTTACATATGCGCACAGATAATTGTTAATCAGCACCAGCTGGAAACCAGCGATTGTAGTATGTAAATACACGATCGCGACTTAAACGTAGTTGAAATACGATTTTTAATATTTCCCGGCGAAGAGGCAGAAAGCGACATTTGGCGCCAAAAAAGGGAAGGACGCGAAAAACCGTTTCCTAATGATGTAATAGAAGTTATTGATCAATGCGATAAAGACGTTTTCCCTATAATTCGCTCATTATTACTTATATACTTGCCAGTCTGACAGGAACCTTGCTACTGCAGTGAGATCTTTTTCAACTTTGCGAAGGTTAAAACCTGGGTTACGCACAAGAATGACTGAAGATCGGTTAACTGGACTATGCTTACTACAGACTCATAGGGATATTGATATCGATACTGACAGTGTTATTCAAAGATTTGCAAAATCGGGTACTCGCAGAGTTGAATTTGCAATTTGATTCTTATTGAGTTTATTTAATTTTTCAATTTCGTTGTGTAGATTTAAATATTACCGTGTAGTTTCGTATGTAAGTTTTGCATAAAAATTGTTTTTAAATAAAATAAGTGCCCCCCCCCCTAAAAACTGTCTGGATCCGCCCCTGTCTCTGTATTTAGAATTTTTACCTAATTTGGTGTTACACAAGTCAATTGAATCGAATATGCTGAAATAATTTATGTTGCGGAATGGAACTAAAACAAAATAAAATTTAATACACCTACAGGGCATGGTATAGCTGTGGATGTATTGTTAAACCAAATTCATTAAATTGGGTCTATTGTACGCCTATACAAATTCAACTAAAAGCTGATTTATGTTATAGTGAAGCGATAATAAAAGCTTATAGTTTGATAGCTTGAGGTAGTCGTTTTCAAAGTAATTTTATATAAGTATAATTAATCACCGCCAAAAATAGATTGAAAATTAATCAAAAATGTAACTAGACAGCTGATTGGTTATGAAAGTTCACGCTATAGGCGTCAAATTAGATGTTTGTAGGGTTCGACCATTAATGATGGAATCGAGCCTTCATGAATCGGCATTATTGCAAGAGTATTCAAAGTTACAAAACACGACGTTCGAACAACGGGGCTTCTATAGTAAAAACAATCAATATTCCAAGAGTATTGTTTAAAACACTAGCGCTTCTGTCACTATTGTTAATAAGAAACCTATAATAACGATCAGCTTCAAGTCTTCTTAATATCCGTCAGTCCTCCCTCATCATCAACACCAACAAAGGCAACTAATAATAATCTTTTTATTGTAAGCATTGTGATCTCAGAGCGCTTTGGTAACCAGCAGAAGTCTATTCATTATGCCAAAACGTTGACCACGATGATAATCGACAACAAGGATGCTTTGTTGAATTATATTGAAATCTCGCCTTTAATGAACCTATAGCAATTCGTCGGTTATTAAAATAACAACATCTTATTACTTCCGAGACGATAACTCTTACCGGATTATAAAGTAGGTGATGTGTATTTTAAGCAAATCATTTACAAAGACCTATAGTTTAGTTTGCTCTCAATTTTAATAACAATAAATGTTCATATCCTTGAATGGAACTTTTATACATAACATCTTTGACGTTGCAAGCACTTTTTTATTAACATGAGCAAAGGTTTATTGAACGTTAATAATTAACAGAGAACTTAATAAAAGATATTATGTAAGATAAGAGTAGTGACTGCGTTAAGTTGTTCAAAATTCCAGAGGATTAATTATGAACTATAAAAATTGTCTACTTTAGCATTATTTTTATGAAATTAATAGTATTAACAAAACGTATTCGATATCGTCGCCATTGTGACAAAACAACGAATGTGCAAATTTGTCATTTTTGATCTATGTACGAGATGCATATGTACTTTAACGAACTGTCCGGTACAAAACAGTGAATACGATCAGTTCATACATTTATTTAATAAACAATTGCATTTTTGCGCATGTGCAGAAGTTTTATATTCTATATGTCAAATTGACGTTTTGGCTTGCGTTGAATTGCCACAGACAACTAACACTAGATATATCATTTTACTGTGTTTAATCAGAGCAGTCACGTGATAATTTAGTTCGGATCTCCCATTTTCCAGAGGGCGCCATAACATTAGGCTCGGGTAACTTCCCATCGGATGGTAGGAATAGGACTAACCCACTATTTTGATATATTTTGTATACGTTCTCGCTTTGGTTGTTTATTAAGGTTCACATTAAATTTGGTTTATGAACATATGTGAGGTGTTGTCTTAATCCTCAAAATCTGTGATTCTCGTTTATTCATTAACCATTAACATTCAATTTGAGTCATCAGCAAGATATGCATTAGTAAATTAGTTTGCGGATTTCAAGTTGAACATTAAACCATAGCCAAATTCAATCTACGTCAGAATCTCCGATGTGTAAATGTTGTAATAAATCAGCTTTATACGGATGTATTTGGTATTTTTATTATTTGTATATCCCGTATTATAAGGACCAATTTCTTGGATGTGTAATGAGAACGATTAGATACATATTAGGCGTTACCTGAAATTCAGTGTTTTATCAAGAATTATGTGGTCTAGACCGCCGTCGTTATTTTGATTACCAGGTAAGCTTTGTCATATAACCCACATAAAGTCTATAACCTAGTTGAGGTGGGTGAAATCTATCTGGTATTCCGATTGACACAACAATAATTGTTTTAGTATCAAAAAGCGAATTATAATAGTTGCGAATTACAATTCAAGTACTCATTACTATAGCGGATTATGTCGAATTATAGTGTAATGTAAGTCTAAATTACCTTTAATACGCCGTAGTTATGGACAAGTTGCTTGGGTGAAGAAAATTAGAGTAAATTACTAAGAAAAAAAGAATTTGTGTACGTCTTATCTATAAAACAAATTGAAATTTAATAATGCGGAGATATCTCGGTATAGATTGAACAATTTCATTAAAAACGGATTATACATAAATTCAAAATACCTACTATGCTTTTGTCAAATTTGTGATTAACAAAAAACCTCTTATACAAAAATTGTTTAAAATAATAATACATTGGCACTGTAGAAGAAAAATTGGGGTTACCACTTAAAAAACGCAAGTTGAATTGCGTATGCGCGTACTAAAAGAGCTAAAATGGTGAAATTTTCTCAAAAGGTATACATGGTATCCATTTTCACTCTTTTAATCTTTAATTTAGTCATCAAGCTGAAATATTTATGGCACCTCTTACGCGAATCAATGAAAATATATATAAAAGGATTATAAAATAATTCTAGGTATATCATATATAATCTGTATAGTAAGTAATTATATGTACCAAGTAAATTTTATAATCACTTTAATTTAGTTTTCCTATGAAAAATAATAAAGATTTGAAATTTGATAATGTGTAATTAATTATAATCGTAAATAAGAAGTTTACTAATCCCCAATATAATTATATATCCTATATTATATTTATTGTAATTATATAACTACAATATTTAATTATATATAATTTATAATTATATATATATATATATATATTCTACTGACTCACCCTCCTTTTTACTTTTATTTTATTTATTTAAATTATAAATTATTTATACACTACTTTTGTCGTCGCCCCTATTTTTATTATTAAATGAATGACTTTTATATAATGTGCTTTAGCAACGTTTGGTTGGTTATCTAATTAAAATGTTTACTATTATTATGCCTCGACTATATGAACTCTTTATCTCAGGGTGTTCACCTACTCACCGTGGGTTCAGTCGTGAGTAGATGTGCACTGCCCAACCAAACTGCACGCTCTTTTGTTTTACTACTTTTATATGAATTTACTACTGTATATGCCAAATTTTACTGATCAACGTAGCTTTGTGCCAAATTAATTAATGTACACAATTTCTGACTTTTGACGTTTTATGATATTGCACGGTACTCACCTGAATTATACTTCGCTGATGCCCTTTTTAAATGCTGCTGGCTCACGATCTTAGTCGCCGTATGCGTCTTTACATGGACTCACAATCACTATTGAACTTTCGTATCGCCTCCAGGTGTCTTAGTACAATTTTGATGACCCCAAATCTGAAATGAATAACCCGAATTTTAGAATTTTGACAAACCGTTGTATTTACTTGCCCTGCGCTAATCCTTCCGTGTTCCTTTGCGTTGAATCTTCCCCTGCAATTGCTGCTCTCTTAAATTCCCTCTTCGTGCTCCAATTAATCCGTCCGCCTTTTCGTACTCAATCCCAAATCTAACCGCCGTCCTGTTCCAAATCACTCAATGCCCTGCTATAAATTCGATGTCCACTCTATGTCCTACTGCCTTCAAAACTCTATCCAAATCAATCCCAAAATTATTTATATATTCGTTGCTTCGCCGTCGCACTATAACCACTCTATGTCCTTCTGCCTTTAAACCTCTATCCAAATCAATCCCAATCTCGTTTCAAATCTAATTAAATATTCGTTGCCTTCCCGTCGCACTATAACCACTCTATACACTTCTTTTAACGTCGCTATTGCTTATTTAACCACCGATGCTTCTTGTACCTCCACTTTAATAAATCAGACTATTTAAATTCAAACACATTTATTTTTTCAAAATATATAACAACTTTAACGCAGGTTTGCAAAAACACGTCTTTATACTAAATTTAATCGAAAAAGAATCCTCTTGTTTACTCCCCTAGGCAATAAGCACAACAAAACTAGCTTACTTAATTACATTTTACATAAAAATATCCAATAACAATTTGTCCTTTTTTTGGTGTCACAAATACCTTCACTATTGTCTTTATACACATTCCTAAATTCTATCATTGGTCCTAAATACTTCACAATTCTCCAATTATATTTGATACTCCTATTAACTTATAATTTTGAATTTACAAATTCGTCCAAAAGTTGATTCTATTTAAATAAAACGCCAAAATAATTCACACAAGACCTGGATGCTTGGTTGATAGTAGACATCCGTAGACGCATCCGGTTTTCAGACGGCAAATGTACTTTCAATGGCTTATTACATTTCAACTTAGTATAAAACCTTGAGCACTGTGCATTTTATCAACGTCATCAAGTCATTTAGTTTACCTTTTGGCACATACGTTTCAAACTAACATGGTAAATACTTTAGCATATGTACAGTACGGCAAAATATAGTTTTTGAATTACTGGACCTGATATATGAATCATTTTATTTGGCATACACCCCTTTTAACACAAATCTACCCTTAGAAGCCTTGTACCCCCCCCCTGACATTACAATATATATTGTTGTGATAAGGGGTTGTTTAAGGGTGTACTTTATAGTAAAGGTCGTTTAGAAATGAGAAAGTACCATAGGAAGCAGAAAACTGCATTTAGTTAATTGAAAATTGAGAAATGGAGATAGTTTGTAAATAGTAAGCAGTCAACACCCTGTATATAAAGTATAAATTGTTTTAAGCGACGCTAATAGACATAGAAAGACGCATGGTTAGCGTAGAAACAAGGAACACATGCATTAAGTAGATAGTAAATATTTAACAGCCTGTAGATAGAGTTTTAGTTAATTTAGGTAAGGCGAGTAATGATATTATTCAGTGGAAGCACGCGTATTTTGTAAGTAAACATAATAAAGTGTAATTAAACACGCATTCAAATGAGTTCCAAACAATTAGGTTAATACGGAGATAAGAAATAGAGCTTCAAGAAGCATAGTGTAAATGCGTACAAAATAGTTAACCACTTTTAATAAGAAAGGAGATTAAAAATTGCGTAAATAACATGCATATATAAAAATTAAAAGTCGAATTGCATCAGTTGTTTATGGAAAAGCCATTAAATTCTTCAAAACACCGCATGTTTTATAACAAGACACCTGCGAGCAGGCCACAATTATTTGTAAGCATAGAAAATTACATCAGTATCTACTTTAAATGCAAAGATTTGATTGGTTAAAATGAGCGACGAGTTTGTAGACCATACCCACTGACGGAGTAGGAGGTCTGTGATATATTAACAGGTGCGCCACTATGAAATAAATTGTGATACGTAGTAATAATTCAAAGTGAAAAATTGTATAAGTGCGAAGATGAAAACAATTTCGAGTCCGGGAAAGAATAACAATACAATTCCAAGTCAGGGGAAAATAAATGATGAAAATTCCAAGTTCGAGTTTGGGGAGAATGATAATCCAATTCTAAGTTTGGGGAAATTGATAAGAAGTAATAAGTGTTTGAAAAATAAGTTTTTTTAAAAGTATTTTAGGATATGCATTATTTTGTAATAATTTAAGATTTTCAGCTACAAACTGAATATCACATATTTTTATTATTCTATTTAAAAAAACTTATTTTTCAAACACAAAAACCGACACAAATAGAACCGACACAGACAGAACCTCCTAACATCGTTACTTACAAAAAGATACCTTATATCAACAATCTTACACCGGCAATACATAAAACAATAATTAACAATAATATCAAAATTGTTTATCACTATAATAAATCTATTAACAATCTTTTTACAAAAATTAAAAATACAACTATCAAACCAATATGTAGTAACATAATATACAGCATCAAGTGTTCTTGTCACATGACATATATAGGACAAACAAATCAGTGGCTAAGATCTCGACTCACACAACACAAGTGACGCCAAAATTGGTAAAAAATCATGTGCTCTTGCATCACACATACATGAGACTAAACACATAGTCAACTGGGATAATACTAAGATTTTAGATATAGAATGTAACTATGTAAACAGATTGTTTTTAGAATCATACTATATACAAAAAGACAATAATAGTTTAAACTTTAAAACAGACACACACAATCTCACAAATATTTTCACTCTACTATATAATTTCAATTAATAGTCTATAGCTTTGTTGATAAACACAATCCTACCTACAACCTTGCTTTTAACAACCTTTTTTTTTTAAAACGTTTACATATTAAATACATTTAAATAAGTAGTCTACTTTAATTTGACGTTCGTACTCTGTAATAATTAACTCAAATGTCAAAATGTTTGTCAATTTAGTTCTTTAAGAAATCAAGTTTTTGTAAGTACTCAACCATTAGTCTAGCTATTAATGTATTATACTTTTAGAATCAAAACTAAGGTCTAAATATAGTCCGAAACCTTGATTATCAACAAATGATTTTCATTTGAATATAAAAAAACATCCGAACGAAATTCATCCCAAAAATTATTTGACATTCTTTATTATTCCAATTGTATTATAGGTTCGAAAAAAGAAAAATAAACTCAATACTATATATATATATATATATATATATATATATATATATATTGCTGTGATAAGGGGTTGTTTAAGGGTGTACTTTATAGTAGAGGTCGTTTAAGAATGAGAAATTACCATAGGCAGCAGAAAACTGCACTTATTTAGTGAAGAATTGAGAAATGGAGATAGTTTGTAAATAGTAAGCAGTAAACACCCTGTATATAAAGTATAAATAGTTTTAGGCGACAAAAATAAACATAGGAAGACGCATAGTTAGCGTAGAAACCAGGAAGACATTCATTAGGTAAATAGTAAATATTTAATACCCTGTAAATAAAGTTTAGTTAATTTAGGTAAAGCAAGTAATGATATTTTTCAGTGGAAGCACGCGTATATTTATAGGTAAATATAATAAAGTGTAAGCAGACACGCATTCAAAAGAGTTCCAACCAATTAGATTAATACGGAGATAGAAATAGAGCTTCAGGTAGCATAGGTAAATGCGTGCAAATAGCTAACCATTCTTGATAAGAAAGAAGATTAAAAATTGCGTGAATATGAAAATTAAAAGTCGAATTGCATCAGTTGTTTATGGAAAACAATTAGATCTATCAAAACAGAGCATGTTGATAACGACAGACAGCTGCAAGCAGGTTGCAATTATCGGGAATCGTGGAGAGTTACATCAGAAACTACTTTGAATGTAATTATTTGATTGGTCACAAATAAGCGACGAGTTCTAGACCATACCCACTGACGGAGTGGGAACGGAATAATATATTAGCAAGCACCGTGATAACGAAGTTAGTTTTGAACTCAACAAAGGCCGAAGTAAAGTAATACGTAAATTTTAAAAGTGAAAGATAAAATAAGTGCCATGATGAAAACTATAATTGCCGATTAAACGTAAGTACATTTTTGGTGAATTTATTTTAAACTAAAACATAAAAATAATAGGGCTTCTATGTCCGGGGGAAACGAACGACGATTTTGAAGTCTGGGGAACAGTAATACAACTTCTAAAGCCGGGGCGAAAAATTCAAATTTGAAGTCCGGTGAAAAAAAAGAGTAGTAATACAATTTTGAAGTACGGGGGTAAACAAACCACAATTTCTACGTCTGGGGAAGAATAATACAATTTTAAGTTGGAGGAAATTGATTGATAAGAAGTAACAAGTCTGATATGAAACGACAATAAATTGGGGTGCATAAATTAATAATGGTAGTCCATAGTGTAATGGCTATAATTTAAATGTAATCCTGAATTGGGGGAAGATAATTTTTTTTTAAATGGAAGCGTCGATGTGAAGAAAATAAACCATGTCAGAGATTTTTAATTATAAGACATTTTGTTTTTCTATATAAATTTTTATTTTGAATATTGAATTTGCTTAATATAATATGCTTGTGAAAAAGTCAACAAAAGAAGTTGCATAAGTATAAAATGAGTAATATGATAACAGGTTTAGAACGTTCTACGCTTCGTTGGTAAGGATAGTAGATTTTTTTGGTGACTTTGGGTTTTGAGTAAATAGGACATGATGTTTAATAAATGAAATTTACAACATTAACTAATTGAAAAGTGTATTTCAAATAATTTACAAAAGCTGTACATAATATATTGGTTTCATTATATAAAATCAAAATTAACTGAATTTTATAATTCCAAATAAATGCTAGCCAAGGTAATAAGATTTAAATAGTTCAAGGAGGAGCTACGAGTTGAATAGGAAATTGATAACACGCAAGGCGGTAAGTATCGAATTTTGCTATTGGCAGACAAGGTTGCTTCAAGATAAAATCCAGTTAAGTTTCTGGAGGGAATTGATAGCAGTATTAATAAGACAGCCCAATGTCGGAGGAGATAATTACAATCTTGTTTATTCATAGTAAATATTAAAATGGTCGTCCAAATGATGGAGCGCGAATAATTTAGAGTACATAGCAAAATTAATAAGGCGCACAACGAAGGGGTATGATAATTTAGAGAGTAGCATAGCGAGATATATATATATATATATATATATATATTACTCATATTTAGACCAGGGTAGAAAATTGATGGATTACATCAAATAATTTTAATCACCGTGTATAAGGAAGTTTATTAGATAATACGCTTTATTAAAAAACCATGAAGCATAAATAAGTTCGGTCGTTTCAGTAAAAATAAGAAATTTAAAATCATGTACAAGACGCTTTATATCAAAAGAAGCAGTTTTAAAATGCTCAGCGTGTAATTTAATTATTCCAAAGTAAGGAATCAGATGGAAATTACGTGCAAGATTTATATTAATTGATTCAAGTTTGGGCAACGAGTATTAAACGAAATGTACAAATAATAATTGAATATTTAATTAGGATTCACTAAAAATTAAAGAGTATTAATTTTAATTGAAGTTAATTGAACCGTTAGTAACAGATAATATCTATAGAAACTTGTAAAAACCCAAGATTATAATATCAGAAAAAAAAGCTCTGAGAATTAATATTATTTTGAACACCTGCGTAGTTTAAATATCACATACGGCGTAAATTTTGTAGATAATTAATAGTTTCGAAGAATCTTAGAGAAACCGGGGCTTAATATTCACGAGAATGTGCGATACGGGGTTATTAAACCCAGATAACAGTCCACATGGACTAAAATATAATCGATAATAAAGAATATCAATTTGCACCAATACGAACAGGTTAGAAAAGGAAAGAGAAAATGCGTCAAGCAAAGACACATATAGTAAAAGGCGGGATTTAAGCAACGTCACGAGGGTCACAATTGGTTGAAAATAGGATGCAAATATCAGAGGTAGAAACAACAATTTCGGTATAAAAGTCAATTAGTTATTTCTCGGACATGCTTGCGTGCCGTGTGTTGAAATTTCTGAGATTTAAATGGGACGAGTGAAAATTCGTAAAAATCGACGCGCGAGCGACAGACTGGGAACATAGAATAAGGAATTCTTTAGAATTACCGTTTTGAGGACAAAAGCGACGTGCCGGCTTTTTGCTATATATACCGAGATGAATATAAACAAGCCCTCTTAGACTTTTGACTATTCGATGCGTTAAAAGCTCTTACATCCGCGACTTGATTGAAGATGTTAAACAGTGCATTTTAGTTTGAGAAAATAATTTAAAATTTTGCTCGTATATTTTAGTGATTCAAAATAGTTGGTTATTTACGTGCTAACATGAATGTACTTCAGTGCACTTAGATACAAGGTAATAAAATTTAGTTTCACTGTACCAATTAGCAAAATTTACAACGACAAATGTATACACAAAAGTAGGCAGTTTTGGCGTATATTGGTGAAAGAAGTATGAAGTTATTTGCTATTTTTCGGAGGTGTTAATAATTAAATGGTTCAAATACGTGTCTGGATTTGCTTATAGAGCAAAGAGAAAAATTTAGAGGTTTGAGAGCTTAAAGTGTAATTTTGTAATGGATGGTCCGACTTCAAATCTGTTTGCAGATTCGGGTTGTGTGTAAAATTCTAAGCTAATTTAATGTATCGCATGTATAAAAAAATTTATAAGAACGCTCAAAAGTCGCAACAGGTGAGAAATCTTAAAATGGGGGTATCTCCCTGGGGAATGATGCAATCTAAAAAATTCCTAGAAATTCGGATAGCTGAGAAAATTCTAATATTGATTGATACCAAACAAGATAGGTTTATCTCGAAAGATGCATTGGTTATACGAATAAAAGTATTTGGTCCAGAATGTTAGCGCTAAAAAAAAAAAAAAACAAACTTAAAAATAGGTTTATCTCGTGTGTGGAAATGTGGATGCTCATTTATCTCGAAAGATGAAAAATGGTTAGTCGAAGAAAACTTTTTGGTCCAGATGTGTGTGGAAATGTGGATGCTGGTGGAAATGTGGTCACAGGATTGTCAATTATACTCTACTGGAAACATTTGTATAAAGATTTTCAAATTATTTTGTCGCCGCTACAGAAAGTCAAGCAACGGATGTATTTAATTCAGAAATTCTAGCTGCTGATTCTTTGCCTGCGTAGAAACAGTATTTAACAGATTACTGAAATAGAACAGACGACTGGTGTTTAGTCTATAAGAGATGCAATAACTCATGGGCATCAAACAAACAATTATAGCGAAACAAGTGTTAGATTATTTAAGGACATTAATACTCTCAAGAAATAAAGCAGATAATGCAGTGGCACTAGTAGATTTCTGTTGCACTGCAATGGAGGAATATTAGGTGCGAAGAATAAGAAATTTTATTCGCTAAAGAGATGCAACGTGTAGGTTGCTTTTAACAAAATATTTGGGAAAAATAAATTATTTGAAAAAAAATGATATCAAACAGTTATCCAATTGTTTATTTTCTGTTCCTAGTAAAAAAACTAAAGAATTGTATGATGTCGACATTTTAAATGGATTTTGCAGTTGTCCAAATTGGAAGGCTAGGCTCTTTTTGTAAGCATCATACAGCTGTTTTACATTATTTTCCAGTTGTACCTTTAAATGCTCCGAGTAACAACACCGAATCAAGGTATTTAATCGGCCAATTAACATTTGGAAAAAATACCCAGGCGATGGATTTTTATGTGCCATTTGCGGATCAACAGCAAAATATGTCAGAACATTTCGATATACCAAATGATTTATGCTTAACAATTACAAATAGAGAAGTGAGTGTTAAAGTTTAAAACAGTCATTACCTAGTACATATTTTTCTCTTACGGAAGAAGTTTTAAATGATTATTCATATGACTCACTAATTGATTTGATGAAGGAAAGTAGTAAAGCATTTGGCACTAGTGTCAAAAGCTTTAAGAGGTTTGTTGTAAGAACTAAAAGCAATTAAAGCTTTATGTATGGGAAAATTTTTAAATACTGCCGGAAGCAATAGCTTCTTAAAATTTAAAAGAAAATCTGCAATTAACGTGCAACCAACAGCAGTAGCTAGACGCAAGTATTATTAGGGGGTGTAAGAGAGCTCCTTCAGATCGTCCAGCGCGAAGTGAACCTCAGAAAAGAAGACCAAAAGAGCATTATAATTTAAGGGAAAAAGTCAAAGCAAATATTCCCAATGCTATAAAATTAGAATGTTTTCTGACTGGAAAGAGGAAGCTGTAATTTTTTTTTCTGTTGTATTTATTGTTCTAATTTTTTTTTGTATCGTGTTTCAGTGCATGTGTGGACTGTGTATGAGAATGGTCAGGCTGAATTTTTGAAAATGCTCTTGCTAATAAAAATATTTCCTTAAACTGTTTTTTAAAAATGCTTTCTTCTGCACGGAACAGTATTTTGGCTGCCAAAGGAGCATTTTCAAAAATTCAGCCTGACCATTCTCACCCATACACACCCAGAAATTAGGATACAAAAAGTTGTTACACTATTATGTACCTTGTACTGCCAATAAAAGGCTTAATAAAAGAAAAAGTTGTTTTAAAATATTAATCGCATTAGTATCTGCAAAGAGACATTTCCAACATTCTAACCCTTATACTGCAGGGCGCAATATAACATCATGACCCCGAATATAAGACAACGACTACAATTGGCCGGCTTACCACGCCCTTTGGCTAGATGAAGGGTTATAATGTTTTAATGCTTACGGTAAGGCATATTCTACAAAATAAACGTACAAAATGTTACCACTTAAAAGGAAACTGTTGTGAATTAAACCGATTTTACTGCGCCGTGTTTAAAGAGCTCTAACATCCCTTAACAAGCATGTTTGGATAACAAGATTTACATTATCGACATTAAATGAGCTCTAGATTTTGCAGAATTTTTTGTCAAAAGCGTTTCTATACAACCTGTACAGTATTACGTTGATATCTGACAGTACTAAAAAACAAATTATAAATTTTTTGTTTCATAATGTACAGGGGAGGGGGTTTCGTATAGTATTTGTCCCGCTGATTACAATCTGTTAACACAATTTTTCAATCACCCTCTACTCAAAAGTCATTCATATTTTATAATGGAACATTTTATTATGTCTTTGTTATAGGAGTAATTATGCACGCCACGTCACTACTTATTCTTAAAATTTGTTTTGATTGTGATTTTCGTTTGTAGGGAACCTCTGCAGCATTCCTAATTAGATTGCAACAATAATCTGTGACATTGTGGTACTCTAGTTCTTTTGGTGTGGGTTTTTACACTACATGATGTTTTTGTAAAACTTTTGATCATGTTCGTCATTCACAGACCATAGATTTGCGAAAAAAAGTCCGGTGACTCCGTGTATTAGACACGTTTGCGTACGACTGTCTTTCTCAAGGCCCCTGGTTGAATTCTCGACATAGATCGCTTGAAAATATTAAGCGAGCATTTTTACAAAAATACGTCCGCGTTCGAATGAGAGGTCAGAAGTAGGTCGGGTGTGTGAGTATTGTCAGACACATTGAAAATCTCTACATTGCTTTAAATAGCTAGGGTTCCTCAAAATTCAAAATTTGTAAGTAAAAAGAACTCGCTGCCTGGTCAATGTAGTACTTTCGGGTAGTATTGGACAATCAAATAGGCATAGAGGGAAAAATCTAAATGAAAGTGGAGAAAATGAATTTTAAAGGACATGTTGCAAGTAGTATCGCTTTACGCGGATGTTAAAAGATTCACAATTTGTTCGTAACTTTTGCCTTTGTATTTTCCAGGAAATTGAAACAAACACGCCTCTTTAAATACTACCCAAGCATCAGACTCAATCTCGGTTCGTTTTGAATCGTAAACACTGTCCTTTATCATGTGACACGTTTGCGGCCTATTAAAAACTCTTTCTATTATTTTTGCCGTACTTGGTCTGGAAACCTTCTCTTTCAGATATTGGTATCGTTCACCATCTTTATTTAAAGTTTTGACAAAGGTTCCATCAGTTCTAGTTTTATGTGTAGGGTTTGTAGCATATCTTTGATTGTATCAACAGAAGGAGGATTTGTAATAGTTTCTTTTCCAGTAACAAGGTTCTCTCGCATTTACCTGTCATTTACAAAGCGGTATATATACTTTGCTCTGATGTTCCATTTGCAGGGAAAACAGCAGTGCTCATTGTAACCCAAATTGCCCTCCTATCAAAAATGCTATGACTTTCAAATCTCCATATATGCTCCACTAATGCTTTGTACACTTAATTTTTTCAAGTTTTGATATTGTTATAATTTTCCTTCACATGTACTGCGTAGGCAATAGGAACAGAGGGGTACAAATTTACATTGCGGAGGAAAAGTCCCTTCTAGCATATAGTTGATGAATGAATAAATAGTGCCTATAAATTAGTTTTGTATTTACATCCTAGTGCATTCATTAGTCCAGGAACATCTACACAGTACACCAACTGATGAAATGATGCAAAAAAGTAGGAAATTCTTTGTCACCTCTCCGATATTAGAAATACGTTCACCATTTTGTAATATAATCTTACCTTGCAACGTTGAATCCCAGAAGTTCGGCTTGAGGATTTGTCAAATTTAAATCCGGAACTAAGTCATTAAACACATCTTGTAAAAATAAATGCGGAGTGCCTATATCAAGTGGTTGGAAACCAGGATCCGTGTCTTCTTCCATAGGTTCAACAATATTATATTCAGCAGCATTCCAATTATTGTCAAATATAAATGACTCTGGACGTTTGGGGTCAGATAACCTCTGGCTGTGAAGAACTTGTCTGAAAGCCGATTGCTGGTTTAGGTACTGTACGCTCTGCTGCGACTAGTGAAATTCCAGATAGAGTCGTCAAACAAAAATAGCACTCTGTAGCATAATCTTTAAGTCCTCTCTGCACCATAAATATTGCGAAAGGAATTGACTTACGGATACCGTTGCGCCATCATCTTAAATTCATAGCACACGTTGCGCAAAGAAATGCGCGCCCAATGTTTATTCTGAACTCCCAGTTTGAATCCAAAATAAAGCTCATAACTTTTTGATTAATGTAGTTATTGTCTTTTTCTGAGATTTAATCATAAACTCTCCGCATACGTAACAAAATCTATTTGTTTGGTTTACACACTTTCTCGATATTTTATAAAATCTATCAGCAACGTTTACTATACAGTTAAAATACTATTTTTATATTTGTATCTTAAATCTGTTTATAGACGCGTTTAGGGTACCAACTGCTGCTCATCCTGTCCGCGGCGCTTAAATATTTTAAGCCGGCCTTTCTAGCGATTTTTAGAACATTTGTCAGGAATTATGACCTTGTTTACATTCTAATGATGTCACTCACGGTTGGATCACGTTTGTTACAGTATGTTATACAATGTAAACGGTCTTTAACAAATATCTTAATACCTAAAGAGGGTACGAAAATTCTAAGTTTAAATTTTGTTTCAGCGAGAAAAATACATGAAAAATACGCATCAGACATTAGAAAACAGATATCGTGTTGGTCTGTGTAATCAATGATCGTGTTGTAGATTTGTATTATATATTATATTGCATTATAGCTTGATATATTTGTATTAAACGTATTAAAACATTTTGTACTAATTATCGGAATATCACCGAGTATGTTTAAAATTCCGGAATAAAGGGCCTCATTTTTTTTAGCTATTAAGACGGCGTAACAGGAAAGGTTAAACACCACTGCACTAACTTTTATAGATTTTAGCCTAAACCAGATATCATAATATATCAAGTGAAGCAGAATAATATCGATATCGAATGTCGTGTCTGACCTCACAATTTATTAAGTCTAGAAGTTCTTGATTTTAAAGTCTTCAAAGCCACCGCTACTATTAATTATCAAATTACACATTAACACAGGTATGATTCCTGCATTAATTAGTCCAATCTTCGTGTGGGTTTTGTGTATGACACGCCTTGTGCGAGCTTCAAGAGTAACGAAGATTTATTATTAACATTAGATATTAGAGCGGATACTAAACAAATCTATACATGTTAATAAAGCCTAACTATTATGTAATAACAGTTGGGTACCTAGCAGCAACTGTGGTTTAGGCTACTGAAATTCTTACGTAACTGTGAAAAGAGGGCTCAAGTATATTTTAGCGTTGACAGCGTTGTACCTCCGGCCATTGAATTAAACTGCTATACATATTTCCATATCAAATTAATAGAATTGATGGCAAGTGACTACGCTAAAACTTATTCACAATCTCCTATTCTGGATATATACTAAAGAATAACAGTAGTCATGTTATATATTGCTGCAATGTCTTTGATATATAGGTGTCTGGTATGTTAATGTATAGAATCTTACGTACAAGCTACCAATTATAAGAAGCATAATGGTTAAGCCGAGCTTTCTAGGAGACGCAGTAATTTAAAGATTTCACGTTGCTGTTGTCAGGATACAAATGTGCTACGAAAACCTTTCATAATAACATACATGTTTACCAAACTAAAGAATGGCGAACTACTTCCAAAATAATTAACATAATGTATGGGAAAGAGGTGCAAACAAACGTTTATTCGCTTTACCGAACGTTTAAAGTATAAATAAAAATTTGATTAAACAAACGATAATAAACATATTTGAAACAACGCTATGTTAGAAAGAATACGGTGTACCCATAGAACCACCGACATTTTCAGAAAACCAATCGTCAAATCGTAGGAAATAATTTGTTGTGTACTTGACAGTTTGTTACTGGTGAGTGGAGCGTTAAATTATTAAATTTGGAATTGCCCAGAAGGGGTTGAAATCCCGTTACAAATTTAGGTAGCTTTCAACACTGTCTTAAATTTATGGACACCAACTTGCCTAATCCTCTAGACGATGAGTAGTTATAGGGAACCCTATTAAATCGGCATCTAGGTGGAACGGAGTTTTTGTACAATCAAAACTTTTTGTAAACATAGAAAGCAGCCACTTTCAGCTCAATGTGTTAGATATACCTATATCAATACAAGCATCATAACATTACTATTGTAAACAGGCACATACACAGAATGGTAAAAGTACAGAAATTAATTTTTTTTATATTAGTCATAACCTTAACGATCCTATTCTAGTAATTTAGAGCACATCTACAACCTTTCAACTAAAATTGCAAAAGTCCAGGTTGTATATATCTAATAAAAGATACGCTCTACACTACTCTAATGGTGGACGTTTTATAATTTCATGATATTTAATTAAACAAGCTTCATACATAAAGCATGCAGAAAATGCACAATTGGAGAAACTGCGCTTTATTAGAGCAAAATCCGGAAAGATTTAGGCATGTTTTCAACATGCAAACTAGTTGCAAGCATGAAGTTGCGCAACCTTCATTGAAGCCTGCTCCTTTTTGGGGAAATTCTGTAATATTTTATAACACTATTTCATTAACTAACAACGAAAGTCATCAATGGAATGAACGCATTAATATTAACTGAAGAAACGCATTTACTTAGAAAAATCATGCAAATATTAATAATTGCGCAAATGTTAACATTGGGAACTTGATTACAATCAATCGGCACGTAGCGTGGCCAATGCTTTATTGTACGAGCATTTGTAGGCGATAAAACAAAAAATTTTCTTTATGAAAGTGCTCTGCTCTTGGAGCTAATATTTGTAAATAATAGCATACGTACTAGGATAGCATTATTATTGATTTTTTCGTAAGCGAGTAACGTGTATATATAGAAAGTGCTACGTCTAAGTAATAATTAAATATTAAAAATAAAAAGTGAAAATTGTGTGTAAATTAGATTAGTCGATGCAAGTCGTAAATAATATTTCTTTGTCAGAACTTTTTAGTAAACGGGGTGATTCTAGGGCTCATAAGCAACGTCCAAAACCTTCTAATCGCCACCCTCCATCCAAAGTTTCTAAGTACCGCTATAAATATTATATCTTCACTTTAAATGGTTATATTACTGCTATTACTCCAGGAGAATTTCTAAATAGTTGTGCCAAGTGAATTCTTCGATACTGAATGCGTTTACTTGAAGTTATTTGGAGCTGTGTTTTGGATTGTAACCTGGAGGAGGTGGTGTAGATTTTCACAGTAAGATATTAATGAAACAGGTAGAGTGCATGAAATATATAAACTAACGCCGTATAAATTTTAAGTATTTGTTGAATTAGTAACAGGTGCGTTCTTCAAATATTTACATGAATAGTTTATTAGTCCTCTAAAAATGCATAACACCAGGAGACAGTAATTTTTTTCTTAACCATCCTCTCAAGTCTTTACGTTCGAACGAGTCCTCGGTTATATTACTGTTAGAAATAGATATTATTATTAAAAAACACAAAACACAGATCACTTAACACGCATATCAGAACAGTCTGTAATAGTTTTAGCAACAAACAAAACAAGACTGTTTTGATATGCGTGTCAAGTCATTTGTGTTTTTTAATAATAATATCTATTTCTATCATTAACCTAACCTCAAAAAACCTATCGCGGGACACGTTCGAACGTAAAGACTCGGGAGGATAGTTAAGAACAAAATTGTTGCCACCAGGAGCGAGTTCGGATTGGATCGCACGGCAAATTCCTAGCGTCCCGTAAATAGTAGTCGAATGCCGTCACGCGGTAAACACAAATTTTAACGCTTAGTGTGTCAAATTTAAGTTAAGACTGATATGGATAATTTTGTGGGTGCATATCAAGTTGTTGATATGTTAATTAAACACGTGGTATAAATCTGAATCTAATGACGATGTCAAAGGTGACGAATTCGTTTTACTATTTAATAAATTGAAAGACAAAAGTGAAAAACCTGTTAGAATCTGCAACTATGTTGAAAGTACAGTTTTATGTTGAAACCTGACATATGGTCGAAATCACAGAATACATCTAATAGATAGTTATGCATGAATTTTTTATAAAAAATATACAGTTTTAACAATACAGTTTACAGTATTAGCATAAGTCAACCTTACACGTACTGCGCATGCGGAACACTCTTTACCCATTTACTTACTTGAATAAAAAGTTATTTATTCGGCGTGTAATCCAAATGAATTTGAGCAACTGGAGCATTTACCCGAATATGAATTGATCCGAGCGACGGTGGGCGCTCTGTGTGCATCGGATCTTGAATTTGATTATGCTTGAGAATAGTACATATTACTCAAAGACACGGATATCAGCAACAGCCAGCAACATCAATAATTTCATAAAGTCTGCTTAAAATCAACCGTAAATTAACGGTGTACAACAAAATAATTGCAAAAATCCCGGGAGTGAAGATGCAGAAAACAGGCTCTCAAAAATCGGTTAAAAGAAACGACTAAAACCTTCGAGTAAACGTAAGAGAAGTCGTTCATCTATAAACATGTTACTTAGTGGCTATTACAAGTCGTTTCTTCCAAAACTTAGATCTAAAAAATGTACTTTTGTGGTTTGCTCGCAACAAGAAACTTTACCCTACCCTACCCTACCCTAATTCTGACCAATCTTAACAACTCAAATAAATTAACCTACTTTAGCCAATGTGCCTCCGCCATGAGCTCGGCCATCGGCAGCCGGAAATGTGGGTTTCCGGTTTTGGATAACCTAATCCGCACGTACTCCCCGGCCATCACCAGCCGGAGATCGTGAATGTACGGCCAGTCATTACCATTTTTTTATTTCCAAACTACTAACTACTAAACCTTAACGTACCTTATCTGCGTGCCTCTCCCAAGCACACTTACAATCGGCATCCGGAAACTTGAGTTTTATGTCTAAACCCAAAGACTGTTATACTTTCTTCTATTGTTGATGTGCAGTATCCAGTTGTTTGCCCACCTTCGATTGCACGGTTCATCGATTGTTTGTTGTTGTGTTCGTGTATTCTATGTATATTTCACATTTATTCGTTTTTCATATCTACTACTAACTTGACCTAATCTTATCTCTAATCCCCCCACCTATCTGTAGTCTATCCTAACTTTATCAACTTTACATATTTATATTAGCGCGTTGGTTCACTTCTGGCCGCATAAATTTATTTCATGGAATCCTCTACATTTCCACCATGGCACATTTTAGGATTTTTTTTTCAATTGGGGTGTTCACTCTTAAGGTTGCTTTAAAATTATTTTATGTGCAAATGCGATCCGTGTTTTTAAACTCTTTTCGTTTCGCAGAAAGTTGTATATTATCTTTCCATATAGAGACTGTCTCACTTTGTCTGTTTATTTTTCGAAGAATGGACAGTCCAATAGTATATACTCTAGAGTGTGAGTTCTTCCACACTAACATAAGTATGTGTCGGTTATGTTTAGTCTGTGCACATATTTGTTATATTGGCCGTGTTCAGTGATCAAATGTATTGGTTCTTAGGAGGGTTCTAGGTGTTTTATTGCTAAGTGTTTTTGTACATTCGGGAGAAGCTTGTATGCACTTCTCTCTCCCTGTTATAGGCGTTTCATCGCTTTTGCCATATTTGCACTAATTTGTTCTTGATTACTTTATTGCTGATGGTTTTGCTTTCGATTGGTCTATTTTTTCCAGATAGTTGCTTTTTTAAATGGTATTTCGCTGTCCTGTAGATTACGTTCAAATCAAGCGGTAACATTTCAAGTGTGACTGCGAGAGCTTCAATCTGGGAGTTAGTCCTACGGGATCAGTATGTTGCAACAGTACAAATCTTTGTACTTTGTTTACTTTATGAACTTATGGTCTGACTAAGTTTAATCTAGGCAACCATGCACTTGTAGCATAGGATGTCGTTGTCGATGCCAGGATTGCATTCATATACATTCGGACATCTTGAAGCAGAAGTTTGTTTTGTCTTTGAGCTGTATTGGCAAATATGTAAATTGTCTTCTTGGTTCTGTTGTTCACTTCTATGTGGTCCGAGAAATTTAGTTTTCTATGAACCGCAAATGCTAGGTATTTTCGGTTGGGCCTTCTTTTGATAGTATTTTGGTCTAATTTGAAGATTCGTCCAACTGTTGGTCATTCTTTTAGTTGTAAACACCTTGCCTTTTTCCTCGATATTTTTAGTGTTCTATTTGCACCACTGATCGGTCACGTCTATCACGTGAATGGTTCAACTTGTGGGTGTTGTCTCAAGTTGGCTTAAACGACGACGGTGATATCTTTCGCGTAAGCTACATCGGAGTATTTCTTTTAAACTGTCCCCATTTTCTCAAGTAGTTTGTCTATGACGATATCCTAGAAGATTAGTCCGCAGATAGATTCCTAGGGACATCCCTTGGTTACATCATTTTTCACGATCTCGTTGTCACTTTTGATTTAGAATGGTCCGTTCTGGTGGTAGCTTTGTAATGTATTGTATAGTTTTTTGGGGCATTGTTTCTCTTGGTTGACCACCATAGGGTTTTCAATGCTCCTTTGTGGCGATAAATATGTCTATGCGTGCTTGATTGGTGCTGTTTTTACCGTCTCCAGGTAGAGAGTAAAATCCTCGAATACGTTTGAGCTAAAATTTTTGATAATCTATAGGAACACTGTGGCACGATTTAAATAAAATTAAATAAAAACCCTTAACCACAAAAATATTTAAATTACTAAATACGTATTTCGACCACTATGTGGCCATCAGTAGAAAAAAAAAAACTGTTGTTCTGGAACACTTCAGAGGATATTCTCCTCACCACTTAGGCTGAAGTGAACCTTCCCAACCTATAATTTACTATATTGTTGCTTTAAACACTATCGAGGATATTCTCCTCACCCGCAGGCTGGTGTTTTCAACAACAAACAAGTGAATTGTGACATTATAATTTAAATCTACTTAATTTATACTAATTCTAACCCTACTGAAGCGGAACCAGTTTAATCTTGCTTTCTCATTGGTTGTTGATCAATAGGGAAAGCAAAGCAGATGACTCTATTGGCCCTTTATCGGTGTTTAAGAGGGGTCCTTTATGTTTAACAAATTTAATTGATTCATAGGCATTTAAGGAGGAAAACGTTGGTACCGCTTTTAACAATTTAACATTTTCTAGTTTAACGGGGTGGCTGGTTTCAAATATATGTTTGGCGACCTGAGACCTTTCATATTTACCATATTTGAAGTGAGCAATGTGTTCTTTAAATCTTGTTGTTATATTCTTCTTGGTCTGACCAATATATTTTTGAAAACACCCTGGCCCTGCACAACTAATTTCATAAATCCCCGACTTTTGCAATTTTTCCCCCTTGTCTTTTGGATTACCTAGCAAATCTTTAATTTTATTAGTATTAGTGAAAGCAATTTTGAATTCAAGTATATAACAGTGAACTTAATTATATCCATTTCAAATAGAAAAGAGCGTTTTTATAAAGTGTTGTAACATAAATTCGATGCAATGTTGCATTGTTTCAATATGCATAGTTGCAGTTAATCATGAAACGAAAATGGAAACCGAATAGTGAACTGCACGTATATTAGATTGCAAGTATGCGTTAATCATTTATACAATACATGTTTTCGTTTTATATTGCAAAACAGAAGAGAACACATATTAGCCTAAATAAATCTTATAACAACACAATCACTTTTCCGGCTTCTTTTCATTAAGCTCAATAGAAAGATTGAGCTACGACAAAAAGAAAACCCTTACAACATGGGAACAAAAGTAGGGAAAAAATATCGTAGCTAGACATCCGACGGATAATGAAAATTAATTGATCATGAATCGGTAGAAAGTCAACATCAATATGTAGTTATACGAAAACGTAATAAGGTGGACGGTATCACGGGGTTGGTTGGTGATATTATATTATTTATTTATGTGGGGGTTTGATATAGTCTTAATTTAAAAGTGAGGTTAAAAGTACAGAAATCGATGAATAAGGTAGTTGTTTCAACGCAGGGAAATAGGCGGCGATCGCAGAAGCGTGATGGGTTTACAAGCGTGCGGCTCACGGATATAATGTTGTGGTGGTTATTTAAAAAAATGGGTTACCGCATGGTGAGTTTACTTTTTCATTAAATTGTAACTTTGTGGTTGTGTTAGAGCAGGAAGTGTTCAATTTTTGAATAATTTAAAACATGACTGCAAGTAAAAACATCAGTGTTCTTAGATAACCTGAAATTAAACAGTGAGTAGGATGAACTGCTAGGTTTAGAATTATTAATTATGCATTCGTGAACTAAAAACGTCTATTAGTTGTTAATTATTTATAGGGTATTAGTCAAAGTGAAAATAACTATGTGGTTGCAGTAATTGGCGACGAAATCCTGTATATTGATTTTAAAATGGAAGTTTTGCTGGTAAAATTGATTATTAGTTAAAGCATAAAAAAATAGTATTTTGGAAGGACACTGAAATGATATAATGAAAAACAGGTATTTGATTGTTTGCTGTTTGTTATTGAATGCATTTCTAATCATTGTAATTTATAAATATCATGTAAGTAAATGCTTAAAATAGGAAAAATGGGAGGATGAATTGCTTTGTTGATGGATTGAATTTAAGGTTCTTTAAGGATCTTTTTAGTTTAGCAATGTCTGGCCAGATTGAAGTTAAGGAAGTGTTTGTTTTAAAGGAAGTATATTGTATAATTTTACTTGAAATTATTTTATGTTAAAGCGCTTAAGTTTAGGATAAATTTATATTTGAATTTATTTAAAAAAATTTTAAGCAGACATATTGGTAAAGGATATCCATCTTATTTTGAATGCATTTTATTTTGAGAAATCTCTTTAATTATGATAAAATTAATAATTGTTTCTATGGCAGTTTCGAGAAAGGTATAAGATGATTGAATTTAGGATACCGAAGTGAGGGAGATACAGGCGAATTAATCATTTTCCGTGTAGAATTAATATCAAAAAATTGCTGTGACAGACGGTTCAGTGCCCATCAATTATGACAGGAAAAAAACCGTTCAGGGTAAGTGCTAATGAAAGTAGTTTCTTGTATTCTAGTTTAACATTTCAATATAGTTTATTATTATTTATTGTTATGTCATTTTGAAGAAGCTTCTTAACCCTTAAGCTCCCAGTATGTTAATTTGATCATAAGAAATTTACTTTGCTTTAAGTTCCCCCTCCATTGTTATTTCCACCTGATACCTTCTTTCAAACTAGAATTTCAAGGTCCATTCTATTGACTAGGGTTAGTATTCTTATTCTTTTCAGGGTTTGCAGTGTTGATTCCTTAGTTAGAAGTTTGATCTAAATTTTATTTCTATGAATTATGGAAAGGAAAGAGGAGTAAGTACAATATTTTTTAATCTGTAGAATTTAAATTTATTACAATGGCGTATTTTTGTTATCAAATATATCTATTATTATTACTAAAAAAGAAGCAAGTGCTTAGTTAATTTTTAGGGGTTAATTTAGGGTGATTTATTAAAGTATGATCAAATGATCATAGTGGGCATATAACAACGCTAATTTATAATTTTGTTTTTAGCCAATATTCTTTACAAGAACTCTTAGAATTTGCTGCAGAAGCAAATATTTTGAACAGACGAGATGTGCGAGATATTTATATTACGCCCCCTGTGCCCTCTGAAGACACTGAAGAAGACAGTGCCGACGAGAATGAAGGGGGAAGAATTGATAACTTACCAGGAAAACAGCTCTTATCTCACGCTGAAGTAGTATTTAGCGATGAAAGTAGACTTGACACAACGAAATCTGAAATAGTTGATGTATCATGTTTGATAACCTCACAAGGATTTTTAAAACACCTACAACTCTTTCTGCTGCAGTACCTAGAAAACAGCGTTCATCGACCTCCAAAGTAGCACCTCATTCCACAATATCTGGGAATAGACTAGACGAATGGCTACTCAGACATAAAAAGAAAGTAAAAAATAAATATAGATGAATACAAGGCGATATGCTTTCAAAACCACCTGTAAGATGTTTTCCGCAAAGTGATTTTAGTCGATACGAGCAAATGAAGCATATAGAAATATTTGAATGTTTTATAAATGATAGCCTAATTGAACATATGGTAGCAGAAACTAAGAAGTACGCTCTTTTCAAGTCTGGCTCAGATCCACAGATTTCAAAAGGAGAAATAAAATGTTTTTTGGGTATAATGATATGCAGTGGTTATATTTGGGTTCCGAACAAACGAATGTATTGGGACTGAAAAGACGACGTGAGAAATTTGATAATTAGTAGCGCTATGCGAAGAAATCGTTCCTTCAAATGAATCAATTTTTTTATTAGCTGATAATTCTCAAATTGATATGGATAAACGTCTTTACAAAGTAAGACCGTTTATCAACTCACTAAAAAAGAAACTTCACGAACATTTCATACCAACATCTAAAATGAATTACGACGAATCGATGATAAAATACTATGGCAGGCACGGGATGAAACAATTTTTACGAGAAAAGCCAATACGTTTTGGGTATAAATCCTGGTGCCTCAATACTCCCGATGGCAACTTGGTTGATTTCCAAATTTACACAGGAAGAACAGCATACCTAAATCGTATTGAAACTGTTTTTGGAAAGCCAGTGGCCCCATTGTTGCCGAAGCTTGAAAATTTACCATATTTATCACATGAATTTTTTTTTGACAATCTGTTTTCTAATTTTCGTTTGTTTGCTTATTTGAGAGAAATTGGATGCAGTGCAACTGGAACATAGAGGGAAAACAAATTTCCAAAAGCCGTATCTTTGACAAACAAAAAGGAGTTTGAAAAACGAGAAAGAGGTATGGTAGAATCTGTAATTGAAAAAAACATGGTGTCTCAATTGTTAGATGGAAGGACAATAAAGTAGTTACTGCTATGTGAACTCATTATGGAGTCTAATCTATTTCGGGGACGAAAGGATAGTACCGGGCAACTAAAAAAAATGTTGTGTTGAAAAGACCAGCCGCTATTACAATATATAATGAGGCAAAGGGTGGCACAGACAAAATGAATCAGAATATACATGAAACTGGAATTCGTATACGTTCCAAAAAGTGGTGGTGGCCGCTTTTCACTTGGACGATAGATGCTGCACTAAACAATGCTTGGATTCTTCTCAAAACATGTCATAAGGAAAAATTACATTTGTCGAATTTCGAAGAGATATAGCACAA
The DNA here is from genome assembly GCA_036346225.1 of Platerodrilus igneus. Classification (NCBI taxonomy): domain Eukaryota; kingdom Metazoa; phylum Arthropoda; class Insecta; order Coleoptera; family Lycidae; genus Platerodrilus; species Platerodrilus igneus. The sequence goes on from JARFIW010001599.1 coordinate 2,825,917, forward strand.
TATTTAATGTCGAATTATGGTGTACCTCGCAAGAAGCACAGAGTGCAAAATGTGCAATGTAGGACTATGTATAAAATGTTTTGAATTATATCACGCTACTTGATTAGTAAAATTACTTGTAAAATTACACAATAAAACTTTGTACATATATATATATATATATATATATATATATATATATATATATATATATGATGTTTACTAAACTTTGTTCTTATGACTCACCAAAAGCTTTTGTAAATTCAAGTTGTAATAAATTAAAAAATTAATATTTGTTTGTCATCTTATGCCCAGTATGATCAAAAGATCATGTACGTGTTTTCAAAAACCACGGATATTTGGCACCCGTTTTTTCTGAAAGTTAATTGTAAATCATGTCTAATGAAAAGAAATCCTATATTTTCGAAAAAAATATTCTAAAAGTCATTCCGGGCTCTAATGGGTTAATTTTGAAAATAGTCTAGGTCATTTCAAACTTTAAAAATCACGTTTGCTTATAAAGTAAACCTACAATTTCATCATCAATAAATACTTTTACGCTAAAAAAGTAAATATTTTTAGAAATACGTACTATAAAAATATTTTTAATTTGTTCAAACTCAAACCTTTGAATATCTCGAGAAGAAGAATATTTGACTCAGACCTCTTCTATATTCACAATTGAGTTATGTCAAAATATTTCATGTATACTATCTTTAGACAAGTGTGAGGTATTTCCGAAGTGGATGTTATGTTAATTGTTTAGGATATTCATAGACCTAGATTTTTGTGATATAGTCCATTAGAATAATATTCGTATAACTGTTTGCATTCCTAAATTACAATTCATAAATAAAATAAATTTAGGTGAAAAATATGCCATTAAGCTACTAATAAAAGACACTAAAAGCTTATTCAATATGCTAATTCAAGCTACTTTAGTAAACATTGATAATTGTTTGAGTAAGAGTAACAGTTAAATTATATTCGAAGGATATCACACTGTTATAGAATCGCTTTATTTATTATAATTTTATGTAGAAAATCGAGATTATTGCGATTAAATATACGAGATGTCTAAACAGGTACATTTAAATGCCTCAATTTAATAAACTTAATTGTAATTAAAATAAATAAAATCGCTCCATATTATATTAAGTTCAAATTTAAGAGGCTGCTGTTACAGTTACTGGTCTAATATCTTTATGTTAACCACATTTTTAATGTAAATAAATGTAAATTTATTTAGCTATATATAGTGCGATGGTTGTACAAAAACCTGCACAATTCATAATTGCTAACACGTATCACTGTACATTAATTAAGGCCTTTTACAGTTTCTTTGGACTCTGGTGTTAACGCGTTTTGAAAAATCGATTATCATAAATTAATTAGTTAACCAAATACTATTTCCGTCTCGCCCAAATATGGCTTTATATGTGACCCCGGAGGACCACAATTCTGGGTTTGTCTTAGTCTTAACCCGTTTTTAAATCGCGCTCGTACTCACGATTTGGATAAATTAAATAAATTCTTGGCTTTTCGTGACGTTACAGAAATCGCGTGCGTCTACCGATAATTCCTCAATAATTTTTACTAGGTCATCAAAAGTAGGGACAAAAAATTTGATATAATCTCTCATAAATAGATCAGAAAGTGTTTTAACGTTGGCAAAGAATTGTATAATTATTTAAATTATACATTTTGATATTTCCAAACCCTCGGAATTATTTGAATTAATTTTTAAATTATTGTGATTTTGTAGAGATCTGATTGTTAGCATTAGTATCATTATAGGTTTCTTGAATTTACAATTCCAGAAAGTGGAACGTTGGTTGCAATTAGGACTTTTGATAAATTCTTGCCCGTTCATTGAGTTTGAGTCATTGTGTGCTAATTTATACGAAAGAGGAAGGACTGTTAGCAAACTTATTCCAAAAAGCACACAAAAAATGTTACCTGAGAGGAAACAACTTCCAAGACGTATTGGGCAGAAATAAAAACAGACCAACAAAATATCCTTTATTCCCTACTGGAATGTTTGAGAAGTTTGGATCGTTTCCTTACATAGATGCGTACTTCGAGTACACGTTTATACTAATCTAGAAGTAGGGGTGAATAAGCCAGTTGTCGGACACTTTAGTGAAAAATTTCCGTTACTTTCCTGCACTAATTTCAATTACCAAGATATATCTTTTACCTTACAAAAGAAATTGCTATTTTCAATCACAATGAAAGATTTTTTAAACGAATATATCAATTTATTTTCATAATTATTTTATCGAAAATGTACTTATTTGACCATTAGTCGGACAGTACACGCTAGTACTCGCCCAATTAATTGCTAGTAATCGGACAGACAATATTTACAACAGTTACCTATTGTTTAACCTTTCTCGTAGCCAAATAAAACACATGTATAGTTAATTAGATTAAATAATTTTACACTAAACTTATCAGTATAATGATAAATAAGGTAGTACCATAGTGTAGGTAACTTGTATCGTAGTACTTAAAAGAAGAAAGTTAACCGAAAGAATTATAACTAAAAGTATGTATTAACAATTAATATTTTGAAGTCGTAATAGCAATTGGACTGAACTACACATATACGTAGCTTAAAGTTCACTTTCGCAAAATTCACAAACATAATCCTCATTGGCGGCTTCAACATAGGTTAATTCGAAAAATATGCTACAACCTAAATGGAACAACCATCTAGGGCACCGATCACACCCGACATTTTTTCGATTTCAATTTTGGTGTCGCTATAAGGGCCCTCCTCACATACTGAACATCTTTGAACTATTTTTTCATCGGCTCTGAAGAGATTTTCACCATTAATAGTAGTTAGTAAACTATTTCTTTTATTGAAGTTTCCGTCTTTAATGCTATTTTTTGCATTTTCTACCTTTTTCTTCTTTTTAGCGTTTTCTTTGTCTTCTTTTGCTTTTGCTTTTTGTAGGTAGTGTTCTCTCCAAGGTTACGATGAAATCGTACTTGGAATTTTTTCTTGTCGACGCTTTGTTAAAGATTTATTTATAGGCTTCGGAAAAACTAGATGCTTTTGAAAGAGTTCTTTATGATTGCTATTTACAATACTGCTTAATGCAGTACTTTGATGAAGATCTACGTTTGTAATCGTCTTAAGTTCAGTGTTTTGCTCACTTTGTGTTAATACCAATACCTTTTCAGTTTCACATTGATTTCCTATTTTTCAAGTTCGTTTTTAGTGTTTCCGATTACGCAATCGGTATTTTCAGTATTTTCTTCCATTAAGTTGCCTTGATAAGTATTTGAAGTTAATTTTACTGTTTCTTTGGCTCCATTTATATTCTCTTTAGTTTGTTCAATCATAGGAAGATCGTTAATCGGTTTTGAATGGACGTTGACAGGTACAAGTTCAGTTTTAGTTCTATTGTTTGGCAAATCATCTAGAAAAATTACTTTCATTTCATGAAAATCTGTATCAGTAAAAAAAGATATTTTATTCTCTTTTGAGCTCAATGGACGTACTAGGTTTAATATTATATCTGCATTAATTCCTTCCTCTAATAGTTTCGGTTTCAGTTTTGTAATTACGTTCTCCGTACTTTTGATATCTTCTTCAGTTATGATGTTTCTGTCTTCTGTCAATTCTGTAAATCTAGTATTTAAGTCTTCTAATCGATTTTGTACACATTTCGATAGTTCACGTTGTTCGGTTCAAAGGGATATAATCCGGTAGCTTTAAATCCGTTTATAAAATCTTGTTTCATATTGGGATGCTTAAGGACTTCTTGAAAAATTGGACAAAAATCGGATTTTACAACTATTCGGTTGATGTGTTTTGCCTGCCAATTTCTTACTTCCTGACCCCAATACACTTTTAGTGCTTTAAAAAGTGTCACAACTGATGGCTGCAAAAGATGAGTAACGTTTGGAGGTACAGCATACAATATAATGCCATTATGGGAACAAAATGTGCTTAGCTCTAGTGACATATGTGATCTATGCCCATCTACCTAGAACAACACCGGCTTTTGGATATTTTCTGTGTGTAGCCAATGATTCAGGCTATTGGCAACGTATTCAAAAAATGTCACTTCTCATCCAGCCCGTTTCAGATTGACCAAGAACTCAATCTGAAGGCATGCTTTCAACAATGGCTTTTGGTGGCTTAACATAAGGAAATACCACAAGCGGAGGAGCAAGTTGTCCATCTGCTGTAAAAGTAATTAAAACAGTAAGATTTTCTTTTTCTTTATCATGTTTAACAGCATATAAATTTTGTCCCTTTACACCCAGCACCTTCTCAGTTTTTGAACAAAGACTAAAACCAGATTCGTCCACGTTTAAAATTCGACTTGGATTTTCTAAAACGGATAGAGAACCAGTTTCTTATAAAAAGGTTTCTATGTCTTTAAACCATGCCCGTATATATTTCTCGGTCACTTGTGTCCTATACTTTTCAAAAGATTCGGAATATTTTAAGGTTAATTGAGGGCGCTTCTTTAAAAAACCAGCATACCACTTTTGACCTGGTTGGCCGTTTTTAAACGGAGTTTTTATACGCTCTTTCTGTGCAATTTGCTGAACAGAAGCTAGCAACTCTTGTTGTTTTAGTGGAAAGCCACACTTTGTCACTTCCACAATCCAATTTACTAATGTATTTTCGTGATCGTTACTTAAAATTGGTTCTGGGCCCATTCTTTTTTACATATTCAGCAATTCATCCCTTGACACGGTACAGCACGGTTCATTTCAGCATACCGTATTGCCGACATATTTCTCTTAATTTTCACCCTTTTTGACTTCTTCCACTGCAATTTTTAGATTATCTTCACTATATTGGTGAAATTTTCTTTTTCTGAAATTCATTCTAAAAATAAACAATTTTTCAAAAAATTTAAAAACAATGGCAAAGTGACTTTGTACAGTATTTACAAACATTACGATGTCCGATTACTGGTACAGTTTAAAATTTTGCAGAGCCTAACTGTTGGACACAAAACTTTGCTTTTATATTATTATTTTATATATATTATTTTATATTATTCGCACCAGTAAATCACATTCTGTCCGTCTACTGGCCACGTTTTAAAACATAGGTAAAGGAATAAGATGGCAAACACAACGGTGCTAGTTTGTCTTCATTAGGCGAGAAACAGAGAACTATATTATTGGTTATATGTTTGCAGTAGTCGGACAGCTGTCCGACTATTGGAATTTTGCTTGCAAAGATTTTGCTATTGACCGACTATCTATTTTTTTGTACAAAGTATAACAAATTGCGCTGTTAATTGGTTTTTAGAGTAATTTACAATACCTACAAGTCACTTAACATGTTAAACAAAGCACATCACAACGTCACTGCATTTTATACTTACTTCTAAATTTACTACTAGTAAATTGAACCGGTTGAAGAATGTACAACCACCATGGACGACATATAAAGCTGCACTATAAATATTAAGATAAGAACTAGGAGTGAGAGAAACAGATGTATTATCACCCTTCAAAATGCATCAATGCCAGGCTTATATTTAAATTAAAGATACTTATGTTCTACATTAAGTTATTAGAATTTGAAAACGGTTTGTCCGGCTACTGACGGTGTCCGCTTCACAGGCGCAATGATCCCTACCTATGGCATATCCTCATTTAATGTTATTTCCGTTGTAGTGCTTTGTAGTGCTTTTAGTACATCTTTAAACGTTGTTTTATTTTTGAATATAATCACCATATTAGTAACATCATTTTCTTTAAAGTTTTGTAATGATTTTTCTTTATTCTCCACATACTAAAACCTAGGAGAAAAAACTTGTCATCTTTCTTCGATTAAAAGCCTATGAAAGGGGATTTCTTCCGACTAACTAAAGCTCTAACCTCTGCGGAAGCGTTTGAGACGTGGTTGCGGATTCTGATGACTGTTTGAATAAAAACCATGCTAGCAAGTCAAAACAAAAGCAACAAACACGGCGTCACCATGTCCTGGGATACAATTTATTTATGCAAAGTATACTCTTAAGGCGGAAGTGGAGACCCTGAGAAAAAAAGTAGCACTTGCTGAATAAAAACCTGTCCCTCTAAATAAAGGACGCAGTTCTGAAATAAAGGTATCGTGTTTAGTTAAATGAAAAAAGCACAAAATGTTCTTAAAACTATAAATTTTAAAATAAAAAAATTAAGAAGTTAAAGAGAGCAACAGTATCGCCCCAAATGGTATAGATATAGTAGGCCAACACAAACAGAACCTCAAAAATATTCTTACTAACTGGTTTTGATAATACCCCACACAACTACTAGTTTTAGACGTCACTAACATCTGCTGCCTTCGATAAATATTTTTATCTCTTATATAGGTACTCAAATTTATACTATTTTAAAATATTTGTGAAAAATAAAAAAGTAACATAAATGTTAATAATTGTTTAATTTAAATTCCTTTTTATGTTAGCTTTCATAAGAAAAATGTTAATTTTAAAGAAAGAGGCATATCAAAAAAAATATTACAGGTCCACCAAATAATCTCTCTATAGTAATTCAATTTATAGTTATAGCTTAATTTATTTTAAAGCATACCCTATTTATGTACAGCTTATAAGCATCAAGTTCGGAATAGAAATAGTTTCAACCGAAACATAAGCAAAACTTTATGCTATTTACTTTAAACACTTTAAGCATTAAGCATTTCCAATATTTATCAGCAGTATTAGCTCATAACCAAACTTTTGTTGTATTAAATAATAAAAGGCTTTAAAAATATAAGGTCAATTAGACGTTTAGCTAATTACTACTCAAAATTTAGCAATTTAATATTACACCGTAGATAGGTAAGCAATTACTTTCATGTTTATGACGTGCTATTACATCTGACATACAAATAAGGCCAACAAAACAGGATGTTTCAATTTCATAATCTCAATTATGTTCTCAGCTTACAACAAACGAATGCTTTTTATCTTCCTAGCGCTTACCTCGTGTCAAGCACATATTTAACCTTAAATTTCATTACCAAAACTGCGTAACCTCCTGCTGCATACCAATGAATCTAAAAATAATCGAACTTCTGCAAAAGTTCCTCCTAATAATACTGCATCAGATAAATCGCATTAATTCGAATTCATAATGACAGTTTCCATATACTAAAATCTAATCTTGAACAGCTTTTATATCATTTTTCTGGGTGCGTTAACTTGTTTCACTATCAAGGAATATCACTCAATAAACCAGGCTAATCGTTTACCTGCGGCCCTCGTGATACCTTCCTCCACGTTCTCCACTTAATAAACGCTGTCGAGTGAATCCGATTAATGTTTAAAAAGAATAACTGGGAATTTGAAATACTGGTGGCGCTATGAATTAGAAGGGGAGGCGTTTCTTAAAGATACCTGAATTATGATATGTGTTTATTATAAATCATTCTAGCGGATACTTAATGCAAAAATTAATACTTAACCAATAATAAAGTATGAATTAAGCGTATAATTGCAGTAGCATAGCGGTGTGTATTTTTGAAATGTTGCAGTTTGAAATACAAAATGACATTTTTCCTACATTTTACCTTGTCATTATGCTCAAAACTAACGGGTTTTAATAAAAAAAATTGTGACTAAGGGCACTGGGTGGCTTAATCTGTCATCAATTCAAATTTGTAACATCCCTTGAGAAATTTGTAATCATATTTTATTGTAATAATTATTATATTGGTAAACCCCACAATAGGGTTAAAATGATTTTCTTTTAGAAATATAATTTTTAGTTTACATACATCCTTGATCTTAAGAAAGATTATTTTTGCAATTTAACATTGCTAGAAATGATATCATCCTCACTTTTTATTCTAAATTATTGCAGTTTTAGGATTAATTTGTTTTGATTAATAATGTATAACATTGACGCTTATGATATTATCGTTTTTAAACGAAGTAGATTCACACGCTAAACCATGATGATGCAACAAATAGTAAATCCTCTTTCTCTGGTTCAGCTTAATGTTTACGTAAGATAATTTTACATATGATACAGAAAGAAAAACAACAAATGTAACTTCAGTTTGCAATTTTAATTCCTTTTTCAAAATTCTGCCACATGTAGTGTTGTTTTTTTATGAAAAGAAGGTATTTTTAGACACTTTGTTAAAACATTGAAAGGTAACATCAAAACTTCAGTTAGTACAGTTGACATTTGATAATTAGTTATCGAACATATTAACATGATTAGTAAATAGAGTTCGGAATTATATTCTACCAGGTTGGTGAATCTAGTTAAAACAAATTGAGTTCATGGGATAATTGATATCTGATGTTTTCAAAAGGGATCTACAGCCAAGTGATTTCCAGGGATTTATAATAAAACTTCTGAAACTAACACTTACAGTAATCTTAAACTAACGAAATTTTTTTAACTCTATAAACTTATAAGCGTACCCGTAGTATGTTCTTGTTATTAGTTTTAAAAAATTTTATGGTAATTTTGTTTGCCAAAAACGATTTCCATTTTGATAAATAATCTGATATGCTTTTGATTTTGTATACAAACGTTTACACGTACTTGTACTTAAAGCTTAGTTCTGCAATAGAATAACGAGTGTCATGCACTCGGGTTTTTGTATCATCTTGTTAGTCCTTCAAGAATTTTTCACTAAGAACCCCGTATATAGAGATTAGACGGTTTCCAAGATAATTCCCGATTAAGACTGGTATTTACGACACGACAGTATTCCGGAACCCTCCTCGAACACTTACATCACCGTTCCCACTTAGTCCCATTTAGTCGACAACCTTCCTTTTTGGTACACTTAGGGTTTTCGGTACTTTATTGAAATACAGAATTTAAGTGAGGTGCTTTACCTGGTTTCTCTGTGAATTACTGGGGAGGCGGCTTCGTGGCTTAGTTGGTTTGCAAATTAGTTCGAGGTCCCGGACACGGACCGAGTACGGCAACAAAAAAAGGAAGAATCCAAAAAAGGCTGTCTTAGCTAAAAAGTCGTATAGTGGGGTGGATCACAAAGAAAGAAACATGGAACCTCAAGAAGAAACGTTTATTTGCAAAACCTTAAAAATAACATATTATAAAAGGAAAACCAACTCGAAAAAAAAACCCGAACATCACGGAGGGCTTACATAGTACAAAAATCGACGCAAAATAATATATACCCTTATTTAATTAACGTTAACTAATTTTCTATTTCAAATATAGTGGACTGTTTTTAGTCCTGTGGTTACCGGAATTATTAAATCTTTATATATGTAAAATATGCATTAGGAAAGGTATATACCTACAGAATTCACACTTGGTGGTTAAATTCTGGCATAAACATAAAGCAAAAATTAAACAAATATATATATATGATGGACTGTTTTCAATCCTGTGGTTACCACCATCTTTAAATCTTTATATAAGTAAAAAAAAATCTAAGACGCATGTACGCCTTACAACCAAACTTACGGAAATTTTATAAAAGGAAAATATATATTTTAATAAATTAAATATCTATTAAAGTGTATATTAGTTTGTACTGTTAACATTTATCAAATAAATTCTATTATTTCGAAAACTAAATGAGATATCGAAAAGTGTATAGCATATTTGTAATCAGCGTAAAAAACTAAACAAGGTACATATGTGTCATTTACGGTATCATTATGGGAATATGGCAACGGACGACGGCGGCGACGGCGGCGACGACGACGACGTAACGATTATATTAACCTAACTTACTTCGTAAGTTTGGTTGATATCCATTAGGAAAGGTATGTAATTACATAGTAGGCAACAGAAACCATCGACCAAAATGCATTTCGCTGCAAAAAATACAGAAAGATGTACTAATATTGCACCTAAACAGTAGGGTGACTCAAAATTATATAAACAAATTTATAGGACATTCAATGCCGATCTATTATCTAATAAATATTCACCAAATAACAGGACTCTCCCGCAACATTTTTGACGATTCGAGCGAAGTAAGTTCCGTTTAGAACCCCGTACCATTTTCGGATGCGCGATGAAAAACAGGAAAATCTTGACTCCAGAAATCCAGACCCAATTAATATTACTGATAGAGGTCATCTAACGACGCAGAGAAAAAATAGCAAGTTCTTCAGCTTCGCATGAGGTTCCGATTTTAACTTTATCACGGCGTGATCTTATAAGTTCTGCTAATTGATTGTTGGGGCACAACAACTTTTTGTGATAAACATCTAATGAAACACATGACACCTGAGGCTTGCATTTATGTTACTTCGATTATACACGATCGCTCTATTCGGTATTAGAATACGTTAACCTAAGTACCTTATAATTTTCAAAAACCAGTCAATTGCTTTAGCGTTAGATATTCGGTATTGGTTGTTTACACGAAACACCTTATTTTACACTACGATAGATTTAATTTCTACGACAAAACTCGAATTAAACTAACATTAATAGGGTATTTATTAGTTTACGCTATTAAATCTACTAAGGAAAAACAAAGATCGCTGTTAACGCCATTTTTGAGTAGCATATTTATACGCAACAATCGCCTAAAATAACAGTTAGACAATGATTACCCGAATCGCAGCACTAGAAGACTTATGCTCGGACTAGGAACTGACACAATAAAAAAAATGAATGTTACTCACATTCCAATCCATTATATCACTTCAACAAAACGAGGCTACAATTGATAAATAGAAAAACCACGTTTAGCTTATGCGTTGGAAACAGTCGTAAACGTTCTGAGCAACAGGATATTACATCTAATTCAAGGACTTATAGACGACGCGTAAGAAGAGTTGCCTAGGTTTTGCATAAAATTGTAGAAATTTAAAATATCAATTAATAATCCCGTGTAAAGAAAGATAGGTGAAGCGAAAATAATCCCGTAGAAACATGTACACCACATTGTAATGTCTCTAAAAACAAACGTTTTGATTACTAAATACCACGTGCATAAACTTATTATAATCTTTAAAAATCGCATATTACTAGTAATAAAATACCAGCTTTGATGCAATATTGATATAGAATAGATTTGCAGTATTTAAATTTATATCTAAATATTTTAATAAAAAAATCGTACGGAGTGACGGATAAGCAATCGTTTATAAATACCCAAATGAATGTAAATTGTGTAAGGAATATAAAATTTTAATTAAGTACGAGCGAAAATATTTACATGCATGGACGGCACGTAACAACCTGTACAGCAGATCGTGGAATGTTTTTATCTATTACAGTTTTTCGGAAAATCTTCACTTACCTGCGCTCTTAGGAAATTTGACTTCAATCGTTTATCGTCTGAATGTAGTGATGTCCATGCTACTCGAGTAGATCGTTCGTTCGTTTGTGGTTGTACTCACCAGCCCGCTCAACTTTCCGCGGGATTAAAATCCAGCTACACCACAAATCTTCGAGAATGGTAAAGGGAGCATAACAAGTATCAACAATTTGTAACTTAGTTTTTGTTTTTGCTCACGGGTTTCTAATAAAACATTTTATTAAATAATATATGTTTTTTAATACCACGCTCTGTAAATTCTTTTCGGGTATCTTGAACAATATAATTATAAATAAGTGTTCATTTTGATAATTCTTCATATGAATTTTCGCTTGCTACTTGCCGTAGAACATCGAAATTGTCTGCATACGAAAATCGCAATCTCGTGTTTGACGTTTGCTGCCGATAAATACATTTGTTGCATTGCCTTTGTATTCATCTATTAATGGCAATTTACATACAAAACTGAATAACAAATTACAAGGATGCATACAGATTGTTAAATAGAAAAAGGTTAGAAATTAACGTCAGGTAACACGAATACAGTTCAATATGCTGTACAATGTACAAAAGGTGCTCGATATATATCGGGAACTAACAACACTAGTGTTGCTAGGTGCGATCTGACGTTTCTAGCCTAAAGTTTGACATTTTTGACAGTATACATATTTGTAACATTTTGCTATAGAAACACTATTTGTTTTGTTTTGATCAAGTTGAAAATTTCATCTCGGCGAAAAAATAAAATTAACTCGTGGACATTTTTGTGCAATGATTTTTTACGATTTCCGACGTGGATTATTTCCACAACAGTGCCCGAATCAGTTTATTTCGACTTTTGGGGAAGAAGCTCTAACTGAAACTACTGTATATTGTGAATATAAAGAATTCAATCGTGATCGCAGTTCGCTAGCGGATGAATTTAAAGAAGGTCGTCCAAAATCGGCTGTTGTGCCAGAAAACATGGATACTGTGCGCTAATTAATAATGGCAGATCGTCATGTGAGTCATTGTGAGATTGAGGTATCCCTAGGCATTAGTATGACAAGTATACAAACGATAATATATGAACATTTTGCTGTGAAAAAGCTATGTCTGCGTTGGATTCCACATAATTTGACAATCGCTCAAAAAAAGAATCGTGTCGATTGGTGCAAAGAAATGCTCAAAAAATACGATTGCGACGCATCAAACGCAGTGTATAACATCTACACTGGTGACGAATCTTGGATTTATTCCTATGAACCCGAAAGTAAACATGTCTAGATATAAGATAAACAATTTATAATAACAAGAATGGTGATTGTTTAGAAATGGAGCTCGAAGCACGCCGTATATACTCAGAAATCTACCGAGATTAACCAAATCCAAAAAAAGTTATCCGCTCTCGAAGCACTTCGAAGAAAATGGTTGCCTGTTGCCTGTCACGACCGTTGCTTAGATGATGGCAGAAGAGTTAATTCTGCTTGGTATACAACCATTTGTCTGCCACAAGTTTTCGGAGAATTAAGAAAAATTAACCGACGACGCTGAATCATTCTCCATCATGACAATGCGAGCTCTCACACATCGGCTCAAACATGTGACTATTTGAGTACTCAAAACAGAGAATTGATGGGTTATCCGCCGTATAGTTCTGATTTGGCAACTAATAATTGCTTTTTGTTCCCGCAAGTGCAGAAAAAACTGCGTGGAAAACGATTTTCGACACCAGAAGAGGCGGTTGAAGCGTTCAAAACCCATGTTTTGGAGATATCTCAATCGGAATGGAAAAAATTTATTGAAACTTGGACCAACGTATATAAAAGCGTATCAATCATTGTGGAGCATATTTTGAAAAACAGTAAAGTAGTTTTCACACCTTAAGCTTGGTTTGTGTTACTTATTCCAGATACATATCGAGCACCTCTTGTATTTTACAAAACTAGCGAGCCGCAGTTATTTATATATCGTACGTAATGTCTGGACGCATGCGCTTTTTGCCGAACTTGCAAAAATAATGTACGATAAATTTTAACCGTGGATGTGCGATAACTTCGATGCAGCAGAGGAGGTTCAGACCGAAAACACCGCTACTACAACATAAATCGACTTTAAAAAGCCCAATTTTTATATCTATTTTTTTATTAAGGACAAATTTGTACACAATTTTTGAAAATTTGTAACCGTATAAAGAAGTACTACTAGAAAGGAAATAACATGTTTAGCTGGATGTTGCAAAAAGTTCGCACAGGGCACGAGCGAAACTAGTAATCTGCGAGACAAGACAAAATTTGAGACGAACTGCGAGATCAAGCCTGTCGTCTCCTCATGCGTGCAATGTGTTTTGACTTATCCCCTTATTCCTCACGTAGAGAGCTTGACTTTAATTACTCCATATATTCAAATAACCTAAAGTTGTCAATTAGAATCTGTTAACCATTAATTTGTGTATTAAGACACCCTGTGGCGTCTTCACCTGGTGTGGAAGTACTTTTTATGATCTAGTATAGTAATGAGGATTTTGAACAAATTTAAAGAGTTCGAAATTAAAAAAAGACTTCTAACTAATTTTCAATAATAATAATGGAACTGAGACGATGATTTTTTGGCAAAATTCAGTTTTGATACGTAAGTAAACATTTTTTCAATAAGCGGAATGTTTGATAAATAATTAATTCGCAAGTGTTTATATACTAAATGTACAAACTGTTATTTATAAACAACTTTTAATTCACACCAGCCCGGCATTAAAATCATTTAAAGATATTTACTAGACTTATGTGACAATTAAATTTTATGTATCGGTAAAATGTTAATTGGTTCAGTTTTCAAGTCGTAGCTGTTTTCAAACGATTTGGAGGCGTTTAATTGCATTAATTCTATGTTCAGTTCGATATTGGAAATCGTTTGCTTATCGTATTTGTAATACCACTAGACATGTCTTCCCGTTCTCAGCAGTTTAACTCTTAAAAAACTTGTTCCGCTGACTATGAGAAGTGAGAATCCGATCCCAACGCGTTACCTAATCACTACTGAATATTACCGCTCTAAATCAATCCACCTTATCGTCGTGTTGGACGCGTTTTATTGTTACCTTTTCTTTAATTACTACAACGGATTTTATAAGTTGACCACGCAAACATTGGTGTCAACACAAGATTCAGTTGATGGTACCAGAATGATGACTTAATATACTGGAGAACTTTCAAGGCAATAAACCTGGTTTAAACACTTACGGAATAGTTGGCACCTTGTTATTGATTAACCTCTGAATTGTAGTCGAATTTTAAGTAGAAGCTTTTATAGCTCGACTAGACTGTAAAACTCCATGACGCTTTTAATCGATTACATTAAACCTTTGTTCCTTCATATTTAAGCACAGATTGTAAATCTTCTTTATTGTGTGAAAAAGATAAACCTCTCTGGAAATTAAGTTTAGCCTGTTGCTAGGTCTAGATATAAGGTTCACAATTTATAATAACAAGAATGGTGATAGTAAGCTATAAGCATTGTTTAGAAATGGAACCATTGACACTGCTCGAAGAACACCGTATATACTCAGAAGTTTACCGAATTGATTTGGGAAAAATAGAGTTTTCGACCTGGAACTTTAGACCTCATTTTTCCCTATTTCTTAGCAAGTATGTGTAAATATACAAACCGAAGATAAAAATGAAATAACTAAGCAGTAAAAATAGTACCAATCATAAATGTAGTGTAGCTAAAATCCTCTAACTGTTTTGAACAAACTTAGTAAAACACCGAAATGTCCAAAAGTTAACTCCATTTTAGAAATTAACCATAATAAAAAAAATAAATCGAAATCAAATCCATTTTTTATGGATTTATAAATTATACCATGTGTTGGAAACGGTGACCAAGAATTACAAAAGGGTACATATCAAAAAGTGTTTTTGGACTGACTGACAAATTCAGTAAGTAATGGTAGACCTTCGTTGATATTTTCACGTTCTTTCTAAATACATTGCTTTATCTGATCAATATTGAGAGACTTGACTTTTTAGCATACCCCACACACAAAGCCGTTGTTATCAGATTACCTTAGAATGCATTCGTGATCGCCAAATCTTTCAGTCCATTCAGAAAAGCAAGTATTTAGAAATTCACGAAGTCGCAAACCACATCTTTTTGCAGAGTAATATCCTGTCTGGTAAAGTGGGGATTGCTATTTCACACTTTTCTTAGCTTATCCATCAACTTCTTGCACTTCTGACAATAATATAAGGTCTCACAATAACACGAGCACTCAGTACCACCGTTACCGTTACACTCGATAAATTATATTCCTGTTTCAGAATCATAAGCCGGCTTAGTACGGTTGTAGCGGTTTATTCATCTGCTTGATTTAAAAAACCAAAAACTTATCATTCGGCAAACTGTACTCACTTTTGATATGATACTCGTTAAGTACTTGTGGTAAAAATGATGGATACGCTGATAACTCCGGTACGAGGGATGTCTTTTATATCTTGCATAATACTGAGACAAATGTTTACACTAAAAATTAATTTCTATATTTAGTTAGATAGATAAATTAATTAATTGTTGTGGACTATACCTAGGCTAGAGCTCATACTAGTCGTACATTATAAGTATTTACATCTATTTGAAGAACTTAGAATAAATAATTCAAAGACAACTGGGGTTCTTGAAGTTCTGGTGAGGGGATTTCTGCCCCTACCTTACTGTGCACGTGGAGTGGTGCTGATTGTGTGCATAGTGCGAGTGTAAGTGTGATGTGGCAGTGAATTGCATGAGTGTATATTAAGTGTGTTAGTGCCGCTGGTTGTGGGTGGTAGGTTTGGTTAAGAAGATTTCATTTAGGAAATGGTTGAATTCTTGAGGGTAGTTAGTGACTAGGAAGTTTATGTTAGGAAGTGGGGAGAACGGGTCAAAGTTTGTAGATTGCTTGAGGTTGATTTGTAGTAGAGATGTTAGGGGACAGTAGTATATCAGGCGTTGTGAGTTTCTAGAGATAGATTGTTGCAAGCACAGTGAGGGGAAGGAGATAAATAAAATTGATGAAGTTTATTACGGAAATTATCATGGCCAGGAATGGAGTAGGGAGTTATGTATTCGGAATTTTATATCAGTTTTGCAGAGAGTACGGCATTCGCCATAGTGAAGTGTTCTGTCGTCTAGAATGATTGGTAGGTTATGTTTGTGGTTTCGAAATTGGAGTGAAGAGTTTAGTTAGATTTCGATCGGAGGGTTTTGAAGCAGGGTATACAAGGACGCTGTGGGGGCGGTTCTGTACACTTTTAAGGTGTAGAGTACGAAAGGTCTTGTGATGGTGTTGAGCGTACGTTTGGAGGAGCGGGTGTAAGCGGGAGCCAAGAATCTACTGCGTATCTGAAGACCGGGATTATGATGTGGTTAATGATTAGCCTTCGTGTTAGATTGTTGAGGTGGACTGATATTGGGAAAGCGTGAAATAGGTCATTAAGTATGATTTGTGCTTTGGTTCGAAGTTTGGAGAGATGGGAGTTCATTTTTAGGCGTGTTTCTATGTGGGGGTCCAAGGTAGGGAGTCGTTGTTAAGAGGGAAATTGGTGTGTTAAGGATGTGAATCTTAGGATTTCGGTTTTGGCTGAGGTAGCCTTTGAGCAGAAGCATTTTTGTTTTAGATGGGGGGAGTGGTTGTCTGTTTAAAGAGGACCAGGATTCAATTGAATTAATTAAGAATGCAGCAGTGAATTCTATAGAGGCACGGGAGTTACCGTTGAAAAAAAAAGCTACGTCATTGGCGTAAGCGAAGGTGGAGGTGTTTGAAATTTTTAGGTCTAAAAAAAGATTGATTGCGAGGTTCCATAGGGTAGGTGATTAACAGGAACCTTGTGGACATCTTGGGTGAGAAACTTACTAACAAAGTGGAAATTGGAAGTTAGGGTGGCTGTTCGGGATGAGAGGAAGGATTTTATTAAGAGGTAGGGGTTGGAAGGAAAATTGGCTTGTTAAAGTTTATTAAAAAGATTGGGCCACTAAAGGAGATCAAAACCTGAGTGATAGTCGAGGAATAAGGAGACTACGTATGTATAAAGGGATGTTTGGATCGTTTGGATTAGGTAGCGGATTGTACGTTCAGCCGAAGGTATTGCTGTATCTAGGAGGGTAAACAATGTTTGCTTAAATGTGGAAGGGATTGTAGTTGAAATGGCTGTGAGGATGTGTATGGAAGGATGTTTGATCAGTTTACGGTACGTACTTCAGGGGTTTGTGTGTGAATCGTGAATTATTGCAAGGTAGTGCTGTTTTCTCGTGGTGTTAATGAAGATTTTGTATTGTTGTCTGTTAGTGGTGTATTTGTTAGATAAGCTATTAATAGCAATGGGGTCTGCATGGGTACGTTTTGCGTTTTGGCTTTTGTGTCTAGTAGTTGCAAGTGAGCGTCTGGCGTGAGTAAGTTGTTGTGTCCACCATGGTGTGGCTCGTGTAATGTTTCCGGGAGATAGTTTTAGAGGTAGCTGTGAGGATATTGTTGGTTAGCGTTAGCCAAGGAATGAGGTATGAAGTTTGCATAGGAGAGTGATGGGAAAGCAAGGTTGAGTGTAGCTAGGGATTCTAGAAATAAGAGCCAGTCTAATTTTTGGGTGTTAAAGGATTGAATCTTCTGGTGTGTCCTGGGTGAAATATTGGGTAGGATATCAAATGTAATTGGATTATGATCGGTGGATTGATGGATGTGAGAAATGTCCAGGAACTAATTAGGTTTGAGGCTGGGGGGCTGATGAGAGTAATGTCGATGTTGGATTTGCCGTATTGGGATTCCCAAGTTGGGGTAAGGGGTGAGGAGTTGTGGATTCGAAGATGGTGTTTGAGTGTAAAGTCCTCTAAATCCAACGTTTCAGTGCGATACGTGTAGTGTTGTAGCTACAACGAAAAAGTTAACAAATTAATCGAAAAATGGAATTAAGCCGTAAAAATTCTCGCGCAATAATTATTTATAATTCTCAAAGGAAATTATCTCAACAAGAATGTCTCGTCAAGCTGGTTTCTGTTTTCGGCAATTAAGTACCATATCACTCAACAATTTGTCCTTAATATGGAAAATTCCAACGTGGACGAAATAGTCTTGGCGACAATTCAAAAGTAGGTGCGCCAAGCACGAAGTGACTTGAAAACGCGGATGCTGTGCATTAGCTAATCAAGGAAGATTAACATATGACATATCACGAAATTGACTCACTATCAGGGATTTCAGAGACTACAATTTAAAAAATTTTGCATGGAGATTATGTGTAAAAAAATTAGTTTCTAGTTGGATATCGCATCTGTTGACCGAAAAACAAAGCAGCTAGGGTAAAGTGGTATTAAAAAACTATAGAGCGCTTTAACGCCGGGAGTTCTTAAAACGTATACAACATTGTGGGTGGTGATGAATCTTGGATTTACTCATGCGAGTTGGAATATAAATGCCAGACGTCTGTTTGGGTGTTCGAACCTGAAGAAAATCCGACAAAAGTTATTCGTTCTCGAAGTGTCTTAAAAAAGGTGGTCGCAATATTTGTTTCGAAAGCATTTCATGTAGTAACAATTTCTCTACAAGATCAAGGAACTCTTACTGCCGATTGGTATACAACCATTTCTTTGCCACAAAACATTACGATTGCGTAGCTTCGCAAAACCAACTCCAAACGACAAAGCATTCCCCACTAAGACAATGCAAGTTTGCACACAGTTGTTAGAGCAATTGAACTTTTAACGAACAAAACGTCGAATTGTTAGACCATTGTCCGCATAGTTCCGACCTAAGTCCCAAGGATTTCCGAAAATCAAGGACGGTGTGCATTATCAAAGGTTTCAGTCGTCAAAAAGAGCAGTCTATGTTTTCGGAAAATCAATTTTGGCTGTACCAACAAACGAGTGGAATAACTGCCTCCAGAGTGCATGCAAAAGTGCATTAATCTTTGTGGGAAAACTAAAAACAATAAAGTATTTAAAATATATGTACTATTTCCTTCCAGCTCCATATGCAACACTTAGAAAACAACCCTCGTCACACGATTACTCTATGAAAAGGGGAATGCGATAGGTTCAGCTATAACTCAATATACTTACCAGATTGTGCTGGATCCCCCACATAGATCTGTGCTAAATGGGGAACGCCTCGGGCATATATTTTATATTTGACGTTAAATTCAAATACATGTTAGGGTATTGCAGGCAGTTTGCAATATCCGGTCTTGTTTGTCGTTAACCACTCAGGGTCTCATCCTCTGTCTGAACCGCACTTGGCAGAGAGCCGTTAAGTGGGATTCTAAACGACGCGTTTAAACTACTACCGGTTCAAAAAGGCGTTTGACCAGAGATTTTATCGGTTTTATTTAATTTCGTGTAACAACACAGACCAACACGATTAATGTTTACTTCTGACTGATGAGTGTCTATTCTTTTGGATACTGATACCGAACATACATTCAGAATTTTCCTAGCACTCTCAGGTATTAAGATATTCGTTAAGGACTGTTTACATAGTATAACATATTGTAGCAAATGTAATCCAGAGGGTGACTCATCATTGGAATGGAAACAGAGTCATGTCTTGCGAACGTTCTAGAAACCACAGGAATATATATATATATATATATATATATATATATCTGTGTGTGTGTGTGTGTGTGTGTATATATATATATATATTGAAATTAATAAGATGAAATAATAACTTAGATTTTTTAAGTAAAGCCCAAATGATCATTTCAAATCGAGCTAGTAATTGAAAGAAGGAAAATATAAGGCCTTGGACAGGATTTGAACCTGCATCTCAGTTTTGCCGGAACTGTGCGTTAACCAATTACGCTACCGAGGCCGATGGCTATAATTGGGAAATTTACAAATCTAAATCGTGTACAGTACCATATATAAACAGTATTAAAAAGCTCTACGTGTAATTTAATTATTCCTAATAAAGAAACAAATGGAAATTACGTGCAAAATTTATATTAATTAACCCTATTTTAAGTAACCGGTATTAAAAAAAGTGTACACATAATAATTAATATTTAATTTGTATTCGCTAAAAATGAAAGGATAGAAGTCAATTTTAGTTGGAGTTAATTAAACCATTATTAATAATAAGCATAAAAGTCTGTGAAAATCCAAGATTAAAATACCACGGAATAAGGCTCTGAGAATTAATAGTATGTCTGAACACCTGCGTAGTTTAAAAAGCTCATTCGGCGTAAATTTTGCAGATAATTAATGGTTACAAAGAATCTTGGAGAAACCGGGGCTTAATATTCACGGGAAGGCGCGATACGGGGTTATTTAACCCAGATAGTCCACATGGACTGAAATAATCGATAGTAAGGAATATCAATTTGCACCACTAAGAACAGGTTAGAAGGAAAGATAATGTGCGTAAGACAAAGACACGAATAATTAAAGGCGTGATATGAGCAACGTCACGAGGGTCACGATTGGTTGAAAATAAGATGCACATATGAGAGGTAGAAACAACAATTTCGGTATAAAATTTAATTAGTTATTCTCGGACATGTTTGGGTGCCGTGTTGAAATTTCTGAGATGTAACTGGGGTGAGTACAAAATTCGTAAAAACCGACGCGCGGGCTACGGAATGGGAACCGAGAATGCGAAATTCTTTAGAATTGCCCGTTTTGAGGACTCGACCGACAGACAGGATAACTTCTATATATACCCAGGTGAATATAAACAAGCTCTCTTAGATCTTCGACTTGATTGAACGCGTTAAACAGTGCTTTTTAGTTTTCCGGTTTTAATATTAAATAATTTAAACAGTTTGCTCGAATATTATGTGATTTAAAACAGCTTGTTCTTTACGTGCTACAATGAATGTACGTTAGTGCACTTAGAAAAGAAGATACAAGGTAATAAAGTCTAGTATCACTGTACCAATTGGTAAAATTTACAACGACAAATATATACACAAAAGTAGGCAGTTTTGGCGTATATTGGTGAAAGAAGTATGAAGTTCTTTGTTATTTTCGGGGGTATTAATACTTAAATGGTGCATAAACGGGTCTGGATCCACAAAACAAGGTTCAGATATACACAGATTAGTTCCGGAAAAGCCCTGAAACAACTTTAAATAAATGGTGATGGAGAAAATTTTAAAGCGTTGAGAATCAGAAGCCGTAAATATAACCCAGTTGGAATGGTGTGATTAACAAAAGGGACGATGTACATTGAAGCTACGAGTGCAAGTAACCTTCAGGTAAATTATACTATTTTGTTTGAACTTTGAGATTTTGGTGTGTGTTGAATAACTTTCTAATTTGTTTATTTAAAATGGACAGTAGTGAAATTGTACTAACAATAATATTTTAATTTTAAGGTGAAATTTGCTTGTTTAAGTAGAAAGGGGTATTTAGTATTGATGTTCTGGATTATGATAAAAATATGGGTATGTCTTTGAGCTCAATTAGACGAACCTGGTTAATTAACGTAAAGGGGTGGTAGATGCTCCTTTGTACTCTGCATATATTGTTATAGTAATTAGTAGGCATCCTACAAGGACTTTAATTCTGGATGCACATTAAAATGATAATAAATTTAATTTTGAAATTTTCCGATATTAAAATTTATGCTGAATATTAATTTTGAAATTTTAATGTATTGTGAATATTGATGTAAATAGAGTTGACGTTGATGTTTGTGGTAGGAATGTGTTTGTTTTTTTTATGTATGAGGATGAAAGCTATCTAAAGGAGCAGCCGAGGCGATTAACAGAAGAAAATCAACAGACCAGGTAATTCAAAAGGTTTCACAGCATTCTATATATATATATATATATATATATATATATATATATATATATATATATTACTCATATTTAGACCAGGGTAGAAAATTAAATAATCACAACAAATAATTTTAATCACCGTGTAGAAGCTTTGGGAAAAGGTACGCGTTATTAAAAAAAACCGTGGATCATAAAAATTCATTCGTTTCATTAAAAATAAGGGAGTTAAATTATTTACAAGACGCCTTCTATAAAAAGAAGCGGTATTAAAATGCTCAACGTGTAATTTAATTATTCCGAGTAAAGAAACTAATGGAAATTACGTGCAAAATTTATATTAATTAACTCAATTTTAAGTAACCGGTATTAAACGAAAGGTACAAATAATAATTAATATTTAATTAGGATTCACTAAAAATTAAAGGGTATTATTTTAATTAGAGTTAATTGAACCATTAGTAACATATAATATCTATAAAAGCTTGTAAAAACCCAATAATATTCAAATCGTAGAAGTGTTATTTAGAAGTATTATGTTTGAACACCTGCGTATTTTTAAAAGACACGTTCTGCGTAAATTCCGCAGATAACAAATGGTTACAGAGAATGTTGGAGAAACCGTAGCTTAATAGTTACGGGAAATGCTAATAAGGTGGGTTATTTTACAGTCCACATGGACTGAAATAATCGATAATAAAGAATATCAATTTGCACCAATAAGAACAGGGTAGATAGAGACAGATAATATGCGCAAGACCGAGACACATATAGTAAAAGGCGTGAGTGGAGCAACGTCACTGGGTTGCGATTGGTTGAAAATAAGAGGCAAACTTGAGAGGTAAAAATAACATTTCTGTATAAAAATTAATTAGTTATTCCCAGACGTTGCGAGCCGTGTCGAAATTTCTGAGATTTAACTGGTGCGTGTGCAAATTTAATAAGAACCGACGCACAGGCGGTCGAGATGGGAACATAGTATGCGAAATTCTAGAAACTGGCCGTTTTGAGGACAAAACCGACAGACAGGCTAACCACTATATATACCCGTGTTAATATGAGTGGAGCTCTCTTAGATGTTCGATTTGATTCAATGCGTTAAACAGTGCTTTTTAGTTTTCCGATTTTGATAGAATAATTTAAACAGTTTGCTCGTATATTTTGGTGATTTAAAACAGTTTGTTCTTTACGTGCTACAATGAATGTAATTTAGTGCACTTAGAAAAGAAGATACAAGGTAATAAAGTTTAGTATCACTGTACCAATTAGTCAAATTTGCAACTACAAATGAATACACAAAAGTAGGCAGTTTTGGCGTATATTTGTGAAAGAAGTATGAATTTCTTTGCTATTTCGGGGGTGTTAATAATTAAATGATTCGTAAACGTGTCTGGATCCACAAAACAAGCTTCAGATATACACAAATGAGTTCCGGAAAAGCACTGAAACAACTTTAGATGAATGGTGGTGTAGAGAAAATGTTTAAAAGCGACCAGTAATCCGAGGACGTAAACATAACCCAGTTGGAATGGTGAAATTAGGAAGGACGATGTACATTGAAGCCACTAGTGCAGTAACCTTCAGGTAACTTATGCTTTGTTGTTCGATTTTTGATGTGTTGGTGTGTGTTGAATAACTTTATAATTGATTTACTTAAAATGGACAGTAGTGAAATAGTACTAACAGCAAATTTTTAATTTTAAGGTGAAATTTTCTTGTTTAAGTAGAAATGGGTATTTAGTATTTATGTTCTGGATTATGATGAAAATTTGGGTATGTCTTTGAGCTCAATTAGACGAACCTGGTTAATTAACGTAAAGGGGTGGTAGATGCTCCCTTTGTACTCAGACTCAGGTCTGCATATATTGTTATATTAATTAGTAGGCATCTACAAGGACTTTAATTCTGGATGCACATTAAAAGGATAATAAATTTAATCTTGAAATTTTCTGATACTGAAATTTATGCTGAATTTTAATTTTGAAATTTTAATGTATTGTGAATATTGATGTAAATAGAGTTAACGTTGGTGTTTGTGATAGGAATGTGTTTGTTTTTTTATGATTGAGGATGAAAGTTTTAACTAGGTGAGCAGCCGAGGCGGAAAAGAGTAAAGAGGCGAGTAACAGAAGAAAGTCAACGGAACAGTTAAGGTAATGAATAGCTTTTTGTAGGTTTCACAGCATTCTTGACGCCCAATCTGTGGGGCTCGATTCGAAACCGTAGTTCCCGGATTTTGGTGGATTCACAGCATTCTTGACGCCCAATTCGTGAGGCTCGATTCTAATACATGGATCACAGCATTCATGGCGACCCAAAAGTGAGGCTCGAGTTCCAAATAAAATTTTTGTGATTTTATTCCAGGAAACTGGCGATCTGAGAGAGAGAGTTTCTGTTTGTGTATAAATTTAAGAGTATTTTAGAGTGTGTATAAGAGAGATTAGAACGTATGCAGAGAAAGGAGTGGTTAAGGAGTCAAGGAGTGGAAATTGGAAGTGACGATAGTGCATTGTGTGGGAAAAATTCGAAAATGGAAGAAGCTGGAGGCAGTAGAGATCAGTCGAGGACGGAATCAGGGGATCAAGGAAACGAGATGATAATGAGAATGCTAGAGAGGATGAACGAAGAATCTAACAGAGCTAGAGAAGAATCGAATAGAGCGAGGGAGGAGTCCAACCAAAAATTAGAGCAAATAAGCGGGAAAATTGAACAAAATACTAAAGAATTTACAGAATTTAAAAATAGTCTTACCGTGAAACTGGGGGAAGTAGAAAATAGGGTTTTAAAAAATGAGCGTGATATTACAGGTTTTCGACAGGAAATGGGACATTTAAGATCCGAAGTACGCAGTTTTTGTGAAGAAGAGATTAATATAAAAATGACTGAAGTAACGGACTCATGTAGGGATCAGTTAGGCAGGGTAGAACGCGAAGTTAGTTGTATCAAATATAACATGTCAAGTTTAACGGGGGATGGTCCCAGATTTTCTACAGGTAGAGTATCATTGGACCAACACATGAAGTTTTATGGCGATAACAGGGTAAATCCACAAATTTTTATTAATAGTGTAAGAAATCTAGTGGGAAATTTATTTGACGAACAGACTAAACTGAATACGATAAAGGCTTTATTGAAAGACAACGCGGAAGCATGGTACAATTTAGTAGGACAGGACATAGACACCTGCACGGACTTTGAAGACAGATTTTTAAAGCACTACTGGAGTGACCACAGACAAGACCAGGTACGAGACGACTTAATCACAGGAAATTTAAGGGAGAATTTTCAGGAAGTAGGAGCAATATGCTATACGCAAGTATAGCATAGCAAAGCAACTGAACCCACCACTGACGGACCGACAAATTATCAAGTATTTATCACGACACTTCGAGGTAGAAGTAAGACAACACGTAGCAATACAGAACATAGTGGACAGAGAAATGTTTTTAGAATACCTGCAGAGGTACGACGACTTAAGTAGTGGACGACCTCGGGATAATAGGGAAAGACAGATCAACACAGTTAGGTTTGACAATAGACGGGACAACTATGCTAGAAGAGGGAATAGTTACGGATACCAGCGACAGAATTGGGAACAGCGACGACCATACTTTAGAAGTAATAGTTTAGGAAGGGGACCTGCACCGAGACCGGAAACTACCAGAAGGAATAGTTCACCGGACATGAGGGGGACTGCTAATACAGACACGGAACGAGTGGAAACGCCTAGGACATACGCTGAGGTGACGGCTAGACCAGGACCAAGTAGGGAAAACAGACCTGAACAGGATTTTTAAAACGCGACAGACCACTAGATTTCAGTGTAAATGTATATGAACATCCACGTGAATTTTTCAAAATTGAGGAGGAAGTAGAGCCAGAAACTGAAGAAAAATTATGTTTGCCAATTGTTAATATAGGAATTTTTGAGAATAATGTAGAAGTATTACTAGATACAGGGGCAGAGGCGAGTTTAATATCGGAGTAATTCGTCAGCAAAATTAGGGATAAGGTTTGTGATAGAATTATGCCTATAAAGCGTAGCCATTTAGTAGCTCCAAATAAAAAGAAGTTTGCTGTAGTGAATAGTGTTGTGGTGCTTAGGATAGATATAGGAGGTTTAAGCTGTGAACAGGAGTTTGTAATTGTACCTGGACTGAAGTTTCAGAGCATTTTAGGTGTTGACTGTAAGATGCAGTTAGGGTTTTTGATAGATATGGAAAGGAAGGTAGTAAGGATTAAGGATAGGGTAGTGCCATGGAAGGGCAGTTATGAAGTCACAGAGGATGACACAGGGTTGAGTATTAATATAGTAGAGGTAGAAGATGATGAAGGTAAACAGATCATCACAATAAGATGTCCAGAGGATAGGAGAGTAGAGGTTCAAGCTTTATTACAAAAACATGCAGAATTAGTGGGGGTAGAAGCAAGCACAGCGTTAGGCTATGAGCACTTATTAGAAATGGATAATTCAGAACCGTTCAACGCAAAGGTTTATCCTATTTCAGCAGCATATCGGGAGCAGGTGAAGGCAGAATTAAATAAAATGTTGGAAGATGGCATAATAGAGGTATCAAACACTCATTTCATAAATCCGTTGGTGATAGTTAAGAAAACGGATGATAGCATTCGTTTATGTTTAGATGCACGAAAAATTAATCAACGGACCAAACCGCAATTCCATTGTCCACCATCAATGGACACACTTTTGACGAGATTAAGTGGCAAGTTTGTTTTTAATAAAATAGATTTAAGGAATTCATTCTGGCTGATTCCATTACACAAGGATTCTAGAAGGTACACAGGATTTTCCGTAGAGGGAAAAATCCATAATTTTAAGGTAGTATCGTTTGGTTTGTCGGCAGAAAAGGAAACAATGATAAATAAGAAACAGACAAGTGTAGGGACTAAAGAAAAAGCAATATTTAAGAGTCAGGATAATAGGGATGATAAGTTTATTGTATGTGAGATAATAGGGATGATAAGTATAGATATAGAAGGGGGAGAAATAGGGATGAAGAGTATTAGGTTGGTAAGAAGAAAGACTTGGAGGGTCAAGAAGAGAGTTAGATTTAAATAACTTAATGAACAAAGGATAGAGATAGGTGAATTTTGGTATAGATATAGAATAGAGAGTAGATATAGGTGTATAGAGAAGAGTATAAGTAAGTGTTTAGGGAAAATAAAGCTAGGTATAGGATAAAAATGGGGGATAGTTAGAAATAGGTGTTTAGGATGAGAATAAAGATTAAATGTAGGAAGAAAATAAGATAGGTTAAGTATAGATATTTCATATAAGATTAGTGGAGAGTTAGGAATAGAGTAAGAGTAGGATAGGTATATAGGATTAGGTAGGGGGAAGTAAAGTATAGTGAAGATTAGTTAAAAGTTAGGAATAGGATAGGTATATAGGATTAGATGGATAAGTAGGATGAAGTTAGGGATAATTTCAGTTTTTAGAATTAGGTGAGAGTTAGGAATAGGATAGGGATATAGGATAGGTGTAAATATTTTTTTGGATTGGAGATAAGGTAGGTAAGTTAGATAGATAAGGGTAGAGAGAGATAGGCAATTTTTTTTGTAAATTTTGTTTGCGGTTTAAATGTTTTATATTTGCATTTAAATAAGTGGGATTATTTGTATTCAAATAGGGGGAAAATACTCATATTTAGACCAGGGTAGAAAATTAAATAATTACAGCAAATAATTTTAATCACCGTGTAGAAGCTTTGGGAAAAGGTACGCGTTATTAAAAAAAACCGTGGAGCAGAAAAATTCATTCGTTTCATTAAAAATAAGGGAGTTAAATTATTTACAAGACGCCTTCTATAAAAAGAAGCGGTATTAAAATGCTCAACGTGTAATTTAATTATTCCGAGTAAAGAAACTAATGGAAATTACGTGCAAAATTTATATTAATTAACTCAATTTTAAGTAACCGGTATTAAACAAAAGGTACAAATAATAATTAATATTTAATTAGGATTCACTAAAAATTAAAGGGTATTATTTTAATTAGAGTTAATTGAACCATTAGTAACATATAATATCTATAAAAGCTTGTAAAAACCCAATAATATTCAAATCGTAGAAGTGTTATTTAGAAGTATTATGTTTGAACACCTGCGTATTTTTAAAAGACACGTTCTGCGTAAATTCGGCAGATAACAAATGGTTACAGAGAATGTTGGAGAAACCGTAGCTTAATAGTTACGGGAAATGCTAATAAGGTGGGTTATTTCACAGTCCACATGGACTGAAATAATCGATAATAAAGAATATCAATTTGCACCAATAAGAACAGGGTAGATAGAGACAGATAATATGCGCAAGACCGAGACACATATAGTAAAAGGCGTGAGTGGAGCAACGTCACTGGGTTGCGATTGGTTGAAAATAAGAGGCAAACTTCAGAGGTAAAAATAACATTTCTGTATAAAAATTAATTAGTTATTCCCAGACGTTGCGAGCCGTGTCGAAATTTCTGAGATTTAACTGGTGCGAGTGCAAATTTAATAAGAACCAACGCACAGGCGGTCGAGATGGGAACATAGTATACGAAATTCTAGAAACTGGCCGTTTTGAGGATAAAACCGACAGACAGGCTAACCACTATATATACCCGTGTTAATATGAGTGGAGCTCTCTTAGATGTTCGATTTGATTCAATGCGTTAAACAGTGCTTTTTAGTTTTCCGATTTTGATAGAATAATTTAAACAGTTTGCTCGTATATTTTGGTGATTTAAAACAGTTTGTTCTTTACGTGCTACAATGAATGTAATTTAGTGCACTTAGAAAAGAAGATACAAGGTAATAAAGTTTAGTATCACTGTACCAATTAGTCAAATTTGCAACGACAAATGAATAAACAAAAGTAGGCAGTTTTGGCGTATATTTGTGAAAGAAGTATGAATTTCTTTGGTATTTTTCGGGGGTGTTAATAATTAAATGATTCGTAAACGTGTCTGGATCCACAAAACAAACTTCAGATATACACAAATGAGTTCCGGAAAAGCACTGAAACAACTTTAGATGAATGGTGGTGTAGAGAAAATGTTTAAAAGCGACCAGTAATCCGAGGACGTAAACATAACCCAGTTGGAATGGTGAAATTAGCAAGGACGAGGTACATTGAAGCCACTAGTGCAGTAACCTTCAGGTAACCTATGCTTTGTTGTTCGATTTTTGATGTGTTGGTGTGTGTTGAATAACTTTATAATTGATTTACTTAAAATGGACAGTAGTGAAATAGTACTAACAGCAAATTTTTAATTTTAAGGTAAAATTTTCTTGTTTAAGTAGAAAGGGGTATTTAGTATTTATGTTCTGGATTATGATGAAAATTTGGGTATGTCTTTGAGCTCAATTAGACGAACCTGGTTAATTAACGTAAAGGGGTGGTAGATGCTCCCTTTGTACTCAGACTCAGGTCTGCATATATTGTTATATAAATTAGTAGGCATCTACAAGGACTTTAATTCTGGATGCACATTAAAAGGATAATAAATTTAGTCATGAAATATTCTGATACTAAAATTTATGCTGAATTTTAATTTTGAAATTTTAATGTATTGTGAATATTGATGTAAATAGAGTTAACGTTGGTGTTTGTGATAGGAATGTGTTTGTTTTTTTATGATTGAGGATGAAAGTTTTAACTAGGTGAGCAGCCGAGGCGGAAAAGAGTAAAGAGGCGAGTAACAAAAGAAAGTCAACGGAACAGTTAAGGTGATGAATAGCTTTTTGTAGGTTTCACAGCATTCTTGACGCCCAATCTGGTGGATTCACAGCATTCTTGACTCCCAATTCGTGAAGCTCGATTCTAATACATGGATCACAGCAATATATATATTACTCAAATTTGGATCAGGGTAGAAAATTAAATAATCACATCATATAATTTTAATTACCGTGTAGAAGCTTTGGGAAAAGGTACGCGTTATTAAAACCGTGAAGCATAAAAATTCATTCGTTTCATTAAAAATAAGGGAGTTAATTTATTTACAAGACGCTTGCTATAAAAAGAAGCAGTATTAAAATGCTCAACGTGTAATTTAATTATTCCGAGTAAAGAAACAAATGGAAATTACGTGCAAAATTTATATTAATTGATTCAAGTTTAGGTAACGAGTATTAAACAAAATGTACAGATAATAATTGAATATTTGATTAGGATACACTAAAAATTAAAGGGTATTATTTTATTGGAGTTAATTGAACCATTAGTAACACATAATATGTATAAAAGCTTGTAAAAACCCAATAATATTCAAATTGTAGAAGTGTTATTTAGAAGTATTATGTTTGAACACCTGCGTATTTTTAAAAGACACGTTCTGCGTAAATTTGGCAGATAACAAATGGTTACAGAGAATGTTGGAGAAACCGTCGCTTAATATTTACGGGAAATGCTAATAAGGTGGGTTATTTCACAGTCCACATGGATTGAAAATAACCGATACTAAAGAATATCGATTAGTACCACTCAGAACAGGGTAGATAGAGACATAATATGCGCAAGACAGAGACACATATAGTAAAAGGCGTGAGTTGAGCAACGTCACTGGGTTGCGATTGGTTGAAAATAAGAGGCAAACATGAGAGGTAAAAATAACATTTCTGTATAAAAATTAATTAGTTATTCCCAGACGTTTCGAGCCGTGTCGAAATTTCTGAGATTTAACTGGTGCGAGTGCAAATTTAATAAGAACCGACGCACGGGCGGTCGAGATGGGAACATAGTATGCGAAATTCTAGAAACTGGCCGTTTTGGGGACAAAACCGACAGACAGGCTAACCAGTATATATACCCGGATTAATATGAGTTTCTCTCTCTTAGATTTTCGATTTGATTCAATGCGTTAAACAGTGCTCTTAGTTTTCCGATTTTGATTGAATAATTTAAACAGTTTACTCGTATATTTTGGTGATTTAAAACAGTTTGTTCTTTACGTGCTACAATGAAAGTAATTTAGTGCACTTAGAAAACAAGATACAAGGTAATAAAGTCTAGTATCACTGTACCAATTATTCAAATTTGCAACGACAAATGAATACACAAAAGTAGGCAGTTTTGGCGTATAGCGTGAAAGAAGTATTAATTTCTTTGCTATTTTTCGGGGGTGTTAATAACTAAATGATTCGTAAACGTGTCTGGATCCACAAAACA
This sequence comes from Platerodrilus igneus, assembly GCA_036346225.1. Classification (NCBI taxonomy): domain Eukaryota; kingdom Metazoa; phylum Arthropoda; class Insecta; order Coleoptera; family Lycidae; genus Platerodrilus; species Platerodrilus igneus. Next base: position 2,857,039 of record JARFIW010001599.1, read on the forward strand.
AGGTTCAGATATACACAGATGAGTTCCGGAAAAGCCCTGAAACAACTTTAGATGAATGGTGGTGGAGAAATTTTTTAAAGGTGACCAGTAATCCGAGGACCTAAACATAAACCAGTTGGATTGGTGTGATTAACAGAGGACGATGTACATTGGAGCCACGAGTGCATTAACCTTCAGGTAACTTATGCTTTGTTGTTCGATTTTTGATGTTTTGGTGTGTGTTGAATAACGTTATAATTTATTGACTTAAACGGACAGTAGTGAAATTGTACTAACAACAAATTTTTAATTTTAAGGTGAAATTTTCTTGTTTAAGTAGAAAGGGGTATTTAGTATTTATGTTCTGGATTATGATGAAAATTTGGGTATGTCTTTGAGCTCAATTAGACGAACCTGGTTAATTAACGTAAAGGGGCGGGAGATGCTCCCTTTGTACTCAGACTCAGGTCTGCATATATTGTTATATTAATTAGTAGGCATCCTACAAGGACTTTAATTCTGGATGCACATTAAAATGATAACAAATTTAATCTTGAAATTTTCTGATACTGAAATTTATGCTGAATTTTAATTTTGAAATTTTAATGTATTGTGAATATTGATGTAAATAGAGTTAACGTTGGTGTTTGTGATAGGAATGTGTTTGTTTCTTTTTATGATTGAGGATGAAAGTTTTAACTAGGAAAGCAGCCGAGGCGGAAAAGTGTAAAGAGGCGATTAACAGAAGAAAGTCAACGGACCAGTTAATTTAATAGTTTTTTGTAGGTTTCACAGCATTCTTAACGCCCAATCTGTGGGGCTCGATTCGAAAACCGTAGTTCCCGGATTTTGGTGAATTCACAGCATTCTTGACGCCCAATTCGTGAGGCTCGATTCTAATACATGGAAACACAGCATTCTATATATAATTTTGGTATTGCTCTAATCAACCCCTAAAGCAAAACTTTGTAGACGCGGATTTATTTAATTTTGTGTAACAATAATAATGCAGACCACCACGATTATTGTTTACTAATGATTGATGAGTGTCTATTCTTTTGGATACTGATACCGAACATACACTCAGAATTTTCTCAGCACTCTCAAAGATTTGAGCCATACTAAAATTTCTAAGTCAAATATATATACAGAATCAACTCTCCAAGTTCAATAAGGAAACTTCTGCAATTTTTCAAAGTTGACATGATTTTGACATAAAATGACTCATAAAAAGCAAACCGTCCATTGTAGACCTATAGTACCTCTATATAATTTTGATAAGCATCAAAAGAGCTTTTAGAATATGGTATCAAATCTAAGGTGTTTCATTTAAAAAAACATAACTTTGGGTTGGAAACCATATTGGCAAACCCTGTATATAGGTGAAAATATTTTTAGATTATGCGGCCTAGCCGTGGCTATCGTTTAAAAAAACCGAAAGTTGATATCTTAAATAACATAAAAGTTATAGAACTTTCACGGAGAACGTGGACACCCTGTATATATATATATATATATATATATATATATATATATATATATATATATATATATATATACTAGGTTATCATAAATTAAGGGATATATTTTAAATCATTACAACTTTTTAATAAATTAAGTTAGTAACATAAAATAAACGAAATCTAGTTGCTTAATGAATGGGATTTCACCGTATCTATGAGAAACAAAAGCGTTGTCATAACAATTGTTGACACTAGTGTCAAAACGAAATTATTCAATTTGAAGTTTTATTTTGAAATTGAAACTCAAGTAAACGTTGAGTTCAAACGACTCAACTGTAATAACATGGATTTACAAACAAGAATTGGTTTAGTTCAGTGCTATTATGAATCCGGCAGAAATTACACCGCTGGATTACGAAGATTTCTCACGAGAATGGGTTTGAGAGCGGGACCCTGTCAAATGAAAGCGTACCGCAATTTGATACAAAAATTTGAAAGAACAGGGTCTGTAACTGACTTACCAAGATCAGGAAGACCAATAATTAGTGATGTCCAAGTTGCAGAGGTTCTTCATGAAAATCAAGACATAGCCAGAAGCAATTCACTCGCAATCAGCAGTGCAAATGCGATATCCAAGCGATTGCAAATGCCGTATACCACGGTTTGGAAAATTTTACGCAAAATTCTAAACATGTATCCATATAAACTGAAAATGCTGTTTGAATTAAAGGACGCAGATTTGACTACTAGGTACGATTTTTCTTTGCGAGTAATGGCTCAGATGAAAATTGAACCCGAATGGTTATCCCGTATTTTATGGACAGATGAGGCACATTTTACTCTGAATGGTGGAGTCAATACTCAAAACTGTAGAATCTGGTCTGCAGAAAATCCGCCACAAATCGTTCAAAAAGGTCTTCATGACAAGAAAGTCACCGTATGGTGCGGTTTTACAGCTGATTTTATTATTGGTCCGTATTTCTACGAGGAAATGCAGAATGGACAAGCCGTATCTGTAACTGTAAATGGTGAACGATACTTGCAAATGTTACAAAATTATGTTATTCCACAGCTGCAAAACGAGCACTACGGAATTGAAAACATCATTTTATGCAGGATGGAGCACCCCGCACATTTTCGACCAGTCAAAGAATTGTTAACCAACGTTTTCAAGATCGCGTGTTAAGCAGACATTTCGTAAATTCATGGCCACCAAGATCACCTGATCTAAACCCAGCGAATTACTGGCTGTGGGGTTATTTAAAAGTTTAGTGTTTAGAAGACGACCAACTACGCTACAAGAATTAAAAGACAGTATTACGGAGCAAATTGGTACAATTCAACCAGAAATGTTACAAAATGCTGTGTACAATTTGGAGGTAAGGATGGTGATCTTACAACAACAAAATGGAGGTCATATTGAGCAATTGCCGTAACCTGTTTTGGGCATACTAAATCCCATTTCATAAGCAATTAGATTTCATTTATTTCTTGTTATTAACTTAATTTGTTAAAAAGTTATCATAATTTAAAATATATCCCTTACTTTATGATAACCTTATATATATTTGTCTTAGAAATTTTAGTATTGCTCAAATCGACCCCTAAAGGAAAACTCTGTAGACGCAACAATTTCCAAAATGGCTATATAAATATCGGCACAACGAAGAGAAAATTATTTGCACTCGTCTTGTGATCAAAAGATTGAAGGTAACAGTTTAACATACGGAAGGAAGAGGCCGGCTTGTCCAGTTTGTTGTTATTTTGATAATATTCTCAGTAGCCACACATACTCTAAGGGTAATGTAAAACTACAGCGATGCGATAGGTCCCTCGTAGAAGAAACCATTTTTCTGCAATAAACGAATCTAACTCGAGGTTCCGCTGTTCGTCAACCAAACAATTTCCGCCTAGTATTTGCAACAATAGAGTCCATCACTATTCATTGTATTGGCTATCTCTAACTACCTCAAGTTCTCAAGAGCCGCTCATTGAAAAAATTTACAGCACCAAGACCGACTTCACACTAGTTCCGTGCTTGCCAGCGATGTCTCAAAATCTTTTTACTTCTACATTACTATAAATAATAGTTGTATTGTAAAAATTTCATTATTTTGGAGTTATATGTGAGTGAATGATAAAATTAAAATAATATTATGCATAAAAATAATATTTAATCTTATCTTATAGAGAAATTAACATGAGGTATAGAGAATACACAGTTTATGAACTCACTACTCATTAATATTGAAGTAAAATAAGAATCGGTTCCATGGTGTAACGGTTAGCACTCTGGACTTTGAATCCAGCGATCCGAGTTCAAATCTCGGTGGAACCTTACTTTTTTTTCTGGATAGTGTAAACTGATTACACACCATAGTTTATGATAATTTATCTTATAGACTTTGCATCAACTCACCCGCTACACATATATAATGTAATCATTTAATAATATTAACCTTACCCTTTTAATCTGAATAATGTAACCCGATTATAACACTATATTTCATAATAATTTATCTTTTGAAATTCGCATCTGCTCGCCTGCTATACATATAATAATGTAATGTTTTAATATTATTAGTATTACAGTGGAATTTCTCTAAACAGACGCGGGCAACGCTATTCCTGCACACATCTGAATATACTAGTAATTGCAAAGTGAATATTAAATTTAGTTTGTTCAGTATCAACAGCAAAGAGGGGCAATTCATTGTCATAAAAAAGGAGGTTATATAATAATTAATTAGTTCATTTAATAATAGTTTTCAACTTTGTCCGTTACATAGGATCCAAATATTTTGCTTGTAAAAATCAGACATTATACTTGTCCTGCCGAAGTAAACAGATATCTCCCTACGCTAATTGAATCTGTAATAGAAAAGTGAAAGTGAGATCAACACAACTATAATATACCGTCGTTTATCTGAAATCATTTCAAAGATGCTCTTTAATATTACTACACAAACTCACTTGAAGACGAAAACCTAGCACTATCTACAGGTTGAAGTCTATAACCTTTTCAGTCTGATCTAAATTAATAATAATATTTTAATTATGATGAAAAAGATATTAATACTAACCTTAATTCAATTCAGCCTGTTACTTGTGCACATGACCTTTTTCTATTAGTCTAACCTCTACTTTGGTCTTTCTGCAAATGTATTACTATTCATTGATGTCTCAAAGTATAATCTATCACTACATCAGGTCTTTTTCTAATTAAATTAGTAATAATAATAAGAATAATGGCTTTATTGCACGACATAGACAATTAGTCAAATTCACAATTATATATGCAGATAATTTTTGTGCAAAGGGCGAAGTTCAGTTGAGATACAATGAACCCTCTGTTTTTACACTTATCCCTAAATCATAAATAAATATTTGTTATTGTACACTGTTGGTTGGCAGAGTTTTACTTAATTAGCGATGAGATGAAAACAAAAAAAAGAAGAGAGAAAAAAATTCTACATAAAACCTTGTTGTAAAATATAATTTTTTAATTTGTTTTTAAAGCGTATGGGTAACATGATTTTAAAGTCCAGAGGTATTGAATTATAAATATGTACTGCAGTATATGAAAAAGAACGTTTGAATATCTACGTGTTATGTGAAGGTATTGTCAGCATACCCTTTCGCCTAATATTTATGTTTTGTACATCAGTCCTGTATCTAGCCTTATTATACAGGTATGGCAGAGTTTTACTAAATAAAATGTTGTGACAAAAACAAGCTAAATGTAGTAAGCGACGCTTTTCCATATTTAACCAATTTACAACTTTTAGCTTATGAGAAATATGTTCATATTTTCGGATTCCAAAAATCAAACGCAGACAACAGTTTTGAAAGTTTTGAATCCTCCTGGAGTATTTCTCATTAAGACAAGGTCCATAAATAACATCCCCAAAATTGAACAGTGAAAGCACCAAAGATTCACATAACAGTGTTTTAATTCCGACGTTTAATAAATGTTTATAAGCATATAAATGTTTTATATTCATATAAGTTCTTTGTATTAGTTTATTGACGTGGTCTTTGAATCTTAGGTCGACATCAATGATTAACCCTAGGTTTTTTTGCCTCAACACAGTGTGGAATAATTATGTTATTGGCTTTAATATGAATTTTTTGTGTTGATACTATACGATAATTCTTACGTCCAAAAATTAAAACTTTAGATTTCGATGGGTTAATGTTTAACATATGTTGTTTAGAGATGTTAACTAACCTACTTATGTCACTATTAACTTTCGATTCGGTAAAATTTAGATCTTCCAGCGGAAGGGAATAATACAGTTGAGTATCGTCTGCATAAAAGTGCACTAAACAACTACTAATTAGAGATGAAAACCAAGACGTATAAATAGAAAACAGTAATGAACCGAGTATTGAACCCTGCGGTACACCATACTTTAATTTTCGCCTATTGGAATATATACCAAATAATGATACACGTTGTGATCTGTTTCTCAAATAACTGTTCATGAGTTGACATGCACCATTGTCAAAGCCTATATACGTTAATATATCAAGCATTACGTTGATGTCTATTGTGTCGAATGCTTTTGTGTAGTCTAATAATATAAGTGCCGTAATTTTGTTGTTATCAGTGCGCGTAAATTATGTCATCAATAATTTTAGAAAGTGCTGCAGTGCAACCATATCCTTGCCGATATCCCGATTGCGTTACCGGTAAGGAACTATATTTATTAACGTGTTCTTTAATTTGTAAATTAATAATTTTTTCTGTAATTTTAGAAAAGACAGGTAGGATACTAATTAGTTTTAAGAACCTTAATTTGTGATGGATTATTAACTTTAGGTAATGTATGTACGACTGCTTCTTTCCAAAATGAAGGAAATACGTGCTTTAACAAAATATAATTAATTTATATGGGAAATGTGTGGTAGTAGGTATGGCATGCAATATTTTAACATATTTATACTTATACTATCAGAACTTATAAATTTTATAATAACAGGACGCGATTTGTTTACCATCTGTTTTCCCACTCTGTGGCATCGGTCGATTTGGTCCTTAGTAATGCTAATACTTACTTTTTCACTTAATGTGGAAATTAAGAGCTGTTCAGTGTCTTCGTGCTCACGCTCAGGAATTCCGAAGATTCTTAAATTATTTCTTCTACTATATTGTTGTAAGCTATCAATGTTGGGGTTTAGAACCGCATTTTCTTTCTTTAAGAACTCCACTTGAGTTTCTATTATCAGTAGCTTAGCATCAATTTTTATTTCTATTTTGTTCCACACTTCATCTGCTAATTTTGTTATAAAAGTTTCGTTCTCTAAACATGTGTGTATAGCTTGTTTTATTGTATCACCATTCTTGCTTTTCTGCTCACGGTAAAAGGAATTATTATATATTTATATTATCCCGTAAGACAATTTATTAATACCGAATGATTTGCAACTACCAAGTAGTTATGAATGTAGAAATTAGTCAGAGTAGTAAACCGCACGTCTACTCTACACGATGGTTGAACACGAATGATATTTTTATTTTTTTGTTCCATTTCTAAACAATATCTTTCTTAGTAGAGGATGGCAATGGTTCACGAATAGATTTCAAGGCCTATCGGATTCTCCGGCTCATCTCCGATTTGATACTATATAGGTGTGAATTTCGATCACCATATTTCAGCTAGATACCTTTCTAATTATTACTTAAAACGAGATTAGCAAATTCATCAAATTTGATTTCATATAGGTAAGAAAAGTACTTTATTATACTGTCAACCACCATGTATCATGTAACACGCATTTAAGCAAGCCTGTGCTTATGTGTCAATGAGAATATCTTTGGTTATTTCGTTTAAATTTGGGTCTTTGGAAATTCGTTGTAATAAATAAGTAGTGTATTTAGTTACGAATCAGCACCTCATTTCCTCCAGAATCCCTCATTTCCTCACTCATCTGGACCAAATTTACATGTAAATTCGCACTATAAAGTCTTATTTTTTAAGAATCTCCACCTGCTCTCTCCTGTGGAGATGAATCTCCTCCTTGTGGAATTTTTACCCCAACCATTTTGATTACATCACACCCGCATTCTTTCCACCCGCGAGATAAATCTTTCTCCACATTTCCACCCACGAGATAAACCTATCTTGTTTGGTATCAATTAATATTAGAATTTTCTCAGCTACCTGAATCTCTAGGAATTTTTCAGATTGCATCATCCCCAAGGAGCTACCCTCATTTTAAGATTTCTTACCTGTAGCGACTTTTGAGCGTTCTTATAAATTTTTTATACATGCGATACATCTTGTTAGTCTAAAATTTTACACAGAATTCAAATCTGTAAACAGATTTGAAATCGGACCATGCCCTGCAAAGTTATACCCCTTTAAAGTCCTGATCTTCTAAATTTTGCTCTTTGCTTTATAAGCAAACCTAACAAATAGTTTTCTTCGTCTATCCATTGCATCTTTCGAGATAAACCTATCTTGTTTGGTATTAATCAATATTAGAATTTTCTCAGCTACCCAAATCTCTAGGAATTTTTCAGATTGCACCATCCCCAAGGGAGCTACCCTAATTTTAAGATTTCTTACCTGTAGCGACTTTTGAGCGTTCTTATAATTTTTTTAGTCATGCGATACATCTTGTTAGTCTAAAATTTTACGCAGAATTTGAATCTGCAAACAGATTTGAAATCGAACCACGACCTGCAAAGTTACACATATACCCTCTGCGAGATAAATCTTTCTCCACATTTCCACCCACGAGATAAACCTACCTTGTTTGGTATCAATCAATATTAGAATTTTCTAAGCTACCCAAATCTCTTTAAATTTTTACATAGCACCATCCCCAGAGAGCTACCCCCATTTTAAGATTTCTTACCTGTAGCGACTTTTGAGCGTTCTCATAAATTTTTATACATGTAGCACATCTTGTTAGTCTAGAATTTTATACACAATCCGAATCTGTAAACAGATTTAAAACAGGACTACCCTTACCATTTTACACACCCTCTAAATTATAAATTTCCTGCGGCTCATACCTAAAAGAAAATCTAAAACAATTCTTAAAACTTTTATTACAAACAATTTTTACTAATACAGTTTAAATTTTGTAAACCACATTTCTAAATACATATTCACAATTTTTATTCTTAACCTAGAACTCATATCGGCTTATACTTATTAATATTTATTTCTAAATAGAGCACCTTTTCCAAAGACCAACCGGACCCGCATGTTTCAAATTCCTCTGATTTTGTTCTTATGGTTTCGCTTAAGACCTCGTACATATTTTCCAGATTACTAGAAGACGTTATAACCACATTTTTTGTGTTAAAGGATTTCACATCGGTAGCCTCTTTCCCCATTTTGGTGTAAACGCCGTAGAGTTCGCAATAGACTTTTACTGCTGTATGTTGTATTCTTTTTTCATTTATTAATCGAATAAATCGCTCTTTCTGCTTCCAAAGAAACTCGGACACTCCATCGTCGACACTGGCGTTCTTTATGCGATAGCTAGCCATACGGTTGTTAAACGCAGTGCTAACCATTTCTACACCATCGTCGCTAGTAGCGGTAACTGATGCATTTTATGTCTGTTGCTCCTTAAATGTGCGGCATACGTAGTTTTTCCATATCGAAATCGCATACTTTACACATAATTCGTGGTTGTTTCGTACAAGACCCTTTAACAGCTGGCGGAGCTGAACGTTTACGGCTTAATGACATGCCGTGCTGTTTTTCCTTGTGTCGCTGTAAGTTGCCCATTCTCGTAAAAGCGAAATCGCAAGTCCCACAGTTTAAGTACTTTGCTGCAGACGGATGTATAAGCTTAACCTTGGACGATGTTGCACCACAACATTTGTTCTGATGCCGTTTGAGAGCATCCCTTCTGGTAAAGTAGACGTGACACGGCTCGCATTTAAAAACGTTTGCAGGTACCATTTTAGTACAAAACAAAATCCGCACTATAAGACTTGACTTGTAAGCGAACTAACTTATAACTAAAGAGTTTACTCTCGCGCACCGGCTTTATGTACCCTACAGAATGCAAACCGAAGGTTTCCGAAGACACCGAACGAAGTTGAGGATTCGGCGGGGAACTAAATGATGTCATAATCCTTGCTGCTCGTCCAATACATTTAGCGCTAATGCATGCACCTGCTTCGCTTCGTCGATGGTGTGAATGCCGTTAGTAGAAACACCGGAAAACGTCTTCCATGTTATACGGATCGCGTGCATATTAAAAATCCAAAGGGTGGTAGCACACGCACACAAATTGTGTGCAAGTCGTGCTGTAGAAGATGCAATGCTACTATAACCAAAAACACTTTAAACCATTACTAAGAAAATACCAACTTGTTGTCTACAGGATACTTACAACAATTTAATTTTAAATAACTTCTACGTCATATTTTAGGAAATGGGGGCTTGAATATTTTCCAAATGAATCACCAAGCGAAAGTATATGCCTAACGGTATTAGAATTACCCATTAATTTCCTATTTTTACGACCGTGGTTAATTATAGATTGAAATTTAATTTGTGCACGTTCGAGCTTCTCGTAAACTAACATATTTTAGAGCAACAATGCGCTGTATAATACATGCATACCCCTTCGCCGCGCTACTGCTATTCTTGTAATTGCTAGAAAAGTCACTCTCCTTTTTACTGTTAGGAGCGATGCAAAGCACCATTTTTATACTTTCTATAGCACATCGCACACTTTTTCGTCTGATAATTAAATTTTGCTTCTGTAGGCTTTTACACTTTCCGCATAGCGGTCGGCCGCACGTATTGATTTCTAGAACCGGTAAGTACTCGATATCCTCCAAATAGAGAATTAGATGCTCGATGTCTGTCAACTTCCAATTCCCTCGTAAAGGTAGAAAAACTCGGTCAATCATCCATTAAACTTCCACCCGCTACCGTTTTGATAATTTCCAAACATTTTCGAACGACAATGGGCTGAGAATTTTTAAACCTCCGAGGGATCTTTAAGTCGTGATCAATTACACATCCGAGCTACGCGTAAACTAACATATTTTGCAGCAAGCTGTATAATACATGCATACCCCTTCTCTGCGCTACTGCTATTCTTGTAGTTGCTTGGAAAAGTCAGTCGCCCTTTTTACTGCTAGGGTCGCTAAAAAGCACCATTCCATACTTTATTTATAAGTGTAGGACATCGCACACTTTTTTTGTCGGTTAATTAAATTTTTGTTTATGTAGACCTTTACACTTTCGCTTATTTAAACATCTAATACAATCAATTAACCACTTTCGATTATTCTAACGGAGACAACCATACATCCCACCGCATCGTTCTTTTGAATCCAACGATCCTATGGGCTTCCACGCACTAACACCTAACGTATTTTTCCTACTATTTGTTAAACAAAAACTACCGGTATCGCCATTGTGGACGTAAACAGATGTTTGTGGATGTGTACGAGAGTATGTAACCATATACATTAATTAGTCTAAGCTATTTTATTTAGTCCGCGAAAACTACTATTTTCTAATCCACAACTAATAATCGCCTTTATAGGTTTAACATTTCTACCATTTCCCAATGACTGGTGCTACGTACATGGAAACTTTAATTTCTTATTAGAGAATTCTTATTCTCCGCGCACTGCTGCGTAGTTGCATGCCTACCCCTTTGGAGGTATATGCTCGTTATAGGTTGTAAGACCCTCGGTTTTACTTAACTACACTTTGTGAGACCCCTTTAATCTTTTTAATCGTATCTTTCTCGCCTACAATACAGTAGGACTTAACATTACTACCAACAAATTCTAATACTAGACCCCATTAAATACGTCTTTAATTTTCCTACAACTTTTTATCGACAAGTGTTATATTGTATTTATTATACGCGGGTAGTCACTCTTTTAAGATAAATATATTTTGCTAGGTATCAACTAATATTAAATTTTCTAGGGACCCCAAATCTGTAAACAGATTTTAAATAGCTCCACCCCATACAAAGTTATGCCTTCTAAAGACTAATTTTGCCCATCTTTATTTAACTCCATCTTTAAAACCCTTTTTGCTACATGAGACATATGCTTTAGCCACCCATCTCCCGAGAAATCTAAAACCTCCGTGTCCCGCGAATACCACGTGGAGATAACACGTATACTCTGTCAACCAGGATAGAAGCAGGAAAGATTTGGAAGGTGGGCGAAGAACTTAAAAATTATGGAATTTAAAAACTAATATATACAAATATAAACAACTATCTTATATCTTTACGCCCCATGCGTAGATTGTTGTACTATTAGGAATGATGTACCTTTTGTCATCTTCCTCGATAAACTAATTTTATTAATAAGCTGCGTATGCAAATCGTATTCTTTTACTCCGGATACATACGCAGGCAAGTACTCGATACCATCCAAATAAAGAATTGGATGCTTGGTGACTGTTAACATCCGCTTCCCTCGTGTACGCCAAAACACATCCCAGCCCGTGTGCACCCCTGCCCATGCGCCCCCTCTCTGTGCGACTGCTATTTCGGGGTAACGTCACAGCCTTTTATAAATAAAGAACAATGTTATATACTATTATAAAATGTTTATTCTGACATTATACATAACAAATTTAAAAATATTTAATGCCAAGCATGGGGTCATTTAAACTTAATTTTAATACAAAGTTATACACAGAAGACAGTCCTTTCTTTATGTTTGTTTGGAGTGGCTTTAATTTTATCTAATTTTATTCGCAGCTTAAAATTTAAATCGATACCCAAGTCCTCTATCTCCTTTTCTAGCCAATAGTTTGATACATAAAGACCGTCTAGGTTTTCGAATTGTAAAATGTACCGAAGTTTGTCTCTATATTTAAAGTCTTTGATTCAATCGACAACCAGATCCATTCCTTCGTGTAATTCTTGCAGCTTGTGACAATCTTTTAATCGCAGCTTTCCCACTATATCCTGCATACGTATCTTGTTAGCTTGATCGACTTCTTCTTGTCGGTATTGGAGAAATCCTTATTCTCCCACAGACTGTTGCGTAGTTGCATGTCCACCACTTTTGGGAATATATGGTTGTTATAGGTTGTAAGACCCTCGGTTTTAAATGATCCGAAAGGTTTTTTACTAGGTAAATATACAATGTTTAGCGGAACCCCTTTGCGTGTGGTGTACGCCAAGGTTACGAAACCCGCATTCCTTAGTTCGTCTTTGTTATCTGTCATTTTGATAAATACGTTTTAGAATAACCTTTTAAAAGTATACGGATTTAGTACCATCCTTTTCTGCAAGAACGCCTACATAACTAAAAGAGTCTTTCTTACTAACCGCAAATGCATACAGCTTGTACAACCCAGATGTATCTAAGTCAGTCCATCGGTACATAAAATAATCTTTTAATTCTTCCTCATTTTCTCTAATAAGATGTTCTTTGTCTAACACATCTTTGTATTGATCGCGTATTGTCGCAGTGTTCTCCATGTAGTCCAATTTTCGCCTTTTTGCATCCATTTCCTCTAATTCCAGTTGTCTTTTCCTTCCACTTACAGCGTATGGTATACATAATGGGGCAATTTCCTTTAGCGTAAACGGATAGAGTTTACTACCAATATTTACGCGTTGTCGTACAACCTCTGGACGAATGTTAGGCGTATCTATCAATCACAATTCCGAAATTACTATTTCTTTTGGAATTGTAGAATATGGTGTTGCAGATTGTGTAAAATATGTACTACCTGCTTAAAGTAGCACTTGCGTAAGATTTTATTTTATCTTGGCTATCTTCCTCTACTATCTCCAAATAATTTATAGGTAAATAGTTAAAACTAAAGCCGAAAGCACATACTTTATCAATTTTTCCCTTTCCTCTAGTTTTCGGACAACTTAATTTGCAAGCCCGTCAATTTCTTTGTATTGCCATTCCCCCAATACACGTACTGTAGCAGGTTATTATAGACTAAACAACAGCTATTTTGTAGCTTGTCCGATAGCGTACTCCACATTTTGGCAAGTGATACCGAGTACATTGGCGCCTTTAGGAAGTATAACTTACTATCTTCCAATAAGGTTAAACAATCTTTTAAGGGTTTATACACTCGTTCCGCACTGACATAGCTTCCAATTGCACAGTTGTATATTCTCGCTTCCAATCGCGTAATACCATGTTCTTTGGCCAAAGTAGACGCAAATGTTTCCCTTAAACGTACATCTGGACAACGTAAAAATCTAGTATATGATTGCCAAGTTGTTTATTAACACCAGGACTTGTTATCTGACACACAAATTTGTTGTATATCTTAATTCTTGCATTGGTTGTTAGCCATGTTAAACAACCAATCCATGCAGTTTTATCGTTGTCAACTATAATATTACACTTTTCTTCGTATTCTCTTATAGCAAAAGTTATGCTTTGTAGTTAAATAATTACACACCTCCATCTTGCTAAATATGCCCGCAAAATCTTGGGTTACATCCATGTCAAAAAGATAGAAATAATCTTTTTCGACTTCGTCTAATATATCTGGTAGTTCCTCCAATAAAGTTTCCAACTTAACATCTGCTAGTTCCACTTTGTATCGAACACATATAGGATTTTGGAATTTTTTATTAATGCATTCGAGTTCTTCTTTTCCGATAATTTCTTTTACTCTCTGGCCCATCTTGTTAGTGCTTTCCAGAGAAAACGGAAGCTTAGCTTTAACACCATGCCTAGCGGAAACAAATCGGTTGAACTTTCTTCGTAGATAGCTGTTAAATGCACCACAAATTTCTTTTTAGGATAAACATCCTTTTGTTTGCAGATGCTTGTTCGGTGTCAGAAAGGTCGCAAATTTTAACCAACATTATATTGTCACAAAATGGTTCTGCAATTGGTGTGTGTAGTCCACCAGTCAGCATCTTTTCGCCTTCGACATAACAAATATTACCAATATCTGTCACCAGATTATTGTTGCACATATAATCTGCCAACAGCCATAATCCAAATCGCTCATTTGTCGGTTTCACTTTATTCCCAAGAAGTTGAGACACGTTAATCACCTTGGAGACGCTCATGTTTACCGTTCTAGCTACTATCGAATACTAAATTGAATACGAAAAAATTGTTCTCTTACGTATTCTACAGAGTGAGGACGTATATTGCCGAAGATAGTCGAATATGTTGTTATCCAACCTAAGCCGACAGGGATGCGCATCGACATATATCCGGATATATGTAGGATGTTAAGTTAGGGTGAAATTGCCCCATAGGGTGAAATTACCCCCACATGGCCATATGACCACATGACCATATGACCACATGACCATATGACCACATGGCCATATGACCACATGACCACATGACCATATGACCACATGACCATATGACCACATGACCATATGACCACATGACCATATGACCACATGACCATATGACCACATGGCCATATGACCACATGACCACATGACCATATGACCACATGACCATATGACCACATGGCCATATGTCCACATGACCACATGACCATATGACCACATGACCATATGACCTAATTGCTTTTTAATGAGTTTTCTCATTACAAACCCATTAGCACTAATTGCATTTTAATGAGTTTTTCCATTAAAAACAAGTGTGGACCTAGGTTAGATAAAGGAAAAATTAATAGGTTGGGTCAGCGCCGCGGCGCTGACCTAACCATTAATTTCCTTTATGTATAAATTATGAGAACGCTCAAAAGTCGCTACAGGTAAGAAATCTTAAAATGGGGTAGCTCTCTGGGGATGGTGCTATGTGAAAAATTTAAAGAGATTTGGGTAGCTTAGAAAATTCTAATATTGATTGATACCAAACAAGGTAGGTTTATCTCGTGGGTGGAAATGTGGAGAAAGATTTATCTCGCAGAGGGTATATGTGTAACTTTGCAGGTCGTGGTTCGATTTCAAATCTGTTTGCAGATTCAAATTCTGCGTAAAATTTTAGACTAACAAGATGTATCGCATGACTAAAAAAATTATAAGAACGCTCAAAAGTCGCTACAGGTAAGAAATCTTAAAATTAGGGTAGCTCCCTTGGGGATGGTGCAATCTGAAAAATTCCTAGAGATTTGGGTAGCTGAGAAAATTCTAATATTGATTAATACCAAACAAGATAGGTTTATCTCGAAAGATGCAATGGATAGACGAAGAAAACTATTTGTTAGGTTTGCTTATAAAGCAAAGAGCAAAATTTAGAAGATCAGGACTTTAAAGGGGTATAACTTTGCAGGGCATGGTCCGATTTCAAATCTGTTTACAGATTTGAATTCTGTGTAAAATTTTAGACTAACAAGATGTATCGCATGTATAAAAAAATTTATAAGAACGCTCAAAAGTCGCTACAGGTAAGAAATCTTAAAATGAGGGTAGCTCCCTTGGGGATGATGCAATCTGAAAAATTCCTAGAGATTCAGGTAGCTGAGAAAATTCTAATATTAATTGATACCAAACAAGATAGGTTTATCTCGTGGGTGGAAATGTGGAGAAAGATTTATCTCGCGGGTGGAAAGAATGCGGGTGTGATGTAATCAAAATGGTTGGGGTAAAAAATTCCACAAGGAGGAGATTCATCTCCACAGGGAGAGAGCAGGTGGAGATTCTTAAAAAATAAGACTTTATAGTGCGAATTTACATGTAAATTTGGTCCAGATGAGTGAGGAAATGAGGGATTCTGGAGGAAATGAGGTGCTGATTCGTAACTAAATACACTACTTAAATAAATCACTTTCTATTAAACCTTTAGCTACAGAATATAAAATACGTTTATTTTTACACACACAAACAACTCTTGCATTATTTTGAATAGCAGTTGTTCGCAACTTATCCAATTTCATTTTTTTATATAATTATAATGCCTTTTCGAACCAGTAATTAGAGACTTACAATTTATCTAGATTTACAATCTGTAAGATACAACAGACTTTTGTTTCTGTTGTTTACTTTTTTCAGATACAGCAGCAATAAGTTCTATTATTCTTCCTTTCCAGTCTACGACACTAGTATCATTTATCCACTAACGTATTGGTTATTGGTAAAATGAGCGTTAAGTTTTGAAATTTTAATTTGCCCTGAAGGGGCGGGGGACCCCGGAACAATATATTGATGCAGCAGTGGGTTCCTAAGAAAGAATTATAAAAGAAAATAGAAATTCGAACTAAAAATAATAAAGAAATAAAAATAATAATTTAAATAACTGAAATTCAGCAACTGCGTTATATTAGCACTTACCGTGAAAGGGTTTCCTTTTTCAAAATCGAGGGGCTCCAAACCGCCTATCACAGCAATGCTTTGGATGTTATTTCTACACGAAAGACGGGTTTTCCGAATAAATTTCCGTTACTTTGGTATCCTACAACTATTTACTTCATATTTACTTTGCTCAAAAGTACCTTAAAACACATTAATTTTCTCGTAATTAAAGAAAATTTTCAAAATAAAATGCATTTTTCGAATGCACCTTGTTTCTAAATAAACTCAAATAAAAATCAACTTATCTTAAATTCCATTAATATATAATATTTCAGTGTAAATTTGCAAACATACATTCCTCAAAAATATTTCTTAACCTGAAATCTGGCGAAGTTTTGCTATACAAACCGGCTTTCCATATGAATCATGTGACATTATAAATCTCATTTTGGTTGGAAATGCACTTAGTAACACAGAAAATAACTTTACCACTCTACTTTTTCATTGTCCATTCCAATAACACTTAATTTTTTATGCTTCAACTACTACTAAACTTTTCTACTAAAGTTTGCGTTTTAGAACATTTCTAAACATATTTCAACCATACCATTTAATACTCTAAAAATTGAATGATAGAAGACTTATGAAATTTGTACAATTTATTCGAACCAGTTAATTTCACAGATTCCTTTCTACGAGGGAATTTCTAGCTTACTATTTATACAACTAAACATGGGAAAATGTTATCATTGAACATGTCTTTTTTTAAATTAATGCACTATATATAGAGATCCTGTAACGCCTTAAACCCTACAAAAAAAGATTCTCCTTGGTCAGCAAACTAGACCTCCACCGCCCTAACACATATTCGTTACACAAACGCTGGTATTCTTTTAAACTTTTTATAAATCCAGGGAAGAAGTATTAGCCTAAGGGTGTTAAATTCGGGGAATAGGGTGAGTGTACCACAACTCAACTCGTAAATTTAGTTAATGACAAAGCGCGATTTGTGGGCATGTGCATCGTCTAGCACAAATAACACACACTTTTCTAATATGCCAGTTCTTGTTTCTTTAATTTTTGTCTCAAGCTAGTTAGTAATTTATAATGATCATCTCCGGTGACTGTTTGACTATTCTTTTAGGCAATGGATGATAACTATTCCACGTATATCCCAAATAAGTGAAGCAAGAACTATTTCATCGGAGTAATTGAGGGCTTCGTGACTTGTTGGTTTGCATGGGACTACTGAGCTCAAGCTCCCGGGTTTGATTATGGACACGAACCGCTTAAACATGTTAGGCGAGAAATTTTCAGTAAAATACACCCTCGTTTGGACGAAGGTAAAATATAGGTCCTGTGAGTGAGTATTGTCACGCACATAAAAGACCCCTACCTAGCTTGAAACAGCAAGGGTTTGGTAAAATTCAAAATTTCCTAATAAAAAATTTTGCTTCCTGCAAATAAAATATAGGCTTTTTTAGCTGAAAACTTCTTAGGCATTGGAGAACCACGAAGCTTCCGCTCCAGCAAATGCTCTTTTGTTTCAGGATAATAAAAATAGAGCCATACTTCATCTATAGTTACAAGACGGATAAAAAGATCTAGATCTACTTAAAAATGGGCACAGATTGGTCGCAGTGCTTCCGCTTTGCTCGTTTGTGTTGGGCGTTCAACCATTAAGCAATCTATTTTGCAGATATTTTTTCATATCTAAATTGACGTGAACTACATGATGGACGCGTTCATACGAAATTATTAATGCTTCGGCTATATGCTTCAGCCCAATTCGCCAGTCTGATGATATCATGTCATAACTACGTCAATATCTTATTAGGCGAACACCGAAATTTGTCTTTGTGATCGCTTCTATATTTTCTCTTTTGAATGACGCAATTCAAATTTTCTAATCGCACATGAAGGACATGATCGCAGAGCGTATTAAGCACAATGTAGCTACCCGCCATTTGGTCTACCTTAAAATGGAACGATGCATCGGAACGTGAACGAGGTATCTTACACAAAGGATAATTGATGGGTACCTGCGGTGCGACATTTTTCAGATTGACTCGATCAATAGATCACCAGAGCGTTATTAACCATACAGTAGGAAACCGTTAGAATGTTATTTGCATAATCTTTTGTATGTGCTCAAAGGGATGTAGAACAATTGGATTAAATATATATTGCCGTGGTGAGCATTAGTTAGCTCAGTTTTAATCGAAGCTTTGATTAAAATAAGAATTGTAGTTTAATGCTTTGAATGTCGTGGTATGAAATAAATTAGTGGTAGATACTGTTTAAAATAAATTGCCCCATTTGGTATAAATTACTGAAGTGATCGATATAAATTATTATAGTAGTCATATATATTAATATAAATTAATTATAGTGCATCGATATAGGTAATTAAGAAAATAGCATCTAGTTGTCAATAAGTTAACATTTGTTCTGTTAGCGATTAGCTGAAAATAAATTGTTGTGGAAGCTATTAGAAAATTTCACTGTAGTTACGACTTGTTACAAAGGCCTGTATAATCAGTTGATTATAAAAAACTGTTGTTGTGCAATTACTTAATTCTTTAAAATATCGGTATTTGATGATGGCTAAATACGCTAATTTATTGATCTTCACATTTGCATTTGAAATGTTTTCCTTCAAATTTTACTGCAAAGCCATGCTTCAACTTTTTGAAGTAAGATTAAACAGTGACAGTTTCATTAAGTCATTATTTGTTTACCATGGTAACAAGATTTTGTTTTGATTAACGGAAATAGCCGAGACTGGCGAGTTATAAATACCCCTTTGTATATCATCTCTGCTTCGTCTTTTCAGTTTGTGCATTAGCTAGGGTTTCCTCAATGTAAACTATCCTTCTACAGCAAATCATTCTTTTCTGGCTTAAAGAATTTTATTGTTTGAGTCCTTTAGAAATACAACCTCTTCTTACTCGACACCGTATTATATTCTTTTTGACTTTCGCTTCGAGTCTGGCTCCCAAAAGAAACTGACCACTGTTTACCCCAAAATACTACGCGTTTGTGTTGGTATATGATTGCGTCACCTTCAGAGTCAACCCATACAAATCTAAGACAGTCTCTGTTCGATTCACTTACCGAAAACTGCACGAAAGCTTTGCGAATATCAGACACTGCGCCAATTATACTTGTTCGAAATCCCAGTAAAATGTTAGCTACCTCTTCAATTAAATTCGACCCCTTTTCTAAAATATTGGAACTTTCCTTTATCAATGCTCTGTGAGGTAAATAATGCCCAATGTAATTGGGTAAGTTCACCATTACTTACTCTACAGTTCCTTGGCGCAACCACTCTATGAATTTGATTATCATACGCCTCGAATAATTTGTCAGCGGTTATATTTTTTAACAACACCATGCAACCGTCTTTGAACAATATAATAGTTGGATGGAAGTGGAGGATGCCCCTCTATCCAAGGCAGCTATACTTCATAGTGTCCTTTCCTGTCTATGTTGACAGTTTTAGAGAACTATACTTTTGCAGCTAATTCCACCCCTCGTCGCGACATACTTTTGCCAGGATCGGCAATCCCTAAAACACCTATCTCTCATAAGTTACTAATAATTGCATCAACTGTAAAAAGGTTTAACAAAGAAAAGGAGACGTCCCGCTTCGATCCCCATGAAGGTACTTTTTCTGTTATAGTTCACCCTAACAAGGTTTTAATTGCGACAAGTCTGCAATATAACACATTATGTCGGCCGATGTATAATTTACCTGCAACGTCTGCCCCTATTAAAACTCGATGAAATCAGATTTACGAGCGGTGTCTTGTAGCACTATATTTAAGCTCTCTAATAGGAGAAACATTGCTGCAGATCTTTGGTTGATTAAGCACCTCGAATTTGCATGTATAACCATTATGCGACAAATTGACTTCATAAGAGTGGCGAGTTTGTTCATATAACACTCCACCAAATAAGCAATGCAATTATGATTCCTTCGACTTAGAAGTCAACCCCAATTTGCGAGCAGTTGATTGCATGGTATAAGAACGCTGGGAACCCGTGTCCATCAAGGCGCGTATACAGCAGGGGCAACTCTCCCCGATTATTGTGACACACAAGGTTTGCAAAAAATCATGCGTGTTGATATAGTTAGTCGCGTTTCATTCTGGTTCTGGTTCGGTGTTTTCCTATACTTCAAATTTTTTTATCTGTATAGTGTTTGGACACATCACTGTAGCATGGCGTTTCGAACAAACTAAGCATTTAACATATCCTCGGCATTTTCTAAATTGATATTCCATCTTCAAACAACGAAAACATTCCTTATATTTTGCAGTCCACTGTATTTTCTTCTCTAAAGAAAAGTCGGACCCTTTAATTTAGTTCAAATTTTCGTGCTTCCCATCACAAAAAATACATTTGACAACTTTACTATCGTTTATCAAATCAGTCGCCATTGGTATGTGGGATCCTGAATTTCACAATTTCGTTTTAAGACTGCCACCATCAACGGTATTGGAACTTGTCGTTCTTGTCTTATGTAATCCAAAACCTTCAGATGCCATTACTACATGTTGTTCATTTTCGACTTCTTGTTGTAAAAAACTGCATCAACACCTTTAGATGATTTTCGAAAGTAACAGCGGCATCTTCTTTCCTTGAAGTCACTATTCAGGATACGGTGGCACGTAATGTTGACCCTATTAAACTACTACATTTGACAACTTTACTATCGTTTATCAAATTGGTCGCCGTTGGTAAGTGGGATCCTGAATCTCATAATTTCGTTTTAAGACTGCCACCATCAACGGCATTGGAACTCTTCGATCTTATCTTATATAATCCAATCTTCTCTCATTGAAGTCACTGTTTGGGATACACATGATTTTGATCCTATTGAACTACGCTGCCATGTACGTAAACGTTCCTAACGCAGGCAAGATTCAATCAACTGGAAAAGTATCGTGGAATATTTATCTGAAGTTATGCCTAGGGTTTCAAGCGTCCGCTACCGTGTTTCGATATTGTTGTATAGCTTACAAATTTCTAGTTTACTTTTTAAAACGGCATTGTTCAAATTAATTTGCAAAGGTTCACGCACGTACACCTCAATTTGAAGATCTTCCTTCTCGAATCGCGATTTCAAATTGGCTATCATTTTTGAATAATTTTCACCAGTCCTTGGATAACTGTCTGCTACCTGGCATAGTGGTTTATATTAAATATTCTACTTTATCGGCAAGATCAATATGTGGATCCTCGTCCACTTTCTTGAATTGGGTCCAAAAGGAAGACCAGCCTCTGACGTCTCCATCGAATTTTTGAACTGAATGACAGGTAGCTTAAACGCACGTTTGTCTGAAACTAACGGCATGCTTGTCTCGTTGTTCCTAGTTTCTACTGTCTTAGAATCGTTCTAGTAGAGCTTATTGCAGCGAATATTGAGCTCTTTAATCGTTTAGCATATGCATCAGATCCATCTTCGTACGATAGTAAATCATTTTCGTCAGCACCTGCATCTAAAAGCAAATAAAATATCTCTGAACTTACAATTTTGAGCTTATAATATTTTTATTGCAACAGCTCCTGACATACTTGTACGTTCTATAAATTCCAAACATTTTGGGATATGAGAAATTCCAGCTTGGTAGCGCATTTTGTAATCGCTCCCCGAAGAACTTTGCGTAATTTTTTCTTATTGTCAAGTTTCATATTTCCTAGGGTAATATAATTTGAATTTGGGTCAATGCCAGTCCCACGTTTCAATGTCTGTAGTTAAACCTAGCAAAATTCAATATATCTTGGCAAACAACCTTTCGGGTCTTATCACGGTCGCCAAATGTGAGGTCTCGCGAATGTAAACTAACCCGTCTGCAGTAAAAACACTTTTTTCTAAACGCGAAAGGAGTTTATTGTTTACCTTCTTTAGAAATACAACCTTTTCTACTTGATACCGTATTGTATTTTTGTTGACGTGGCTTTTTAGTACACTAAAAGGAACTATATAAAAATATGACAACTATCGAGCAATACATAGCTATATGGATAATGCAACAGTACACATTGTAGGCCTTCTTCCAACAGGTATTGATTTGATGAAAAGAGAATTGAGGATTTTAGAAGTCACTGCATAAAATAACTTATAATAATTTTTAAAAAGGTAAGTTTATAGAAGCAACTCTTCTTTTCTGAAACTAGTAATTAATGGCAACCATACTCCGTAAAACAATTTAACATGGTTTAAATTATGTAATTTATATCAAAATCACGCAAATTAAAAATCCTTTTTAAGTATAATTAATTCTGGCAATAAATATAGCGCCAGTCAGTATTGCGACGGTTTTAATGTTTAATCTTGCCTCAATGCTAATTACGTTTGTTTTATAGTACTTCCAATTAAGACTAACATTTTGCTGTTTACATTGATGCAAACCCCTGTTAATAAATTAGTGTTTGATAATTGGTTAAGTGGTTAATTGCAGAAACATTTACAGTAAGTGGTGACTGAATGCTAATTCATTTAAATCGTAACGTTATATAAGAAATGCCATTTGGGAAAGAAATTAAGATATAAAATTATTAGTATTTTAGGCTTTCTAAGTTAATAACCCGAATCATCTTAACAGTTATAATTTACACACAGTAGGCGTTTATACTGCGGTTATTCTTATAGCTTAACAGCTTCTTTAAAATTTTTAAATTCAAAGTTCGAAGTTGCTACTAATTTATGTCCTCTATCTTTTATACAAACCTGAAATAATTTTAATAGCCCACAAGTGTCATTCAGAATTCATTGCTGCTCATTTATATACAAAGATAATTAGATACTATTAAGATCTGCATTTATAATTTGGAATTTGGTTATTTGGTCCACGCGATGGTCGTTGACTAATTCGGTTCGTACCCAAATACCAAGATTGCACTGATTGAGACACTATGATAATATATTACTGAATTTAATACTAACATAGGGTGCCTTGTGTTCACACTCATGTCACATTTACATAACCGGAAACTTCAGCTTTGAATTATACAAATGCTAAGCCTAATTTTTGCATTATCTATGTTCCAAATATCCTCCACGGGATTTTAAAGCTATTTCTTATTAAATTATTGCCTCATTTAGTGTTAAACTGTTGAACCGATTATGATAATTAAATCGTAAAAATCCAAAGGAATTGGAATCGTATAACCTTAGTTTTATGTTTCTAGTATATATTCGTATAAACCTTAACTGCAAATTGCAAGAAGTAAATGTGTCTTACGTGGGATTGGGTTGGGTTAAAATAGCCAGAGAGGCTTATATAATAGACGATACGAAATTTGCAATCAACAATATGTAAATAAATTATCACTTAGTAATTTCGGACACATCTTTTGACAAACATTATCGCATACGCCGTGTTTCTTTGTTGTAGTGTACAATAGCAAATGAATCTATGATTCACTCTTTGTCCATGTATTATACAATATTTTTTTAAAATACAAACTACGTCCTAAATTAGAAAGTCTATCGTAAACCACGGTTGTTTAACAATAATTTTCAATTCTCATTAACTTCTAAATATTGTACAGCAATTTCCACTAGTAGATTGTACTATCATTTTCTGAATTTATTAATTTATATATTTATAAAAACACTAATCTAAAATCTTGCAGAAATAAATCGAAGTGGCTTAGTGTCTTTATCTTCGTACTGTTAGGTACTTGGTATCTGTCAGTTGCTTTGAACAGCGGTTTTATTTCACTTGCTATTAAAACTGTAAATCAACTGTAATTATATCTTATGGAATAAATTATTCAGTACATTGGAAACTTGTGCCAGATACATTTTAACCACTACATCCCTTTAATATAGCAACCGTTTCTGCATATTTATGAGAAACCATTGATATAAACCTATTAACTGATAAGATAATGTAATTTAATTAAAATTTGTTTTGTTAAGCCATTGAAATATCATCTTAAAGAGCTTAAAGAGTAGAAAGCTTTCTAATTATTATAATACTTTTAAATATAACTTGTAGTCTTTTACTTTTTATAATTCGCAATGTTTAATTCTTTACTTTAACGAACATCTTTTTTACTTTATTCAATTTTTCATAAGCCTATTTATTCACAAACAGAAAGAAACCTTAATAATAAACTGTGTTTTCATCTGGTGTATAATAATAATAATAAAGTGACTGCAACAGCAACAGTTTACAAAAAGGAAAATTTAATATATTTAAAAGCTTTAAATTTGCATTGCTATCAATGAAAACGTATTAAAATTCAAGCAGTTCGTTTGTGTATATAAAATCCAAAGACCGAAACTGATTGTAAGAGAAAGATGAGTAAAAATTCTAGTTTTGACAGTAGTCTAAATGAAAGTGACAACGTACAAAATTGGAGCAATATTAAAAGATATCCTGTAGATAATCACCTAACACATTTTATCAGAACCAACCACTGGACGATTTCATCAGAAGAGAGAAGACAGGCAGGACCTTGCAATAACCTTATAGTGGAAAAAAGCATACGCACTACAACTACAACACAGGAAATGGTAAATTATCTGGGCATAAATAATAATAATTTAATGCCTATTAATACTGTTAGCTCGCCAAACATTTCAATTTGTGTTGCAAACAGAAACAGACGAAAACGCATTAAATGGTCAAGAAATATGAATATATATATGTAATGCGTTCATTTTACTATATTAACAAATATAATGACTTGCTGCTTCCTGGATGGAGAACACTACTGCATAATGAATTTTCAAACAAATATCCTAATCTAGCTTTATCAGAACAAAATATTGTAGATAGAAGGAACGTAACTGTAAAGAAAAAAAAAATTAAGTGAAACAGAGCTTTAAGAAATCAACCGTGAAGTAGGCAACATGCTATATAATGAACAAATTAGGGAGGAGTGCTATAGTAACGACATAGAAGCTAATCAAATCATGAATGACAATGCGACAATGAAATAAAACTCAATTTATGATACAATTGTAAGTACTTTCAAATTTTATAAAAGTTTAGATCTAATTAATCGCCCAAGAATACCAATACTGAAATTTCAGATTCAGACAGAAGAAATAATAATACAAATAAACAATACATTGGAAAAAGTACTACAAAAATTTGGAAGGGACCTAACTTCAATTATCGTAATAATTTACAGTGCAATAATGACTTGTATATGTACAGTTAAATGAACAAGAAGTATGCAATGAAATGAAAAAATCGCCTAATTATAATAAGTAGCCTTCATGAAAAATACGTTTAACTAGAGAAATAGATTTACTTCGTGGCCAGATTAATATTATAAACAAGTTTATTAAAGAGATTAATAGTCCTAAAGTAAGTTAATTAATTAATCGTATAATCCATGAAGCTAAATTATTTAAAAAAAAAATAACGGAATATTTAATAGAATATTGTGATACATTAAAACTAAAAGTTAAAGTAAAAAGACCGCGTTTACGCAGATACAATAAAACTACATAAATAAAACAACAAAATTCTAGCTTTGTGCTTTCGCAATCAAAATCTTATAGCTCCTTAGAAAATGATAACAACAATACAAACCAAAAATTAATACAATGCGATTTCTACAATTCTGGAAAAGTCTATGGGAAAATAAATCAAAATCAAAACTTACGTCAGATCTATTAGAAACAATTAATGAATCGGCTAAGAGTATTAAATCAATGGAAAATACAAATATAACTATAATTGATATTACTAATACAATTCCTAAGAAAGCAAACCGAAAAGCCCCTGGTTTAGATAGAATACAAAATTATTGGTTAAAGAAATTTGTCTCTACTCATAAATATTTAGCATTATGTTTAAACAATCTGTTAAAAAAAACGCGAAAGTGTACCCAAGTTTTTGGTAACCGGTAGAACCTCATTGATTTATAAGAATGGTGACCCTGAATCTCCCAGTAGCTATAGACCAATAACATGCCTACGCACAACATATAAATTGATAACCTCAATAATAAGAGCTAAAATATATGAACATTGTATTGACACTGTCATTGCAATCGAACAAAAAAGATGTAGTGAGCTTGCAATGGGCTGAAAAGAACAACTTACAATTGATTCAATAGTCATAAATCACGCGAGAACGAAAAGGCAAAATTTAAATGTGAGATACATAGATTTCTATAAAGTCTATGATTCTGTACTTCACGATTGGCTAATATCAATTCTCAAAATCTACAAATCTCACCAAATATAATTGAATTACTGATAAACTTAATGAACCTATGGAACACTAAATTATATGTACAAAATGAAGATATTGGTAATATAAATATTAAACGGGGAATATTTCAGGGAGATTGTCTATTGTGGTTCTGTCTAGCAATAAATCCCTTGTCCGCAATTATGAAAAATACAGGTGGGGGATTTAGAATGGAATACAAAAAAGATCAATTTAGATTAACACACTTACTTTTTCTAGACGACATAAAAATATATGCTGAATCAAAAACTATGCTACAATTAATGATTGCCACTATAAAAATATTTAGTGATTCAATAAATATGTGTTTTGGAATAAAAAAAATGTGCAACATTGAGTATAATAAAAGGCAAAATTACCGGAACAGAAAACAATTTTGAAGGAATTAAATCTTTATCCAGTGAGGAGACGTATAAATACATAAATTTTGAACAAAGTAAATCTATAAACCACAAAAATATGAAAAATATGTACCGAGATACATACAAAAAAAAGATTGACAAAAGTACTTGATACTCAACTATCTGCAAAAAATTTGTTTACAGCCATAAACACTTGAGCAATTAGTAACTTCACCTTTTCTTTCGGAATTTTAAAATAGACGAAAACAGACTTAAATGATCTTGATAAATTAACAAGGCGGACACTTAACAAAATTTCCATTCCTCAACCCAAATTTTTTAGTTGAACGACTCTGTATCTCTAGAAAATACAGGGTAGGGGATTAATTAATATCCAAGATCTATGTAAATGCCAGGAAAATAAACTCTGCAAATACTTCCATAATTTGGAAAATACTGAAATCTCAAAAATATTAAAATATGACAAAAACTATACGCCTTTGAAATTAGGAATTTTTGAAAAACCAACAATAGCAACAGTAGAAGACAAAATTGACATATGGAAAAATAAAATTATTCATTGAAAATACCCTCAAATTATAGACACCCACGATGTAAACAAAACGGCCTCTCTAAATTGGATAAGTAAAGGATATCTGTATCCCAAAACAGAAGGCTTCTACGTAGCCATTCAGGATAAAATTATTCGTACCAAAAACTACGAAAAACAAATATTAGGATGTAAAACCATTGTCGTAGATGTAATGAAATTGGAGAAACCATAGAGCATATCACCGCAGGTTGTTTAACACCCGCTCCAAATGGTTATTTGGGAAGACATAATCAATTCACCAAAATAATACACCAGCAATTAGCAATAAAATATGATTTGTTGAAAAACTCAATGCCATACTACAAATACACATCTGCTGCTGTATTGGAAAACGATAATGTCCTGTTATATTGGGATAGACAATTACTTACAGATTATACCATAGCGTACAACAAACCGGACATCTTCTTATTTGATAAAATTAAAAGTGAAGCATACATAATCGATGCAACCGTTCCTTTAAGCTCAAACATATTCAAAGCAGAAAAACACAAAAATTGAAAAGTATGAAGACCTTGTAATTGAAATAAAAAGAATTTGGCATTTAAAATCTATAGAAATTAGCCCTTTATTAATAGGAGTCGACGGAATTCTAAGTAAGTACATGAAGAAAAATTTGGAAAGAATTGGTTTACCGTATAGACTTCAAAATTTATGTGTTACAGCAGTACTGTTACAAACATGTTACATAGTGCGAAAATTCCTAAATTAATGAGTGAATCTGAAGTGATAGTTCATTAATTATAAGTACCAAGATCCTTATATACATCAATATTGTATATTGTATAATCTTGAGCTAAAAATAAAGAAATAATAATAATAATAATAATAATACTAACAACAATAATGTTTAATTTTTAAATTTTGAAAAATGAATCTGAAACAGACAATCTAAGGAAGTTTCTTTGTTACTTACCCTACAAATATCCAACTGCAACCGTTTGGCTACCTTCATTACAAACACAGGCTGGAATTTATCTGGACAGGATAAAATGAGGTAGATCTTTGCTTACAAAATACTGATAGAACTGAAATTGTAGAGAATCGCGTACTTAAAAATAGAAATTATCAATTTTTATCTGTAAAACATCTATATGAAAATAATTCACAGCCAAATGAAGTAACTAAATCAGAACATGAGATTAATATCGAAACTGCTAGTTTGCAAACCACTAGGAAAGCTGATGGCAGAACGTTCAATAAACGGATAAAATGGAGTAGACATGAATACTGAAGTTATGCGCTCCTTTTATTTAATAAATAATTGCGCAGAAATACCACTTCCAGGCTGGAGAGCATTGTTTTACCAAAATTTTATTGTAAAGTTTCCACATTTATGCGTATAAGTGAACAAAACCTTGTAGATAGAAAGAATGTAATCATTAGAAAGAAATACTTAAGCCCAACCGAACTCACACAATTAAAAGAAGAAATCACTATCAGTATAGGTCTTTGCGCAATGATAAATTGGAAACAGAAATCCAAAACCGAAATACCCTATTAAACACTTTAACTGTGTTAAACCAGTATAAAATATTGATGAAGGAGTTTATGAAAATTTACTAAACAGTATAAAAATTTTTGAAAACACCTACCCATTAGACCGACCTAAAATACCAATATTAATATTTAGAAGCACGACGAACTAATTAATAAACAAGATAGATGCAGCGCTGGCCAAATTTCTACAACCAGGTTATAATTTAGAAACTTTATGCTTAGCACTTTATTCTGCTGCATATACCTGCATAAGTCTAAACGGCCAAAATGTAGTGTATATGCAGACAAATATAAAAATCAAATGGAACCAAAATGGAAAGCCAGACTTTTACAACAAATTGATGGTTATCCCTCAAAGATCGACATCATCACAGAATATTTTAAAGGTATTCGTACGAAAAAAGTTCAATGTGAAATTAGAAACATCATAACAGAAGCTAATTTACAAGTAAATAATAACTTAAGAGACGTGCTTACTGAATGTAGGGACTTCTTAAGACAAGAACTCCAAGTAAAAGCCTCCAGACTTCGACGTTACTAGTGAATGCACAAAACGCAAAACACAAAATTTTAAATTTCTGCGATCACAAAAACTTTTTTATCAAAATTTAGAAAATCCTACTATACCCACATTAAAAATAATTGTATAAACAGGCAACATTTTACAGATTTTTGGAAAAGGCCCTAGGAGAACACAGAAACGGCCAATATCCAATCACCGATTTTAAAACCAATAAAAGATAATTCAAAATTAATACGTCAAATGAAAGAGATTTATTTAAGTAAAACTGACCTTGAAGATGCGTTTAAAAACTGTACTAATTGGAAGGCTTCTGAACTTGATAAAATTCAAAAATTTTGGTTGAAGACATTTGTCTCCACTCATGTACATATTACAAAATAGTTCAATGATCTGTTAGATAATCCGTCCACAATTCCACAATTTTTTATGGTTGGCAAAACAATACTTATTTATAAAAATAGTATCCGCTTAGATACCAGTAGTTATAGGCCCATTACTTGCCTTTCAGTCCTTTACAAACGCTTGACGTTCATTTTACAAAATAAAATATATCAGCATTGTGTATCCAACAAAGTTTTAGCGAACGAGTAAAAGTATTGCACACTAAAAACGCTTTGAGCGAAAGAACAATTAGTCATAGATGCAATTATAATGGACAATACCAAAAACAAAAAGCGCAATCTCCATGTTGGCTATGTGGATTATTCAAAATTAGTTCAAAAGTGGTAAACTTATAAAAATATGTAATAAACTTTTGGAGTATCCGTTTAAACATACAAGAAGGATTTTATACCGATATTCATATAAAACGAGGTATTTTCCAATATGATTCTTTAAGCCTTTTATGGTTTTTCTTGGTTATAAATCCACTCTCAACCCTGCTAAATTCAACAAGTGCAGGCTATCAATTGAAAATATAAAATAGGGTGACTAAATTTAACCATCTGATGTTTATGGATGACTTGAAACTATATGCCGAAACATACGATCAACTCCACTCTCTAATAAAAACAACTAAACTATTTAATGATCAAATTGGAATGTCTTTTGGCACTGATAAATGTGCTACAATAAGTATAATTAAGGACAATGTAATCAAACAAACAAAATCAATCGAAAATTTCAAATCCATGAACCCCACGGATGAATACAAGTACCTTGGTTTTATCAAAATAAAACTTTAGACCATACAAAACTAAAACCAAAATTAAAGGAAGCGTATTCCAAACGACTTACGAAATTGCTTAATGTAAAACTATATTCAAAAAATTTAATCATTGGCTTTAATACGTGGGCAATATATAACCTCAGTTACTCATTTGGTATTATAAAATAGAGTAATACAGATTTAGATAACCTAGATAGACTGACACCTAGATTACTAAGAAAATTTAGATATCTTCATCCAAATTCAGCAATAGAAAGGTTGTACTTACCAAGAAGGCTCGGTGGACGTGGTTTGTGCAATATTGCAAATACATGCAAAGAACAAACAAATTCTATTAAAAACTATTTTTTAAATTCAGATAATGAAAGACTTAAAATACTTAAAAAATACGACAAAAACTTTTCTGCACTAAATCTTCAAAATTGCAGAGAATCGATTGTATCCAATTTTATAGATCAACTTAGCAGCATGGAAGGAAAGGCTTTACATAAAAAATACCCTAAATTATTAGAAGAACCTGAAATAAACAAGAAACTATCACTTAAATGAACTACACTTGGGTACCTTCATAGTGAAACTGAAGGATTCTTAACCGCTATTCAAGATGGAGTAATAAAAACGAAAAACACATTCTTTGCATGGATGTTACTGACAGATGCCGCAAATGTGGTCAAGTATGTGAAACAATTTAGCACATTACTGCTGGATGCCCCAAACTGGCAGAAAGCGCTTACCTAGGAAAACAACCAATTTGCCAAAGTAATTCATAGACAGTTAGCCATCAACTATAACTTAATTCAAAGCCCTCCAACATTTTATAAATATTCACCATGTGCAGTTCTTGAAGATGAAAAGACATTGTTATACTGGGATCGACCAATACTTACAGACCATACAATTGCTTTTAATAGGCCTGACATACTGTATATTGATAAATTAAAAAGAACAGGTCACATAATTGATATTGCAATGCCTTTACCATATAATATTATAAAAACCAAAAAACATAAAATTGAAAAATACACGAACTTGGCCATAGAAGTGAAACGCTTATGGAATTTAAATTCAGTAAAAATAAGCCCTGTGGTAGTTTCTGGCGATGGAGTAACTAGCAAAAACATGGAAAAATGCTTATCTAATTTTCACTGCCTTCCGAGTTACATACTGTTTGCCAAAAGGCTACGATATTTCAAACATGCAACATCGTACGCAAGTTCTTAAATTAGTGGGCCGGATTAAATTATCCTTCCACTAATTAAATTTACCATAGCTACATATAAATTCCTGATAGTTTCTGTAGTTATGAGAATGATTAGATAATAATAATAAACGTTGTTTTCATCTGGTGTGCAAGTCATGTGGTAATGCGCGGAAATGAAGCAGTTAACTATGCAGCAGGGGCAGCTATGGAAACTCCTCAGAAGTCAATAAAACGGCTACCGTTGAAAACTTGAAAAGTTTTTTACACAAATGGTGTTAGTGGGGTAAATCCGTACACGGGGCAAATTCGCACTAGGCCCTTATTTATTCAAATATACGTTGCCTTGCACCAACCATGAGGTAGAAATCTTCCTTTGGTTAATATTCAATGATCAACATAGATGGACGCCATGCATTCGTTATTCCCACGTTTAACTCGTTCGAAAAAGTTCAAGGTGTGTCCAGGTGCAGAGCAAAGTTTGATTTAAGCATTATAAAACGATGATTTAAGCAATAATTTACAAATCTATGTGTTTATCTTCGATAGGCACAAAGTATAGTAAGGTAAATTTTCTTTATAGTAATAAAATATATCCGATTTTTTTAATATTTTTTGATAAAATAATAGTCTAACCTAACTCAGGAAATATTTGAGCACGGGGCAAATTCGGGCTATCCATCGAGGCAAAACCGCATTAATGTACGAATTTACTCAATGGTGCGTTTTAATTATTACTTAACTGTTTCATTAGATTCCCTTCTTGCTAGGCATTTAATTTTGAATTTTTTAGACTGATAATACTTTTGCAACCACACGATGGTCTGAAATTAAGTAAAGAAACTGCACCGCACTATACAAAGGAAATGTTGACTGAAGCATTGGCAGAAATTAAAGCTGACCGAAAACTGTTTATAGAGCTAGTAAGCACTATAAAATACCAAAAAATACAATTAGTGACCGAATCCGAAGAAAAGGTGGACAAAACATAAATCTCTAGGAAGAAACATCATACTTGAAAATAAAAATGAAAATGAAAAACGTCTTTCTGATGGACTGTTAATCTTGGAAAAATATGGATTTGGATTGTTAAGAATAGAAATGTTGTTGCTAGTTGGACAGTTTGTCCAAAAAAGTAACTTGAAAACTGCCTTTAAAGATGGAGTATCCGGAGATGACTGGATTTTAGGTTTTAAAAAAAGGAACAACTTATCCTTAAAGAAGATGCAGGATGTTGAATTTCTGGGTAGGGAAGTTATAATCCAATCACAATTCAAAATTATTTCACTCTACTTGAACCACTATTAAAAAGCTTAATTTGGAAAATAGTCCTTCAAGAATATGGAGCTTCGATGAAGCAAGTTTCCGCACAGATCCATCCAAAATTAAAATAGTCGGTGCGAAAAATAATCCGTGCACCAAAGCAATTAGCGCCCCTAGAAAACAAAACATTACTGTTTTATTAGCAGCATCTGCTACGGGGAAAGAGTGCCGCTGCTCATAATTTCTAAAGGAAGGAATATTTGGAACCAATGGTATCCGCCAGAGAATGCTGGTTTTCCTAAAGCTACCTATGCCGCAACACAAAACGGGTGGATGGAAACAGCCGTCTTTGAAAATTATTCTACAAAAAGTTTTTTTGCCGTCAATTAGTCCAGATCCACCTATTTTACTGATATATGATGGTCACTAAACACATATGAGTATCACATTAATAGAGCAAGCAATGCAATCGCAAGTTATCTTTCTAAAATTATCTCCACATACAACTCACATCTTACAACCACTACATTCAGCGTTTTTAAATCATTAAAGTCGACCGTGGACCAGAGGCTGGTGTCCTGGCAACGAAAGCATTTAGGGAAAAGATTGATCAAAAAATCCTTTGCACAAATGATTGGTGAAATTTGGTGGGATTTGCACACTGGCATTATTTTCAATGGTTTTCGAAAAGCTGAAATTCACCAATTTTCTATGGAAATGGTGCCCGACTCAATTTTTGATAGTACTTCTCTAAAACAATGGCAAGAAGCAAAACAAACCAAAGCGAATCAAATGAATGAACAAATAATTGAAGAAGCTTTTTCACAGCTTCCTATAATCACTGAGTTATATCTTGTTGAAGACCAGTTTATAATTGCTGAAGAAAATTCCATTATATTGCCAGGAACATCTGCTGATGTACAGTCACCACCACAATCTTCAATGAGCTCTGTCCAGTTAGAAGAGAATTGTAATGTAAGTTTTGAAATTCTCTTTCTTCGAACTATAACATTAAATTTCAAAGAAATTGTTAAAAAGGAGAAAATAATTGCAAAATGTGCGCAAGTTATAACTTCAGAAGATACGAAGTTACGATCGTTTCCTGGTAAAAACATCAAGGAAAAACTCATT
Source organism: Platerodrilus igneus (assembly GCA_036346225.1). NCBI lineage: Eukaryota > Metazoa > Arthropoda > Insecta > Coleoptera > Lycidae > Platerodrilus > Platerodrilus igneus. The sequence continues at coordinate 2,891,621 of JARFIW010001599.1, forward strand.
ACTGCGGAAAAATAAAAAACCCAAATTCAGCTTTTAACGCAACGTTGACAGTACACTATATCCAACTACAATGGCCCAAATACGATCAAAAGCGACATCATTCTTGCGCACGACATCATTTCACAACGTCTGCAACAAACAAAACTGAATATATACAAGTCCTAAACATTGTTAAAAGAAACTCTACTATTCCATCTAATTTAGAACCTTTCGACTGCAACCCCGAAGTGGATTGACAATCTTCAGCTATTTAGTTTTAAAATGATCGGGTAATCAGGATTTTCATATGAAAGTGGCGTAATTTAGCATTTACATGTTTTCGACTAAGAAGTATGATGATATGAACACGACGAATGATCTTAGTTGTCGATTATGCCGTTAATATATAAAAAAATTATAATTATAAAAGGCAAGCTTAAAAAACTGATATACAGTTAATAGAAAATTTCAACTCATTATCTCTCCAAGAAACAAACAAACAACTCGGATGTGCTCAAGACAGTACCATTGTTTTAGAAAGGTATCGTATACGTCTCACCAAATTACTGAATTTAAAATTGTCTTCTAGTCGTTAGTTTAGTTTAAGTACTCTTTTGAAATAATAAAATAGAACCATTTGATCTCAATAGTTTAGATCGATGAATACGCAGTTTGCTAAATAAATTTGGAGCTCCACATCCAACTTCGTCAACTGAAAGATCATATTTACCAAGAAACGTTGGTGGAAGAGAACAACTAACATTACAAATATGTACAAAATACAAGAAAATAAATTGAAACTTTTAATTCAAACCCAAATGATACCAAAATTGAACAACTAATAAAATTCGATGGAAACCTAACAAGACTAAGTATGTGCAAACAAGACGAATTAAATATGCCTACTTTGGAATATAAAATTAGAAGTTGGAACAAAAAGGCTATACATCATAAATTTCCTAAGTCACTTATCGGTAAAAATATCGATAAATGAGCTTTACTGAAATGGATATTCTCGGAATACCTATATCCTGAAAAATAAGGGTTACTTGTTGCGAATCAGGATAATGTCGTACTACCAAACAATTACGAGAAACCTAAACAAAATGTTGTTGAAAATGCCGAAATTCCAATGCAATGAGGTGAACTGTAGAGTATATTTTAGCCAGTTGTTCAGAATTTCCAAATTCAGATTTCTTAGTAGACATAACAGTTTTGCCAAAATTATTCACCGACAAATAGCTATAGATCACAAACTTTTATTGAAGCCACCTCCACACTATAACTACACAACAGCTCATGTTCTAGAAACGTCTAATGCTGTTCTTTATTGGGACAAATCTATCTAAGTGATAGATCAATAAATCAAAATAAACTGGACATTTAATTCATAAACAAACAATTATAAAAAGGTTATATTATTGATTTTGTAGTGCCATTATCTCAAAATATAACAAAAGCAGAAAAAATTGGAAAGTATGCTGAACTAACTAATTACAAAATTTAAAGAATTTGGAATATAAAACTATACAAATTATTCTGTTAATTACTGCAAGCGATAGAATGGTTTCAATTAATTTAAAGAAAAAAAAACCTTAATAAACTTGGAATTAACACCTGGACTGTTATGTATATACCAAAAGACAGTTATTCTTCAAATGTTTTTGATAGTCAGAAAATTTCAAGACCATGTACTAATAGGATGAACAGAAGCGTTCTTTCATTGATGGGTGCCATGCTACTTTGGCAAGTGCTATAAGCTACTGTGTAACAATTTCTTCTAGTGCATAAAAAATTTCTATACGAGAAAACAAAGTTGTATCAAGGCAATTGAAAAAATAAAAAAATTTGCCAATTTATATTTATTTGTAAACTTAGATATATTTTCGAATCCTTAATAATAATACTCTCCTTTTTCTTAATTTGTTGCTACAAAATACTTCTTCCAAAATTTAAATCAGCATATTCAAAAAAGCTGCATCAATTACGCGATTCCTCACAACCTCAACAGCCCTTGGTTTTACCAATTTACAAGTTTTGGTTTCTTAATTAGAGGGTTATTTACTACTACTATATTATTGAAAATTATAACTACAAACTAAATATTATTAAATAAGTTGCATTAACTCTGGTTATACAAACGTTTTCTTTCCGTTACTTGAAAGAATCAAAAACCGCTTAAACAACTTAACCAACCGTAATTTCTCTAACCTTATCAAAAATATCTTAATTTTCATTATTTTTCTTTAACTTCTTTTCTATTGAAAAATATTTTTAATAAATACAACGTCATATTGTATTCAATACATCCCAGAATCTTCAAAATCTTTTAGTTCACAATAAAGATAAAACCCTCTATTGGAACAATCTGGTGTTTGTGCGCTAAAAGCACGTAGGTAACGATAATAGAATGGAAATGGACTGTCAGAAAAATGTTCCCGTGTTAACAATAAGATAATTAATATTTAACTACGATAACTACGATAACTATGGAAATATTTTGTCAACAAATGACAGCGTTACTAGGTTTGAACCATTAGAAGCTAATAAGCTCTAATCGGTTTCCTATAGCTACATTAGACCCATTTGCAAAGGTCCTCCTTAACTTGCAGGTGCTCCTTAATAGTTCTAGGTCACAGATCTTGCGTTGACACTAATTTTAAGGAAAACCTAAGTTGTCACTTTTTCTTAGTTTAAGCTACAAATGGCCGCCCCTTAAAGTTCTTCTTAGCAAGTTAATCTTACTGTATATCTTTTGCATGTACATATTTTAATACTACACGAACCTTTTGTTTTTTATTTAACTGTTCATGATGTAGTAGTGGTTGAGTTGATTGGACTTTGAATACTACCTTCAATATTGCTTAGAGTAGGTTATTTAACAACTTAAGTCAATTGAAATTTTTTAAAAAATTTCGAATTACCAAAAAAAGCTATTTAACTAATTCTTCCTTTAATTAAAGGTCAACTAGAATTTGCACGTGATGGGTTGTAACTTTTGCGGTAATTTCGATAGCTACTGATGGTAGAGAAAAAGTGAACATGTATACGAAAATTAAAATAAATGATAATAAACAAAACAATTAATTAAGGATTTAAAACAAGTCAAACAATTACTTTAAACACTTACCTTTGTGGCTATAACGAAGCGAAGCATATTTATTTTATAGCGGTCGTTCTGAACGAAATGCGGTTGTAACACTGTTGGAGGCGTCCGTCTAGTACGGAATACTAAAAGTGACTCTCCACGTGGTGAAGCGTAGCATAGGTAATTTTGCGGCCTTCTACAACAAAAACGATACTACAATGCCTCGTGTGTTCTCCAAGGTGATAAAAAAGTTCTTGTACATGCGAAGAGCATAGTTTATAGTTTATTGCCGCACTTTGTACAGGCGCTGTGTTTGAAGTAATACATGGGACATTTCTAGAACATTTTAATATACCGGGCGGACGTAAATAATCAACAAATTCTAACTTCAAAAATAAATTAAGCGGTAAATTATACAATATAAACGGAACATAAATTGAGCGGTAAATTATATACAATATAAACGGAACATGGGTAACTCAATTTATTAATATACTGATTGATGAATCTTCTAATCTCAATTTTAAAAACCAGCAATGTACAACTTATGAAATCGTCCCTGAGATATGTTGCAATAGGTGATCATGCTCAATTGGTGACAGACTTTAGAGGAGTTTGCCTTTACTGCTTGTCGCATTATTCACAAAGTCAGAGAATTTATTTACGAAAGCTAAGCAACGCTATAATGAATCCCATATAAGAACCATATGGAGCGTGGAAAAGCTTTTCGGGATTTGGGAACGTTGATTTCCTGTTATGGCTTACGTATGTAGTTTGAAATTAGACCACACATTACCTGTTATTATTGTGTAACACTTTGCCGTTACGTTAAACAGAAACCGAATGAAAAAGAGTAAAATTTGTTTTGAACTGACAACTTAATATTGATATACCCTGTGTATTCTGATTTTATACATATAGTTGTGCTCAGTAAGCAAGATATGTCAGTAACTTGTTAGTTCTATTAAAATCGTCAAGTTAGAAACTACAGAAGCATCGTTATATTTATGGTAAAATAGTTAAATTATTTTGAATACACAAAAAGGGTAAACAAAATAGTTGCATTAGTAAATTTTCATAACAGAATCATGTCATTTTTAGAAAGTTTTGGAATTATGAAGTAAGTAACAGTGAATCCATTACTGTGCATCTCAAAAATATGGGGATTTTTAGAAATTCTAGTTAAATTAAATTCAATACTAAGTAGATGCAATACAAAGAAAATCCCAGACACACTTTAATATTCATACAATTTAAAACCCAGACGTTTTCTTAACAGGTTTTACGAATAACAGATTGCCCATATAATTTAATCATTTGAAACGATATAATACCATGTATCATTTTGTATTGCTGAAAACAGAAGGAAAAACGAACGCTAACCTACCTAAATCACACGGCGCCACATGCACTTCCCAAAAACACAGCGCACCAAATCCAAATGTTAAAATAATGGCACCCTGTGAGATAAAGGATTCCGTAGTTAAAGTAATCCGCAACATTTACTTTTTCAATGTTCCACCCAAAGGTACTACATTGGTCAGGAAGCAAGTTTATTTTACCTGAAAATTTTGAATTTTGCCGAACCCTTGCTATTCCAACCAATTTATGGATCTTTAATGTGTGCGACAACACTCACACACGAGACTTGCATTTACTCCTCATCCGAACGAGGGCGTAATTTTGTGAAAAATGTTCGCCTAATATTTATTAAGCGGTCCGTCTTGGGAATCACACCCTGGACCTTGAGATCAGCAGTCATACCCTAACCTAGCTGATTCATAACCGTCTGTTAAAATAATCCTCCATTTTAATCTGTGAGAGGGAAATACCTCGAAGCATGTAAACGACAAGTTTAAAAGAAGAACCCGGAACATTTTGTGATTCGCGTCGTGGAATAATAGAAGCATAAAACTAGTAGGTAAGGTAAATAACTTGAAAAATGAAATGAGTAGGTTAACATTAGACATAAAAGGGATTAATGTAGTTCAATAGACAGAGGCGGAGATTTTTAGAACGGAGAGTTTTGGCTAATACTTACAGGATTGGAGAAAGGAAATGCGGATGTGGGTATGGTTATAAAATAATCTAAAACGGATAAAATCCATGTTGAAATTCTCTGTATAATTTTTATTTCATATGCAATATTGTTCAAAAGCATGGCATTGTAATGAAGAAATACATTAGGAATTATTATGCAGGGCAAAACGATTAATATGCTCAAATTTACAGACTATATAGCGGTATTATAATGTAGCAAAGAAGAGTTAGAAGCGGGTCTTAATGAAATAGAAATAGTACTAACAGAGGTATACGGTATGAAAGGTAACAAACATAAAACGAAAGTACTAGTATGTAAAGGACGAGAAAATAAGGCAAAAACCAGAATACAAATATAGGAAACCAGAATTTACAATAGTTTATGAATTGCTGCTACCTAGGAAGTCACATAATGCAAAATGGGAAAGTGCAAAAAATATAAAACCAGAATTACCACAAGACCGTGCTGTATTAAACAAGAAAAAGTAGCTATTGTATTCAAAAACAACAAATATGGAACCAAGGAAGAAACTGTAAATAGCCTTTGAAATGCGCTACTACAGATGTATGATGAAGATATTACGGACTGACACAGATAGTGAAAAATATAGGCTGTGAGTTTTTCAGGGAAATGTATTAGCTTAGAAAGAAAATAGCGGAGGCACGCATCAAACCAGTTCCAGGATTGAAAACCTAACGATGTTGAAGAAATATATACGTATGAAATAACAAATAAATTTTATTAGTAGAATTTAATGTTTATTGTAGCATTAAGCATTAGTATTTGGAATGGGCAATCAAATGATAGGACGTAATAACAGGAATTGAGAACGATTTACTATATTTGTTGTTAACGACATTTCCCGAAATTGGCATTTATAAATGCCGTATAATTTAGTATGAGGAACGGAAAAACTTTGAGAGATAGTATTATTGATGGATTAGGTTTAATGTTTTTGTAGGATTTTTAAGCAATACCTGGTCAGAGTGAAGTTAATTAACTTAAGTTTTCTTTTAGCAAAAGTATATATGTACCTTTACTGAATTTATTTAATATAATAAAGCTTAAGTTTAAGTTGAATTTTTTATAAATTTATTTACAACTAGGGAACACACATTTATAAAGGGTGTCATCCAGCTACACCAGTGATGAATCGTATTTGGAGTTTTCCAATTTTATTTAATTTGATTAAAATTTTAATACGTGGTCTAAGATATTTGAAAAGAGGGAACGTATAACGTAGTCGAATTTAGGAAACCGAAACAAAGAGACCTATGCCAAGCAACCGTCTTCCTTATAGGCGATAAAATTGAAGGAATTTCTGAGACAGACGGTTTAACGCCTTTAATTATGACTATTTAAAAAGTCTTTCCAGGCAATTTCAATTAAGTCATTTGTTAGTAAATCAATATACTTTGCAATTTTTTTGTTATTTTCTTAGCTAGTTTGGTTTAAGATTTAGTTTACAATAATAAAAATCCAGTTGTAATACGTAATAAACATACATTCATTATGGACATATCTAACTAATTATATCTATCTAGTTCTAAAACTAAAGATAATGAACTCTAATCTCATTTTTTAACTTTTAACTCCATTAATTCTATATCTAGAGTTGTTTTTTTAAATTTAATAGTGGTCTTTTCTGCAATAACATTTTCTAATTCATGTTTCGTTATTTCTTGTTTGATGTGTACTAGCTACAGGAAATTTTCTGAAGTATTTCAGTATGGAAACGAAACGGTATTAGGGCGTCTCCTTGATGACCAATCTTTCTGTTGAGACAGTCTTTTGATACTTGCGTTTTAAGATGGCTGATCTTGAAATCTCCCTAGTCTAGTTGTGGTGCCGTACTTGAACTAACCACCTGTAAAAATGAATATTAATATCATTTTCATTTTTCAGTATTTTACTAACAGTGTGCAATATCAGAACTTAATGCATTTGATTAACAATTTGGTTGTTACGCTTCGTGCCCCACTCGATACACGATCCAAGAGATTTATCTTTATTATTATCACTATGTGTAAGCAAAGGAAACCATAGAAAAGTAGTACATTAATCCTTTTAAAATGTCTTAATATATTGATGCAATAAAGCATTAATAACTTAAATTGTAAGTTTCTAAGTTCGTGAACTCTCATCAATCGACTACTTATTTTACATTTCCGTCTTAATCAAACGGAATTTCCAAGCCATTTACCTGTGTTACATGTTACCTGTGTTTATGATTCCCAATAGAAGGTCCTAGCCTGGCAGTTGATTAATGACAATTCTTCTACCTCCTCCTGTCTTCATCTGCTCAATCCGTTTGGTGCAGCATATTTGTGTACATCTTTTTAAAGTGTTCATATTTCTGCAGATACTGTTTACCTCTCTGTGAATTAAATGCGAATGTAACCGGGTTCCAGGCTTCTTCTTTTCTAGTCAAGTAATTGCATCAACTCTTTTTTTTATAGCATATGTAGGTATAAACCCTGCAATAATATTTAATAAAATGGTTCTCTCTTGAGCACTATGGTTCGCCCCGCGAGTTCGCCTTGGTTGAGATTCATCAGTCGAAGACATCACAAACTATAACTAATAGAACAATATGTGTTAATGCGCGAGGGGTCTTATAATTTTATATATCGACCTATCTCAGCCGTATTCTATTGTTCTAAGTGTCGTTACTACTCTTCAACGAAGTAGACTGTATGGCTATTTATTGAACGTGTTACGTACGCACTATCACTGTGTTTTTTAGGATTTATCTATAAAATCCCATTCTGAAACACTAATGACTTAACTCACTTTACCAAACCAACAACCGTTGCTTTTCGATGTTTATGAGCAAGTGTATATCACTACCCCTTTAGTCCAGCTTAATTTCCACAGGCACAAAAAAGGTTTTATGACAGGATATAACAAGACAAGGAATGACAGTTTTGCTATTTTATTTACAACTACGAATTTACAACGACTTAAAATTAAACACGAAAACGTACGACCAAGAGAACAAACAATATGTAAATTGCAATTAAAACATGCAGAAAAATTCCTAGTAATAGGTATTGTCGCCAGGTGTTTTCAATTTTAAGAATGATTTAACTAAGATTTCCCTCAACGCGAGGTGTGCAATGCAAATTAAAAATAAGTGTTACTTATATTTAAATGCTTCTTAGACAAGGAATCGTTTTAAGAAAGACCTGTGCAGTTGAAACTTACATGCATATCATTAATAATTTGTTCTGAACATATTGAGGACACTTCCTAGGTTTAGAACAACACGTGGTTTTACAACCATAAATTTCATGCTTTTGTTATGTTTTAAAAAATATTTTAATAGATAGGTTTGACCTAATTTAACGTGTGCTTACAAATTACCATACAAGCAATATTCGTTTATCGAAAGGGAGTAATTTGGAGCAGCTCTTCAGTTCATAGTGCTTCTAGAAGTTTTACTAGGTTAGGTTAATGTCAGGGCAAAAAATTCCTCAGCGTTTGTTCGCTTTTTCGTCTATCTTAAATCTATACCTTAAATTTATTCAAATACTTTAAATTCTAAATGTTAAATAATTTTTGAAGTTGTGACTCAAAAAGGGTGGCTATGATTTAAGAAATGGTTAAAGAAAATACTTAAATCTTTTTTATAGTGGTAAAAAGGTGTATATCCGCTATGTAGGACTCTTCCTTATCGAAACAATGACATAGCCCCTAAGATATCTACTTTGGTGTCAGACTCGAAATTATTTATTAGATCCGCTTATAGGAATGCCGTGACTAGCGTACCTGGAGTAGATCCTCCTTCGACGTCGCGAATGGAAAGAACATGGTTTTACGCGCAGCTTATTCCTTTAGGACTTCTGATGTTGATAAAATGCCAACAGAAATTAGTGCTTGGGCACCCCTCTGGAGTGTCAATATTGCTGTCAGTTGACATATTCATAGACAGCCAGGGCTTTCGTGATGTTTTAGAGATCGGTAAAACCTCTCTACGTTCGATTTAAGCCATTCGTTGACGGTTGGCAAATTTGCCAAGTGTATGAAGCTGAGCGTTTGTAACAAATCAGTGAGCTCCAAAGGCTACCCTTAGTGCCTTGTTCTGGATCAAGTCCCCAATGCTCCATCCGAAAGTACTACATTGGGTTTAAACGCGAATAATCACGTGCTTCTTATAAATCTGACTTCAATATTAATTAATAGCTAAATATAGTATATAAACTAAAAATAAATTTAGTGTTTAAATAATGGCGTTCACTTTAGAGTGGGTCTGATCAACATGACATACGCAGAAAGTAAGGGGAGGAGAGGATGCGTAATACCGGGTAGCAGCCGCCAACTTTGCTTACTGGTGCGACGTGAAGGATCGACTTAAAGCTATCCATATGTAGCTAACTTAGTATTTACTAATAGTTTTGAATTTCTAGGGATGCGTCAAATTTATTAGTAGCTTATCCAGCAACTGATTCCTACTGTATAAATTTACAATATCGCCTTCCCTAGTCAACGCCACACAGCTGATGCGTATGCAAGCACTGGTATGGTTATCCCTTTATAGAGCCTCTGCTTGTTGGAAACGTTAAGCTTACTTTGACGAATGGTCAAGAGGTATAGTAGTGCTATAACTCCATTGGCCTTGTTTGCCGCATTCTCAGTGTGAGCTTTTCAAGTGAGCTTCGAATCAGGAATCTCTTCTAGATACCTAACGCCTTAACACCAAGATATCGGTTCGTCAAACGTTCTAACTTCACCTCCAGGTCGGTGACGCAGCCTGAACAATAAAACTGACGTGCTTTCTTCTGGATTGAATTTGACTCGCCAAAGTCTTAGCCATTCCTCAAGAACATTCATCGCCGTTTGCAGCATCTGCATGATAAGCATGGAACCTGGCTAGAATGGCCGTGTCCGTCGGCGTATACTGCAATTCTGGTGTCGTTTTAGGTAGGTCAGTCACGAAGATATTAAAGAGTGCCGGTGAGAGACGAGAGTCTGAGACCCTCAGTCCTGACTATCGTTTTGCAGACCACACACCGTCCTGTCTAATAGGAGATTATCTATCGTGAAAATAGAATTTCGTTAGTTGGGCGGGAGCATGTGGTAACCACCACTTTAGCATCTTTTAGAGTAAGCCAGAATGCCATACCTTATTAAAAGCTTTCGATACGTCCAGGAACAGTGCGCCTGCCGACTGTTTTCACTGCAAATCTTCTGCGATGGACTCTACCGCTTGCTGTATCTGGTAAACGGTGAAATGGCCCTTACGGAACCAAAGCTGCTTGTTCAGGGTCAAGTGGAACTCTTCGATCGCTGCCTGCAGTCTCCTCAGGAAAATGGCATCCGCTATTTTCCCAACTACCGACAGCAAGTTAATTGGTCGGTAGTTTTGTGGAAATGTCCCAGATTTGCCTGATTTCCGGAGCTTTATAACGTCCACCGTCTTCCAAGGTGTTGGAAAGTGGTGGAGCATCAGTATGGTATTGATGGTTCCGGTTAACACTTTAACGGCGTTTTCAAGTGGCGCGTTTGAAGCCCGGTTGGTGATTCGTCTAGTTCAGAGGTTTTTCTGATCCTTTAGGTCTTGATTATGTCCTTGACTTTTTCTACTGTGTCCCTTAGCCTCATTTGGACGTCGCAGTTACCCCATTTGATGTATCGAAGGTCTGCGTGAGCATAATTTGACTCGAACTGACCATCCGTGCTCTTTGCGAAGGCTTCTGCCTTTTCAGAAACTCCATGTGCTAAGCCTATTTCGTCATGGATATGTGACATGGAGGACGCTTTGTTCCACAGTTCGACATCCTTCACAAAGAGTTGAATTTGACTCGGAGTTCTTCTGGTTCTGCTTCCCAAGACTCATTTCGGTGCCGCCGAATTACTATTCGAATTCGCGACCAATCGATTGTACCGTATTCGTTCCACCGGATCCCCAATTTTTTATCACTGACGCCTGGTGCTGTTTTTCTCTCGGATGGGTTTGCGGATGTGCAGAGGTAGGATGTCTCTTTTATCCGCTACCGGTGTCGTCAAAGTGGCTCTACTGATCAAAGTCTGTATTCACTCCACCAGACATTCCACTTGCGCTATTAGCGTACCAGTGATCAGGATGTTAACAGATATTCCTTCCACCGACGCTGGCAAGTTTCGTTCATCGCCGGGGCTCGCTTCTCTCGAGTTTTAAGAGCACGGATCTCCATGTTTAGCGTCACTTGGTGAAGTATTGCGACGTTTAGTACGGCAGGCCTGCCTCTATTGGCGTAGTGAGTGGGTTCTGCTGGTCCTAAGAGACCTCGACCTCTCATCTGTCAACGAACTGCCGCAATATGGACCAAGGCGATTCCCTACACGACTAAGACGGATGTTTAGAGTTGAGATCACCTGCTAAAAGTACAGGTTCTCTGGCATCTAGCAACGCATCCATGTCCTGCGTGGGAAGCGGTTCGTCGTGTAAATTTTTTAGAAGGTTAAACATTAAATACATGTCTTAAATTTTTTGAAATGCATGTGCTAAATCTCAGATATAAACCGAAATCCAGACGTAAAGTAATTTTAGATTTAGAGTTTATAACTCGGTAAAGGTTGTTCTGATTTATAAAATTCCAGAAAAGATTTGGATTCTCCACAAAAAACTAGTTAAAAATACATGTCTTGGGTATCTACATTATTTTTAGCAATTGAGTTCAATCTAGACATGCAAAGTCCTTGGGGTTTAGGTGTTAAAAGAGGTATAACTGTGCAGTGGTTAGTCAAATGTCAAAAATTCAAAAAGATTCGGATTACCCAGGGAATTCTGGGTTTAATACATTTTTAACTCCTTAGAAAACTCCTCGGGAACCGCGATAATGTACAATTAGTAAAATTGTTCATGCTAACCTAATCTCCTACTACTACCGTTGTGAATGTTTTAGATTTGGTAATAATTCTCTGTCACGAATGTGTTTAAAATATCAGCGATATAGTTGGTGTATTGAGGAGTTTTAGTACACAATCTTGTGTAAAATGGGTATTAGTAGGTACTACCACGCAAACGGTACTTTACATTTTTTATTATTTTGCATGAGTTAATTAACGTTATTGTATTACTAAAAGTAATAAAATGCATGGTAACCAAGCAACCTCGTATAAATTTTTGCATACTGGTTTTTAATAGTAACAAATCATTATCAGTTGTGGCCTTTAACAAGTGGCAACGTATTAATAAGATGCATTCCTCAAAGTGTAATTTAAGCATTAGTAACAAGATTCCTAGTATAGAAAAATATTCTTTTATTGTCCATAAACTTTTAGGATTAATAAAAAGTTAATGGCTCGCTCCATCTTGATTAATTTGTTAAACTTAAGAGATCGATCGTAAACAGATCTATAATAAATTCTGTGGTTGTTTCAGCTTCTTAACGAGCTACATTAGAGCATCCAAAGCCTAAAATTTACCTTTTACGTATCAGATTTTAGCTGTTTCTTAATTAACTGAATACACATTGCGTGTTTCTTGACATACACCTAAGTAATTTATTGCCCATGGTGAAGGTTGTACCAAATGTGGAAATGATTTGACAGCTTGCTATAAAACAAGGTGAATGAAAGTGGGTATTTTCTCATCTGAATTTTAAGAGCTTTTTGTAATTTTTATTCCCACATTTAAGATTTAACTCCAATACTATGAAACCTCTCTAGTCATCTCGCATTATATGCATGTGTAGTTACATAATAATGAAGTTCATCTCAAAAATGTTTGCTCAAAGTGGGAGACATTACCATATGACACCTGTTTTTAAAAATGTGGTGAGCTTGGATTAATTAACCGAATAAAAAAAAATTGGATAGATTCTGAAGCAGTTACATTAGAAACTGACTTTTACACCAACCTCTAAATTTGACAAAACAGTTTTAGTTTCAAAAACAAGGACCAGCTTTTGTGCATCAAAAATATCAACCGATCGTTAATAATTAACTAATGGCATCTAAAATGCTTATCATGCATACTTATTTATATAAAATTAATAATGCGGTTCGCCATTTGACCTAACGAAAGATGCCAGGTGGTTAAAAAAGGAACGAGTCTAAAACAAATTGCCGGCCAGGATGGTCTCCAATCTGGAGAAAACATAGAGATCGCGGGGGGAGAGGGGGAGCTAACTGTCAAAGGGTCATTATCATAATTCAACTTTTTAATTTATTAATGTGGAAACCGGAAAATGTGTTATTTGATAACGACTATCCAAAATAAGCAGGTTGCTTCACCACATACAATAGCATTGAACAATAAACCAGGATTTGTGAGAGAAGGACATAGAAACTTTCAACAATACATCCGTACCTTTAGCCCGAACGAACGAGTTACGAGGGTCAGGTGAAAAGTTCTCGCCCTGACACAGAGATGGCGTTCCAATCAACAAAAATTTGTACTTCCAGCCTGCATGCACATGTCATTAGTTCGTATGACAAGTTTCAACTTGCTATCTCAAGTAGTTTGTTTACACGAATTTTTTCAAGCAGACGTCTTATGCGTGTTTCCTTAAGATGAATAAACTTGAATACCGTGCGGTCATAAAATTCCACGGTTTGGACGGATTAACCCCTCAGGAAATTTATCCGAAGTTGACAAAAGTTTTCGGAGACTCTGACCCTTCCCTGTCAACCGTTAAAAAAGTGGGCAGCTGAATTTAAACATGGTCGCACGTCTCTCGAACATGACCCACGTGAAGGACGACCAAAAACCGCAACCACACCGAAAACAATCGAAAAAGTGCATGATGTCGTGTTGGACGCTAGGCGAGTGAATGTGAAGAAGATAGTTCAGGCTGTAGTGATATCGGACAAAAGGGTGCGAAACATCAAGCTCTGCGCAAGATGGGTGCCGCATTTGCTGAATACCGATCAAAAGCAAATGCGAAAACGGATTTCGCAGCAATGTTTGGCCCGGTTCAATAAGAATCCGAGCGATTTTGTGCGGCAATTTGCCACTATGGATGAGCCACGGGTCCACCATTACACGCCAGAAACGAAACAGCAGTCGAAGCAGTGGGTGGAAGCCGGTTGTTCGGCGCCAAAGAAAGCGAAGTCGCTCTCATCTGCCGGAAAGGTACTGGCCAGCGTGTTTTGAAATGCGAAAAAGATCCTGTTAATAGATTACCTTGAAAAAGGCAGAACAATTACAGGCCAAAATTACTCCATCCTTCTTGATCAGCTGGAAGCCAAAATTCGCGAGAAGAGGCCTGGCTTGAAGAAGAAAAAAATCATCTTTCACCCAGACAACGCACCTTCACAGAAGGGTGCATTGGCGATGGAAAAATTGACGGATTTGGGGTACAACTTGCTCGGCCATTCCCTCTATTCCCTTGATTTGCTGCCCTCAGACTTCTATCTATTCCCACACTTGAAGAAATTTGTTCCTGGGAAGCACTTCATGTCCAATGAAGAAGTTGAGAAGGCCGTAGATGAATATTTTCACAGTCTTCCAGACTCTCACTTCCGGGAAGGAATACTGATGTTGGAAAAACGCTGAACCAAGTGTGTTGAAGTTAAGCGGGATTATGTCGAAAAATAAAATCGTTTTTTTTACTGAAAATTGCAATCTCTCATTGAATGCCGAGAACTTTTCAGCCTACCCTTGTATTACAAGACACAAGCAAATACGGCTGATGAAACTGTTTTCATTTACCCAGACAACTCTTGCGCTGAAGTATACCGAAGGAATAGGACAAAATTGAATTAACACAGAACGCTATTTGAGTTTGAATGAAAACCAAATTGAGTGTCTGAAGAAAAGTATATTCCATGGCTAACCCTAAAAAATGTAAGCAACACTAGAGGGGAAAACCGTATCGATGTTATCAATCCCCTAAGCTACCCACTCCGAAAAGTATACAATGCACTATTTAAAATGTCTTTTGTTGATCAACAAAAAAACGCTAATACCAGCAATAAACGTAAATTATTAGTACTACTACTTTTAAACTTATTTACTTTGCAGCACCGTAATATCATGTACCTTAAAATTTATTTTACTTCCAACTGCTACAAAATTGAAATATGGTTCTTTGCGCAACTTCCATTTTAAACAACTTAGTTTCAATTTTAAGTAGCATCGTTTTATTAGCTTTAATAAAATACTATTAATAGCCAGGGAAAGCAGGAAAGATATGGAAATTATTTTTAAATTTATAGATGAATTTCCTGTTAAAATTATCTACATTTCACGCTTTATAGGACAGATTCACGAATTTGGGTATTCTTATTATTAGAATAAATTTTGAACAAATATTGACTACGACGATACAATAGACAATTTCGCCGAAAAAAATGTGCAGAAGAGTTATATTATTTTTTTTAATTGTTAATTTTTATGTTCATATTTACTTATTTGTACCTGTAGCAAATTCACAAACGATTCGAAGTTGTATGTCAAAATTAAAAGAATCAGCAATGTTAAGTTTTTATTGAAACAGCTCTGACATTTTCAAATTTATAGGCACACTTTTACAAATTTTATTGACATTTTGCATCTCCTTCTAATAATGGTAAAATTTGCTGTCTTAAGTAATCCATGGCAATACAAGGTCCAGTAGTAATCAAATTACCTTCCATTACAAGGCTTGACATAGTAAATCCATTCGAATATGATGGAGTTGTTATGAAATATTTAAAGAGCACTTTTGTACATTATTATTTAAGTTTGATATATAAGGTGCGTTTTAAGCTAAAAAGAACTTTTCAAATTGATAATATATACTCATTCTTTTGGCAAAACTCATAGATTTAATCAAAAAATTCTTCTTGAGATTATATACAGCGATTAACACGGTCAAAAAGCGTGTAGAACGAGTGTTTTCGAGCGTCTATAGAGACGTCCTTGACAATGTCGGTGCAAGCCTCTTGGATGGCCTCTATGTCAGCATAATGATTTTTCTTCATTGGTAATTTTATTACTCCGAATAGGTTAAAATCGTACGATGCTAAATCAGCGAATACGCCGACTGGTTGATGGTTAAAGTGCGATTTTTTGTCAAAAATCAGTCACAGATATCGATAGATGAAATGGTGCTTTATGGTGCATAGGCACCAACTTCCTTGTTCTCGATACTTTGGTCGAATGAGACGAATGCCTCACACCAAATTCTTGAAAGCACCAAGCTATAACACAGTATTATCCGTCTGGACAAGCAGAACTATAGTTTCTTATCAATTATTTCCTTCGATTCATAGGAACAAATCCTCATTGTCTTCACTTTTGACTTTTGACTTTTGAAGATGCTTTTTGGGATAACATTAATGCTAATTTATACAATTGTTATTTATTAATGCTGATCCTATTTCAAAGTTTTCCATAAGAGCAGACTTTCGTTAGGAATTAGTTGAGTATAACAATTTTACATTCGGTATTACAATTAAAAATATAAGATCGGAATACGAGATATTATGCGAAAGCAGATTGTATATCAGAATGACTCTTTTGGCAATATTGATATTTAAATTATCCAAGATGTTCTTTCAGTTTAGTTCTTACTGAACACTCTGTTCTGCCTATGTAAATAATAGTTTTGTTGTCAATTTTTGTAAAGGGTGCAAGCCAGTGAATAGACACCGCTTTGATCAAGAAAATCTGTTTAGTGCAAATCCTTTTTTCTGATGGAGTTTTGGACGTAAAAGATACGTTGAATTTTTTGTTTTGAAGAATATTAGCAATTTTATTATACATTTCCAATGAATGGTATGGAACGGTATTTTATGTATATGGTGTCATGGGCTGAAATGGGCAAAAGATTAGTCTTATCCAAATAGATTTTTTCTCTGTGCATATTTTTAGAATTTCTTCTACAAACATGTTAGGGTATTTATTATAGCGTGCAATATTTTTTATGAAAATATATTCTTTTTAAACAGGGGTGCTCCTAACGGTGTTGTCATGCGTTTTTAACAGGCAGGCGTTCAATTCTGGGAGGCGGCGAATATATTTATGCTGCGTTAAATAAAAGAAAACCGTTTGTAAAACAATCTTACAATAAATTTAATTTTTGAACAGACCAAACACTTGCTGTATGAGTCATACCCTAAATAAAGACATTTGCAAGCGCAAGATAAGGTTTATGAATAATCATCTTCCAGCACCTCTTAATTATCTATCAACATCTGAAAATCAAATTGGTGCCACTGGCGATATATATACACAAATTGAAAAGTAGAAAATCTTTAAACCAAACTCACAAAATAATCATATAATTCTTTATTTTATTCGACGACTATAGTTTCGAATAACAATGCTTTCATTTTCAAGTACACTAAAAAATAGAAAACATGGAACAAAATTAAAATGGTAAAGAAGTACTTGAGAATGAAAACTATAGTCGTCGAATGAAATAAATAATTATATTACTATTTTATAGGTTTCGTTTAAGATTTTTCTACTTTTTAATTCAATAGTTAAAACCCATTGTAAGTATGGACTACGAATACGATGGTATATATTAACAAACCCAAAGAGTAGACAATATAAATTCGTTCCAGTACCTACATTCCTACACAAATTACCTAGTAAGTGAAGTGCTGTAATATAATGAAGTATAATTTTAGAATTTGTCTACATAGTGCATAAAATTTAGTTTAGTGTTTATAACCTTTTCGTTGATAAATGATACTAAATTGGTGTTGAATATTGCACGTAAAGCTCTCTCTCGATCTTTATATTAAAATAACTACTAATAATTTACACAGTACCCGGATAGAATTTGATGTGTTGAAACGATAAAGCTTAAAATAGTTTAGCTATTGCTGCAGAAATATCAGACAAAAAAAGAAAAAAACTATCTGGAGTTCAGTAATGGAAACGTAAAACCGAAAAAGATGAAGACAGAAATAAGTTAGCGGTATCTATGGAAAAATATTTAAATGAGGATGAAGATGAAGTGCGAGAAATTGCTTCAGCTAGTTCATTTTCCCAAGTAAAGTTGGTAATAAAGGTGCAAAAAAATAGTCTTTCCTGAAACGGCGAATAAAAAAATCGACAGGACTTGGCGGTGTGATAACAGAAAAAGAAAATGAAAATATTAAATTTAGTGACGCAGGTCTTTGGTCGAAGCTTTTATCAAGTAAAATAATAGAAATATTGTTAAAAATCAGACAGAAGATATGCATTTTCCTGAAAATGACTACGGTAGATTTTTTAAAAGTTATTATTTTAGAAAACTAGCAAATGGGGAATCTGTTAAGGACGAATGGCTTATTTACTCAAAATCAAAAATTTAGTGTATTGTTTTGTTGTCAAATTTTTTCCTAGTTCATTCAAGCTTACCAAGGAAGGTTTAGTGATTGGAATTATTTAGCACAAAATTTAAAAAACCATGAAACAAGTGTTTCGCCTATAGAAAACTTAGGAAAGTGGGTTAATCTTGAAAAAGAATTAATGTTTTTAAAACTATCGATAGAGAAGAATAGAGACTTTTATATATGCACAAAACGTATTGATTCAACGTGATCAAACGAATTGTGTATTTTATCAGTAAGTAGGGTATAATTGGGGCATCCACTACCTCATTTCCCCAGAAGTCCCTCATTGAAATCCCCACATAACTGTCCAACATTTAAACCATGTAAATTCGCAGCTATAAAGTCTTATTTTTAACGATATCATCCTTTCCCTGACTCGACGTCCTTGCTCTCCTCGCTTGCATAACGGACACCACCACAACCATGTTTCATTAGCGTCAGCACCCGCATTCTTTTCAACCCGCCGAGATAAATCGATTTACTCCATCATTTGATCACGCGCACGAGATAAACCTGATCTCGTCGATTTGAGTATTCGAATAATATAGATCGTGTCCATCTTCAGCTACCACGAATCTCTAAGAATTGCATTAAACACTAGATTGCATACTCGCCCCCAATGAGCAGCAATAACCCCATTTTAACGATTTCATTACCTGTAGTGATTCTTTTGAGCACGTCATACTTATAAATTTGCTCAGCTACCCGACATCTCTACAATTTTTGCCAGATTGCATCACCCCCAAGGCACGCTACCCCATTTTAGAGCATTTCTTAACCTGTAGTGACTTTTGACCATCCTTATAAATTTTTCTATACACTGTAGCACATGCTTGTTAGTATCAGAATCCTTGCGCATATGTAAGACACAGACGCATCATCCGTAAACCAGATTGCGTCACACACATACGTGGCCACCCTTACCGATCTTACACACACGCCTCTAAATTATATGCAATTCAGCATCCTTTGCGTGCTTCGGATTGCCGCTCTCGTTCAAGCAACTATTTATTAGCAGACAATTTTACTAACTACCAGTTTTAAATTCGATTACGTAAACGCAGACATTTCTACCATCACATACTTCACGAATTTTTATTCATTAACACTAGACAGCCTTACGTACACTATCGCGCATTGTACTCTATTAATATTTATTTCTAAACTAGAGCACTTTTCCAACAGACCAACCAGGACACCGCATGTTTCAAATTCGCCTGCACGATTTTGGTCACCGAACATGCCAGCTTACCACAAATCGCTTCAAGACACTGATCACATATTATTCCAGATTGTTACTGCAGAAGACATTTATAACCACATTTTTTACACGTAGTTTAAAGACTTTCATCATCGTTGACTTACTCATGTCCACCGGATTTCTGGACTGTAAACGACCAGTAGAAGATTCGCAATAGACTTTTCATTGCGCATTGTATAGATTGTATTCTTTTCCTCATTAAGCTATAACACACGTCCGCGACATAACATGCGCGATCGTTTCTGCCTCCACGCACGCAGACACACTCGCGCACTCCATCGTCGACACCTGGCGTTCTTTATGCGATAGCGTAGCGCATACAGTTGTTCAGAACGCTGTACATAACCATTACTAACACCATCGTCCGCTAGTAGCGGTCAACTGATGACATCCTTTATAGTCTGATTGCTTCATCAAGTGTGCGGCATAGTCAGTCTATTTACCATGTTGCGAACATCGCGTATACTATTCACACACTCAATTCGCTGCAGACTCGCTTCGTACAAGGCCCTTTACAGCTTCGGCGAACTGAACGTTTACGGCTTAATGACATGCCGTGCTGTTTTCCTTGTGTCGCTGTAAGTTGCCCATTCTCGTAAAGCGATACCGCAAGACCCACAGTTAAGAACTTTGCTGCAGACGGATGTATAAGCAACCCTAGGCGATGTTACACACGCATTTGTTCTGGTGCCGTTTGAGAGCATCCTTCTGGTAAAGTAGACGTGACACGGCTCGCATTTAAAAACGTTTAGTACAAAACAAAATCCGCACTCTAAGACTTGACTTGTAAACGAACTAACTTATAACTAAAGATTTACTCGCGACCTGCTTTATGTACCCTATAGAATGCAAACCGAAGGTTTCCGAAGACACCGAACGAATTGCACGGTCACGAATAACAACCATGCCGTCTTTAACAGCCATGAGACAGCCTTTGCATCTGATTCAATACCGCTGACACGGAACTTGTATACGCGCTCATTTAAATCCTCAAGGTTTGCACACACTTGTGAACCGCGAAGACTGCCACATCCAAATTAACATACAACATACCACTTTGTCGACGTAGCAGACATTTTATAACTGCACGTCTCTTTAATGACTAGCGATATTTTCAAATAACACCGCAAAGGTGTCAATACCATTTTCCAACCCGGGTAATATCAGAAAAGCAACATCACGTTTCCGAACTCATGCGTTGAATCACGAACCCATCCCGTTCATTCTCATTTGAAAACACTTTTTGATGTAACTGGTAAGCGACTATCTTTCGCAAGCACACGCGCATTCAGTTATCAAATGAGCTTCACCGCAACTGCTGACCGCAGTAACGAGTTCTGGATCCAGGCATCAAATCCCATGAAATAATCTCATTGTCTCAATCATTCCTCGAAATGTCAGTCATAACGACTCGCAGCACGCCCTTAGTCCTAAATCATCCATTTCAAACAGGCATTTTACCCCACACTGCTATAATTGCACTGCACGCAACTACATCACCACGCACTGGATCAGCATCTTCGCGTCGCATTCATTGCTGGAAAGCAACCCTTAGCAGCGTAAAACATATCCACGTTATTATCGTAGCATCCTTTTGTCAGTTACTACATTTTTCCAGATCTCACATTTCGCAATAACATGCCACGTTGTAACATTTCACTTTCGACGGCACAACGCACCAGTTCTTATCCAACTCATGCCCACATGCCCAGGTATTCAGCATTTGTTACAACCACCATGTTGCATGTCCGTAACTGGTTTAGAGCATATACCAACTTAACCAGTTCAGCATTTCTTTGCCAGAACCATTCTAAACCAGCAATATACCATAGTCCCAGCACCTACTTTCTGACACGCATGACTTTAATCTTGGGCAGTTATTCTGCACGCACTGTTCATGTCCATCTTTTAGATTCCACAGCGCAGCCTCGTTTCAACACATTCGATGCCTTAGCTTAACGTCATCTTATCCGTAAATAGTGGACAGAACCCGCAAATTCTTGATCCCACTAAAACTAATTCCTCACTGTTCATAAGCACGTTTATCACTTTTCATTCGCACAGATTGACTTGAAAATCCATTTTCGTTCTAATACCATTTCTGCACCAAACTAACGTTTTACAAGGAACACATTAGCTTAAACAATTTTTAACTATTAACTCCACTTTAAACTTTTGCACGCTTCGCTACCAACATCCCGAAACAACCGCTGTCGGATACACGTGATACACGTATCTCTGTCACCAATCAGCCGGCAGTCGCAATGGAAAGCCTTCACGAGAACGTCACGCCCGCATCACCAACACATATGTTACCTCACGAGCCCATTGCCGAACCGCATATTTCCCGTTAATTACACCGCTCACACACAAGCCATACGACACGTTCGCACGGGAAAACGACATACCAGACCCACATGCCCCGAATACAGAACAGCGACCCAACCAATAACCCGACCACATACAAAACATTGAAACCAAACAGGAATTGATGCACAACCGCGCCGGGCCGACCCAACCTTTAAATTTTCCTTTAAACCAGGTCCACACTTTTTTTTAATGGAAAACCAAAAAAACAATTAGGTTTTAATGGTTTTTAATTAAAAATCATTAAAAGGCAATTTAGGTCAAATATGGTCATTGGTCATTGGTCATTGGTCATAAACTAATTTTATTAATAAGCTCATATGGTCAAATCGGTCATTTGGTCCGGTCATACGGTCAATACTCGATCATAATAAAGAATTGGGAGATTAAATGTTAACACCTTCCCTCATATACGGACACATCCCGCCCAACCCTGCGACCAGTCCCACACCGTCGACCGCCCATAGCGTCTGCCCATGACCCATATTCGACTTTTTCGTGATATACGTCCTACACCTTTTAGAATACTAAGAGAACAATGTTTTCGTATTCAATTTAGTATTCGACAGTTAGCTAGAACGGTAAACATGAGCGTCTCAAAGGTGATTAACGTTCTCAACTTTGGGGAATAAACTTAAATTAAAAAGCGATTTGGATTAGCTGTTGGCAGAAAATATGTGCAACAATTAATCTGGTGACAGATAATTGGTAATATTCGTTATTCGAAGTAAAGATGCCAATCCTGACTACACACACCAATTTACAGAACCATTTTGTGACAAGAGACCGTTGGTTAAAATTTGACCTTTCTGACACCGAACCACATCTGCAAACAAGGATGTCCATCCAAAAACATTTGTCGGTGAATTTAACAGCTATCTACGAACAAATTTCAATGATTTGTTTCCCTAGGCATCCTGTTAAAGCTAAGCTTCCGTTTCCTGGAAAGCACTAACATGGGCCATGGAGTAAAAGAAATTATTGACAAGACATCGAATGCATTAAAAAAATTCCAAAATCCTATATAGGTTCCATACAAACTGGTATTAGCAGATGATTAAATTGGAAACTTTACTTGAGGAAATACCAGATATATTAGACGAAGTCAAGTTGTTTCTATCTTTTGACATGGATGTAACCCAAGATTTTGTGTCATATTTAGCAAGATGCATGTTGTAAATTATTTAACTACAAACCATAACCTTTGCTAAAAAGAGGATTGAAGAAAAGTGTAATTTTTTAAGAACGACATAACTGAAGGATTTTTACTAACATGGCTAACAACCAATGCAAGAATTAATTAAGTCAACAAATTTGTGTGCACATAAAAAATCCTTGTTTAATAAACAACTTGGTAATCATATACTAGATTTTTACGTTGTACTGATGTACGTTTAAGTGGCAATTTGCGTCTACTTTGGCCTATACATGCTATTACGCGATTGGAACCAATATACTGTTGCAATTGCAAGCTATGTCAGTTGGGAACGGTGGGAATTCCTTAAAAGACTGTTAACTTATTTAAATAGTGTTACCTTCCTAAACGCGGCTTAAGTACTCAATACCCAATTCCAAAATGTGGACTAAGTTATCGGACAAGCTACAAAATAGCTGCTGTTTAGTGTAAAATAACCTGCTACAGCGTGTTAATTGGGGAATGGATAAAGAAATTGACGGGCTTGCAAATTAAGGTTCCAAACCCAAAACAAAATTTAAAGGTATGTGCTTGACTTTTAGTTTTAACTATTTACCTGTAAATTATTTGGAGATAGTAGAGGAAGATGTCCAAGATAAAATAAAATCTTACACAAGTGCTACATTAAAGCAGGTAGTACATATTTTACACAATCTGAACACATATTCTACAATTCCAAAAGAAATAGTAATTTCGGAATTGGGATTGATAGATACGCCTAACATTCGTCCAGAGGTTGTACGACAACGCGTAAATATTGGTAGTAAACCATCCTTTATAAAGGTTCCCCTTTGATACCATAGCTTAATGGAAGGAAAAGCCTAATTGGGAAAGGTAAAAGGCAATACAAAGTTATACAAGAAGACAGTCCTTTCTTTATGTTTGTTTGGGTGTTTAATTTTATCTAATTTTATTCGCAACTTAAAATTTAAATCGATACCCAAGTCCTCTATCTCCTTTTCTAACCAATAGTTTGATACATAGAGACCGTCTAGGTTTTCGAATTGTAAAATGTACCGAGTTTGCCTCTATATTTAAAGTCTTTGATTCCATCGACAACCAGATCCATTCTTTCGTGTAATTCTTGCAGCTTGTGACAATCTTTTAATCCAGCTTTCCACTATATCCTGCATACGTATCTTGTTAGCTTGATCGACTTCTTCTTGTCGGTATTGGAGGAAATCCTTATTCTCCCACAGACTGTTGCGTAGTTGCATGTCCACCACTTTTGGGAATATATGGTTGTTATAGGTTGTAAGACCCTCGGTTTTAAATGATCCAAAAGGTTCTTTACTAGGCAAATATACAATGTTTAACGGACCCCTTTGCGTGTGGTGTACGCAAAGATTACAAACCACATTCCTTAGTTCGTCTTTGTTATCTGCCATTTTGATAAATACGTTTTAGAATAACCTTTTAAAAATATACGGATTTAGTACCATTCTTTTCCGCAAGGACGCTTACATAACTAAAAGTCTTTTTTACTAACCACAAATGCATACAACTTTAGAAACCAGATGTATCTAAGTCAGTCCATCGGCACATAAAATAATCTTTTAATTCTTTCTCATTTTCTCTAATAAGATGTTCTTTGTCTAACACATCTTTGTATTGATCGCGTATTGTCGCAGTGTTTTCCATGGTCAATTTTCGCCTTTTTGCATCCATTTCCTCTAATTCCAGTTGTCTTTTCCTTCCACTTACAGCGTATGGTATACATAATGGGGCAATTTCCTTTAGCGTAAACGGATAGAGTTTACTACCAATATTTACGCGTTGTCGTACAACCTCTGGACGAATGTTAGGCGTATCTATCAATCCCAATCCAAATACTATTTCTTTGGAATTGTAGAATATGGTGTGCAGATTGTGTAAAATATGTACTACCTGCTTTAATGTAGCACTTGTGTAAGATTTTTATTTTATCTTGGACATCTTCCTCTACTATCTCCAAATAATTTACAGGTAAATAGTTAAAACTAAAAGCCAGCACATACTTTATCAATTTTCCTTTTCCTCTGGTTTTTGGACAACTTAATTTGCAAGCCGTCAATTTCTTTGTTTGCCATTCCCCAATACACGTACTGTAGCAGGTTATTATACACTAAACAGCAGCTATTTTGTAGCTTGTCCGATAACCTCCACATTTTGGTAAGTGGTACCAGTACATTGGCGCCTTTAGGAAGTATAACACTATCTTCCAATAAGGTTAAACAGTCTTTTAAGGGTTTATACACCCGTTCCGCACTGACATAGCTTCCAATTGCACAGTTGTATATTGTCGCTTCCAATCGCGTAATACCATGTTCTTTGGCCAAAGAACGCAAATGTTTCCCTTAAACGTACATCTGGACAACGTAAAAATCTAGTATATGATTACCAAGTTGTTTATTAACACCAGGACTTGTTATCTGGCACACAAATTTGTTGTAAATCTTAATTCTTGCATTGGTTGTTAGCCATGTTAAACAATCAATCCCGCAGTTTATCGTTGTCAACTATAATATTACACTTTTCTTCGTTTCGCCTTATAGCAAAAGTTATGGTTTGTAGTTAAATAATTACACATCTCCATCTTGCTAAATATGCCTCAAAATCTTGGGTTACATCCATGTCAAAAGATAGAAATAATCTTATTCGATCGTCTAATATATCTGGTAGTTCCTCAATAAAGTTTCCAACAACATCTGCTAGGTTCCACTTTGTATGGAACACATATAGGATTTTGGAATTTTTATTAATGCATTCGATGTCTTCTTTTCAAATTTCTTTACCTATGCCTATCTGTTCCAATGGTGGAAAGAACACTTTACCATGCTAGGATTTACTCCAATGAACAAAGTCGATCAAGCTAAACAACACGTATAGGTTTAGGAAAAGCTGTTGTTAAAAGATGCTTTAGTCAGAAACGAAGGATGGATCATTGTATGTCCAAAAGGTCTTAAATGTGGGCAACGTCGGTACATTTTCAATTCGAAAACTAGAGTCTATGTATCAAACTGTCAGAAAAGGAAGAGGACTTGGTATCAACAAATTTCAAATCGCAATAAATGTAAAATTAACCACCAATAAAAAGTAACCTTGGGTATTTACCGTTCTAATACCGTCAAATACTAAATTGAATATTAAAATCTGTTCATTATGTATTCCTACAGAGTGGGGCGTATATTACCGATATAATCGAATATACGGAACCCCATATCGCTTACATTGTGGTTTAGGAACTGTTTTGTTATCGACCTAGGTCGCAGGGTTGCGCATCAACACATGTCCGGATATAGAGGGTTCCGCATGGGCCAAATTTAATCTGCCTGCTCACATAACCACATGACCATGTGCTGCGTACACGAGGGAAGCGGAGTATCACCAGCATCCAATCTATTTGGATGGTATCGAGTGACCATATGACCGCATATGACCATATGACCATACGATTGCATGACGCAGCTTATAAAATTATTTATGACCGGGAAGATGACCAATACCATTGACCAGTAACAATATGACCACATGGCAATGACCATAAGATAGTGACCGCATGACCATTGACCTAATTGCTTTTAACGAGTTTTCTAATTAATCCCCCTTACCAATAATTCGTTATGCTTTCCATTGAAAACGTGTTTCCACGTGGTATTGCGGGACACGGCGGTTGATTTGGATGTTGGCTAAGGATATGTCGTAGCAAGGGTTTAAGATGGTTAAATAAAGATCAATTGTCTTTAAAAGCATAACTTGTAGTGGTCGGCTTTTAAAATGTTTACAGATTTGGGGTCCCTAGAAATTTAATTAGTGATACCTGACAAATATTTTCAAGGTGACTACCCGCTGTATTAAAACAATATAACACTTCGATAAAAATTGTAGGAAAATTAAAACTTTTATGGGGATCCAGTATTAGAATTTGTTGGTAGTAATGTTAAGTCCTACTGTATTGTAGGCGAGAAAGATACGATTAAAAGATTAAAGGGGTCTCACGAATGTAGTTAAGTAAAACCGAGGGTCTTACAACCTATAACGAGCATATACCTCCAAAAGGTGGACATGCAACTACGAGCAGTGCGCGGAGAATAAGAATTCTCCAATAAGAAATTAAAGTTTCCATGTACGTAGCACAGCATTGGGTAATGGTGAAATGTGGAACCTATAAAGACGATTATTAATTGTGGTTTAGAAAATAGTAGTTTTCGTGGACTAAATAAAATAGCTTAGACTGGTTAATGTATATGGTTACATATTCTCGACACATCCACAAACATCTGTTTACGTCCACAATGGCGATACCGGTAGTTTTGTTTAACAAATAGTAAGAAAATACGTCAGGTGTTAGTGCGTGGAAGCCCATAGGATCGTTGGATTCAAAAAGAACGGTGCGTATGGTGGTCTCCGTTAGAATAATCGAAAGTGGTTAATCAATCGTATTAGATGTTTAAATAAGCGAAAGTGTAAAGGCCTACATAAACAAAAATTTAATTAACCGACAAAAAGGTGCGATGGCTACACTTATAAAAAAGTATGGAATGGTGCTTTTAGCGGCCCTAGCAGTAAAAAGGGCGACTGACTTTCCAAGCAACTACAAGAATAGCAGTAGCGCAGAGAAGGGGATGCATGTATTATACAGTTGCTACAAAATATGTTAGTTTACGCGTAGCTCGGATGTGTAATTGATCACGACTTAAAGATCCTCGGAGGTTTAAAATTCTCGGCCATTGTCGTTTGAAAATGTTTGTAAATTATCAGAACAGGAGCGGGTCGAAGTATAATGGATTATTGACTGAGTTTTGCTACCTTTACGAGGGAATTGGAAGTTGACAGACATCGAGCATCTAATTCTATTTGGACGATATCGAGTACTTACCGGTTCTAGAAATCATTACATGCGGTCGAGAGCTATGCGAAAGTGTAAAAGCCTACAGAAGCATAATTATCAGACGAAAAGTGCGCGATGTGCTATAGAAAGTATACAAAAATGGTGCTTTACCCAGTCTTAACAGTAAAAAGGAGAGTGACTTTTTCTAGCAATTACAAGAATAGCAGTAGCGCGGCGAAGGGGTATGCGTGTATTATACAACGCATTGTTAGTATACGGGAAGCTCGAACGTGCACAAATTAAATTTTAATCTATAATTAACCACGGTCGTAAAAATGGGAAATTAATGGGTAATTTGAATACCCACATATACTTTCGCTTGGTGATTCATTTGGAAAATATTCAAGCCTATCATTTCCTAAAGTATGACGTAGAAGTTATTTAAAATTAAATTGTTGTAAGTATCCTGTAGACAACAAGTTGGTATTTTCTTAGTAATGGTTTAAAGTGTTTTTGGTTATAGTAGCACTGCATCTTCTATAGCACGACTTGCACACAATTTGTGTGCGGTGCTATCACCCTTTGGATTTTTAATATGCACGCGATCCGTATAACATGGAAGACGTTTCCGATGTTTCTACTAACGGTATTCGCACCATCGACGATGCGAACCAGGGTGCATTGACGCTAAATGTATGGACAGCAGCAAGGATTATGACGTCATTTAGTTCCCCGATGAATCCTCAACTTCGTTCGGTGTCTTCGGAAACCTTCGGTTTGCATTCTATAGGGTACATAAAGCAGGTACGCTGGAGTAAATTCTTTAGTTATGTTAGTTCGTTTACAAGTCAAGTCTTAGAGTGCGGATTTTGTTTTGTACTAAACGTTTTTAAATGCGAGCCGTGTCACGTCTACTTTACCAGAAGGGATGCTCTCAAACGGCACCAGAACAAATGTCGTGGTGTAACATCGCCTAGGTTGCTTATACATCCGTCTGCAGCAAAGTTCTTTAAACTGTGGGTCTTGCGGTATCGCTTTTACGAGAATGGGCAACTTACAGCGACACAAGGAAAAACAGCACGGATGTCATTTAAACGTTCAGCTCCGCCAGCTGTTAAAGGGCCTTGTACGAAACAACCACGAATTATGTGTAAAGTATGCGATTTCGAAATGGAAAAGACTACCTATGCCGCACACTTGAGAAGCAACAGACAAAAATGCATCAGTTACCGCTACTAGCGACGATGGTGTAGAAATGGTTAGTACAGCGTTTAACAACCGTATGGCTAGCTATCGCATAAAGAACGCCAGTGTCGACGATGGAGTTTCCGAGTTTCTTTGGAAGCAGAAAGAGCGATTTATTCGATTAATTAATGAAAAAAGAATACAACATACAGCAATAAAAGTCTACTGCGAACTCTACGGCGTTTACACCAAAATGGGGGAAGAGAAGTCCGATGTGAAATCCTTTAACACAAAAAATGTGGTTATAAAGTCTTCTAGTAATCTGGAAAATATGTACGAGGTCTTAAGCGAAACCATGCGACCAAAATCAGAGGAATTTGAAACATGCGGGTCCGGTTGGTCTTTGGAAAAAGTGCTCTATTTAGAAATAAATATTAATAAGTACAAGCCGATATGAGAAGTTCTAGGTTAAGAATAAAAAATTGTGAATATGTATTTAGAAATGTGGTTTACAAAATTTAAACTGTATTAGTAAAAATTGTCTGTAATAAAAAGTTTTAAGAGGCCAATCCAAGCACGCAAAGGAAATTTATAATTTAGAGGGTGTGTGTAAAATGGTAAGGGGTGGCCCTATTTTAAATCTGTTTACGGATTCGGATTCTACATAAAATTCTATACTAACAAGATGTGCTACATGTATAAAAAAATTTATAAGGATGGTCAAAAGTCACTACAGGTAAGAAATCTTAAAATGGGGTAGCTGCCTTGGGGGTGATGCAATCTAAAAATTCCTAGAGATTCGGGTAGCTGAGAAAAATTTATAAGAACGCTCAAAAGTCACTACAGGTAAGAAATCTTAAAAATGGGGTAGCTGCCTTGGGGGGGGGGGAGTATGCAATCTAAAAAATTCTTAGAGATTCGGGTAGCTGAGAAAAATCTAATATTAATTAATACCAAACAAGATAGGTTTATCTCGTGGGTGAAAATGTGGAGAAAGATTTATCTCGCGGGTGAAAAGAATGCGGGTGTGACGTAATGAACATGGTTGTGGGGGTGTCCGAGCAAGGAGGAGAGCAAGGAGGAGTCAGGAGGAGATTCTTAAAAAATAAGACTTTATAGTGCGAATTTACATGTAAATTTGGTCCAGATGTGTGGGGAAATGAGGGATTCTGGGGGAAATGAGGTAGTGGATGCCCCAATTATACCCTACTTCAGTACTTGTCCCAACAGTGTTTAGCACGAGGAAAGTCCCATAAATTATATGAACACGGCAACGGAAATTTTTCAAAGAGTGTTGAAAATTAATAAAATGGTGCCTTGATAAATGGAAAATAAGTTTCAGAATCAAATTATTCATTTGTTGCTCGGGAATATAAAAAATCGCATTTTCAAAATCTTAAAATCAAGCAAAGTATTTTTTTATCATTTTACATTGTACGTCAGACTGCAGTCATATTGAATAAATATCCGTTATTGTACGTTGTGTAACTATAATCGATAATGGGGTGCAGTGAGAGAAAAGTTTTTGGGATTTCATCCTGTAATGATAATTACTGGAGATGGGTTATTTGATTTCGTTGTCAAAACTCTAAATGATATTGATGTTAATATATTGAACAAAAGGGGGCAGAAGTTTGACAATGTATCTAACATACGGGGAAAGCACATAGGATTACAACGTAGATTTTGCAAATAAACCCTAGGGCATTTTTTGTACCAATTGCAGCACATACGTTAAATCTTATTGCAAGTGACTCTAGAAGTGGCAGAGTTTTTCAATTTACAAGATCTATGTTTTCTTTTGATCGTCGACGCACCATTGGAAAGTTGTATAATGTCACATTTCCAATCTAACTTTAAAATCTGTTAGTACGATCAGATGGGAGTGCAAGGTAAATGCAGCGAGGTCATTGAGACATCAATTAGGAGAAATTTATGATAGCTTTTACATATAAGTGACAAAAACTTTAGCAAATTCTTTGGCTCAAGAAATTAAAACATAAATTTGTTTCTTAAGTCATAATATAGTATGATATTCTGGTACAAATTAAACAAAGTAAACAAGATATTACAATCAAAGACATGAATTTAAAAACCTGTACTAAATCATTAGAGAATCGTTTAACATTTATTAAATCTAAAAGAACTGAGAAATGGTTTCACAATTACACAGAATTAGCTAATTCGCTCGTATAAGACGTAGATTAAGTTCGGATCAACGCAAATTCCCAAAAGTTCTTTCAGACCAAACTATTGCTTCCTTAGACGAAAGGTTTGAATATTTTTGGTGATTTATAAATGTACTAATTTCTATGACGAAATAATAAGAAACATTGTAAGGATCTATATTTGACATTAACAGAACAAACTCAGAATTCTTTGGATACAGATGGTGTAGGACTTAGGGAGGAACAAATTTCCTTGAAAGTTATCTACAAAAAGAAAGTTGCACCTTTCGAGCTTGTAGAGTATATTTATAAGAATGGTCTTACTGCTACTTATCATAACACCACTATCGTTTTAAGAATTGTTTTAACTATGCCAATGGCAGTTGCTTCAGCAGAGCGCACTTCCTCAAAACTAAAAACTATAAAGAACTATTTGAAATTGACGATGAACCAGGAAATGCTATCCGGTATTGCAGCAATAGCAATAGAAAACGAAATAAGGGGATGTCTAGAGTAGGATCATCTTCTCTTGAAACTGGCAGAGATAAAGTGCATAACTTCGCCTGCATAGACGATAATAATTTGCATTTGCTTATTTAATACTGGTGTCTACCATGCATTATCTAATTAGGTATAGGTGTTAAGGTAAGGTAATTTATGTGTTCCGCTTTTATATCACATATACACGTTTATTTTATGATTCATTTTTTTTTTAATTTTCATTTCCATAATTGCTATTTTTGTATGTTTTTTTCATGACAATGAATTAATAATAAAATCAAACTCTGGTAGTGATGATCCCTTTGAGCTCTACTCCGCTTTGACAAAAACATTACTTAATAAAAGTGGCAAATTTTTAAAAATTAGTAACGCTCCTGTTTTTAAAATTCATATCAGAAAGAGGTACTATAATCAGTCTATGTATATAGCACTATTGAAAAATTCGTTTTTGTGTTAATGTGGTGAGTTGAATCCAAAAAGATATTATTATCAGTATATGTAAGGTAACTGAAGGTAATATGGCCAAGCTGTCAATATGGCCAAATCCCTGTATTTTACAGAATGTTAACTTTAGAACGTAAATGAGACTTTAGGTTCATCAATTACCAGATTCAAGAGAGGAGGGAACGTCAAACTCATACATAATGCACGGGAAACCTTCAGTGATCTGAATACCATCTTGGTGGCGTTACTTAACCTAGTTATTATAATTCTTGCGTGAACGAAAAATTACCTAAAATAGGAGGAGGTAAGGTTTTTAATATTTTCTGTTGTGAATAAGTAGCACAAATACAATAACTCTTAGTTGTATGTAAACATTTTTTATAAATGTAGAGCATTCTTGTGAAAATTGTCATCATGGTCAACGGTATTAGATAGGAGGATTATGGCCAGTTCTTATGTAAGGCAATATGACCATGGCCATATTACTCTACAAATGCAATAGTTGCAGATATTGTTTTTAAATTCTTAGAAAGGGTTTTTGGTTAATATTTTGTATGAATTTTATTATTGTTTCAGAATGCCTAGGCGCCGCGAGTGTCAGAATTTGAGAGGCAAATGGAAACAAGAGAATATAAATAGTGCTGTTGATGCTATAAAAAGTGGTATATCTGTTAATGCAGCAAGTCATACATATGGGGTCCCGCAGCGAACATTGAGGCGTTATTTTACAAAAAAATCAGACCATAAAGTCATCTTTGGGTCGCAAAACTGTACTTACTTTGGATCAAGAAACTGAATTAAACCAAAGGATTATTAGACTTTCTGAAATAGGATATCCTATTACTAGTAAAGTATTAATTCAATGACACCAACAAAATGGCCAGACGGTATTAGCTTCAAGGATTTATGGGTCGACACCCCGAAGCTCGCCACAGAAAGGCACAAAATTTAAATCTGGCCAGAGCACAAAAGATGAATGAAATTATTGTTCAAGACCACTTCTCAAAATTAAAAGCGATTATGAACCACATGATATTATCGATAAGCCTGAAAAAATATACAATATCGACGAAAAAGGATGTAGGTTGTCTTTACACCACCAGTAAAAGGTTTTAGATAAAAAGGGGTGCTAAACGCGTGCACATAGTTGCTAATAAACACGGCCAAAACGTGTCTATTGTATCATGTGTTTATGCAATTAGAACAGCAATACCACCCGTTGCCTCCAGGAAGTACCATACAAATGACAGAAAAAGGGAGTATGACTCCAGAAATATTTATACTATGGCTAGAGCATTTTTCAAAATTCAAAGTATCTGGTGAATGTCTTATGATTTTTGATGGACAAAGCAGTATTGAGAGCCTTTGAATATTACTGGAACGAAGAAGTAAGCCAGTATTTTTCGATTAATCTAGCTTAACGGTCCATATCTAAATTGCGTTTTGGAGGTATTTTTTCGAAGGTGTGGGATAAAACAATGACACCTGCAAATATCAAATCTAGCTTTAAGGCTACGGGTATATACATACCCCTACGATGCTAGAGCTATTCCAGACATAGCATTTGCTCCTAGTACTGTAACAAATCGGAAATTTTTGGAATTACAGCAAAGCACAAAGAGAAATATATGTACCGAAAAAGGTCAAATAATGAGGAATACAAATGAGTTAGACAATGAAGCAAAAATTAAAATACATGCAAAACCAAGCATACGTCCCAGTAGTCGGATTACACCCGAAAACAACTTCAACCATCCACATCCGGTATAAAGCACAATCAATTAAAAAGAACAGACAGGACAAAAATGAAATTTTAACATTCATTGGAAGATGCCGCAAACTAAAGGAATACCTTCCTTCAGACAGAAGCAGGGAAGATGATTCCAGCATTAGTATTCACGATTAATCTAGTGATACGGTAGATTTTAATTCTGATTGTCAAAACAGTGATGGAAAGAATCTTAACGTTTCATTTAAAAACATATATTTAAAACTCCTGACATCAAAACTAAAGTCTAAACACCAAAGAAGCCAGCAATTGA
This sequence comes from Platerodrilus igneus, assembly GCA_036346225.1. Taxonomy (NCBI): domain Eukaryota; kingdom Metazoa; phylum Arthropoda; class Insecta; order Coleoptera; family Lycidae; genus Platerodrilus; species Platerodrilus igneus. The sequence continues at coordinate 2,925,944 of JARFIW010001599.1, forward strand.
TTGTAAAGTTTAGGTAATCAAGAAAAAGCCTCTTTAATGAGGATGAAAACCAAACGGCTATTAATAAGACTGTAATTCTAAAAAAACTTTGTATTTTTATACTGATTCTAATAAATTTGCTTTATATTCTTTTTCTATATGTTTAATCTCGACAGTAGCGACATCTATGGTTTATTGTTGCCGAGCGTACGCTATCAAACTGTCATTTTATTTACCTTTCCATTCTTAATATGGTCATCTGAATTAATTGTTCTAATGATTATCGTGTCATCACATATTGGTGATGACATGGAATTCTGCATTAACTTTTATATAATCTAAATAGTCATGTTTTTGCACTGCCGTATAATAATGTTTAACAATTTTAGGACCTTCTAGAATCAGTACCAAACCTACTTTGTTTTACTGTTTTGCATGCTAATATTCGATATTACTGCTTGTACACAAATTTCCCTACGCCTTGAAGATGGCAGTAGTCAATGGACTATTATTAAGCGGTGGAAACGATTGTCACTTAAGTCTAACTTTTGTTTAACTACAGTAATGTGATTCTCAATTATTTCAAGAAGAAGTATAACGTTATAATAATTGTGGGACAGATAGAATTTTATTATATTTTTTAAAATTTTGTTTCTGTTTAATATTTTTTCGTTCAATGTGAACATTACTTCTTATGTGTATGTAAAAAAATGTGTAATAAAAAATATGTCCTTACCTCACTAAATTCTGTTTTGACCCTGATTACTTACGATAATATATTTTAGTTATGTCAAAAGACTTAGACACTGTATACCTAGACGCCGTAAATAGTTGTCATTGCTATGAAGTTAAGATTGATGGCATGGTGTAATTGATGAAGTAAATCCAAGCAAATTGGAACTAACTGTGAGGTTATTTTTCTTAAACAAATATGCATTTGCTAAAAATGACAATTCATTGTTGGAACTCTAAGAAAAGTTATTTACGATTGCTTATCACATCTGTGCATCTCATATATTTGCTACCATAAACAACTTTAAAGAGTTCAAACATAACTACAAATTTCTTTGTCAATTTTGGTGTATGTATTCATCAGTTTTGCTATTGCATTTGTATTACCTACCTACCTTGCCAATATGTTTGTTCCTTTGGATAGTTTTCGCGCATTTGTGCATTACTTACCTGTATCACGTTTACATATTTTTAAATTAAAAAATTAAAAAGAACTAAAAGTTTTTGAAATGTAATAGGATTCGGTCATTAACTGAATAAAAACTACGTGTCAGATATAATTGGTCTTAAATAAACAAAACCTTTGTGAGAATTCCTTATAGGTAGGTACCCCTACTTTTAATACTGCAACTTTTAAAGGTATCTTTGTAAAAATTTGTTCAATGACTTCGTCCAGATAAATATCTTATTCGTTTTGCTTTTATGAAAATGATACCATTTAAAAAATCAAACAATTTAACAAAAAACAACTTTATCTCATCCATAATATTATCATAATTACAATCTTATCACTACCTACAATTTTTAATTCGCTGTCATATTTATCTCGAATAAAACTAAAAATTTAAAAAACGAATTGCTATAACGAATACTAACAGCACCTTAAAGATATTGCTTAAAAGTAAGTCTCGTGCAATTTTTAACTAAACGCTGACCGACACTGCACTTTCACAAAAATTTAGCTCACACCGTTAGTTCAATACGTATACAAGAGGCCAGTCGCATCACAGCCGCTGACGCAATAAATATTTTAAATAAATAGATATTTTGCTTTGGTACCATAAATTATGTTTAAGTAAATTACAACTACTCTATCCGATCGTGTATAGTCAGTTGCAGAGGTTGACACGTGGGCGTGTCTTTATGGCTAGGAGGATCCACGACCTCTAACGGACTTGACGACCTAGATCTTCCGTGTTCGTAATCGGATTCGTCGTTTACATTAATTTCTTCATCCGAATCGGAGTTGTCGTAGTCCGATAGTCGGTGAAGCCTTTCGGTGCTTAACAGTGCGGCTGAGTTTGGAACAAGTGATTTAAATGCGCTGTTTTCACCTCCCATTTGGAGTAGTAGCGAGGAAGCTGTCGGGCGGGAAGTGCGATGCTGCGTAGTAATTGGGGAGCCAGGGGTGGAAGCGACCGTGTAATGTGGTGAAGGAGTTAAACGGCCCCCGAACATCGGCGATTGGTTTCCTTGGCGGCCTGGTGAAGACTGCTTCAGCATATTCATTCTCTGATGTCGCCTCCATTTTGCTCGTCTGTTGGAAAACCAAACCTGGTTAACATGTAGTAGTTAATACGTATTCGAAATAAAAAAGATATATTTACCTGAACTCGTGCTTCTGATAATGAAGTTTTCGAAGCTAGACGTTCCCTTGTTGAGACGCACGGATAGTGACTTTTCTCAAACTCCTTTTCCAATTCTTCCAACTGGTCTGGGCTAAATGTCGTACGATTGCGTCGAAACTTTGGTTGATCGTTAGATTCAGACATGCTTGAATCGTCTTTGCCATCGATATCTAACAGTCGTTGACTTGGTGGAGAATTTAGAAGGCTGTGTTCGTGTGGCGATGCCGAGGAGCTAGGAGATCCTGCCATGACGCTACTTGTAGGCGGTTGAAGACTTAGAGGACTATTTGGCCATAGATGTGAATGCCAAGGGAAAGCGGCCGCTGCTGCTGCATATGGATGTGGATGGTACAAACCATACCCAGCTGCTCTTGCAAATTCAGCAGCTGCTCTTTCGGCTGCACGATTCCGTAGTATACGGTTAATGCTGCTTACTGAAGGCGCTGTTGCATTCGTGCAGACACCTGAAACAATGAACTAGTGTATAGAAAGAGTTATAACAGAAGTGGTATATGTCTACGAAAGCAATAGTCTAAAAATAAATCAGATCTAAATACAATTTTTCATTCATTGCACTACTGATTTAAAAAATTTTCTATCGAATGACTAACTATACTCTTTTTGCTGCAAGACGGTGGCTGTTAACTATACACGCAAATCATTTAGTTTTAGAACCTGCAGCAGTTTTAAATATTAAAGAACTTAAGACATTCCTGAATATTAAATTCTTTAATAATATTAGAATTCTTGCAAAATAGATCAAACACTAATAAGCTATCTAGAATTTACGTGAATGTTATTTACTCGTTTAACAGAAATTTCTGCCGTTTACACGTAACAGACTATTAAGGATTTGCGCGTTGAGCAGGTTTAGAATTCTTTTACCATTCATAAAAGCCTCATGTTGATGTCTATTAATCGGGGCTATTTGCAGTTACAACATTTGCGGTTACTCAGAAGATTTGGCTTCCCTATTAGCATCTCCGGTGAAAGGCACAAAAAATTTAAGCCCCAATATAACATGTTCTTATAAGCATTAAGCAGAGTAACGAAAGAGGCCATTTTTAAAGCTAAATAGTTGTAAAATTTATTGCTTTTAAATTTGAGTATTTACATTTAACTTTTCGCCCAAAGCTATGGTATAAATTATTGCAAATAATCGGCGAAGCTGCTGAAACAGTACTATTGCATTCATTTCAACAGTATTTAGACCAGTGTGTGTCGAAAGGCCATTAAGCAACGACACAAGATTAAGGTCTGCTTCAAATTGATCAAAACGACGATGGAAACCTATGAAATGTCGATGCAAGTGTGTGGACAAGATGCTGTGTGTAGAAAATATGTGTACGATTGGTTTGCACGATTTGGCGCAGGCAACGAAGTGATGGAGAACGAACCGCGTTCGGGCCAACCATTCACAAACAGGATACTAGGAAACATTGAACGTGTGTAAATGTTGCTAACAAAAGATTGACGATTGACTGTGTGAATAATAGCAGAAGAAGTGGGTATTAACAAAAACACAGTGGGAGTTATCATCCATGAATTGGGTCGCAAGATTTGTTCACGATTTGTGCAGCACGTTCTAACAGACGACAAAAAAGCATGACTTTTTGAAACCAATGGCGATTTCATTGACATATGTAACCAGGATCCGCCCTTTTTGGTGTCCTTTATCACAGTGAACTAGTCTTGGCGTTTCAAGTACGACCCCCGAAAAGAAAAAACATTTAATAGAATGGCGGTCACCTTCCTTTCCGCGATAAACAAAGAGTGTTTTATGTGTGTTTTCTTAAGATGGATAAGCTTGAATATCGTGCGGTCATAAAATACGGATTAGTCCCTCAGGAAATTCATCCTAATTTGACAAAAGTTTACGGAGACTCTGCCCCTTCCCTGTCAACCGTTAAAAAGTGGGCAGCTGAATTTAAACGTGGTCGCACGTCTCTCGAAGATAACCCACGTGAAGGACGACCAAAAACCGCAACCACACTGAAAACGATCGAAAAAGTGCATGATATCGTGTTGGACGATAGGCAAGTGAAAGTGAAGGAGATAGCAGAGGCAGTTAGGGATATCGGACGAAAGGGTGCGAAACATCTTACAGAGTTAGGGATGCGAAAACTCTGCGCAAGATGGGTGCCGCATTTGCTGAATGCCGATCAAAAGTAAATGCGAAAACGAGTTTCGCAGCAATGTTTGGCCCGGTTCAATAAGAATCCGAGCGATTTTTTGCGGCGATTTGTCACTATGGATGAGACATGGGTCCACCATTACACGCCAGAAACGAAACAGAAGTCGAAGCAGTGGGTGGAAGCCGGTTGTTCAGCGCCGAAGAAAGCGAAGTCGGTTGCATCTGCCGGAAAGGTGATGGCCAGTGTGTTTTGGGATGCGAAAGGGATCCTGTCAATAGATTACCTTGAAAAAGGCAGAATAATTATTACTCCATCCTTCTTGGCCAGCTGGATGCCAAAATTCGCGAGAAGAGGATTGGCTTGAAGAAGAAAAAATCATCTTTCACCAAGACAACGCACCTGCACACAAGGGTGCGTTGGCGATGGGAAAATTGACGGATTTGGGGTACGACTTGCTCGGCCATTCCCCTTATTCCCCTCAGACTTCTATGTGTTCCCAAACTTGAAGAAATTTGTTTCTGGGAAGCGCTTCATGTCAAATAAAGAAGTTGAGAGGGCCGTAGACGAATATTTTTAGAACCTTCCAGACTCTCATTTCTGGGAATGAATACTGATGTTGAAGAAACGCTGGACCAAGTGTGCTGAAGTTAAGGGGGATTATGTCGAAAAATAAAATCATGTTTTTTTACTGAAAATTGCAGTCTTTCATTGTAGGCCGAGAACTTTTCACCTTCCCGTCGTAACTGACTACCTTACTTTATATGTAAAAATACCGCGACACAAATTGGAAACAATATATTCTCTTACTGCTGTTGCCGAATGACCTAATGTAGCACTTACAGAAACTGATTATGGCATCACAAAAGTTAATTTTAAATAGGAATATTCAAAATGTAATAGACAGTTAAACACATATTCAAATTTATATATAATTTAAGTGTAAACTTGCTGATGAAGCACTGCCTAACCTGCTTCATAGAACAACCAACTATTTTACTCGAATTTATTCTAATTTGAAGTTGTGTTTATCGGCCTGTGGTGGTTAAAATAGTGCGAAATTTTTATCGTGGGAGCCAGAATTGTTGATAAATCATGGAAAATGTATTTGACAAGTGAAAGAGGAGGAAGAAAAGTAGTTTTTCAGGATTATAGTTACCGAGTAGACCGATCTAAAACAGAATTAACCTATTATGAGTGTTGCTTTGAAGGTTGCAAAGCAAGAGTCGCTGTGAGAAATAGAAAAATTGAGAAACGGTACTCAACACACGCATCTAACACAGACAGAAAAAAGATTATTTGAGGAAACTAACTCTTAAAGGAATCTGTACGACAGGAACCGTTGCAAACTCTTCCGGATAGATATAATATGGTAAGAATTTTAAAAAAATTAATATATACAGGCTAGTTCAATTTCGTTGCTCACCATGTAGACTGGCCATCTATTACAGAGAATGTGGAACATTGTAAAAAAATACAATTCTATAACTTAATTAAGCAATGGGAATTTAATTAAATACATTTATGAACCAATATTTAATACATATTTAAAAATTATTTTAACAACTATAACTGATTAATGAACGTTTATTAATACAACTAGTAATGTATTCTTCCTCATTGTAGGGGGTGAGGTGAGACACAAACGCGAATTGTCAAATTGCGTGATTTTTTTTAATTGAATTCCCTACCTTTTGTATCACGATATCAAAGTACATCAAATTTACGTTCATTTGATCCAAACAAGCTATTGTATTTAAAAATTATTTGAATATTATTTTTGGAAAAGCGGTTTGATAACGATTGTTCATAACCTTAATTTCCACAATAGCTTAAAAGGTTAACAAAATTTAAAAGAAAGAATTAAATAACTAAGATTTTCCAAATAATTGATTATGCTTGATCGGTATCAAATCAAGGGAAATTTTATACTCTTTGTTCTCTTCAATTTGAAAAAATTACGTAATTGGACAATTCGCGTTTTTTTCTCACCCTCTGCAATGGGGAAAAATACATTATTAATTTTCTTAATAAACGTTTGTTAAGGTATTATGGAAACACAACGTACACATGGTTTTGAAAGTATATTTATTGTTCCGTTTATATAATTTTAAGTGCACCCTTTTATAAGATCAACAATTTCCTGGAAGCAAAACAATTGAAGATCGTTATATAAACCCTTATATCAAATTAATCGTTTGCTCAAGCACTATTCAAATATGTAATAATATATAGGGTGTGCTATTTAAAATAACGAAGTTGAGCCTTATTTCCGGTAGTTGGGAATATTTTAGCTGGACTTGCTTTATTCGATAACCCCTGCATCAAAATTTTCAATTTTCTAGTTTTTGTTATTTCAGCATAAAAGAAGCTTGTCGGCGAATTGCTAGTCGGGGAATCGCGCGACGGCGAGTTGGATATTGTCGGCGAATCGCACGACGGCGAACCGCACGGCGGCCAATTGCACGGCGGCGAGTCGCACGATGGCGAATTGCCCGTCGGCGAAGTGGATAGACACCCTCTGAACTTCTGAAGTATTAGTCCTCTAGGCAAGCTGATACATGAATAATCTTGTTCAAACCTTTATGTTTAGAATGACATAATTTTGAAATGAACGCTTCTTTATGTATGATATATCATACATAAAGGTTTTTTTATTGAATTAAGTAGCCGTTTGAACCGAATTTTTATTTTTATTATATATCTGGCCCCACGCATGGGCGTCAGTGAAACGTATTTATTGTTCCAAAAATATTCCGACACAACTAGGGGTCTATTCCTGGGTAGAGCAATGAGAAGTGGGGGTAAGTCAAATTTTGTTTGCAGATCAAACTTAAGCTAAATCAAATAGGCGCCACCAAGTCCTGATGTAATCACGATAATTGCATAGATAGTTCTAACGGCGGACGTGGAGACCCAAAGAAAAAAAAAGATCGCCTTCGCTGACAGAAGGTGCAAACCAAGGTGCAAACCATGCTGATCATAGAGGAAATCATCCATAAAGAAATGGTGTCTGTTGGCCGAACGGTGAACGTCGCATTCTACCTGGAGGTTCATAAACGTTTGTTACAGCGCATCCAGGACGTTAATCTACAGATGATACATACCGAAAATTGGACGTTACTGCACGAAAATGCACTATAGCATACGAACACGCTTGTACACCAATTTTTGGCTCAGTGTGGCGTGGTGGTTGTTTTGAAACGCCCACCATACCTTCTAGAACTTATTCTGCTAATTATTTTCTGTTCCCTTGTGGACCTTGAAGACATCACGGTTTTCGGATTTCAAGTGGATTCAAGAACGTGTGACAACTATTCTGAAAACGGCTCCAAAAATGACTATTTCGACAGCTTCCAAAAGCTATACTAACGTTCTCTAAATTGTGTTGTGTCTGATGGTAACTGCTTCGAAGGCCAATGAAAGTATTTCCGATATGCATTCTGTATTTGTATTTTTATTAGACCATACGCCGAATTTAATAGATGGACCTCGTATGTGGTACCGAATCAAAAACATCTTTATCGAAAGCAGCATAATTAAGCTGATTATTTGTAGACTAAAAACCCTATCCAAAATACTTTTTCTAAAAACGATGACTTCCATAGTTATTTTGTTGATTTGAATTCCACGTCAAAATGAAATTTTAAAATTCGTCCGAACAAAATTTAAATTGTCCTCCCGAGTTATTAGGTGCTTGTGTATTGTGCAAAGGAATAAGTATTTTAGAGGGTTAACTTCAAAACGATATCCAAACTTTACTTTTATATTTTTGGCAAAGTGTGGGAACAAAAGGTATAGGCAGAAGTGGCAAGAAGCTTGCTGTGTCACAATAGCACTTATATGAGCTGAGATAAAAGTCTGAAGTCAATTAATGCTTAACTTCTGTAATTGATTACCCTTGTTAAGCGCATTCACAAATGCCTTATTAATATCAATTCTAATTTCTACCTTCACCTGTTTTCCTTGTAAAATGGGCAGCTGTAAACACACTTTGGAACGGATCGCATGTGTCTGCCGACTTGCTCGTATGGTCGATGAAGCCGGTATCTTAACATTAACAGTGGTTTGGCGCGGTAGTGTCAATTGTTATGAACAATTTAAGAAAGTGGAGGGCCGCCCTATGTGTAATGGTATAATTGGAATACAGTTCACTCAGACAAGTAATGGTGGAAAATGGTAGTGATTTTTATACATAAATTAATTAGTATGAAACACCAATTGACCCGTATACAGTTGATCCTTCGTTCCTGGATATAATTAACCTTTCCACCATTCGTTAATTAACAACTTTGGTGCTAATACCGCTTGACAAAATCATAAACAATTACAAACATTATTGGTTTAAATTGTGGCAATGCACGTTTAGAAAACTTACCAAATTCTTTACGTTGCCAAGGAACATTTTCGTTTAATGACACAACAGTCATTTCTCAGAAAGTTTTGGGATTACAATGGCAACTTTGGTGGATGCTTTCATTTATAAAGTAAATCCCTTGGACAAGGAATGTATAAAAAGTAACATGGTCTCAGAAATAGCAAAGATTTTCGATCCTTTGGGTTTATTAACTCCCTTGGTTTTTTTGCGAAACGTCTCATACAACATCTTTGGATTCTTCGAATTGGCTGGGATGAACATCCTCCCCTGGATGTCACATCAAAATGGCTAGATTGACAATTCCTTGTTGGATTTTATGTAACAATACGTAGATTTGCAACTTCATGGCTTTTGTAATGCCTTCGAGTGGGGTTATGCATAAGTCGTCTATTTTCGGATGGTAGACCAATTTCGATTCCTCGCTTGGAACTGTGCGCAGCGGTACTTTTTGCAGATTTATTGGATTTTGTTCAACAAACATTCATAACTCGTTTATCATTCAGTGGTATTTTTGGTTGGTCAGACTCTACAGTAACATTACCGTGGATTCGTTCATTATTTCATTTGTGGAAAACTTTTGTGGGAAATTGTATATCTCGCATGCAATCTTTGGTTGCACTTTCTTGCTGGCATCGTGTTAAATCAATTGACAATTCAGCACATTGTGCAACACGTGACATATTGGCTTTGAGCTTGGTGGATCATCCGTTATAGTGGATTGGTCCTTTCTGTTATAAAAATGCGCGTTGTTTGTAAGTCGTTTACTTGATATTGATAGCGTTGTAGTTTGTCCTAAGGTTGCTAATATTACGGATTCAGGTAATGGGTCTTTTATAAGTTCGTTGTACGGAATCAGACGTGATTCGGGTAGTGGCTTTTTTGTGAGTTGGTAGTACGATGACTATTTACCGCGAACCATTCTTTTAAGAGACAGTTGTTTCGTTTGTGTAAAATTAGAAATATGCTGCTCCATCAACATATGATTTTATGGAAGGTTTTTAGTGAAACCGTTCGATCTGTTAAGAGCAGTGAATAACCTACGCGCTCTCATTTTATACATTGATGGTATTAATTCCGTTTGTTAATAAGTAATGTAATCTGGAAAATTTTAATCGGTTGTTTTGGGTTGTTTTCGGGCGCCTACTGATGTTACTCATTTCTAATTCGATAAATCAACAATGATAATGTGCAGCTTGCTGTCCTTTCCGTTTGGTTAGTTTGAACTTTACTTATGTTGTTAGTGATAATAAAAAATGCCCCGACGCGTTTTTGCTACTCAGATATGAAGGATATCTAGATGTGGTGCTTTCTTTAAACAACAATTACGACGTTTGGTAATTTGTTTGTATGAACTTTCATTTAATGAGGGACAATGGCAAATTAGAATTCGATGCGTTCCGATAGTCGATAAATTTATAACGCGGAGTTCTAAAAATTAGTTTGTACGTAGTTGTTTTCTTGAGAGGCAAAACTTTTCCCACAACTGAATTATGGTAAGCAGAATGTCATTCCCAGCTGTGGGGATTGCTGTTTCTTCTTTGTCACATTGATAGTCTCCATCGGGAAGAATTGGGTGTGGATTTGTCAGGTTACTCATCGTACAACTACAGTTGTTGAAACCGAACTTACTTCGCCGAGATCACCGGTTTATGCGTACGGTGACAGCGGTGATCGGTTGAATATTTATTAGAAAGTAGTTCTGCACTGACTGTCTATAAATATTCTTCTATATCATTTCTTTGGAGTACCCTATTGTTTAGGCGTGACATCAGTACGTTATCCCAGCTCGCCTAGAGCAGAAATGCATTTCAGCTTGTAGCTGGTCACCTTTATTGCTGTAACTATGTCATTAATGATTTTCTTTTCTATTAACCTGTAAAAGTTTTGGAAACCGAAGGGCTGAAAACAGTCCACTACACATATGTTTGTTTAATTTTTGTTTTATATAAATATTAGACTTGATGGAAGAAGTACTATTATTTTAGTTGCTTAATTTTGTTTTAGGTAAATATTAGAACTGAGGTTAAAAATTAATTTGAGACAGCAGAGAGTGTTTAGTATTTTGGGTGAATTTTTATACTGTGTAAATTCTTCGAAATATATTATGTGTTAAGTGTTAATTTCTACGCGAGTTGATGTTCCTTCCTGCCATTTTTTGTAACTGATGGTTTTGTAAATGTTATTGTTAGTATCCTGTTTTTTAACCAGATAGTTTCGTAAATGAAATTACTTAATTTGAGGTTTTATTTTCTTTCTTTGTGACCCACCTCACTCCACAACATATTAGCTAGCACGGCATTACTCTTTCGGATATCTTTTTTGTTGCGGTACTTGGGGCGGCTTAACTTTTGGTTACTTTACTTTTTCTTTCTTGTCCGCGCAGAATACCGTAACAACCTTTTCCATATATTGCCGCGTAGTTCTCTGGGAATTAATTTTTTTGCATAAATCGCAGAATAAACATATATTAACACAACACCTTCAGACATTAACGGCTGATTAACAACTGGGGAACACATACCTTGGTGTACTGAATGTTGGTTTTCATAATAATTTATACGTCCGTCAACAACTTTATCACAAGAAACGTATGAACGATTAAACCCTCCAGCTGGTACTATATTTATACTGATCAAGACAGTTTTTAGGAATCAGCGAAAGACTATAATATTGTAATAGTAATTGAAAAGTACAACATTTTAGGTTAAAATAAAGTATATTTATTTCCGTCTTGAAATTTGATATAACATTTTTATATTGTGAAAAGAATGATTAAGTGCACGTACTTGTAGTTATACGTTTTGTACTACAACGCAAGTGAAAACTGATACATGTTGACTTGTATAATTTTTCCCCTTTTTGTAACAAAGTCTTTTAATATATGTTTTCCAAAATATTCTATAAAAAATAAAATTATATAACTAAGCACGATAGAATGTTGTGTTTCTCCATGAAATATTTACTTAAAACGTTATTCTCTATGATTATTTGATGGTTTATAATACTCATGATCTACTTAACTCATTTCCTCCAACTATCGACTTATACCATTTTTCTTACCAAGTTGCAAAGTAAGACGTCTTGATAGCAATTAAATCATTTAGCACCAGTTCAGCAGGGGGAGTTGACTCTATTCGGCCGACACATTTTCAAGATCTATTAGGTTTTGCTTCTAACAATAAAGGAAATAATCTCCTTATATCTTTAACATCATTGTGCAATTTAATGCTATCGGGTTTAGTTAAAGAGGAAATATGTCTATTACTCTACGGATCTTCATTATGTGCTTTTAAAAAAAGGATGGTTGTTTACGCCCAATAGCGATTGGCCTTTTCTTTCGACGACTTGTTGCAAAATTAGCATGTTTAAAAATTAAAAAGGAATTAACATCCCCTTTTGGCCAATCAAATTTGGTTTTGGCACACTTGCTGGATGTGAAATAGTTGCCCATTCTGTACGTTTGTTTATTGACTCTATTTCAAAGGATGAAGGAAAATTACTATTAAAAATCAATATTAAAAATGCGTTCTACACAATTCACAGAGACATAATTTTAGACTTAGTTTCAACACATATTCCAATATTACTTCACTTCATCAAGCAGTGTTATGAGTCCTCTTACTATCTAAATTTTGGATCAAACACTATGTCATCAGAAAGGGGGTTCAACAGGGAGATCCTCTAGAACCGCCACTTTTTTGTTTAACTATAAATTAACTTACAAAATTAATTAAATCAGATTTTAATTGCTGGTACCTCGACGATGGCTGTATAGGTGGAAACATTACAACTAGTATTTAACGACTTTAAGCAAATAATAAATATATCAAAATCTTTAGGTTTAGAGCTAAATTTCAACAAATGTGAGCTATTTATTATGTCACATGAGAAAAGTAATGTTTTTCAAAATTTAACTCAATTGCCCCAGGAATAATAAAATGTCCACGTTCAAATTGGACCTTACTTGGCGCTTCATTATCTTCCGAAGCTTTAGAGAAATGCTTAAACAACAAAATAGAAATAGTTCCTTTTTTCTCATCTCGTTTAGATTCTATTGGACTATCATCTAATATCTCCTATTTACTGCTAAAAAATTGCTTAGTTATCCCGAAACTTTATTATATTTAAAGATGCCCTCCAACATGGACACATCAAACTATTCTTGAGTTGTTTGACAAAACTCTTCGGAATATTTTGGAAAATATTACAAATGTTAAATTAGAAGATAAGGAGTGGATACAATCAACTCTTCCAATAGACAGAGGAGGACTAGGAATACGTCTTTCATCTTCTTTATCACTACCCTGCTTTTTATCATCATTTAATGCATCCCTTCCTTCAATTAATCTTGCTTTAGCAAAATCTTCAAGGAGATTAGTCGACGACAATTATTTAGAAAGTGAAGAACTTTGGTTTTATAGAACAAAGAGAAATGAAGTAGTTTATTGCCAATCACTGCAAAAAGAATGGGACAAGCTTCTTTTAGACATAGTATTCGGAAATTTGCTTGAATCAGCTATTACAAACACAGATAAGGCTAGAATTCAAGCAGTTTCTTTAAAGCATGCTAGTGCTTGGCTAAAAGATCTACCTGTCCCTACTTTAGGCACACTTTTAGACGATCAATCATTCAGGATTGCTGTTGGACTCAGACTTGAAGCAACCTTACGCATTTCTCACACATGCATTTACGGTAGTTTTGTAGATAAATCAGGTATACATGGATTAAGCTGCCACTTAAGTAAAAGACGCAACTCTCGGCACAGAGTCATCAATGACAATTAGACGTGCTTTAGTTTCCGCACAAATCCTAGCTATATTAAAACCGGCAAACATATTTAGAAATGATGGCAAGAGATCTGATGGTATCACCCTAATTCTTTGGAATTGCGGAAAGTCAGCAATTTGGGATTCTACTTGTAACGATACCTTAGCAGAATCACATTCTACTGCATGTGCAAAAACCCAGGTGCCGCAGCTTCTTATGGTGAAAACATTAAAATTAAGAAATACTAAAACTTATCACAACTTAATTTATTTTATCCTATTGCTATTGAAACTTTTGGTGTGCTTGGATCTTTTGCAGTTAATTTTCTAAAAAATGTGGGAAAAAAAATCACCGAATGTTGATTTGATCCAAGAGCAACCGCTTTCCTTTTACAAAGAATCAGTATTGCAATTCAACAAGGCAACGTCACCTCGATTCTAGGTACTATCCCACCTTCTAAATCTTTGGATCAATTTTTTTAATACCTCTTTGTTCTATAAATATTACCCATGATAACTCAAACAAAAACAACAAAAAGTTCAACAATACTTTAATATATAAAATTACTACTCATGAAAAGACATTTATTTTCAAAGCTTCCAAATTAAATGACATTGTATACACACAATTCTAATGATAACGGGGATTTTTATCATTCATTAAAAACTAATGGTTTTTATGAGAAATCACTTTGCGCTTCCAATACTGTTCACAGTTAAGGCCTGAATGGATTAAATAATATCGGCAATACTATTTCATGAACTCTCTAATTCAGTGTCTCTCAAACACAGTTACTGTTGGAGTATGTTAGAAATGATATATTCATAAAGACATTAATACTAATATTTCTAATATATCTCGAAAGTGATAAGGGAACTATGGTCTCAAAATCCATGTGATGGAGAATCTAATATGATTAATTTCAAATCACAAATTGAACGTTTTGCACCTCGTTTTATAGGCAACTCTCAACAAGATGCATAAGAGTTTTTACGGTATTTACTAGAAGGCTTACACAAGAACGTCAAACAGGCTACTAATACATCTACATCGATATTTTCAGAAATAGATGAAAAGTTGAACAAGTGTAATAAAGCTTCCGTATCCTGGAAACAATATTTAAGAATGGAAAATTCCAAAATTGTTGATATATATGCGGCACAGTTGAAATCTACATTACGTTGTACACATTGTGGACCTTATTCTGTTACTTTTGACCCGTTCTGGATTTATCGCTTTCTATACCTCAACATGGTGACCATTTAAAGCTACAACACTGTTTAGACTATTTCATCAAAGAGACAACTTGGATGGTGATGATAAACCTACATTTATTTATATTTAAAAGGTTAGTGATTGTCTAAAAATAGTTATATTATTATATAATTATAAAAAAAAATAAATAAAAATTATTTACCTACTCTTGGAGTATTAACTTATGCCTAATTTTTTCAATGAAACCAAAATTACTGCATAATCTTATTTGATTAAAGACTCAAACATCTGACAAAAAAAATCTCATTGCTTGATTTATAAGCAAACAAAGAGTTATTATAAATTTAATTATTCTAAACATAAGTAATCAACATCTGACATGTAATTTCATAACATTAATAGAATACTAATGATCACCGAAGAGTGACAAATGCATGAAATTTTTCACTGCTTAAGAAAATTTAACGCTATGGGTGGGTTTGGTAACTTCAGTTCTCAATCTACTGCCGGCGTTGAATCACCAACCCATCGAGTATAATTATAGTGTGTGACTGATGAATGATTAATAACTTTATATCTATCAAACGAAAGCATAGATCATGATCACACTTAAACGTTTTAATGCTGTTATACTAGAAGAATGATTTATTTAGCGCATTATCATTCCTTATTACTTTGCTAAGGTATTAATGAAGTCAGAAATTCTGTATGTATAGTAATTGTATATTATGTAGCACCGGATTTGATTAATTAGAGTAATTTTTTACTGAATATTAAAAATGTGCTTTCATACGTTTTACTATAGTGCTCTAATATATTATTAGAACACAACAAAATATAAATGCTAAAACATCTAGACCTATAAATTCAGTAGGAAATTTAAAACAGTGAAAGTAGCAAGTGTTATGAAGAATAAAGATATCGTTGAGTTTAAATAGTAAAACATTTGCAAAAAAATAGCATTTAGTAGTACCCCATAGGTTATGAAGCAAATGCAACTTCTTCGAAGTAAATTTGAAGCGTGAGCATGCTTTTCTAGATTCGTATGTGGATTACAAAACACGAAACGGTTATGTGCATTAACGGTGCACCGTTTTTAGAACACTACAAAATATCTTCATTGACTATCTTCAAATAATACATTGAACAACACGTACGCAGTGCTCGAAGAATTGAAAAATATTAAGGCGAAAACCAATATAGTTTGCTGCTCAGAGCATTCGATGGCTGGATTAAATTGGTAAAGGTAGCAAACGCCACATGCACTTAGATTTTCCAGTTGACCCATTGTGCAGCCTTCCTTGCCCTATATCCAGTCGACCTGGCAGGTAAATTTGAGAATGTCAGATCTTGGGGTGTCTCTGATTCGGTTCTTGTCAGGCCAAAAGTCTCTTAGCATGAATTCTCAAAGTCGAGTGAGTGCCAGGCATGTGCAACGACGTTTCGTCCTTCTCATGGCAGCCACAAAAAAAGGGTCGGCTGACAGACCCATTTTGTGCAGATGCTTTTTTAGTTAGCAAAACCCAATCTGACTACCGACCAATAGCCGTTATTTCCGTCTCGACAAACATATGACAAATTATTCGATGTTAGTCATGGGAGATCTAATAAACATTGTTGCCTGTCGTACAAGTACACCTGTCCTTATAATGGCGGTGGATTGTTTACCCTATCGTAGAGAACATCGCAGATAGCGATAAAGGCACCAATAGCTTATGGTCAACAAAACTCGGAGTCGATCATGTTTTCGCCAGAACGTCTGCCTAGTCATTGCCATGTACTCCCGAATACCCATTGACCTAAACTAGCTCAATGGTATTATTATTGTAAGCGAGCTGAAGGATGCGACGGTATTGTAGTACCGCCCCTGAGAGCAGCTTCAACTAGTTTAGACTCAGAAGAGCTGCTCTACTATTGCTCATAGAGCCTTTAGTTTTATTTTGGATTATACGTTCCAGAATAGCGTTAGCAGAGTGCATTAAGCTATAATTTCTGGTTAGAAGACAGTTGTTAGCTTGCCCAGTGTGACACTTTCATAAAGATCTAGGTCATCTAAAACGATGCCTTGCACGGTACCTTTATTGGTGTTGGAACCACCTGTGTAGATGGATATTTCGGTTGGGGACGCATCTTCAATGTTAAGATATACCCAGAAGCGCTTCTGGAAAATCGTTGTAGCTACGATCCAGTTCACCACTCCTTCCAGGAGAAGCGTATTGCGCACCGCTCCCAAGTATATTGTAATGTCTGTCCCTATCGCCATTATCGATTCATAAACTTTTGCACCGCCGCCTAAGTGTCGTTCTTAGAGCCATAGCCTCCACACGCAGGTCTAGAGGAGTGAGACCTAGAACGGCTTCTAAGGCTGCTGTGGCTGTTGATCGCATTGAATCCGTGATGCTTAGACAGGACAGTCTTTGGATATAACTTAGCTATTTAGCACCATAAGCTAACCTGGTCCTGTGCCACCAGAATAAAGCGCCATAGTAAAGCATTGGTTTAAATGCCGTAGTATTTAGCCACATGATAACCTTTTTTTCAAAAGATTCTAAAGTCTACATGTCACCATACACTGCTGGAACCATACGTTGGGTTTCGTAATTTTGGCTTGTATACGTTTGACCCAATTCAGCTTGTTGTCAGGAATGCACAGGGACTTGACTTTTTTCGAGAAAAGTATAGGGCTTTGGAAAGATATTGGCAATCTACTTACCATTGACTTCTATTAATAGTCCCATTTTAATGGGGTTGATGGCTAGAAACTTATCGGAGCATCAGTGCTCCTTACTTTTGAGTACTGTTTGCATTAAGTAAGAATTTGCAAACTAGAACAATAGATACGTCGTTCACATAACCAATTGTGTAGAGACCTGCATTATTAGGACATTGGAGACTAGATTCTGTAGTAGTGGTGACAACAAGCACCACTGGGGTAAGTCTTTGCTTACCGCCCTAATTGCAAAAGCTCAGCCCGCTTGGTAAATGCTGAGGAGGCGTTATAGACTTCCTGAAATTTATAGTTCCGATTTACTGATCAATATCTGTCAATGATAATTTATTAAAGGCAACGATGCTGTGAACTCTGACCTCAAAATTTGATTCAAATTATCCCCTTTACAAATGACAAAATGAAAATTATTCTAAATTTAAATTACAAAACTTTCAAGTATTTTTATCAATTAACAAACAAAGTACCAAGGTTTTACACTTGCGAAAAATAGTGCTTATTAAAATGTCATTTCCATCGTAATTAATGGCATCAAATACCTCCTAATTCCATTTTAAATTGACGTTAAAATTCGAGTGTACAAGATTATCCATATTAGCCTAAATCCCCATTTAGAATATTAATCTTCAAAGTGCATATTTTATTTTTAACAAATCAACTTTAAAGTAGCTCTTATATCGAAGAATGTTTGGTCTTCATTGTATTTTACAAAATAATCATTTTTCATCAAATAATTGTTTTAGTAACTTCTATGTTTGAAACTACTCGAACATATCAATTTCATGTCGTATACTAATTTACAGCATACCATTCTGCTTTAAATATTATACGACGAATGACGAATTGCGAATAAAGTTCCGGCTTATATATAAAAAATATCTCTATACATCACCGTTCGAGATTTTTTCGTATACACATTTGGTATTGAGAGCAATAGTTTCAGATATCAACTCACCGACTTACTATTTATCACGATGGCTGTCAAATAAATTTAAGAATTTAAAGTTTAATAATTTGTCTGTACAAAACTCTTTAGAGTTCATTAATAAAATAAAAAATATCACATTTAAAGAGAACGAAATCTTAATTTCATTTGATGTCAGTTCATTATTCCCTAGTGTTCAAATACCACGTACTTTAACATATTTAAAAGATGTTCTTAGAGATAGTGATATTGATGATGATAAAATTGAGGACTATATCAAGCTTGTTTCGCATTGCATGTCCCAGAACTGTTTTCAATTCAACAACAAGTTGTACGAACAACATGAAGGCACCGCAATGGGAAATAGCTTATCACCTTTCATAGCAAATTTATTTATGTCTCGCTTTGAAATCGAGTTAAAAGAAAACTCCAAATACTTCCCAAGAATATGGTTAAGGTACGTGGATGATATTTTGCAATTTTTGACACTTCTAAATCAAATATTGATGATTTTCTTAAAGAAATGAATTCAAAATTTCAAAGCATAAAATTTACGTATGAACTAGAGAATAATGGACAATTACCCTTTTTAGATACATTAGTAATTAGAAATGGTAATAAATTAGAATTTGACATTTATAGAAAAAAAAACCAATGTAAATCGCTTTATTTTGTCTTCCTCTAATCATAGCATACAACATAAGTTGGCTTCATTTAACTTTTTAATTAATAGATTATTGAATATCCCTTTAAATAAAAACAGATTTAATAAGGAATTTGCTCTTAGTAAACAAATAGCGAATTACAATAGTTTCTCTTCTGATATTATAAATAATATTTTTAGAAAGTGTAAAAATAGGATCAACATCCGTAAATCAACGACTTTGCAATCAACCACCTCTAACGATAATGTTAAATATGTTAAACTTCCGTTTCACAAAACTACAAAGGGTTTTGATAAAATATTCAAACAGTGTAATTTCAAAATAGCTTTCACTAATACCAATAAAATTAAAGATTTGCTAGGTAATCCAAAAGACAAGGTGGAAAAATAGCAAAAGTCGGTGATTTATGAAATTAGTTGTGCAGGGCCAGGGTGTTTTCAAAAATTTATTGGTCAGGCCAAGAGGAATATAACAACAAGGTTTAAAGAACACATTGCTCACTTCAAATATGGTAAATATGAAAGGGCTCAGGTCGCCAAACATATATTTGGAACCAGCTACCCCGTTAAAATAGAAAATGTTAAATTGTTAAAAGCGGTACCAACGTTTTCCTCCTTAAATGCTTATGAATCAATTAAAATTGTTAAACATAAAGGACCCCCTCTTAAACACCGATAAAGGGCCAATAGAGCCATCTGCTTTGCTTTCCCTATTGGTCAACAACCAATGAGAAAGCAAGATAAATTGGTTCCCCTTCAGTAGATTTAGAATTAGTATAAATTAAGTAGATTTAAGTTATAATGGCACAATTCACTTGTTTGTTGTTGAGAACACCAGCCTGCGGATGAGGAGAATATCCTCGATAATGTTTAAAGCAACAATATAGTAAATTGTATGTTGGGAAGGTTCACTTCAGCCTAAGTGGTGAGGAGAATATCCTCTGAAATGTTCCAGAACAACAGCTAATTATTATTTAACTACAGATTTCCTACTGATGATGACCACATAGTGGTCAAAATACGTATCTGGTATTTTAAATATTTTTGTGGTAAGGGTTTTTTCATTTTATTCAGTAATTGAAAGATAAAAAATATAAGGTCTTGGTAAAGGCATGGTTCTAGAAAGACTAAGATACAGGTTCAAGTCTTGTTTAAGACCTTATATTTTCCATCTTTCAATTACTTTCTCGATTCGAAATTATCATTTGGGCTTTGCATAAAAGCCTAGGTTATTATTTCATCTTATTAACTGTAATACGTTAGTATATATATATATATATATATATATATATATATACTTACCTTGTATATATATATATATACATATATTTATATATATATGTATATATATATATATATATATATATATTGATGTGATAAAGAGAACACAAGGCGTCAATGAGCAGCACATTCTGTCAATAAATCTACTCAAGCTAAAAAAATTAATTTTTCAAGTATTTAATTTTTACCCTGTATACTATTTCTAGTAAGATAAACTTATTATAATATTTTCTAGTTCGTAAGCTCCATGGTAATAAATCCAATTTAAAAACAAGTTTTTAATGCATATTAAAAGTATCAATTGTAAACAAGCGTTTATTGCATTTAAATGCATGTTAAGAAATAGTAAACGAGTACTAAGGTGTAATGATTCATTCACTTTAACAATACTAAATAATTTATATGTCAAGTATGGTTCTTGAAAATGTTATAACACAATACCAAGTATCTAATGCGAAGTATTTTTCTTTAAAGGAAGCTATTTTTCTAGATCGTTCGAAAATCCATTACCTGTACTTTAGTGACAAATGTGATGAATACACATCAATTAAGTTTGTGGAATGCGATAACACCGGCAACTATTAACCAGATACACTAACACGTTTTTAATAACCATGAATTACAACAGAAGCTCATTAGCTTATAATACGGAGAGATAAGCGCAAACTATTAGTTCCATTTATTAGTAAGGGATAAAAGAAGCTTTATGATTGCAATAAATCTTAAACTGACGGGTAAGTAAAAATTAGAATACACGAAACTACAGTTAATTATTGAATTATGAGATTAGTCAGATCTAGAGGGTAATCGAATTTGAGAACCTGTAGCGAATTTGGATTGTGTTATATAAAGTTCGAAAATTAATGAGGAGTATTCATTCAAAATAAACCATTGATAGATGGTTGCTGAATCGCTATTTATGGAGCATACAAAAGAAGTATTTATTGCCCCAACACAAATTATAGGTTATCATGGAGCAAGGTCGCCTTGACATTTTAATCTATTAAAATAAAAGCACTTTTGAAAACTGATAAAGCGGACTTCGGTATATAAAGATTTATTTAAAATGATAATCTAAAATGGAACCAGGAATTTTTCAATGCACTTATTTTGCAATAAAGACGATTTTTATACCGCAATTATAATCAAAAAGATGTTATGTTGGAGACATGAATACCAGCAAAATTGGACGATCCATAATGCAAGCATAACTTAGTTTTAAACCCTTGGAGAAACAATTTGTGATATTAATGAGTAGACTAAGCTAGTATAAGATTTTTGGACATTACTTTGTGATTGGAGATTTTTTTTATTAATTTTGAGATCAAATATCGAATTGGTTTGACTTTTACAAAAGGTCTGCTCATGGTTACTGATCAGTCACGTTGAGAAAGGGTAATTAGAGAATAATGAAATTATCCAAATTACTTTTAAAGAAAATTTAGTGACTTGCATTGAAAAGTTCTGGGGCTTTCTAATTATCAACAAGGAATAGGTAAAAGTTGTATTAATGTGTAGTAGTGATGAAATGTTGTTTCTTTCTAAACTTAAGTTGTGAATTGCATTTGTAAGCTCTCTTCATATCTGTATGTGTAAGTAAATTTCCTAGATAATGTGTTTATAAGAAAGATGTTTTTGCACGTATCGAGGATTGTTCATAAAAATTTCATGTAATTATAAGTGTAATGTTGAAAGTTCTTTGTTTCATTTCATTTTGATTAAGTCCACAGCATATAATTCGTTGAGCTGCAAGATAATACGAGCATGTCAGAATCCGTTTCATATCATTTTTATCGTTTCAATTAATTGTCATTACACCTTTTTTGGTCAGGGCGGCTCTACCCTAATATCCATAGCAATATTTCTTAGCTTTCAACGACAGGGCAGTTTAAACCAGCATCCAACGTAATGGTTCACACTTTCTATTTCACAAAACGTCCATATATACATATGATAAGCTTCTATTGAAGTTTTATGAGAATTTTTCGCTGCTTTTTATTTGTATGATACTGAAATTTTTATAGGTTTCATGTATTTTCTAAAGGGAACTAAAGCTAATTTTGTACAACAGGAAGCTGTTGAATTTAGCAAGATAATTTTTTTAGTTAACATTTTATACGTATTTGTGAAACCCATAAACTTCGATTAAAAATCTTCAGATCAGATAGCTGTTAAGACCTTCTTAATTATACCGCACATTGAATCGTAATGAGTTCAATCATTTCCTTACTATTTAATTATTATAGCATTTTCTTAGAATTTTACTTTGCTGTAATTCGTACTTTGAGAAGTATAGGATGAATCCTTGCGTTAAATGGATCAGTTTTATAATTCTCTAAGCAACTGTAAGGTGAATTAGTTTTTGCTACAATTAATTATAAGAGCAAGTTTTAAATGTGATGCTTAATAACTAATTATCCACTTCTAATTGGTATATTTAATTAAATAAGTTTACGAGAACTATAAACATAAGAACCACTCTGACACTTGCAACTTATTAGTATTATTAGCGATCTTAGTAAATGATATTTAATTGCAATTTGTGGTATATTTAAGAACGTGTTCAGGGGAACGATGATGCTGTCCGCGGATTTATAACTATATTAAGCGAAATCCATAACGAGTTTCAGACTAGACAATTCTATTTTTATACCTATTTTGTACTACCTTATTGCGCATGATTGTACTCCATTCGAAAATTTAATAAGCGCTTTGTAATTATTAGTGGTATTGATTGATCAATCTAACAGTTCGAGTGTATGACAAATTAGTAGTTTTAACAATTTAACATTTAAACATAAATAGCGCTTTGGCGGAAAAGGCAAAGCATTTCTAACATCAAACCTACACTGAGAAAAGGATTTTGTTGCTTCAACTGAAAATTAGTTGATTAAATTAGAATTTTGGTTTGTATATAAACAATGATCTATATGCATTAAATAGAACATAATAAAATGTTGGAAAACCGATTTTGAAGCAAACAAACCTAAAATTGCACCACAATAATTATGGCATTTACTCAAGTCGCTATTAATGTAACTTGAATGTTAGGTATCGTTACTTCAATTGCTTGTAGGTTTGATTTGAATTATTTAATACTTTTATCAATAAACTGTTATGTTAAATCAACACGTTGAATATCCCACTTACATATAAAAATCATTGAAGCAAATACTTGAAAGGGTTTGTAGCATTACAACTAACTATTCAAATTTTTCAACTAACCAAAAAGCGTCATTGGTTTAACTAACCCATATGTTGAGCAGATAATAATTATTAAGCTAAGTGGCTAATAAGGGTTCAAGTAATAACATTTGTGGTTTAATCAAACTTTTATTGTGTTGAATTGAAACATTTAGCTGTCAAATCAATCATTTCGTTGCGTTGTACATTGTTTAGAAATAGAGTTAGTTTAAACATCCAAGGAAGTTTGATTCAATATCCAACTTGATCGATTCCGGCTTAATGAAGTTATTTTAACCATTTTTTTTTTAATACAACTTGGCGATCAACAAATGAGTTTCTTCATCCCTAACAGATTTTAAAAAAATATTGATTTAAAATAACTTTATTCAGTCACATTATCAAGTTGTATATTGAATCAAATCTCACCTTGAATGTTACATTAATCCTAGTTCATCCTGCATAATTTTCAGTTTAGCTTCCACTTGAATTTTATAAAACTGATACTGATTATTGAAAGTTTGTTTATTCCTTGAGGCTACCATGGGTCTTTGAAGTTAGACGTTCGCTTATACAGTTGAATGCTAAAAACAACGGAATTTAGTTATGGGCAATGAGACCAATTTATAAGAAGGTACTTACGTGTTTTAGACGAAAAGATTTTGTTTAAACATAGTACAGCATACTAAATTTATTTTCCATGTATTTTTATAGTTGGTTGAAATACTTTTACGGAAACTAACACAATAAACAATGCGAAGTAACGCTTAACGCCATGTTGACGTGTCGCAGTCGAAGGGTAGCAGTTTATTAAAGATATAATGTGCGCGCGCTGTACAATCAATACGCAACATCGGAGACGTACTAAATAGCGTTGCGTTCAACAAATAACCCGACGTTTGATTTGGCAATCGTAGTTTATTTAAATCAACAAGCTAGAGTACGTTTGCTTCAATGTTCAGTTTGTCATAAAACGTGTTCATTTGACACTTTTTTCAGCATTCATTTAACTAAAATGGATTTTTCAACATTAATGTAGTATTGGACTAAAATATGAAATTTGTTGACAATATTAGTTTGTATTAAATACGACTGATGTTGAATGAAATTCACTTTTGCATTCTTTTATTAACCAACTGTTATAATGCATTCAAACAAACAAATTTAAGTCAACTAATTTTTGATGTTAGTTTAACCATCTACAAGCGGTTCAGTGAATATAGTTTCGTTTAGAACGACTAAAAAATATTTGATCAAATGCTTTACTCTTCAAAACAACAGAATTGGTTGTATCAACCAAATCACTTTTCTCAATGTAGAACTGAAATTGAAGTTGTTGGTACCTCATATTTAGAATTACATACTAATTCGTTAACAGTGTCTCAAGTTTATAGACTTTTTAAACACAAAACATTTATTATTCCTCAAACAATGACAGGTGAAATGGTACTATTTTAAAGATTTAGAAATTTTATCATAGTGCTATAGACCAAAAAAACATTCAAATAGACTACATGTTTTGAACTATAGAAAAGCAGTATTTCATGTTTATTTAAAGTACTACGCTCAACTTTTGCAAAATAATGTTTGTTTTTCATTAGGGAGAACAGTTATGAGTGTTTAACTATACAAAGTGGAAACATTAACTAGAACAAATTCTATAACTTAATAAATCAAGTATTGTCACAAAAAAACCTTACCATTATGTAGCATAATCTATAATAAATTTTTCCGCAAATCGTTCAGAAATTTTGACATTTCTGATAAAATTTCTTAAAGAAAAGTAGAATATTTCCAAGTGTTTAGTCGCAGCCAAGCAACGACAAATCACTGTAAGGAAATATTCATTAATGTAGTGTACAGAAATAATAGGTGTATACATATGTGTGATTCTTTTTAATCTTCTTTGGGAATTAAACCACTCATAGTTTTTAAAATCAATTTTATTTACGTTTCGATCCATGACCTAAGATCGTTGTCAAAATAATAAAAACTTCAAGTTTGACATTTATGACATAAATTGAAGGTGACTTTGATTTATTGATGTTCGATATATAGAAATATAGAAACATGTTAAAAAATGTTTTCCAATTCAAATTATTGAATTTATATAAAATTCACCAATAAAAATTAATCAGCTGATTTCACATTAAGCGTATTGGCTACCTAAAAAAAGTCGGTCCCAGGCCGCAACACAATTTGAAGGCAATCATTCTTTTAAAATTTAAAAATTTTTACTTAGTGTACTCAAACCAAATATTACAAACATCAATAAATCAAAGTCACCTTCAATTTATGTCATAAATGTCAAAGTTGAAGTTTTAATTATTTTGACAACGATCCTAGGTCATGGATCGAAACGTAAATAAAGTTGATTTTAAAAACTATGAGTGGTTTAATTCCCAAAGAAGATTAAGAAGAATGTTAAACATACCACAACAAACATACAGGGAATATGTGTGATATTTCCAGGTATTTTACAATTAGTACAATTCTAGAATTTGTCTTGTTACTCTTTCAAAAATACCCGCAATTATACTTCAATGTGTCACGTTTGACAATTCAATATCTTGATAGGAACGATTCCATGGTTACGCAAAAATTTTTACTAAGATTTGACAGCACCATTTATTTATAAATAATCCGTTTTTTTTAAATTAGTATTTTATTTCTGTCGTTTTTTAACGATTTGCGAAAAAATAGTATCTATACCACGTAAAAAAAGCAACATTACCAGACTCCGTATTGCTTGTCTCGACTTGTGCCTCGACAAGCAATCTTCACGTCGTCCGGGAATGTTGAGCTTTTCCTACTGGGTGTACGATATACTACTATTTCAGGTCATTTTTATTATAACACAAAAAAAAGGGAATGAAATAGTAGACCTAGCCATTGTCATGAACAGGTCTTTGACTTGCTCCGCGGTGAAGATGTAAGTTAAACATTGGCAAAACAAAAATTGAAGTTATTAGACTTCTGGAATATTTTAAAACCACCCTGAAAGTGAACTTACAGATAATGGCATACTTCGCATAATAATAAAACTTTTGTTGAAGTAACGGCAGTGAAACAAATGGGTGAAGTTGTTGCAACCTACTACTTCTCTGAAACGGTTGAATTTAGAGAAGGATATGGTATTTATATTAAATTTTTGATGATAACTCTATGGAACATTTTTCAGAGAGAAATACAGTTGAAGAAGGACCTAGACATAAAGTAGTAGCAATGGAAGATATGAATAAAGTTGCTAGAAATGAAGAAATGAAACTGAAATAATGGCAATGAAAGACATAAATAAGGTTCTACAAAATGTAGTAGAAAACCAAGCAAATGGGAAAACAGTTAATATTAATAACAAATATGAGGTAAGTAGTTTTAATGCTTGTGTCGAAGAAAACGTAGAAGTAGAAATTGCACAAGAAAATCCAAAACGATCAAGAACAAAACGAGACGAAAATAATTGGACGCACAACATGACAACAGAAATAAAGAATATAGTTCTATAAAAGGAAAGACTGTAGGTGAAAAGCAGTATAGACTTTTTGAATGCAAATGCTGTTTAAAATGCAAGACAAACTTTGTCAATGAGAAAAAACAGCAAATACACAATTACTTTTATAGTTTTAAAGATCGGACACCAGAAATAATGCACATATAGTCAGATATTGGAATTTTGAAGTTTAACAGAAATACATTAAGAATGAAAATAATCCGAGGGCTTTGTCTCTTAAATATTTTCTTCCAGGTTCAATCAAAAGTACATTGGAAATTTGTAGAAACTTACCTAAGACTTAAAAAAACAAAAAAAACACTTAATAAAATACTACGATCAACTCAAGAGCATATAAGAAACTTATAAAACAATTTTCCTCATATCAATCTCATTATATCCGGAAGAAACATCCAAAGTAGCTCTATTTGTCTGTTTCGTTAAATATTAACAAATTGATCAAGCTTTATTTGGAGTATGCCACCATCGGAACTGGCGAGTGGTTTTGTTTTTATGGAAGTGGTTAATACTCACTTCAATATCTATTTTCATCGCCATTGAAAGATACGTGTAAAAATAAATCTTACTAAAATATAAATTAGATTTTTTAGCAAATGATGAAGAAAAGCTGCAAATCAGAAAACAACGCAATGAGTAGTTTGCACTTACTAAAGAAGACAGAAATTCAATGAAATCGTATACTAAACTTAGCAAGCTTAATAGGACGGTTATGCAATTGTTATTGAACTTATAAAAACACTACCTACACCAGACTTAGATGTGGGTGTTTGCTATTACAAGAGATAGTCATAGATATACTTACTAGGAGTTCAAAACATGACTGCATATGAACTGGAATGAATCTCAAGCTTCTAGAGAGCTATATGAAATTGCTTCATGACTTCTGCGTTTCTTCAAAAACCGAACCCCTGATAAATCTAACGTCACTATGTATAGTAGTCAATTAGGTGGAAAAATTTGGACATGAAATTGATGGCTATGGTAAATTACATTGCAAAAAGTGATGAATTCAGTGCAAACCATATTGAGCATAATTTTTTAATACCAAGTCAAATATACGTATCCTGTGATTAGAATTTAGGATTGTTTGAAAAGAAAAAATACCACAAACAGATTTATGTCACTGCGGATTGGACAAATGTAGTAAAATAACTTTTGACAAAGAATCCTTTTAAGGTTTATGAAATGTCTCCTAATTGCTCTTTTTTGCTAAAAGTATTTGCCGCAATGTATTACAAACAAGAAAAACAGATCTTCTGAAAAAGATATGCTGGGGCAATGTTGTCCATATTCGAAAAGGAAAAGGAAGTGACCTAAATTTGTTATACAATTTGCCTGATGAAAACTCTTACTTTTATACAGCTACCCTAAAAAATAATGACATCTGACATTGCTACTATCACGTATACTTAACTATAGCATCTATAATATGAAGAGACCTAAACCGCCAATAGTGTAGCCTAAATTACCATGCCAAACTAGCCTAAGCAAACTTTTTTCTGTTTGGTTACTGTAATTATTGTTTATAGTTATTAAACTCATTGAATTCTGTTCATTAATATTCTAGACATTCATAAAACTAGTTTAACATGCATTTTTTGTTGTCATTCAAAGAATAAATTATTTTACAGATCAAAGCCAAATTGACCTATTCTCTATCTTACCGACATCCTATGCCACGGGTACGAAAACCTATGTATGCCACGCACCATTTATTTACTGAGTGCACTAAATTTTTGATAGTCAATTCTAAAATACAAATTGTTCTTTAAAAAACATCCACAAAAAACAAACGTGAGTACGGTTGCAGTATTGGGCGATATTTAAAGTAAGTGTTGTTAAGAGGTTAAATCTATAGGTGCATTTTATTCAATTGTTGGTAGTTGTCGCTTGAGCCATTTTGGCGGCGAACGCATCATTTGATTTTATTCTATTGTAATTCTATTGTACTCGTGCTTGTTATTGCCTGCCAGATTATTTTGGCGCTCATTGCCCTTAGTGTTTATGCGCAACTTGTTATGTACGGTTTTGACCCCCAGAATCTCTAGCGGGTGATTCACAAAAAACTCGGTGAAGTACTCTGCTAAAAATCCTGTTTCGGTAAAATACCGTAAACTTAAACTATACTCACAAAAATGGTTGCCAACTAAGTGGGACGGGTTGTGTATGTGTTTGAAAAGGGTTCCAGAAAGCTATTGGGTATGAAATATGTCTTGATCGGGAAAGCCTTGCACGCCGCCGTCTCTGGAGAAAAGCCCTAGTAAGAATAACAAGAGGGCTTAAAAATATATCTGAAAAATTATTAAGGACAATATTACTAGAACATAAAATAAATCTTAACCATAAGGACACATTGACCTATTTAAGACTACTAGCTGCAAAGGTTCCTAGATGCAAGTGTTAAATGGCTTGAATATTGAATCACGTTTCTAGAAAATTGCAAAATAATTTATTGCAGCAAAACTGCAACTATACCGTTACAATAATGGAAACAAAAAAACCAAATGTACACATGTTTTTATACTAATAACAGGACTTATTTCTAACTATATAACACACGTACGTTTTCATAACAATTTCACAATAGTCTTAAGCAATTATTAATAATCAAATCTACTTAACTGACATTTAAATCTAAACCCATAGACGTAATAAAAATACGTTTTGTCAGTTCATACATTAAATTTCAATTGTTTATTTGTACAAACGCTCTCCTTTCTCTCTCTCTCCCCCTTCCTCTCTCTCTCCCTCCCTCTCTCTCTCTCTCTCTTTCTCTCCTTGTTCCCCACCACCTCTTTTTCTCACAGTCTCTATATGGTATAATGTCAGGTAGATACAAAAATATCTCATGTGATTGACTATCGTTACTGTTGACACCATGGGATGATACCATCGACTTCGTCCTCTACAACATGGTTATTTCCAACGCACGATTGGGAACCAATGTGCCTTTAAAGTTGAAACTGACTCACTTGGTAGGATAATATCCGAATATAATTACACTGTATTCAGCCTTGTCTACTAACATTTTAATCAGTTAATTGACCTACCAAAGCAGCATATTGATAGTTTGGTTATTAGGTACAAAGTGCTCTATAAAAAAATGGATCCACCCTACTTATAATAATTAAAAACATCCTCAGCAAACTTTGGACGGATGAATTAATAGTATAAAATTAATATACCGCGTGTCATTTTTTCCTATCTAATATATATGTCTATTTAAATTTATTGATATTAAAGCTTAACCAGAAATAGGGAGTTTTTATTTATTTAAGTCAACACAAATCTACCTATGACCGTTTTTGAGCTCAGACAATGAAATAACCTGGCGCCAGCATAACGCATTATTAATCAACCCAACTACATCACAAAACTGTACTGGTTATAATGATGACATCATTTATAACCTTAAAAATTCACATGAACTTGATAACCTTTGAATATGAACCACGTATTATACAAAATAATTTTACTTTATATCAAAATTTTAGTAACCTAGAAATTATATTTCTTTAAAGAAATTGCCTAATCTTAT
This sequence comes from Platerodrilus igneus, assembly GCA_036346225.1. Classification (NCBI taxonomy): domain Eukaryota; kingdom Metazoa; phylum Arthropoda; class Insecta; order Coleoptera; family Lycidae; genus Platerodrilus; species Platerodrilus igneus. The sequence continues at coordinate 2,956,606 of JARFIW010001599.1, forward strand.
TGATGAAATTTATTAAAACGAAGGGTGATTAGAGTATTTTTAAGGAGCGTCACAAACTGTTTATTTGTCGCCAAGCATTGACTGTTGGTTTTAGGTTATCAAATGATAGACATGTCGTGGTTCCTTTTTACCTATCAACGCGAACGAACTTAACTAGGAACGGATCCCAGATAGGACCGCGACACAGGTTAGTGGAGTGTATAATTTCTCTGTAAGTATAGGTCGACGTTAACCTTTCAAATTCTGTTATTCCACTTCAACCTATTGTGGGGAATTATTATGAAGATTATGAAGATTGATCGTTGTTGTAACATCAGGTCCTCCAAGTGCATTGATTGGTCAAACGCTTACAATTCCAAAAGATTTTAGCCAGCTATCTAAGTCGTACGGTGATTGAAGGAAGAAGCAGGCACTTGCTACTGCTCTGCATGGAAACTCTGAAAACCAAAAACCAAATGGAGTTCACTTCTGTATAAATTGTTTATTGTACGTTAACTTAATCTCGCTGGTGAGCAATCAAAGTGACCAAGGCATTGTGAATAGTTTCAGCAGTTTCCAGAGAACAACTGAATTGAAGATTAAACCGTTTCACTTCTTACGTCACATAAATCCCCATATCATTCGCATGTAGTTAAGAGATAATCGATTCATATATTTGAAACACAAATGCATTGGCTATGCAATGATATCCCAACGCTATCGAAATATTGTTTCTCCTGGGTCGTCGCGACCGGTAAGGAGGGGAAATATCTGCGTTCAATGCTGCAATAATATCAGAAACACCAAGTTGACCACTAATTAAAACTAGAACCTGTGTGCATTTGAAATTGAGAGACCTTTTCAATATCTGTTGCACATAGTGTTATTCTTAAACTTGCTATATAATCTATTGCGTAAAAATCTTTTGTTTGTACTATTTAAAATTAGAAGATTAAACTAATATTTAAGATTCGCAAGAAGCTTGTTTTCGAATATTTCGGAGAACTTTATGCTTATATTATAATATGTATCACTAAGTAGCAGATTCAATTATTTTTTAATTCCTATGTACATAGTTTTGAATAAACACACGTTAACATTTGTACAAAAGAAATAAAACATTCCTGAAACATTCAACTCTTCAAATAATCGACCAAAGCTTTGTTGACATGGTTTGCGTTGGATATGTTAGTTATACTAAATAACAGTCAGTCGTTGACTAAAAATTTCTTTAGTATCTGCTTCTAGACAATCGACAAAAGAGTTAACAAATCGTTTTCACTTCAATAAAAGCAATACATACACAATCAATAACAACGGTACAAAGTCTAAGGTGTAGTTCTAATGATGTTCGTATTGAAGTGCTCTCCATCAGATTATCGTGCGGTGTAGAATCATGACAGGCATATTGTTTGTTGAGCTTGTTCAAATCACACAGCAGAAACGTATTCCTTCACATGTCGTAGGTTAGGCACATATGTCCATTTGTTTAACAATATACTGTTCTTTTAGATAATCAGTATTCTATATCGTAATCTAAAATTTCTATAAAAGAGTTTAACAAAAAACTAGAGCCTGACTAGAGTAAAACGGATGTATATGAGTAAAAGGTATACTGTAAGTACGTGTAATATGTAGTAACAGAAATTCTTTGTTTCAAAATAGACAGATTTGGGCCGACTTACCTATGATAGAAGTTGCTTCATTTAGCCGCTAGAGGGCTCCAAGTGCATCGATAGATTTTGACGAGTTCGCAAAAATGATGTATTGTGTGAATATCTAAGTATAATCCTTTTGTTACTCATACAATGATCATCAATATTTCTTTTATAAATGGTCGACTTAATTTGGAAACTTTTGTCTCTTGTAAAAATTTTATTGGCTGAGAAAAAATTTTTATAAATGTCTGCATACTTGCGTTATTGGTGCTATAGTGAGTGCAAAATGAGGTAAATAAAAGAAAATAGTATACATGTAGTGTTTGCTTTTTATTTGTTATTCAATTTGACTGTCGTTTAACCTTAGTTTGCCTGTTAAGTCGTGAATTACGGATTACTTTAATAAAATTTTGAACCTCTGATATTTTCCCGAACGCAGAACAAGTAGATACGCTTTTGGTTTTCAGATTCTGTTAAGGTGATGGCTGTGATAGCGCCAGCGTCAATAGGGAAAACACTTCCTAATCGTCGAGTGTCAAAGCATCATACGTTCGCAAACATTGAAATACAATTGAAGACGTAGACGTACCACAAGAACTACAGATCTGAAGGAACAAATTCAGGGTACAGGTAAAAAAGACTGAAAAATAGGCACCAGGCACCAGGACTAGAACTACAACTGCCTAAAACTATTGTTCAACAGCTACAGCTACAGCTTCCTCTCAGTTTATTTAAGAACAGAAGATATAAAATACAATTTTTAGTAACAAATTTTTTTTACATACGGAGCTTCATTCACAAGATCTGGTATCACTAACGTGTATAATGAACATTTTTATGTTGTAGAAAATTCTAGCGAAACTAAAGTCACTCACTCTCAATATGGACTTAAGGTTACTCTTTGAGTTGGAATTATTGATTATTTTATTATCGACCATGATAGCTAAATAGAGACGATTACATAATTTTTCCACAACAAACGTTAAAGAACTTATTGGAAAGTTTCGAAGGTTCAGAATCAGATTCTATATATCGTTCGCTTTACGTGAAACATAAATCAGATAAGCAGATATAAAGGGTGTCCCAAAATTTACACAAAATTTGAATTTGCTGCCATTTGAGCAGTAAACTGTTGGCAACCCTGAAAAATAAACAGTTAAACAGCTGACAGTCTAGGGTTAGTAAAAATGGAGCGTTACACGACAGAACAACGTGTTTTCATTGTTGAAGAATATCTCAAAATAATGAAAGTTTGGCGGCCACAGTTCGAAAATTTCGTACAAAATATGGTCGGAATGTTCATTTAACTTTGTCAACTGTGAAGAGAGTAATTGAAAAATTCAGGAAGACTGGATGTACTGGTGATGCTAAACATTCTGGTCGTCCAAAAACAAGCCGTTCAGATGTCAACATCGAAGCAGTGCGTGACAGTGTTGGTGAAAACCCAAGAACATCAATTCGACTACTTGGACAAGAACTGCAAATTTCAAGAAGCTCTCTACAGCGTATACTCACTGAAGATCTGCGGCTCCATACCTACAAAGTTCAATTAATACAAGAACTTAAGCCTAATGATCATGCCCAACAAAGAGAGTTTGTTGAATGGATTATCGAACATCAACAAGTGAACCCTGATTTTTCAAAAAAAATCATCCTAAGCGACGAAGCACATTTTCACCTTGATGGCTTTGTTAATCGACAAAATTGCCGCATTTGGGGTTCAGAGAACCCGCATGTGATTGTCGAAAAAAAAAATGCATCCACAACGTGTCACTATTTGGTGTGGATTTTGGGCTGGAGGCATTATTGAACCATACTTCTTTGAAAATGAGGCTGGTCAAGCAGTGACTGTTACTGGTACTCGATATCGCGACATGATAATAGAGTTCTTTCTCCCTCAATTGGATGATATTGATGTGGAGAACATGTGGTTTCAACAAGACGGTGCCACATGCCATACAGCCCGTGAAACAATCCAATTACTGAATGATGCATTAAAAAATTATAATTTAAAGAAAAATAAATATGTTTTATATTTAATTCAAATCTTGCGTAAATTTTGGGACACCCTTTAAATATTAAATTGGAGTGGACAGAAAGAATATAAACGACCCTACATATTTAGATTTTATGAACAATAGTATTCATTAAACAAGATTTTTAAATTTTGTTTCTATAAAGATAATTCAGATAATAAGGTATAACATTATTTCTTTTAAATACATTATGAACGTAATAATCAACGACGATAGCTTAATTTAAAACAGCAAATTAAAACATATTTTAATATTACAAGACACTACGTATGCATTTCCAATGAAAAAGTGGTTTACAATAGACAGACATCGTCCATACCGATTACCAAGGACGTTAAAATAATACCATACCACAATAATAATACAAATTACATACAAGTAACGTGACAATAATCTTCAGCATAGATTAAATGTTACATCGTGAAAACAAATTTTTGTAGAGGAACATATGTGATATAACAACTAAGTAGGTTATTTAGAAGTATTAAAATGTATTAATACGAGCAAGTAGTAAGGGGGAAAGGGACGCTGAATATGTAAAAGAAACACAACTTTAAGGGGTAAATATAGGCGTCGCAATAGAGAGAAAAACGCTGCGTGTGTTTTATTTTTACTACACCTGCAAGGGCAGGATATGTTTTAATCGCGGGTTCATAGAGTTAACGTCGCGGCGACCAGTTAAAAGGGGCTAAAACTTGGAGAATTTATTCTTCCAATAATTTGGATTTTCTGTTGGGTTGGGTTAAGTAAGTTGTGTTCGTTAGAGAGATAGAATTTTTGTAAATGACTTTTGGAGATCTTTGAGTTTAGAGATATATTAAATAGAAACTAAACTATAAGCTATTATGTTTATACTTTTTAATTATATACATGTTTATTATAAGTGTGAACGGGTTTGTACTCATGTATTAACAAATTAGTCGAACATCAAAATAATTATCTTGTTGAACGATGAATTAGGGAGGAGGTTAGTGCTGGTTAAATTTAAACACGATGTTATCGGGAAAGAAGTTTGAAACAATTAAAAAAAATATACGTGTGGGTTTGATTGTAAGTTTTATTAGTGTTAGTTAGTACTTTGAGTGGACAATAAAGTGATAAACGGAAAAGTTGACATTTAACTGTTTTCTATGTTTGTTATGATGGGCGTTTCCAGATATGGGATTTTAAATGTCAAGTAATTCAATATTGAACGGGAAAATTGTAGTGATGGTACTATTGAAGGATTTGATGTAGTTTTTTTTGAATTTCTGTTAGTAATACCAGGGTAGTTTGATGCTAGGGAAGTAAGTTTTTCGGGAAAGTATACTTGTATTCATATTGTAATGCTGTAATCTTAGTAGAAGCTAAATTTAAGTTGAATTTTATTTAAACTTATATAAGAACTAGATAAATATACAAATTCCTGAAAGGATATCCAGTCACCTCAGTGATGGAATTGCATTTGGGAGTGGTATTTTATTTAATAATTTTTTTTAATTTGACCAAAATTTAATTGACGTTCTTAAGATATTATAGAAAGAGGTAATGTACAGTGTGTTAAATTTTGGCGAAAGCTAGGGGGACCTATTTGGAACAACCGTCTTCTGTGAAGCGAAAGTATCGAAGGTATTACTTAGATAAAACGGTTTCGGGTCCCTAAATTATAACCACATAACAGCCTTTTAGGGTAGGTAAATATTGTAACGTAATTAGTTTAGCCAGTTAAAATGCTTATTTTTTATTCTGATTATTTATCCCATATGAATCTACACCTATATCATTGTAGTTAGACGGGGCACCCTTAAATTGTTACAGGGTCCACTATCCTTCAGAGCAAATCTAAATTTATAACGTAGCGCTGACTTAACAGAAATTAACTAAAATCTTGCGAAATCAAAGAACATGTTAGCCTTATTAGGATTTACCATGACGTATTGTATTACCTTGCAAATTTATTTCAAATCTTGAGCATATTCTATATTACATCATTATTTTACTTCTGACAGTAGCTTTGCAAAGATTATTAGTTTTAAGGTTTGCAGAATGTATTTGTTTTTTGAATAAAGTTAGTGATATCTCTTACTGATATTTGCGATATAGTTACAATGTAAGAAGCAGTATAGGGTTATATATATATATATATATATATATATATATATATATATGTAACTTAATTTCTTGACCTTTAATTGAATATAGTATATAAAACTCTTGAGAAACAGGTCATTTATTAATATAATCTATAAAAAAAATTTATTTTTTGTACATTACGCGTTTGGGTTGATCAAGCAACTTTGGTCACATGGATAAAATAGTATTATGACAAACTCCTAATAAAGTTTACAACTCGTTATGTTACACTAGATTCTTGACATTATTTGACATTATTTGATATAATGTCAAGAATCTAGTGTCACATAACAAGTTGTAAACTTTATTAGGAGTTTATATATATATATATATATATATATATATATATATATACAGAAGTACAGAATTGAATCGAAACTACATAATAAATTCTATAAATGGCTCAAAGGCCAGACGTACTTTTATAGCCATCTATAGAACTTATTATGTAGTGTCGATTCAATTCTGTACTTCCACACTTAGTAGTGTTGCTGTTTTATCACCTGATGGCGGTTTTATTTACTTTTGCAATAGTACAGAGATTGTTTCGAAATTATATCATTATAATAGCTTCGATTACTTCATAGGGTTGGAAACTAATCTGCTCTGATGAGGCTTAACAAGCCGAAAACGTCGGTCAGTGAATGTATCCTCCCCTGTGAAGTAATAAAGCTAATGTTTTGTAAATGGCTATATAAGTACTAGCCCGATTTGTATATGTCAACAGCTCTTATTATTTTCATAAGAGTTTGTTTACAGATACATCTTATTTTATATACTATATATATATATATATATATATATTGCTGTAATTATAGGGTTAATTTAGGGGTAGGTTAAGTCATAGGGGTCGTTGAATAACCAAAAGAAACTCCCAAGTAACAAAAGCACATAATTACAGATATTAGAAGAGTAAAAAGGTCACTATACATTTTGTTGGTTGAGAGCACACTGTATATAACAGTACAAGCGATTAAACGCATATCTAAGAGTAGCTACGAGCAAAGATAAGAATTTAAAAATGGAACGAAATGCATCGAAATTAAATCAAAGGAAAATCTGTATGAATTGGCTAGATAAATATTCAACAACTGCGTTAATATATCATCATTTACGCAAGCAGAAATTATGTATTATTTGAAAAGCGTACGTGCTAGAAAAGTATTATATTTGTTCAAAAATCCAATTTAACTAGGAAATAAACAAACACCAAATTTATTTCTATTTAGATTAGAATTAAGCAAACAACAATAATACGTGATTTGATGAACGAAGGTTCCTGGGATTTCTGAATTAAATGTGATGTTATGTGAATGAATTACATGACAACTTGAGCGTCCTTCCATGCAATTAAACTACACAATTGGTAAATTTTCCGAAGTAAAACAAGTGGTGTCGCCAAACACGTGAAATCAACGAATAGAAAACAAAAGGGGCAAGGCCTATAAATATGATAACATTTGAACAACGAGTGAGTATACATTTGAAACTGGGCAGTCACTATACTCAAAAGTGCTAAATTATTCACGCAAACAGTTAAATAAAAGTAAAGTGAAAATCATTTTTATAAAAGTGTAAAAAATGTGTAAGCAAACCGTTCTACTGCAGACATACGACTCTTAGATACAATCCCGGGTACGAGTTTTGGATACGAGTCAGGAAGAATCTGGAGATTACTGCCTGTTAAATTAATTTGGTAATCTCTGACATGGTAAATACTCTATTACTGTTTCGTTAATTACGGAGATGAAAAACCTTTTATTGGAATAAACTCATTAATAACGATTTGGATAGTATTTTGGTTGGATGTCGACTTTCAAATTCTACTCAAAACATTCAGACTGGACACGAAAACTCTTGGGGATGCAGAGAAGCTACTGAACCACTCCAGGTTAGATATTTTGATATGATTTCTTTCTGTAAACTGTTTTAATTCAATAATAATTCAAACATGTAAGAGCCGACAAAACTGGGGTTTCTTTGATAAATTTATGAAAGGCAATAGGCATGTTAAAACGTTTCAAAAGGTCTCTAAATACAATAAAAAAATCTTGTTTTGCTGGCTTCATTTTCTCAAAATCTGACAGATGTAAATAATTTAAAAAGGGGAAGATATTTAAAAAGTTGTAAATATTTAATCATTATACTGTGTATTGTAGAATTGCTTTATTTAATTTAATCAGCTAGTTGAGGCAAAGAGATTTATAAATTAACATTTTTACAAGTGCTTGAGTAATATAAAGATAATATCACTGCATCTTATGACGCCCAAATCGTGGGGCTAAAAATTAATAGAATAACAAAGATATATTATTTTTCCTACAGGAAGGTAACACGGCATTTTACAACGCTCATCGTAGGGGCTGGTGAAATATCACAGCATTTTATGTACGCCCAAGCCGTGGGGCGAGAATAACACAGCATTTTATTGCGCCCAATTCGTGGGGCGAGAATAACAAAGGTTTTTTTTTTCCTATAGAAAATAACATAGCATTTTATGCAGGACCCAATCGTGAGGCACGATTAACACTGCATTTTATGACATGCCCAAGTCGTGGGGCCTAATATAGTGGTATATCACAGCAATATATATTGCTATGATAAGGGGGCTATTTAGGCTATTGAGTCATAATGGTTACCCAATACATGTAAATAGTACTAGGAGTTAGAAAACCGCATTTATTTAGCATTAAAAATACGTAATTTGTATATTATGCAAAGAGCAAGCATATAACTCCCTGTATAAGGATCGCAATTGACTTTAATTAATGCCGAGTAGCATATCATTCTACAATGAACACACATGCAGCAAAAGAAATAACTCTACACGCAATCAAACTTGTCCTATACCAATAATATTCATAAATTATAAATCAATACGCATGAAATGCAGTAAAACCTAGAAAATCATAATACAATTCACATTTAATAAGTGATAATAAAAGCAAATAACATAGTGTCCTCATAAGAAACGCATCTTCGAAATAAATACGCTTCGGAAACGCATATATGTAAACAGAAATATGTTAATTTACGTCACTTTGTCTACGTGATTTTCTACATGAAGTTAATGCAGATCTCAAAGTATTATCTTGACAAACAAAGCCATAAGTAAAATTACGTGCCAAGGCAAATTAGAAATTACTGCAACAACATCAAAACAGACGGTATAAAATTAATTCAAACTATAAATATACAAGCACCTACGTGATCAAGGAATCGTTTCAGCAAGGCAATATCAGAGATAAACCTGTAAAAGCCCAAAAATATCCAAAACAACCGATGGTTGGTCGTACACTTGAACAACAGCTCAGATAAACCAATGAATTTTTAGATGGGGTGTAGGCTATATAACGCACAAGTTTGATTAGCGGACAGTCTTAGTTTGAACCACGTACAAGCTGTATCACTGATACCTAAGAATTTACGCGACGAGTAAATATTTAAATAAAACAATAAAAATTTTGTGAAAAGTTATGTTATAAAAAATTTTGAATTAATTATAGTGAAAATATATGAGACAAGCTTAGCCGTTTGCTGGAAAACGTAAGTAGAAGTTTATTAATTAATTTAGGTTAAATTTTTTTATTATTTAGGGCTCTAAGTGGTAGTACAAAAATTCTAAATCCAAGCTTAAGTGACAGTACAAAAATTTTAAGTCTAAGCACGAAATCTAAATGGTAGTACAAAAATTCAAAATTCTAAGTCTAAGCACAAAATCTAAGTCATGGTACAAAAATTCTAAATCTAACTCTAAGAAGACAGTACCAAATCTAAATCTAAGTTATATTACAAAAATTCTAAGAAACATTACAAAAATTCAAGGGACATTACGACGTTATGATAATTTAAGGGAGATCACATTAAACGGGGTAAAACTTGGAGACTAAATAGATTGAATGGAGCAACTCAACTAAAAGCAATATTGGGGGTACTGATACGCAGCACGTAGCAGAAAGACGCACAAAGAAAACAACAGGTCAGAACTATCTAGCATAATGCATTATTTACTATTTATTATATTTGAACATTGATCATGTTAAGGCATTATTTTCTATTTAGTATTTTTGAACATATTTTAAACTTAAAATATTTTTTTGTACAGAGTCATCAAAAATTAACTTTTAAACGTGAAAAATTTCGTAAACAAAGGGAAAATCTTGAACGTTCAGAAAAATTTCCAGTAGACTACAACGTCATTTTGCTGGCTTTAAAATAAGGAAAGGGAGCTTTAATTTTGGAGATATATAATTTAAAATTTATTGTTATTTTATTTAGGGGCTCATTTTTGTTATACAGTCAAACAGATTAAGCTGTGAAGTGTAAATCATTTATCTTTTTTCATTATACAAATATTAATCGACTTGGTTTTATCATTCAAAGCAGGAAACGTTTTAGGGAAAAAAGGGGTAAATTATTTGATTATCGTAACGTTACTGGGGTTAAGAATCAAACCCCTCTAATTATCAATTTTATAACAAATCGAAAATTTGCACACAATAGAAAATTTAAAAAAAAAACAGTAATTTCTTACCCAGATTCTTCCTTTCCTCGGTTGAATTGCTTTCTTCAACTGCTTCCGGCTAGCCCAGTTGGACCTCCTCTTGGATACCTAGATTCACTATCATATTTTTCTATCGTTCACGCACACTCTCAATAAAACCACAAAATACCACAATCATACAATCTTTTATTTATCACTATTTACAAATAAAATTCAATATTATCCACATTTCAGTGATCAAGTTACACCTCAATAAATCCTATTTTGTAATGTCCTGTATTTTAATTTAAATTATCACACACATAGAATGTACCCGGAGTAAATGGGCCCTGAATAATACCTTATTTCTCATTCCTTCTTTATAATTTATTTTAAATCTACGTAAACACTGGAGTATGGTGAGCTCATGATAACCCAGTTAATTATGAATAATGTATGCCCTTATACTTCGCATACTCTTACAACAAACAAAAAAACCAAACCCATGTGCTCTTTACAAAATTTAAATTCCAGATGGAACGTTAATAAGCTTTATATACACCATCAGATTTCTATTTAAATACCATAATAAAGTTAGTTATACGTATTATTTTCAATACGCAAAAGAATGCACAATACCTTCAAAATTCACTCTCACACGTCACCCAATATTCATAGTTTCATAGTTTATAACAACAACAATTTTAAAGCGTTACCTGGAATTTCTAGAAGACCTCTGCTCTATTGACGATGCCGTATATTTGCTTCGCTCTGCAGGTCGCTTCTAGCTATTAGTAGAAGAACACCATTTAAGTTGTGCTGCTTGCTCTGTCTTCACGGTGTATCCAATTTCCAAATCCAAATTAATTATACTTCTTTCATAATTATTTAATTTAATCCACGTTACATAACATCACTACACGAGCTTGTTAAAAAATATGTGACACCTCTATAAATTTTAAACTCGGCACAATCCGCGTACAAATTATGAGGCTAACACCGTGCTATATAATTTAAAATAATTTTCTATACTTACAAGCTCATGGTAACTTTCGTACGTAGTCTGAAGCGATCAAAATACTAAAGACTTTCATTATATTTTCGAAAAGTATTTATACAATTTGCGCTGCCACCACTTGGCCGCAATTCACCCGAAGTCCTTCATTTACAATAATATTTTTTAAAATTTTGAGTTCAACCGACTTCTAAATCCTCGAAATTCAGCGCGTGTTGGTTTAATATACAACTAACGATATCGACCAATAGTCTATGCATTGACGTCTAACAAATCCCGCCTATACTAACGCTGTCCCTTGCTTATGCATATTCTACGTCTCTTTCTAACCTTGTTTGAGTGGTAGAAAATCGATATTCCTGCCCATCTGCTATCTAACCCTACGTGGACTGCTTACGTGCTTTAAATTACCCCTCATTAGTGTTAACTGCGAACACATTCGACCGTTTGTACAATATACGTAGAATCTTAAGCTTTATCTACACAAAATAAGTGGAAACTGACATTTACAACACCTGCAGGTGTTTAATTAACCGACGTTTTAAAATAACATTTCTAGGAGCTTCTTTTCATGGTATTTCAACCCAACCGATATATTTAACGGCTGTTTATGTGATAGCAACGCGTTTCACCTTGGTATTATTGATTTTTCATGCTTTTATGCATATTATACGTAAATGACCCTTCAATTAAACTCAATTAAATTAATAAATTAATGGCATTGGCTTCTACAATTTATTTTCTTTGCAAACCTACTAAATTTTGATCATTATTTGTAAAATTTTGTTAATACCTGTTACTTAAAAATGAACTAACTGGAATAAATTTCGCACGTAAATTCTGGTTGTTTCCTTTATACAGGGTGTTTTGAAATTGCTTTGTTTATATTTATTTTTAACCCTTTAAAACCACTACAATATATATATATATATATATATATATATATATATGTATATATAAAACAAAGTGAAATATGATGTAACTGGTATCTGTAAATATTTTTTTATGAAAATCATGAAAGTGGATTTACCTATACAAATCAAACTAATATTTGCTTAGTCATTAACAAAACAAATTACTTGATGGGTTACACAAGGGAAGAAACGTTTATTGACCGGCTTTGTCCTTTTGGGTCTCATCAGAAAAGAGTAGTTTTCTTAATGTCCTTATGCAACAATTTAAGCAGTAATCAATATAAGCTGGAAACAACATTTGTGTAATAGCAAAAGTAAAACAAAATATGTTCAAGTGCCAATTGAGGATTTTCAGGTGCCCAGTAGTTGTTATTGTACCTATTTAGCAAACAATTTTTGTAAATTTTGATTCATCGGATTAAATGATATTTTTTGAGAAATTTTGATTTTCGTGTAGTTTAACAATCAACCATTCACAAAATTCGACCCTCAGGGGCATACCATCTGGTTTTATATAATGCACTAACGCAAACGAAAATTGCTTCTGTTTATATTTTTGCAGTATTCTATGAATTGTTTTAAATAAAAGATTAAATAAAAAGATTCAAATGTATTTCAGCATCTCGTAAAGAAGCATTACGATGCGTACTAAAATATGCTAGTACAATATTCTGCAGTTCTTCATCAGCTACAAGAGGTTTGCGTTTTTCTACTTGACTGTGAAAAGATCCAGTTGTTACGCAATTACTTAATGAACTTTTTAGTATTTTCTTGGTTGGTTTAGGTTTTTCTAGATATCCTTCTACATATACACGACATGCACGATGAACTATGCGATTGTATTGACCATAAATAATACATAAGTTTAGAAAATCTTGGTTCGTATATCCTACGCGAGCCAATATAAAATATAACAAAGTTGACTTCTACTTTTGGTGTGTGTGTGTGTGTGCGCGCGAGCGCGTGCGTGCGTGCGTGCGTGCATGCGTCCGTGCGTGCGTGCGTGCTTGCGTGCGTGCCTGCGTGCGTGCATGCGTACATGCGTGCACGTGTGTGTGTATCATCATTAGTTTTAAACTCCTAGAAGTGGTTGGACGCGTACTTCGATTGTTTTCTACTCTTAGCTAACTTCCATATTCTTCTGAAATTCCTACAGCCAACATCTTTCACTATCTATGTGCAAAAGTTCAATCTAGGTCTACCTTTACCTCTCTTTTTTCCCTTCTCTGGTTTTAACATATGCTCACGTCTTAGTATGTATCTCTTCATTCTATCTATCCTAATTTTTTTTACTAATTTCCACATATTTCATCCTTCCCCTGCCATTTCTAGTACGTCTTTCTTACTAACTATGTCTTTCCATAATATATTCATCATACGTCTGTAGCACCACACTGCAAAGGCTTCTATCCTTTTCCTGTCCGCTTCTCCTACTGTCCGCGTTTCTCAGCCGTACGGTGCTTTGCTCCACACATATGCTTTCGGCAATTCTTTCCTTGCTTCTATGCGTATTGTTTTCAAACATAGCAGCTGATTTTTCCTGCACTTCTCTCCGTCTATAGTTTTCTAAAAGTGTACCATATTCCACCGATATTCAATACTACGTGAAGGGAATTAAGCAGCTACCAAGATTCCCCACCACTCATTTACTTGCCTGATTAATGATTTTCCAATAACTCCTTTCGCACGATCAACATTTGTTGAGAATATTGCAAAACCAACACCATTGAATGCATTGACTTCTTACATCACTAAATTTTTCTTAGGAACTGGTGGGATGCGTGCGTCGAATAATTTTTATTCTGAGCTAACCTGTTCATTTCCCTCGAATTCTCATAGCCTGCATCGCGTACAAGACGTGTATCACGTCCTACTATGAACGGCGTGGCACATGCGCTACTATCGTACGTATAAGCATGTAGTACATCATACAATATTGTGTAGCCACATTCTATACTTTAGTAACACACGTACAAGACGTGTAGTAGTGGCGATGTCACGTTTTATATGTACTTCAATAACGCACTTACGAAAGGCCCTGTACGCTTTGCTAAAGGTTTATTTCATCTTACTAGGACGCTAAAGTTGAGTTCGATACACTGCCAGCACTATTACAAAACGTCTACTAAGTCTTGATAGCTTTTATAAAGCTAACTTCCTATTGTTTGTACTGCGCGTACAAAACGTCACTTGCACCCTTGCTAATTTTTATGGTCATACTTGTAATACATTCTATGCTTGCGTAGTCCACGATTGGGCAGTGCTTTGTAGCATTGTACACTTTTGGTAATTCACGTATAAGCTGTACAAGATTACCTTATTTTGACTAATGGCAATGGGAAATCACCTTGCATGAACGTAGGATACACACGCATTGGCTTTGTTCCAAGTCTTTCTTTATAACATCATTAATTTTACTACGTTGAAAACTCTTGCATGCAGATACGTGGTTTCCGGCGGACTGTGATCACTTTCTTTGTAATGGTGACCCCATCATATCGTCTGATTGTGCGCTGCGCACCATTATTTAAAGTACGCAAGTTATGTATCCTCCAATTATATTATATATATATATATATATATATATATATATATAATAGAATCTAATAGGACAATACTAGAAATTGTTAAACAAATCATAAGTCGAGTACAACAATGTAACTCAAGGATAGATATAAAAAGGTTATTAACAGTTCATGAGAACGGATGCAATACAATATATCTCAGACGATTGTAATACTGCAGGTGGCAGATCACAGACGGTTAAAATACCGCAAACACCTAGAAAGTAAGATTGTAACAATGTATTAATGAATAGAATTAAGAATAAGCAGACATGAGCTTTGCAAGTTCCCACAGAATTGTGAAAGGTAGGGACACCATAAATACACCGGGAGCCCCAAACCAGTCAGTCAGTCTGAGTATTAAAGCTTTAGCATTGTTGTTTACCTAGGCTACTCGCCCTAGTAGTAGTTCAATTAATCATTTTATTTTGGCTTAGAGTTTTATAAATCAGTTTGTCAAAATTCCATAATTAATGTCTGTTTAAACAAATAAATTGTTACGAAGAATTGGAAGAAGTTTTTAAAAACACCGCACCCAAGGCCCGAAACGTAACTCGCATCACATAAATCTAGCAATTCCCCAAAGCATTTTTCTTTCAGTGTAGCTAGCTATGATTTAGATTTACAATCGGTCTAAAGATACAATAATGGTTCAATATGACGAGAAAAATAAGTGGCGGCTTACAAAGTAGGGTTAAGGATGTTAATCTAAGAGCTTAGCTTGTTATCTCAAATATTAAACTTGGCGGTGAATGATAAGACCAAGGTAATAGCGGTATTTTACAAATATATTAACGATGCCGCAACGTTGGATGTTAATCTTGATATTAACTTAGAGTTCCCCTCTAAAAGGCAGCGAAAGGAAGTTCAATTCTTCGATAATGAATGTATTGATGAGAAGATCAAGAATCCAAAATTATTATTTAAATTTCAACTTCACAATTGTGAATACCGTTTTGAATACGATTCATGAAAAATTGTATTCCTTAAATATATGCAATACATTATTTAAACTCTTAATGGAATTTAGAAATATGTTCAATAATCATTTAAAAAATCTTGTACAGATTTTAGTATTTCTTTACAAGCAGTTAATGGCTATTGAATATCAAGGAATGCTGATGGTCACGATTTATATGTTGCGTTAATGGCGAACAAAGTAATAAACGAAGATATATATGATCTTATACAAAATTTGAAATTTATTGAAATAAATAATTTGCTTATATCATTTTCCAACCAATCTTTAGTCCGAAGAATATAATTAACTCTACCAGTGAGACGCAACAGTAGAAAGAAGTTTTTCCTAAACTTAAAATAATTATATCATACTTGAAATTGCCAATGTCTCAAGAAAGATTAAGTATTGTAATTTAATAAATTTCGCAGATTTGAATAAAAATTGTGATGTGAGTAACGTATTTACTTACATCTGATATCGGCTGTGATTAATTACATTCCCTGACTTTACAGTAAATATTAGATGACACTTACTGTCAGCGGCAACATTGCCCTTGAACGTAAGTACATTGAGGAGTTTATTTGACTTCAGACAACAATGATGGTTAAGAATAGACTGGGTTGAAGTGATGGCGCCGTTCAAAAAGAAAGCAGATCCTGATTCAACTGTTGCCCGTATGCGTAAACTGGCTAATTAACATCATGCAGTTTATAATCAATGTAAAAATCCCTAAGATACAACCAGCAAATTAAAAATTGTAGAACGAATTTGCAATTTAAGTGCCATAGATAATATACTTAAAAGCAAATTTAAGTAGGAGATATATAGTACGAAACATCATACAAGATTTATATGATAACATAAGAATTATAGCATAACACAATAATATAATCAAGCCAGAAATTTCTATGCACAAAGAAAAATGCTGAGCAAAACTCACTCACACACTAATAACTTCACTGGCAGTAGACGTACTGTAAAAAAAGATCGCCGCGCTATACCTGAACTGGTTCGTTAGTTCTGATGCCACACTTTAAAGGAAGTGAGGAGTTGTCTTCTTTGATCAAGTCGAGAGTGTCTGGTGTTTTTGAATTTGCGAGATGTACTTAAGACTTCAACATTTCCACAAGCGTTGATTCATTTGTGGGATTCTTTGAAATATTGATAAACGAGCAAGATCAGACATCTGGATACAGTATTGAAGTTAATAACCTCTCAACCAACAAGTGTAATGCAGAAAAAGAGAAAGAGGTTAAAGATCATTTGGATCACCGAATATGTGATACAATGGTGTAGCATTTAAAATGGCTTTGACCCGTGTAAGGATGAACTTCGCTCTTCGCAAGTAAAGACAACCTATTATACGTTTCAAATGACATTAACGGGTTTTTATTTCCGCTTTACAAAGTGAGGACTGTAGCGAGCAAGCACCAACTAATTCCTTCAGGCGCAACTTCTTACGGATAGAATATTGATTTTGTAAAAATTTGGCAAGACCATGCAATTCAGAGTATGTACAAATGAAATTTTTACTATTATCGGAAGAGACAGAGGTGGTCTGCAACGTCGCAATACAAATTTTCTGAATGAAAGAAAAAATCTTCTGTCGTTAGGTCCGTCGCTTTATATAAACATAGGTATGAAAGACTTTGAGACTTTACATTCACGACCTTTCCGAATTTTATTTATTTATTTATTGGAAATATACAGGTGTACACCTAGTTACATATTTCCACTATTCCACTATTTTGATGGAAACTGAACGAGCAAAGTCTATTCCAGTAGTATATATCGGATGCGATTACTCAATTTTACTTCTTCCGCCCGTGGTAATACGTTGATTCATGCTTGCTATTTTTATTATGTTCACGAAAAATTAGATCATCACATCCTGTATTTGAGCGTCATACTTACTGTAGAAGTACCTTCAAAGAGCTCAGATAATGAGAGATGAGGCCAAGTGGACCAAATGCCGACATCAATATACGAGCATTTTCCTTTTGGTGGCTTTCTGTAACGATTCATGACTTTACTGTTGCCTTTAGTTTAATAGGTGAACCCATCCGTTGGCGTGCACCAAAACATACCAAGGATCTTTTCAGTTTCACCATTTGCAACAAAGCTAATGTTCATGGGTGTCGAACCATATGGTGATTCAACGCCCAATGCTCGCAGCACCTTTGCCGAATTTGAACTCCATTATGTAATGTTAAATCCGGTATCGCTATGCACTGTGATCATTTGCTTACCCAGTGTAATGGCTTTCTTTTCGGTATCGCCACACTCGAGATAATATCTACGCAGTGATTCAAGATTATATATAGCTTTTGCAGATTTGGGGTATATGTATTTGTCTATTCTGTGGCATTAGTATTCTTCAGGTATTGTGCACTGTTAAATGAGCATGTTGCACCAAAAGTCATCACATGTAAAACATAAGTTTCTGGTTCTTTATCAACTTTGTCACATCAAAAAGATCTTTGTACGTGTTGGTCATCGGGCCGTATTTGAACCTTGTAAAACACTTCTTTAATGTCAGCGTTTATTGCAATTTACATTGCATCGTACGCATTAAAACGCCGATTAAAGAAGATATCGGATTCCGCCCTTTTGTCAAGACAAAATTTAGCGATACTCCTTGAACCATGAAAGTTGAATCAAACACTATTCGGTTCTTATCAGGTTAATGCGAGTTTATTGCTGGATATATAGGTAAATACTCTATTCTGCTAATTGTTTTTTGGCTCAATTTACATATATAGCCCTTTTCCATGTAATATTCAATTTATATTTTACTTGTATGTGCCATCTTCGAATCGTGTTTTAGCGTCTTTCTAGACAACGCACTCGGTGCAGAGCCATTTGCTTGCTATCGGCAACCTTACGCCGTTATGTTTCCACAATAGGCCGGTTTGAAATCTGTTACTCATTTATTTCATCGTATTTGCATTTGCTCGAGTATCCTTTTCTCTTTCTTAGAAGTTAAATCATGCTTCTGTGATTACAGTAGTTAACGCTCCGGACAACACTGTCGCGATACTCGGCGAATGTTGTCCATCTTAGTAACATTTAGTTGCAATTGGTTCCTTATCTGATTAATTCGTAGCCATGGTCGAACTAGGCGTCGCCGTGGATCAATGTAGTAAGCGTAAGACTACGGATCCCAAGGTCCCGGGTTCAAATCCCGACACGGCCGACTGCTTGAAAAATGGCAGGTGAGCATTTTTCACAAAAATTACGCCCTCGTTCGGATGAGAGGTTAAATGGAGGTCCCGTGTGTGTGTTGTCACGCACGTTAAAGATCCCTACCTTGCCTGGAACGGCAAGGGTTCGGCAAAATTCTAAATTTCCAGGCAACAAAAAACTCGCCTCCTGGCCAATGTAGTACCTTTGGGTGGAGCATTGGAAATATAAATGAACAGCCATGGTCGTACTACAACTTTCTAGTTAATTAACCCAATTAGCATCTGGGGCGTTGCATTGCAATAAGATTTTAGGGGAATGCCCTTCATATTTGCTGAGGAATACATAATTAGTGTATGGTGCGGACATCCTTCAATATCCTTTGGAACGGACATAGCTGAAGGCAATTTTCAAACACACTTGCATTGAATTAGGCTTTGTGCGGTGAAACGTACTAATGAATTTTAAATATAATGCTAATCTGAGTCCCTCCAATCTCAGCGCCCTTGCAGTATTCCACTCCACTTGATCCTTCATCTAAAAAGGAAATGGTTTCAACCGCTATTTCTCCGTTTTTTTTGAAACATAATTTAATCGTTTTCGGAACGCTGACTACAGTCCATTTCTTCTGTACAGGTTCCTCATTTATAGTGTTTTGTTTAGAACCTTTCTTAGCTTCTGCGTATATCAGCGGGTGGTGTTTACCGTTAATTTCTGAAACAGTACATTTTAATGCCGCTGATCATACGCACGGACATTTTATGAAATACTTCTTAAGGCGTCTACAAAGCCCTTTGTCACGTAGTATTTTCAATTTTTTTTGTCATAAGAGCTCTTCAGATAGTCGTGATACTCTTTGTTTGATTTGCAGGAACATTTACATATCAAGTATTCCTGTCCTGTTGTTTATATGTCACCATTGACTTGCTCTTAGACATAGCCAGAAGGCATTACCATATAAATATCATCAATAGCTCCATTCAACCAATGATCAATGGTTAATGCGTTGCGTACTGATATGCCAGATGCAGCGCTAGTTTTCATAGGTTTGGCCTCTTATGGCACTGTTTCCTTGCGTAGTTTATTCATCTGTGAGTTAAGGAGGATCTTTGGTCTGCCAAAAAACTTTTTCATATGGCAATTATCTACCGCTCATGCAAAGGTACCGATAGTTGGCTTTCGACAATTTTCCTAGCAGCGCCCTTTCTGCAATTGTACCAGATTCTCTCGATGATTAAAACCGCATGATTGAGTGCTTGAGTTGACTGTTTGTAAGCACTAATAAAGACTGTCTATTCTTCGGGTTTCTCCAAAGACAACGGAGTTTTCTGGACATAGATTGTCTCGTTGCCGATTGGTTCATGTCAGAAGGCGATTGTGTCACCAACATATTTGTTGGTCGATTTTGGGCTATTGGTCAACAGCATTTTGTATATCTTCAACAATTTTTATAACATCTGACTGATTAGGTTCCTTACAGGAGCGGCAAACCGACTTCCGTTCTGTGCATCTATAAATTTGTGTGACGTATGCACTAGCATTTCGTGAACCCCTTTATTTACTCTTACGTATTTGAAATCTGTCCGGTATCACTATTCTTAACAATACTGAAGGCTTCAATAATAATCTGTTTTTCAGCATATAAAGCCTCTTATTCCTTTTTTTTTATAGTCTCTTTTTCCTTCTTTATGACATTTTGTTGTTCTCAAATGACATCCCTTTTTCCTGTGAATGGCTTGAATATCTTGCTTCTAGTACTACGACAGGAGCTATTGAAAGCGACAGGAGCTATTGAAAGCGACAGGTTTTGTTGAGATAATCCCATTCAATGTATTACGACCGGAATTCATTGAAGTTACAGTCTCTGCTCCGGAATGACCGTGATCTACAGATGCTTACTCACAAAGTTTCGATAGAATACCTTCATTCTGCTGCGATAAAGAGGACACCTTAGTTACGGTCAATCCTATATTTTGAGTGGTTGGGTTTCGTGTGTGGTGTGCAGCACTTAGAGCACCAATTACTTGCTTATGCTGTTTCTTCAGAAAGGCCAACACAATCCCAATGGTGCCATAACCTGCATATAGCATTACACTTTCACTTCAGTACTCTTTCGCCATAGCACCCTTTCGCCCCAGTACCCTTTCGCCCCAGTACCCTTTTCCCGTAGAAATATTTCGCCGCAGAAACCTTTCGCCGCAGAAACCTTTTGCCGTAGAAACCTTTGGCCGCAGCACCTTTCACCACAGCACCCTTTCACCACAGCACTCTTTCGCTCCAACAACCTCTCGGCGCAACACCCTTACGCCGCAGCACCTTACACCACAGCACCTTACACCACAGCACCCTTTCGCCGAGACACCCTTTCGCCGCAGCAACCGTTTGTCGTAGCGCCCTTTCGCCGTAGCACCCTTTCGCCGTAGCACCCTTTTGTCGTAGCACCCTTTCGCCGTAGCACCCTTTCGCTACAGCACCCTTTTGTCATAGCATCCTTTCGCCGCAGCATTTTTTCGCCGCAGCATCCTTTCGTGGCGGCACCATTTCGTCGCAGCACCATTTCGCCGCAGCACCCTATAGCCGCAGCATTCTTTCAAGAAAATGCTGAAAATACTTTCCGTAACTATCGTTTTTAGTTCAAAACCTTAATCATCGCAAGGAATTATAGAAATCGGCAAACAAAAACCACATCATAATCATGTCATTTTAAAAATGTTGCATCGGAATATCCATTTTCGGAGCATTTTGGATTAGCTTTAAAATGGTTTTGAAGCAGCATTGACCTCTTTGCAATTTTTTTTTGAGAATACCATCTAAAAAAACAAAATGTATGAGAATGTTATTTATGAAAATGGTAAAATAATTGCCACAGTCATCGTTTTTATTTGGATCTTCCATTAATTGCAATAAATTTTTGTGACGAGGTGGAAATTTTTTTAAATACAAATATTAGAACCAAAACTTATTTCAGAGTCCAAAAAAAAGATGACTCGGACATCAAACCTTCAACGAAGCGGATGTCATTCGGATTCGTTAGCGCAGCGCTATTACGCTTGACAAATTAGACAATCCAGTTTGTGCTATTTATGTGTTTCTGAAATATTATACAAATTTTACGAACAATTGTAACTATTCGGTTGGGAATACTCCCTGTATGTTTGTTGTGGTTTGTTTAGCATTCTTCTTAATCTTCTTTGGGAATTAAACCACTCGTAGTTCTTAAAATCATCTTTATTTACGTTTCGATCCATGACCTAGGATTGTTGTCAAAAGTTTTTATTATTTTGACAACGATCCTAGGTCATGGATCAAAACGTAAATAAAGATGATTTTAAGAACTATGAGTGGTTTAATTCCCAAAGAAGATTAAGAAGAATGTTCGGTTGGGTGCGTTCGTTTCGAACAAACAAATTTAATAATTTTCTTTTAAAAATGAACCGTCTATATTAAAAATCGATGCGGTTTTATATTTCTAATTTATTCTTAAGACTACAAATGTATATTGCGTATTTTGTAGTGCTTTATTTTAAAACTTCTGAAAATAAATGTGTCATCTTAGATTTTGACAGTACCGATTCGACCGCGTTCAGCGGCCATTGAAATCTCTTTTTGGCAGTTTTCGAATTAATTTTAAACAACTCGACGCAGAAATATTTAAAAAAGTATACCACAGACTACAAATCCGCGCTGAATTGAAGTTCCATTTTGCTCCAAGAACATTTCCGTGCATATTAGATATATTATAATGCCCTGTATCTATTTCTTGAAACCACCTCGCTTTTGATTCTTCGTCTTGTTAATGTGTTTACGAACGTTACTGTCCCTCTTGCATGGCGCGCTCAGCTCATTCGTGATAATCTAGGTAATTTTTAAGGTTCCGTACCTTATAAGGTATAACGGAACTTTTATAAGATCACTCTCGTGTTCGTCCATGTTCGTCTGTCACAGAGGTTTTTCTCGAAAACTATGTAACGTAGGAATTTAAAATTTGGCACAATGCAAGGTCTTTATGGTGCGCACATATATCGACAATCAGAGAAAAGAAAAAAATATTTTTAGATTAAAGTGGCGGGGTTTAATTCGGTTAAAAGAAAAAAAGTTTTAATAAATATATCGTGTGGGGTATCATTTGAAAGAGGATTCTAAAAGGCTTCTAAAAATATTTTTTTAATAATTTTCGGTCCAGTAGTCTTCATGATATAGCTCAAAATGTGCCAAGTATGATCAAACACCCCCGCTCTCCTACATTTCCAAAGCTAAAATTTTGATTTTAACTGAGATTAGTAGCCATTGAGTCATAGATTATCGGAAAGCTGCATTTATTTTTTTTGGCAGTGTAATAGTTGCAGAGAAAATTTTTTTTAAACACAGTAATAGACAACCTATTTATTTATGTACCAGTACAATGTGGGGCAATATATTCATTTTTCAGTTATCACAATCAAATTTGGATAAGATTTAAATATACATAAAAACTAAAAAATCAGCTTAATTTGGTTTATTGATTGCTCACTGTAGTGTTGGTACGGAACCCTAATAGTGCGAGCTGGACTCGCTCTTGACTAACTTTTTACTTTTGACACACAAAATTGGACGTAAACGTAAAATCGATAAATCTCGAAAAGCGGTTTCCCGGAGGTAAATCCCGATTAGTCCTACCTCTTCCCTCTCAACCCAGGAGCACAAATCGGAGCGAAAGTTGACTATTAAATTTTATAGAATTTCAACGCTTCAAATACCTAAATTAAGTACAATTAGTTTAACTTGGGATCATATCTACTTATAATTAACAGTCTTCACTCCCACTAATTTCAAAATTAAACTACAATAATAACAAATTATTCTTATTTTCTCTTTTATGACAAGAATTCAAATTCTTTGGTCATTTGAGTATACAATTTTTGAGCTACTCTGTTTTTAAATATTTCTTACAGCGGGTATATGAAGAGATATACCTTTTGCGTAAAAAATAAGTATACAAGCGGCACCTGCTTTTTGTTCAAAATTTTACAAATAAATTAATTAAACTTGTCAATTTGTTAAGGATAACTTAATATTTTTTCTACCTACGAAGAAATGTTCTTTAATTTTTTAAAATTGAAAAAATTGTAAAGTTAGGTAGTTATAAAGCACTGATTTAGAACACAAGTGGAGATATGGGTTGAACGAGCGGTTGAAATTAAACGGCACGATAGCGGTTTCGTCTCGAGAACAGCTTCTTGAGATTTTCGTTATACAAGAAGTCTCATATAAACGAAGAACACTACCAGGCAGTTTTTGTAATCTAAGTGACACTCAAAATTTTATAGACTAAGAACTTGCACAATACAAACATTTCACAAACAGCCTCTTATACAACGATGCACTAATAAAATTATGCAATATTTCAATAAGTACATCCTCCGCTGTCGTCAGGGGCTACAAAATGCATGTTTTATAACACTTTGCACCTATACTTATTAACATAATTTTTAAATAAATCTGATGATATAATCTAGTAAATCAACTTTACATGCCTGACACCCAGCAAATGATTTTAAAAGAAATATAGGTATCTATAATGTTTCTCGGGCTCATTTTCTGTAATCTGCGAGATTTACAACACTAACTCTTCAATTTAATTTGAAACAAGCCTTCTAGTTGCACGAAATGCGGATGTTAAATTATGCTTGGGTATTGCTAATAATTTTAATTTGAGTGTAGGACTGACCTTTCTAGTTAGCAGTAGCGTTATTATTGTGGTAAGAAACAAGTTGCAATTAATGCCACGTTGTCTTTAAGTATTGGTTACCTCAATAAGCAATTTTCTACAAGCATTAATTTTCGTCCATTTAAGCAAGTGTTGGTATTCACACGCTTATTTAAAAAACGTGCGCTTGTCACGAAAAACACCTTTAATTTTGGTTAATTAGCCATGCCTAAATGATGCACGCGAAAATATTAAGTGAATGTATTGAAATAATTCAACTTTCTGTCGTATAACGAACAAACTACTTAGCATAATAATAGGGTTACATATATAAAAAGGAACTTACCTTCAGATATTAACCGTTCCCTAATTTCCCAAGCGAAAATTGTTGGATTTTCTCTTTTGTACTGTTCAATCTTTGAAACAACTGCAGGTGTTGCTACCTTTGGTTTACTACCACCAATTAACCCTGGAGGTCTCAATGTTCCTGAAACAAATTCGAGATATCAAATAATTGACTTTGAAAAGGCATAATTTAAAATTTATACACAAATGTGTTTTTCTATTACGATTTTTGATTTTTATTAACAAAAAGTTCAATTAAGATTTATTCAAATAATGACGTCTCTGCAACATTGTCTAATTAGAGTAGTGTTACTCTGTAGGTCTGTATCACTCACTGATAAAGATCTTAATGCTGATTTTACTTCAGTCATTATGAAAATCTTTTAACAATTCATATATACATTGGCAGTTCTGCCATCTATTACTATGCTTTTAATATAGCCCGGGCAATGAATGTCAAAAATGGCCTCGTGTGGGAAGAAATTTGAGACATGCTAAAATTTTGTCAGTTGTTAGGACTTACTTAGAGACAACTTTTTCTCAAAGTCCCTTGCAAATCTGGGACCAGTTGTTATGTGAACGCTATAGTGAGCGCATAGTTTCGTGTAGTTGAAGCTGTGTAGTGTACGTGTAGTTTCAATTTCTAGTTCCTGCTTGGCACATTTATATTTAGAAATGTACCTTGATTATTTTGAAAAATTAAAGGTAAAATTGATTTTTATTATTTAATATTGCATTTTTGCCGGTTGTAAATTAAATAATCATTGCTATGAGGCACAGCTAGTCTCAATATGCACACCGATTTATGCTTGTAGGTACCTACCGTTATTCGGAGTGAAGTCGACTGTGGGGGCGATCTCGGACAGAAAGATGTTTGTCCACGTTTTATACGAAAAGCATGTATCGCGACGCTTAAAACTAAAACCACCAGCATATTCTGGTCAGTACAAGTCTGAATGCTGTTAGGCTGTATATTTCAACTGAACAAATTTTTCATAGAACACGTAAGAATTTTATAATAACATTTTCCTTATAATTTGATAACTTGAAGAGAAACTGTTGTACATAAGGGAATACTAAAAATACAAAACGAGACATTCTTCGGCATGTATTTATCTTTAAAACATTCAAAGCATATATTTTTTTAAATGTTTGTCTTTTCTTAAATAATGACCTTTTTGTAGAAAAACTCATTTTGTATGGGTCAAGACGGACATTATGGTTAGACGTTAGAAAAAGAAAATCGCAATTACTTTCATGAATTAATTAAAGAAATCTCGGCTAAAGCTCTGGATGATATTAAAAAAAAAAGCAAGAAAAGTTTAAGATAGGTTGCAGGGTATTAAAAAGTGCCAAAATCTACATTACATGATAAGATCAAGGGAAGTAAAAGTAAGAAATATGGTGGACAATGCATAATTTTAGTTGAAGAAAAAGGATTTTGGGAAAACAAGTTGTAAAATTGTGTGAGTGGAATATTCTTCCTTCACCGCAAAGTATGAGATTGGTTTTATAACTTTCTCTGTCGCACTAATATTTTAATAAACGATTTGCCTAAAATATCAAGCGATCGAGAGCAAATATTACGAAGGCAATAACGCAAACCTATTCTGAAAGTTTGGGACAAACAATTAAAAATGTTCCATCATCAAACAGTATAAACTGCAGTAAAAGCAATTTCACTAATGATCTCGGTAAAATAGAT
Source organism: Platerodrilus igneus (assembly GCA_036346225.1). NCBI lineage: Eukaryota > Metazoa > Arthropoda > Insecta > Coleoptera > Lycidae > Platerodrilus > Platerodrilus igneus. The sequence continues at coordinate 2,983,247 of JARFIW010001599.1, forward strand.
GTCCCTTTATGAACGAGGATCGAAGAGAGTAGAACAGATAGTAGACTACAACAAAGCCAACACTTCTAGCACAAGTGTAGCTTGCAAGTCTGTACATTTGTATCTACCTGGGTTGAAGGTGGTCCTGATAGTGCTGTATATAGCTGCATCAACTTTCATTAATTTGATTGTATGACTTTGACGATTGGTTTGTTATTCTCTTATCCAACTCTAAGAAGCTTAAGGAAGAAAGGTCTTAATTGGTAACAACTTGTCAGCTAACACTTTCATACACGTTTTACAGTATTGTGAGCAAAATGATATTGATTTTGTGTTATTGACACCGAGTGGAACACATAAGCTACAACCGTTAAATGTGTCCTTTTCGCTCATTTAAAACCGTCTGGCTGAATGAAAAACGAAAAACAGACGTTATATTCTCAAATCAGAATTCCGTGCGCTTTATAGAAAGCAATCGGTAGATCAAAAATAGAAACGAACATCAAGTTTGGCTTTCGAGCTTGTGGAACTGTTCTGTTGTCCCAAGAAAATACCTGATTCCAAGAGGGGGAAACAAAAGCGTAAATGATGAACCTTGGACAACAACCTCATAACATTCCTAAGAAGGTAGACTAACTGTTACTCAAGATTTTAAAAAGGGATGCCGAAAAAGTTTGCAAATACTTGTTAGCAAAGGCATTTCCATTTCCTTATGGGATATCAAGATAACTAATAATGAGACCGAGATAGTCCCAGAAGATATAGCCGAAGGTGAAGAAATTGAAGAAGAACGTTAATCTAAGAATGAGAGTGATCAAGAAGAAACTGTAGAAATGCAGCATGACGATAATGGAAATATGTTCCTTCAAAACCAAAGTGATACTAATGGTGCCGACTCTGCAAAGGCAGTAGGAAGTTTTGTAGTAGTTAGGTTCTGTTGTTCAAAACCAAAGCTAATAAATACTATTTTGGTTGTGTTATCGAAGTTATCTCAGAAAAAAATAAAAATACTTTTTCAGTAAATTTCTTAAGAAAACTAAATTCAGAAGAAATGAGGGAAGACAAATCGTGAAAATTAAAAATTTTTTTAAGATGTAATGCGCCCAAGATATTATTTCCTGTTTTTGACTTCATCGAAAAATATTAAAATAGAGTAGGTAAATGCTAAAAATGTTTTATTATATATCTTTTTACATTAATGTTGTATTATTAGTCGTTAGTTATTCAAATATTATCACTAAAATTCTTGTTTATGTCGCCCATTAGTCGTTAAGAGATGACGTTTTATGTTTTTGATGTAAATTTATATGCTTTTCCACGAATAAAGACATATGTATCTCTTGTTTGTATATAATATTTATCAATAAAGATATATATTTTTAATTTATTTCTCCAAAATTTCCTCGTACTAGTGTCTAAGATAATTTTTAACACTTAATATGTGATCGCCCGCCTTTACCCCACACATAGGGGGGAGATGGACCTTCTTTAACCAAAAAATAAATAGTTGGAGGAATGAAAATTTCTTGGTTCTACCATGCAATTTGACAATAGAGATATGCGAGATTCTAAATTACTTTTTTGTAAACTTTCTTTGGAGAATTGTAATTTTTATTAACAAAAAACAGCAAAAATCGTCCGACTTCGGCCCGAATGACTGTAACACACGGAATGTAAAAACATCTCGTAGCCTAAAGCACACCTATGCAAGCACTGTTGTGGTTATATGAATTCGTAAGTGTACAGTAGATAAGCAAGTCCAAATGGAAAATTTATCAATACATCTCAGCATCCCCTCGGATCCCTAGTTCTAGGATCGCTTGCAGGGACCACAGGACAAGTATCAGGAAACTTTTCGAGTGGGCAACATGGGTCTCTAGAGGGCGCTAAATATATTTGTACATACCCTATAGATTTAAACTGAAACTGGTTTTTAGTAAATTTTGTGCGACTGTATATGATGATTCACAAAAAAATATTTTAACCCAGGGCACCAGTTTTACATACTCGACCTAACCATCAACGTGTTAATGATTATCCTTTACCCCATTCAAGCAGCAGCTTGTTTTTTTTATAGAAGTTTTCTTGTGTGTGTTGGTTGGCAAAAGTATACAAATCTATATTTAAAAAAATTCGTAAAGTGAGTTAACTCCAAATTAAGAGAACGTATACGCCGTCTGATAATATTACTGCGAAGGGTATAGAAATGTTCCACTAACCTTTCATTAAATATTTGCAATTTAAAAAATAAAATTGCTGGTACAGCTGACTTCGGAAGCAGTTGCGTCAGACTTTAGAAAACAAGCGGTGAAATAAGAATATTTTGCTCTCGGTTAATTACTAGTTGTTAGTTGTTCTAAGTATATCGTGATTTTTAGTCGTATTTATAGAAACATTGAGCATACAATAATAATGCTAGAACCACACCACTTCCTTATTACTTTTTCATTAAGCATTACGAACCGTATTCTGTCACTTTTGATATTTAAAGGTATGGATGCCCACCAGTTAATCCATTTTAACATAATTATGCTTTAAATTCTAAATTAGTTTAAGCTATTAATTAATCACCCTACGTATTTAATTCAGTTTAGGCGTTGTTTGAACCAGATATGTACTGTCTGAAAGTTTAGTTCCTAACATCATTATTTAAATTCAAGGAGTTTATAAAATATCCTGACACCCTTTAGTATAACTCTATTATTCCCTGAAAGTTATTGATCAGACAATAAAGTAAACGTAAAATAATAAATAGTTGATTCTGTAATTAGAAGTAGTACTCAAATATACAAAAAAGATTTCATAAAATAGGACACCAATAAAAATTCAGATAAACTATGGAAAGTATATTTATTGTACGTCAGAATATACATATTTTAAAGGTAAAAGTTTTGAAAAGACAAAGGATGGACAAAGTTGCATTACTTTACATTATCATGGAATATCAGCCATCGTTGCATCATCATGTACTAAAACCACTAGAAACCGAAATCTTTACAACCTTTGCAAGAAAGAGGAGCTCAGAAGTTAATCTAAGCAGGTTCAGATTCAATTTACCAATTGAGCATGCAAGTCTATTATGGTTTGAAAATGATAAACATTAAACATCGCAAATGGAGAGTAACACATCAATTTCTGAGCTCCAATTTAGAAAAACATGTTATACGGTATTCGGTGCGGACAAGAAAGAAAAGTAAAAAAAGGAGTCCAAAGAAAGCCGTGCTAGTTAAAAGTCGCAGGGCGGAGTAGGCTACAAAGAAAGAAAAAAGAAGAAAACTCGAGATTGGAATTTTATTTACAAAACCTTTAATTAAGAAGCATGTTATAAAAAGGAAAATCAAACCGCGAAAAAAACAATATTTATCCAGCATATCAGTTCAGAGAAATCTTCGCAAAAATTTTTCGTACACTCTTTAACTGCCTCAAACTAATCTTTAACCGCAAGCGTAATATTTACATCAAACAAAATTGAACAAAACAACAAAACAATATATAGTGGATTATTTTCAGTCACTTGTTTATTACAATTTTTAAATTTTTAACATTTCCTTATATTAAAAATTGCCATAAAAAATATATTTATTTACCTAGTGTACACGAGCACTTCTTAACATTAATTCCTGATAAGTAAACACAAAAAATAATATAATTGTAGACAACAGCAATAAAAGGAAAAAGAATCCTTCTCTGGCCGAAATGCATTTCGTAGCAAATGTAATAAAAAATTATTCGGTTATAACGTCACACTTCAACACTAGTGCAGCTCTAAATCTTTTATACAGAAAATTTTATCGACCGTAAATGTTAGTTTTATTATATAATTCATCCTCAACCAGAAACAGCTACCGCTCTAACATATTTCGAGGACTTAAACAAAGTAAGTTCAATTTCCACACCGGAACAACTCAGATTGTGCGATGAATTATCTTAAAAACCTAAAGAAAAAAAGCAAAATCCAATTTTTTACGAGAGAAGCCATCAGAACGATGTTAAAAAAGAACAGCAAGCCGTACTGGTTGGAATGACATTCCTGCTTTAAGTTTATCAAAGCGTGTTCTGAAGGTTCTGTTAATTCACGGTTTGGGTACAACTTTTTATAGTCGCCATCTGCTGGATCAGATTTTGCACTATAATTTAGAAATTGACAAAATGCACTAGAACGTTCCATTATAAAGCATATTACTTAGTAGTAATTTTAAATGAAGCAAAATTCATTTTAGAACCGCTTGAGTGAATATGAAAATATTACCACACAAATGTACTTACTTAAACCAAAATGTGTTAAGTGTTCACTTTTAGGTATTAGAATTACCATCTGTGGAAGTAAGTAAGAAAACAAATACAATAGTCTAATGATGTTTACGGTCTTACGTCTCTGTTTCACTAAAGGCATCCCACTGATTGAAATCTTACCTTATTAAAGGAGATAGCATATTTCTAATTTTACACATACGAAACTATTTCATAAAATGGAGTCATCCAAGATAGTTGGTTTTATTCTAACAAGCGAAACTATAATCGATAATACAAAAATTCGGTTAACCTCTGTGGATAAACCAGTTGTAGTTCTTCAAAACAACACAAAAGTTCATCAACCCTATGGAGATCTTAAGTACCCGTAGGTTGTGTTGCCTAACCTTTAGCATAAAATTACTGACATTCAATATAACAATTAATAATTCATCTTCAATACGGTGTAAAGGTAAAGAAGCGGAAATACTTAATGAATCAAAATATGTGTTCGTAACCAAACTTGTAGAAAAACACTACATACCTCATGTAATATTTCTGAAAGCAAATATTCTAATAATGAAATACCACATTTAAACAGTATGTCAAACTAAATTAGATTGAAGTATTCTAAATTAGATCTGTATACCCTGATAATATCCTACTGAGTGATGAATATTTAATCGTTTAACTTGAGAAGGCGGTTGAAATTGTTAACGAATACTCAAAAGACCCTGAAAAAAAAGTAAGAAATGTAAAATTTCATTACGATGAACGAAAATATTCGCGCGTAGGAAGTACAAGTAACAAACATTGCAAACAAATTTTTTCTAATCGATGTAACCAGTAACATTATGTTGAGCAACGTTGCTTCTGACAGTCTATTTCTTTTCTGTAGAATCAAAAGCGGGTAAACGATTAATAATGAATTCTAAAACTCTAAACCGTTGTTAAAGTTGGTTCTATATAGAATGGAACAGAAACCTCCTCAATTACGGATGGATATAGTAGGAAATGTGGCGTGAGTAGAGTGTAAGATGGCTTTATGCAGTTCTCGGTTGAGTCCACTCCCAGTAACATTTTATCGGCTACTGGTTTACTTATTTTGACGTCGTTAATGCTACAAATTATGGTGGATTTATACCTTATATACTCAAGTATAAACGCTATCTCAATATAACATTAATTTAATTTCGGAGCACCAAATGTACTTGCAGGTTATACACGAACGTTCATTTGAGGATTAAATTCGACTTATAAATTACGTCGGTTCTAGTAAGATCAGAAAATGTTGATTGTTAGTCGTCAACCAACTAAACAAGTCGAAAGCGTATTTAACTAGTAGACCGTAATTGTGAGGTTTTGAACGTCGTCAGATAAACGTTGATAGTTGTATAATTTTAATTGCCAAATTTTTAACGTTTAGGCGGTTCCGTGGCGTAGTTGGTAAGTATGTGACTACTATACCCAAAATCCCGCTTAAAAAATGCTCGGCCAGCATTTTCAAAAAAATACACCCTCGTTCGGATGATAGGTAAAATGAAGGTCCCGTGTGTAGGTGTTGTCACTCACGATAGAAATCCCTATCTGGCTTGGAACAGCAAGGATTCGGCAAAATTGAAAATTTTCCAGATAAAATAATCGCTTCCTGGCCAATGTACCTTCGGGCGGAGCATTGGAAAAATTTAAATGTAGTGTGTACAATTATTCTTGCTAGCTATCTTATTAATAAAGCCACTGCAATAGTGCAGAAAATTGATAATAAGACAAAATATCCTTTTACAAACAATTAATACATCTACAACAGCTTTGTCTTACGAACATTATCATAAATATAACCTTGATAAAAAATATAATCTTCTCTCAACCCAAATCCTATATACTAAAAATGTAGCCCAAAATCTCTTTTAAATTTAGGTTTATTACTTACTTGTTCTACTCACAAATCATAATCTCGTAATTATCATTTATTAACAACTACATAAAAAATCTTCCTTAATATGTACAAAATTTAACTCACTAAGTCATAGAATTTAATATCCTCCCCGTTAAAAACCGTATTAAACTATCCGAATTCTTCTAGGTCAAATAATCGCCTTGTATAACGGCAAACTTCTGTATCGTAGGCTTGCCAATTCTTTATAGAATTGAATTATATTGACCTTTACACACACTCTACTCTGAATTCAAAAGACTTGCACACAGAAAAATCTTATCACACAACTTAATTAATCGATTGGTATAAGTCCTTTTTGAAGTTTAAACAAAATATAGTTATTTTACCGTTACAGATCTACTTGTTTTTGCATTTTCTGGAACATAATTGCCAACCCATGCTCCAAAATCGTTGAAATCGTTTTATAATTCGACTTTTTCATTGAAACTGATCCATGTGGCACAAAACAAACCACCCAAATCATACATGCTATATTCCAATTAAGAAGACTCTAACTTGCAGTAGTTGAATTATTTTTAATTAGCTATCTTCCATTTTGCAAAAGTTGCAGGTACCTCAAATGATCTACTCACTTCTAGGTATCAAAAGCATTTGCAAGTCGGCTATCAAGTAACAATGCTCTTAAAACCATTTTCAAAATCGTTTATCTTGCATAATATACAAAAAACTTTCACTACTAAATACTGTACATTTAACGTATTGTTTTATGTAATCTCATCTATAGTATGTTAATATCACAGTTTCAATTAAAATTAATCACTGTTCTCAATATTCATAGGCGTTATAAAGGCGAGCCTCTTCTGACGTAACCAGTTTTAGATGTTCCAGCTGTTTTCTGAACTTTTGAATTGGCTTGTTCTAGAGGGAGTGTCATCTTACGTGTGTCTAGAGGATTCGTAATGTTTAAGTTCATTCTTTTATTACTGCTTCAGGCCATTCGTCCCTTTACATTTGCTTATCCAACCATCGAGTTCTTAAATTTATCGATTATCGAGCTTTTGTTATTGCTTCCGGCTATTCACGCCGTTTACTTATTTTATTAATATTCGAAACTTTGTTGGTCAATTAACTATTCTTTTTCCTGCGTTAGTAGCTATTCGCCCTAATTCGAATTACTAACGCATTTTCGTTATGAAATTTACTATTCCTTTTAAAGTTATTGCGCTTTTCAAATAACGTAAATTCTTTTTCTATTACATATAAGTTAAATATTTATTCACGCGGTATTACATAAAATTGATACTGAATATAAATGTAAATCTCCTTTAGAGTATTTACGCATTTGAACACGATCAATTACTTTTGAAATTTTTTTAGTATATACGATATTACATATGATTAAGAACTTCTCTAATTTCAATGCGTTTATTATAGAATTTGGATACATATCTTTTGAAAAACGCTTATTTACGCGTAGAACATAATAAATAACGTAATTTTTATCTAAAACACGATTCTCTCGTCATTAAACTATGTAATCTTCAAGGCTTTTCTGCATTGATACATTTCAGTTCACGAATACGTTTTCTACACAGATAAATATCTACATAGTTGGGCTTTTTTTAAGCTTTCCTAAATTTTTTTCAAGATTACGATGTTGGGTGTTTATCCTATAATGCAATATGACCTTCTATGGCCCTTAATCACATCAATATACACAAATAGATTTGGAAGTTGGGTATCTGTTACTAGGCGCCTGATCCAACGCCTCGGTTAATATATATTTATGTGATTTATATGTAATATGAACCATTAAAGTACGCCACGATCTGTCGGCACTGGTAAGGTAATGGTACTTACCGTAATTGCTAGGTTTTTGAACGACGTCGTATCAATTATGGTAGTAGTACAATTTTATTTACAAAATTCTTGACTCCAAATAAATAAACTTTGCTTTGGTTATGTGTTTTATGCATATACAAATAAATTTGGAAAAGTTGCGTATTGGTCAGTGGGCACCAGATGCTACGCCTGAATTAATAAATATTCCTGTGATGTACATGTAATATAAACCATTGAAATATATAGGATATGTAGGTACCAGTTGAACCGCATCACAACTATCGGCAATAAGCATTTTTTGGTATGCGCCGAAGCGAATGCAAACTCTACGCTTTAGTGCAACAAAGACATTGACGAAATTAGAGCAATATGGGAAGGTTCCAGCTTATTCATCACCTAAATATCCTAAAATCTCCATCACACATGCCCGCCTTATACCGTAAATCAAACATTGACCTAATTTCACCCACATATTTTAGTGGACAACCTCTTACACCATCCAAGCCAGTGACCACAACCCTATCACTTTCTACACACACTCAAATCAACCGCCAAGACAATTTTTTAAACCTACCTCCACTCAACACTCGAACTAGGATCTTTACCTCGGAGCACTATCCAAACTGACTGTCATCCTTCCTTGCATTACATACACGAATACTGACCCTGACACATTGACTACACTCATAATTAACAACATGCACCCTGCTGCCAACCAAACCATACTGCACATCCACATGTACACCAAAGCTATGCAATAGCAGTCGCTAGAATTGTCACGGGCAAAACTATCCCTGTCAAATGCAAGGCACAGATTGCAAAAAGCGAGAAGAGCTAGAACAAACGCCACCCTGATAGCAACAATATCAGCCGAATACTCGAAAAAAGAAGACAGTTTAAAGAAATGATAGATGCAGCCAAAAAATATCATTACTCCCCAATTTTAACAGACCCTTACATTGAACCACTGAAAATTATACCGTAGGTAAGTGAAATCCAAACCTCTGCAAAACCTAATTTCTCCTCTAGCACATAACCTTTCATCTTCCGTGACACATTTTTCATTCTCCTAGAGGCTGTCAATTCTTCTGATGTCTACGACGTCCCATCACTTCTTCACCACCTCCTAACCGATAACTGCTTTACACCCTTGTAAATGACCCAGATACAGATAAAGAATTAACTGCTTTAGATTCCCTGATAACTAAATCAAACATGCACAAAACTCCAGGTGCAAACCAAATAACCAACCTTATCTTACAAAAGTCCTTGCCAATGATACGAGAATCGGTCCTCATCTTGTTTAAGAAATGCCTAACATCAAAGTACGTTCTCAAACTGCCTGAAAACAAAGTCTATCACATTCATCTTAACATCCACAACCACCCGAAGATCCCAAATCCTACCATCCGATTACTCTATTATCCACATTAGGTAAGCTTCTTGAAACAATCATCCTTTAAAATATCCCATCCCGCACACACCAACATTCACATCTCTCGCCAAAGCAGCATGGCTTCAGAAAAGGACACACTGCAGAACACTCCATCTATTCCCTTATATTCACGACCAAATCGTTCTAATTAAAATACATACTAGCAGTCTTTATTGACTTCCGCTCTGCCTTTGACCTCTTTTGGTGGCCAAACATTCTAAATCAACTCAAACAAAACATTTTTCCATTTAACACATCCCAGATCATAAAGTCCTACCTGATCCTCGATCAGTCACTTTGAAAACCAAGTAACACACTGCTGCCAAACCCGTTAACCAATGATGTCCGCAAGTCTCTCGTTTTCCACCCACTTTACAACTTAGTCCAAAATTCTCTGGTCGATATCGATATCACCAACATATCCATCTTTGCATATGCCGATGATCTTGCTTTCCTCATCGACGAAAACTGCCGCTCCCCTTTAGAATATACTGCTTCCACCCTCATAAACAAAATCGAATCCTAGTACTTCCTCAACTGGCAACCTATCTCACCATCCAAACCCAAAATGCTACTTGTCAAAAGTTCCCTCGATCTACGTACAAGCCAAACAATCCTTATAATAGGCGCCCATCTAACAATTTTGCACCCTGCAGCTTATCTAAGGCTACACATTAACACCCGCTTAAAATTCCACACTCACTTTTCCAAACTCTGCGCCAAAATAGAAATTATACGTAATATCCTCAATCGGTCCCTTCCTCGTTCCATCAAATTATTCAAATCCACCGGCAGAATAATTCTTCTCCACATAGTAATCTACAAAAATTAGGTACGTCTTAGACATTTGGTTTTCTTTAACCAAGCCAAGATCCCGGGTTCTAGTCCCGACGCGCACTGCATAAAAAATATTTGGCGAGCATTCTTCAGAAAAAAAGCACGCACTGGTTCGGATGAGAGGTAAAATGTAGGTCCGGTGTGTAAGTGTTGTCACGCGCGTTAAAGATCCTTACCTTGCTTGTGAAAGCAAGGTATCGGCAAAATTCAAAATTTTCAAATAGAAAACTCACTTGTTGGCCAATGTAGTACCTTAAAGTAAAGAATTGTAAAAATCATATGTAGGAGTTTCCTCTAGCCACCACCTCGTATCAACTTTCACTAAATCCCATTATTTAACTATTCCTCTTATATTTCTCGAGAGCCTATCGCACCACCTTCACAGTCTACCCATATGCACAACTTTTGATTCTGATTCTAGACATCTTCTTACTCTCCGTTGTCCAGTAATGCAACCTTAAATTCTAACGCCACATTTACCTGCACGACAGAAGCCTTAGCTATGACAAATACCACACCCAACTACTTACAGACACCAAATGCCTAATACATAACTCTACAATCTACATATAGCAGGAGCACTGTAGCCTATCCAACTCCGGTAGACACACTTTCGAAATATTTCCGTCCATATCAAACATCCTTAACATTTTCCTCCATTTATCAGCACAACAATCCACTTTCTGAACGGCCACGGAATCTTCCAAACCAAATTACCTTGCTTTAACTCCATTCTGTCCGTGAGCTATGTTATCCGATCCGAAACTCCTGCACATCTCATATACCCATATTCAAACACAGTCCATCTCCAAGTTCACTTCGGAACATCAATTGACCACGATCCCTATACCCCTCTCCCAAATATTACCTTCTTAGTCTCAAACTACACAAAGGAACTTATCACCTTCCTTAGGAAAGTCCTGCCCGCTAAATCTCACACCTGAATCAACTAGATTGGTGCATAATGCATAATAATCGTGATCCATATTGTCCACGTGGCTCCATCAAACAAGTAACACAACACTAATATATCGAGCAACGACAAAAACCTTTTGATAAAAATGGTTGCGGCAGCTATTAATTGAACATGCTAGATTCTGTGCAGCTTAAGTAGTAAACCAATGGAGTTACTCTCTAAACCACACTCATTTAAGTATGACAACTGATATTTATTTAATAAGGTCATTCTATCTTTTGAGAATTTTATAATAATTGTTGTTTAATTGGATGGAAACAATTTAGTTAACTGAGGAACTGTTGTAGTGTATGCCTAAAAGTGTGCGGCGTATTTTTAGACGGAGTACAATTGGATCACTTATCCGACTGATACTACAAACCTGCTGAGCAATATGATAGAATAGCGAAAGAGAAATAGTTGAACGGCGTTATACTTCTAGAGTCGCCTTATTGGAGCAATTGCTAGAACCGTTAGCACAATGGATTAACAAACACTCATTTCATAATGAACCCCAATATAACCTTTTTCAAATACTAGTGATCGGGTCCATATGTAGCGTTTTTGAGGACAATATGGATAGATCCGTGATAAATCATGAACTTATCTTCAGATCTCCTGAGCGGACCCCAATAAAATTTTTGTTTACATTTTAATGAAGGACATTGCTTATTATAAAAAGTTAAGACATGAGGCGCTCCAGTTAAACAGATTTTGGACGCTGCTGTAGTATTTAAAGACAGAGATATAGATGCGTCTCGAACGTTTGCCAATCGGTTAAAAATACTGCTTCTTGTATTGTTATGAAACGCTTATTGGCCATAAAAGCGCATGTAACTCTTATTTTGAAATGAATTTAATATTTACATCACCTCCTTTCTTAAGATAATGCTTGCTCAGCGATGTCAAAACTAACTTAATCACCTTCTTTCTTTACCCACATTCTTCTATAAAGTTACGCGTTTCACGTTCTACGGGAGCAGGTAGCTAGATAATCTGCTTCCACAGCAAGCGTTTGTTCAACTTCTTTAGATGGTGTGACCGTACATATTGATAAACTTACATACGAGACGAATCTAACACATCAAGGGAGATGAAAAGTTGGCGGAGAAACTAAATTGGGTAACTACATTTTGTAGCACATAAAATGTTTCAGCACAAGTGAATTGCAATGGAGCATTTCCAGAAACACTACACCTGCAACTGGTCTTCCTTCAAGTAGCATTTTATTACCCCAATCATTATCGGCAGCCGAATTAAGGTCTAATGATGTAATTTTGCAGTACTACTTATACAATGGTATTGCTAACAAATGTAAATGAGCAAAACGGAAGTATAATATTCAGTAGCACGACCACCCACATTAAGTTGAATTTTACAGCAACTGCAAGTTTTTTAACTATGTGATATAATCTATCAAGGAAGCAATTAATTGTGTATGGTACAACATACTATATAAATTTTAAGAAACCCTTCACCACCTAATTAGCTCTATTTTATGTCATGGTGAAGTTACATGCCCAATTTGTGTCTGCTACTATGTCAGTGGCAGGAATATATCTATGCAAAGCTTCCTTAAACAGTAACGAATTTGCATTGCCTTAAGCGAAACCCCTGTTTTTAGTACGCACATTTACAATTATCTAAGAAATATTAAATTTGTAGTAGAAGAGAGCAAGTCTAGTATAATTGAACTAGTACACACTTAATATTTTGTTTATTACCATAAACTAGTTCTGCAAGGCATGCGATTCGACGTATTACATTATGATTAAATCTTATGAAAAAATTCATGTGTGCGCCATCCGGAATTACCATGAGCACTATATAATATAAACTAATTGCTTTGTAATGGCTATGCAAATACCAGTTCGATTTGTATAGGTAAATACAATGTATATACATATACATCTCATGTAATTGGTTTAATTTTAACTACAGATTGCAGAGAAAGTTTTGCTATGTATATATATATATATATATATATTTTAATGATAGGGTGGTAGTATTTTGGGTATGAAGTCCAAGGAATAAAAGTTGGTTTGAAATTCAAAAGTTTATTTTATTTTCTTAACGTTTCGGCGATCCTTTTCGCCTTTATCAAAAGAATCTACAAATGGAAGCGTTGTAAATTAAAGCTAACATTGAATATGAATAAATCACTTACCGTATAGAATTCAGATTGTCAAATAATTTGTTTTTTGAAAATGACAGATGATTATGTTGACTAACATGATAATTAAAATAGATTCAAATAGAACTTGAAAGAAAATCTCTTAAAATATTGTATGTTAAAAGTCGAGACGTTGAGAGGCCGGCATGGTTGAAGATAATGACGTAGGAGTGTTTCATGAATATGAGAACAATATTGGTGTAATCTTCAGATGGAGTTAATGTCTTGTTTTGGATTTGAAGTGATTTGAGTTGTATAGGGTGGAATATAATCTGTGTGAGTCTTCTACATCTTGTTTGTTGTTTAAACATTTTTGTTCTTTATTGATGCGGTAAGATTCTAAAAAGATTCTTGTTTTATAATATAATATAATTATAATATACAACTCAAATCACTTCAAATCCAAAACAAGACATTAACTCCATCTGAAGATTACACCAATATTGTTCTCATATTCATGAAACACTCCTACGTCATTATCTTCAACCATGCCGGCCTCTCATCGTCTCGACTTTTAACATACAATATTTTAAGAGATTTTCTTTCAAGTTCTATTTGAATCTATTTTAATTATCATGTTAGTCAACATAATCATCTGTCATTTTCAAAAAAAATTATTTGACAATCATGAATTCTATACGGTGAGTGATTTATTCATATTCAATGTTAGGTTTAATTTACAACGCTTCCATTTGTAGATTCTTGTGATAAAGGCGAAAAGGATCGCCGAAACGTTAAGAAAATAAAAATAAACTTTTGAATTTCAACCTTATCATTAAAATATTTATGCTGACCAGTCCATTATTGATGAATATATATATATATATATATATATATATATATATATATATATCAATTATTAAGATGAAATAATAACTTAGACTTTTATGCAAAGTCCAAATGATCATTTCAAATCCAGCTAGTAATTGAAAGAAAGAAAATATAAGGTCTTGGACAGGATTTGAACCTGCATCTCAGTTTTGCCGGAACTGTGCGTTAACCAATTACGCCACCGAGACCAATGACTATAATTGAAAAAATTACAAATCCAAATCGTATACAGAACCATATATAGACCTAACTTTCAATTACGTTTAGCATTTTTGTCAATCATATCTAACATTGTCAAGTTTTTGACTTATGTCAGATATAGACAGGAAGCAACGCTCAATATTACGGCTATAAGTCAAGTATTATATATAAATATTTTAGGTAGTTTTTTTACACAAGGTAAGTTGATAAATACTAACGTATTACAATTATTAAGATGAAATAATAACTTAGGCTTTTATGCAAAGCCCAAGTGATCATTTCAAATCGAGCTAGTAATTGAAAGAAGAAAAATATAAGGCCTTGGACAGGATTTGAACCTGCATCTCAGTTTTACCGGAACATGTACAAATAATAATTAATATTTAATTAGGATTCACTAAAAATTAAAGGGTAGAAGTCAATGCAATTCATTATTATTTTAATTGGAGTTAATTGAACCATTAGTAATATATAATATGCATAAAAACTTCTAAAAACCCAATAATATTCAAATCGTAGAAGTGTTATTTAAAGGATTACGATTGAACACCTGCGTATTTTTAAATGTCAAATTCTAATAAATTCGAGCTGATAAACATGCAGATTCTGCGTACATTGCAAACGGTCGGATAAACCGTAGCTTATATTAACGGGAAGGTTAGTTGAGCGGTTATTTAACTCAAATAAGAATACACGTGGATCGAAATAACCGATAGTAAAGAATATCGATTTGTACCACTCAGACCGGGGTAGAAAGAGACGGATGAAATGCGCAAGGCAGAGACACGGATAATAAAAGGCGTGATTTGAGCAACGTCACGAGGAAACTATTGGTTGAAATAAGTTGCAGATATGAAAGGTAAAAACACAACAATTTCTATACAAAATTAATTAGTTGTTCTCGGACGTGTTTGCGAGCCGTGTGAAAATTTTTAGATTTTCAACTTGGACGTGTGCAAATTTTGTAGAACCGCGTGCTGGACTGTCGAAAAAGGAACATAGAATGCGAAATTCTAAAAATTGTCCGTTGAGGGACAAATCCGACGTGCAAGCAAGACCGTTATATAAACCCGGACTTAAAGGTGTTTTGCTCTCTTAGATTTTCGATTTTGATTCAATACTTTAAACAGTTTGCTCTTATATTTTGTGATTATTGAATACTTTAAAACAGTTTGCTCTTTACGTGCTACGATACAAGTTATTATGCATCAGTGCACTTAGAAAAGAAGATACAAGGTAATAAAGTCTAGTTATATTTGCGAGTATTACTGTACCAATTATCCAAATTTGTAACGATAAATGAATAAACAAAAGTAGGCAGTTTTGGGTATAGCGGGAAAGAATTATGAATTTCAGTGCTATTTTTCGGGGGTGTTAATAATCAAATGTTATTCGTAAACGTGATTGGATCCACAAAACAAGATTTAGATATATATAGATGCGTTCCTGAGAAGCCCAGAGACCTGTTAGACGAATGGTGGGGTAGAGAAATTTTAAAAGCGGTCAGAATCTAAAGCCGTAAACATAAACCAGCTGGAATGGTGGAATTAGCAAGGACGATGTGCATTCAAGCCACGAGTGCAGTAACCTTCAGGTAAATTATACTATTTTGTTCGAACTTTGATGTTTTGGTGTGTATTGAATATCTTTATAATTTGTTTGATAAAAAATGGACAGTAGTGAATTTGTATAAACAACAAATTTTAATTTTAAGATAAAATTTTCTTGTTTAAGCAGAAAGGAGTATTTAGCAGTTTATGTTTTGATTATGATGAAAATTTGGGTCTGTCTTTGAGCTCAATTAGACTAACCTGTTTAATTAACGTAAAGGGGTGGAAGATGCTCCCTTTTATTCAAACTTAGGTATGCACATATTGTAACTTAATTAGTATGCATCCTACCAGGACTTTAATTCTGGATGCAAATTAAAATGATGACAAATTTAAACTTGAAATTTTATGATACTGATATTTATGCTGAAATTTAATTTTGAAATTTTAATGTATTATGAATATTGATGTAAATATAGTTAACGTTGATGTTTGTGGTAGGAATGTGTTTTTTTTTTTTATGAATGAGGATGAAAGTTTTAACTAGGTGAGCAGCCGAGGCGGAAAGAGTAAAGAAGCGATTATCAGAAGAGATTCAATAGACAGGGCAAGAATCACAGCAAATCTTGACGGCCCAATGTTGGTGCTCGAATGTTTTTTTTTACTCTGGTGAGGCTTTTTGCAGGTATCGCAGCAATATATATATATATATATATATATATATATATATACTATCGTATTACAGTGAATAAGATGAAATAATAATTTAGACCTTTATGCAAAACCCAAATGATCATTTCAAATCGAGCTAGTAATTGAAAGATGGAAAATTATTATTTTATCTTATTTGTTGTAATACGAAAGTATTTATCAACATACCTTGTGTAATTAACTACCGAAAATATTTATATATTCTGTGATATTCTCCTTTGAATGCGGGAACTGGGTACTTTCAACAAAAAAATTCTAGTCCCACAGATTGGGCGTCATAAACGGCTGTGATCCTCTTTTCGCCTCGGCTGCTCACCTAATGTTATAAACCTCGTCATTCATAAAAAAAAAAAACAACACATTCCTACCAAAAACATCAACGTTAACTCTATTTACATCAATATTCAGAATACATTAAAATTTCAAAATTAAAACTCAGCATAAATTTCAGTTTTAAAAAGAATTTCAAGATTAATTTTATTATCATTTTAATGTGCATCCAAAATTAAAGTCCTTGTTGGATGCCTACTAATTAATATAACAATATAAGCAGACCGGAGTCTGAGTATAAAGGAGCATCTACCACCCCTTTACGTTAATTAACCAGGTTCGTCTAATTGAGCTCAAAGACATACCCAAATTTTCATCATATTACCGAACATCAAAACTAAATACTCCTTTCTACTTCAACAAGCAAATTTCATCTTAAAATTAAAATTTTATGGTTAGTACAATTTCACTAATGTCCATTTAAAGTAAATCAATTATAAAGTTATTCAACACACACAAAATGTCAAACAAAATAGTATAATTTACCTGAAGGTTACTGTCCTCGTAGCTTCAAAGTACATCGTCCCTTTAGTTAATCACACCATTCCACAGGATTATATTTACGGCTTCTAATTCTCAACGCTTTTAAAATTTTCTCCATCAACATTTATTTAAAGTTGTTGCTGGGCTTTTCCGGAACTCATCTATGTATATCTGACCCTTGTTTCGTGGATCCAGACACGTATTTGAACCATTTAATTATTAACACCCCCGAAAAATAGCAAATAACTTCATACTTCTTTCACCAATATACGCCAAAACTGCCTACTTTTGTGTATACATTTGTCGTTGTAAATTTTGCTAATTGGTACAGTGAAACTAAATTTTATTACCTTGTATCTAAGTGCACTGAAGTACATTCATGTTAGCACGTAAATAACCAACTATTTTGAATCACTAAAATATACGAGCAAAATTTTAAATTATTTTCTCAAACTAAAATGCACTGTTTAACATCTTCAATCAAGTCGCGGATGTAAGAGCTTTTAACGCATCGAATAGTCAAAAGTCTAAGAGTCTAAGAGAGCTTGTTTATATTCATCTCGGTATATATAGCAAAAAGCCGGCACGTCGCTTTTGTCCTCAAAACGGGTAATTCTAAAGAATTCCTCATTCTATGTTCCCAGTCTGCCGCTCGCGCGTCGATTTTACGAATTTTCACTCGTCCCATTTAAATCTCAGAAATTTCAACACACGGCACGCAAGCATGTCCGAGAAATAACTAATTGACTTTTATACCGAAATTGTTGTTTCTACCTCTGATATTTGCATCCTATTTTCAACCAATTGTGACCCTCGTGACGTTGCTTAAATCCCGCCTTTTACTATATGTGTCTTTGCTTGACGCATTTTCTCTTTCCTTTTCTAAGCTGTTCGTAATGGTGCAAATTGATATTCTTTATTATCGATTATATTTTAGTCCATGTGGACTGTTATCTGGGTTTAATAACCCCGTATCGCACATTCTCGTGAATATTAAGCCCCGGTTTCTCCAAGATTCTTTGAAACTATTTGTTATCTGCAAACTTTTCACCGTATGTGACATTTAAACTACGCAGGTGTTCAACATAATATTAATTCTCAGAGCTTTATTTTCTGGTATTATAATCTTGGGTTTTTACAAGTTTCTATAGATATTATCTGTTACTAACGGTTCAATTAACTTCAATTAAAATTAATACTCTTTAATTTTTAGTGCATCCTAATTAAATATTCAATTATTATCTGTACGTTTCGTTTAATACTCGTTGCCCAAACTTGAATCAATTAATATAAATCTTGCACGTAATTTCCATTTGATTCTTTACTTTGGAATAATTAAATTACACGTTGAGCATTTTAAAACTGCTTATTTTTATATAAAGCGTCTTGTAAATAATTTTAATCTCTTATTTTTAATAAAACGAATGAATTTTTATTCTCCACGGGTTTTTAATAAAGCGTATTATCTAATAAACTTCCTTATACACGGTGATTAAAATTATTTGATGTAATCCATTAATTTTCTACCCTGGTCTAAATATGAGTATTTTCCCCCTATTTGAATACAAACAATCCCACTTATTTGAATTCAAATATAAAGCATTTAGACAAAAAATTACAAAAAAATTGCCTATCTCTCTCTATCCTTATCTATCTAACTTACCTACTTTATCTCCAATTCAAAAAAAATATTTACACCTACCCTATATCCCTATCCTATTCCTAACTCTCACCTAATTCTATAAACTGAAATTATCCCTAACTTCATCCTACTTATCCCTCTAATCCTATATACATCCTATATACCTATCCTATTCCTAACCTTTAACTAATCTTCACTATACTTTACTTCATCCTACCTAATCCTATATACCTATCCTATTTCTAACTTTATTCCTAACTCTCCACTAATCTTATATGAAATATCTACACTTAATCTATCTTATTTTCTTCCTACCTTTACTCTTTATTCTCATCCTAAACCTATTCCTAACTATCTCCCATATTTATCCCATACCTAGCTTTATTTTCAATACACACCTACTTCTACTCTTCTATATACACCTATTCTATCCCTATCCTATTTAAATCTAACTCTCTTCTTGACCCTCCAAGTCTTTCTTCTCACCATCCTAATACTCTTCATCCCTATTTCTCCCCCTTCTATATCTACACTTAACATCTCTATTATCTCACATACAATAAACTTATCATCCCTCTTATCCTGACTCTTAAATATTACTTCTTCTTCAGTCCCTACACTTGTTTGTTTCTCATTTATTCTTGTTTCCCTTTCTGCCGACAAACCAAACGATACTACTTTACAATTATCGATTTTTCCCTCTATGGAAAACCCTACGTACCTTCTAGAATTTTTGTGTAATGGAATCCGCCAGAATGAATCCCTTAAATCTACTTTATTAAAACAAACTTGCCATCTTTACTTAATTTCGCCTTCACCTGCTCCTGATATGCTGCTTCTACCCCACTACTTCTGCATGTTTTTGTATTAAAGCTTGAACCTCTACTTTCCTTTCCTCTGGACATCTTATCGTGTTGATCTGTTTACCTTCATCATCTTCTACCTCTACTACATTAATACTAAACCCAGTGTCATCCTCTGTGACTTCATAACTGCCCTTCCATGGCACTACCCTATCCTTAATCCTTATTACCTTCCTTTCCATATCTATCAAAACCCCTAACTTCATCATACAGTCAACACCTAAAATGCTCTGAAACTTCAGTCCAGGTACAATTACAAACTCCTGTTCACAGCTTAAACCTCCTATATCTATCCTAAGCACCACAACACTATTTACTACAGCAAACTTCTTTTTATTTGAGCTACTAAATGGCTACGCTTTATAGGCATAATTCTATCACAAACCTTATCCCTAATTTTGCTGACGAATTCCTCCGATATTAAACTCGCCTCTGCCCCTGTATCAAGTAATACTTCTACATTATTCTCAAAATTTCTAAATTAATAATTGGCAAACATAATTTTTCCTCAGTTTCTGGCTCTACTTCCTCCTCAATTTTGAAAAATTCACGTGGATGTTCATATACATTTACACAGAAATCTAGTGGTCTGTCACGTTCTAAAAATCCTGTCTCATCCTGTTTTCCGTGCTTGGTCCTGGTTGTCCTTCTACAACCTGTGCGTACGTCCTCCTCGTGTTAATATCCGTGTCCCTGTCTCTATTCGGCGTGCTGGTCACAGTCCTGTTTACCTCCGGTAAACTGTTCTGTCGCGTAACTAGGTCTTGGCGTCGGTCCCCTAGTCGCACTATTGCTCCTGTATTCCTGTCCTCGTCGTTCGCAATTCGGTCGAAAATTTCTGTTGTAGTCAGGCCGTCTCGGATAATTCGGTGTCCTGTTGTCAAACCTAACTGTGTTAACGTTTCGTTCTCGTATCTCTCTTGTCCGTCCAACACATACATCGTCATATCTCTGTAAGTTATTCCAAAACGTCTCCCGTTCTGTGATGTTTTGTAAGGCCACGTGTTGTCTAATTTCCAGTTCAAAATGTCGTGATAGGTACTTGATTATCTGTCTGTCCGTCAATGGTGGATTCAGTTGTTTGGCCACACTGTATTTGCGGATGGCATATTGCTCCCTAGAACCTGCAAACTCTCCCTTAAATTTTCCTGTAATCAAGTCGTCCCTAATCTGATCCTGTTTGTGATCACTCCAGTAATGTTGTAAAATTTGTTTTCAAAGTCCTGATACGTGTCTATGTCCTGTCCTACTAAATTGTACCATGCCTCCGCATTGTCCTTTAATAAAGCCTTTATCGTATTTAGTTTAGTCTGTTCGTCAAATAAATTTCCCACTAGATTTCTTACGCTATTAATAAAAATTTGTGGATTTACCCTGTTATCGCCATAAAACTTCATGTGTTGGTCCAATGATACTCCACCTGTAGAAAATCTGGGACCATCCCCCGTTAAATTTGACATGTTGTATTTGATACTACTAACTTCGCGTTCTACCCTGCCTAACTGATCCCTACATGAGTCCGTCACTTCAGTCATTTTATATTAATCTCTTCTTCACAAAATGCGTACTTCGGACCTTAAATGTCCCATTTCCTGTCGAAGACCTGTAATATCACGCTCATTTTATCAACCCTATTTTCAACTTCCCCATCTTTACGGTAAGACTATTTTTAAATTCTGAAACTTCTTGATTCGTCTTATCTATTTTCTGACTAATCTCCTCTAACTTCCTGTTCGATTCTTCACTCATTCGGTCAAATTTTCGATTTGAGTCCTCTCTCGCTCTATTCGATTCTTCCCTAGCTAATCGCATTTCCTCTAACATTCTCATCATTAACTCATTTCCTGTTTCTCCTGATTCCGTCCTCGACTGATCTCTACTGCCTCCAGCTTCTTCCATTTTCGAAATTTTCTCACACAATGCACTATCGTCACTTCCAATTTCCACTCCTTGACTCCTTAACCACTCTTTTCTCTGCATACGTTCTAATCACTCACACACACTCTAAAAATACTCTTAAATTTATACACAAACAGAAACTCTCTTCTCAGATCGCCAGTTTCCTGGAATAAAATAACAAAATTTTATTTGGAACTCGAGCCCTCACGTTGTGGTCGCCAAAATTTGCTGTGATATTCTACTGTGAATGCGGGAACAGTGTCCTTTCACAAAAAAAATTCTAGTCCCACAGATTGGGCGTCATAAACTGCTGTGATCCTCTTTTCGCCTCGGCTGCTCACCTAATGTTATAAACCTCCTCATTCATAAAAAAACAACACATTCCTACCAAAAACATCAACGTTAACTCTATTTACATCAATATTCAGAATACATTAAAATTTCAAAATTAAAACTCAGCATAAATTTCAGTTTTAAAAGAATTTCAAGTTTAATTTTATTATCATTTTAATGTGCATCCAAAATTAAAGTCCTTGTTGGATGCCTACTAATTAATATAACAATATAAGCAGACCGGAGTCTGAGTATAAAGGAGCATCTACCACCCCTTTACGTTAATTAACCAGGTTCGTCTAATTGAGCTCAAAGACATACCCAAATTTTCATCATATTACCGAACATCAAAACTAAATACCCTTTCTACTTCAACAAGCAAATTTCATCTTAAAATTAAAATTTTATGGTTAGTACAATTTCACTAATGTCCATTTAAAGTAAATCAATTATAAAGTTATTCAACACACACAAAATGTCAAACAAAATAGTATAATTTACCTGAAGGTCACCGTCCTCGTAGCTTCAAAGTACATCGTCCCTTTAGTTAATCACACCATTCCAACAGGATTATATTTACGGCTTCTAATTCTCAACGCTTTTAAAATTTTCTCCATCAACATTTATTTAAAGTTGTTGCTGGGCTTTTCCGGAACTCATCTATGTATATCTGACCCTTGTTTCGTGGATCCAGACACGTATTTGAACCATTTAATTATTAACACCCCCGAAAAATAGCAAATAACTTCATACTTCTTTCACCAATATACGCCAAAACTGCCTACTTTTGTGTATACATTTGTCGTTGTAAATTTTGCTAATTGGTACAGTGAAACTAAATTTTATTACCTTGTATCTAAGTGCACTGAAGTACATTCATGTTAGCACGTAAATAACCAACTATTTTGAATCACTAAAATATACGAGCAAAATTTTAAATTATTTTCTCAAACTAAAATGCACTGTTTAACATCTTCAATCAAGTCGCGGATGTAAGAGCTTTTAACGCATCGAATAGTCAAAAGTCTAAGAGTCTAAGAGAGCTTGTTTATATTCATCTCGGTATATATAGCAAAAGCCGGCACGTCGCTTTTGTCCTCAAAACGGGTAATTCTAAAGAATTCCTCATTCTATGTTCCCAGTCTGCCGCTCGCGCGTCGATTTTACGAATTTTCACTCGTCCCATTTAAATCTCAGAAATTTCAACACACGGCACGCAAGCATGTCCGAGAAATAACTAATTGACTTTTATACCGAAATTGTTGTTTCTACCTCTGATATTTGCATCCTATTTTCAACCAATTGTGACCCTCGTGACGTTGCTTAAATCCCGCCTTTTACTATATGTGTCTTTGCTTGACGCATTTTCTCTTTCCTTTTCTAACCTGTTCGTATTGGTGCAAATTGATATTCTTTATTATCGATTATATTTTAGTCCATGTGGACTGTTATCTGGGTTTAATAACCCCGTATCGCACATTCTCGTGAATATTAAGCCCCGGTTTCTCCAAGATTCTTTGAAACTATTCGTTATCTGCAAACTTTTCACCGTATGTGACATTTAAACTACGCAGGTGTTCAACATAATATTAATTCTCAGAGCTTTATTTTCTGGTATTATAATCTTGGGTTTTTATAAGTTTCTATAGATATTATCTGTTACTAACGGTTCAATTAACTTCAATTAAAATTAATACTCTTTAATTTTTAGTGCATCCTAATTAAATATTCAATTATTATCTGTACGTTTCGTTTAATACTCGTTGCCCAAACTTGAATCAATTAATATAAATCTTGCACGTAATTTCCATTTGATTCTTTACTTTGGAATAATTAAATTACACGTTGAGCATTTTAAAACTGCTTATTTTTATATAAAGCGTCTTGTAAATAATTTTAATCTCTTATTTTTAATAAAACGAATGAATTTTTATTCTCCACGGGTTTTTAATAAAGCGTATTATCTAATAAACTTCCTTATACACGGTGATTAAAATTATTTGATGTAATCCATTAATTTTCTACCCTGGTCTAAATATGAGTAATATATATATATATATATATATATATATATATATATAACACTTCCTCTTTGCAGGTTTTTTTAGGTCTGTTGATAACACAAATTCCATATAAACCTTACAACACACACACACACATACACAATTACACACACACACACATTCACCTTTCACTCACACACACCTACATGCACATACACTCACCAACCAACACTGTCGTTAAAAACAAAATATAAACTTTTATCAAAAATTACATTTTACTTTCACTATTTACATAAATATTTATTTTATAAGAAATTTTAACTCCTTCCAAACACTGATGTCAATTTTAACCATCCTCACTGCAAGTTCTTGTTATCTTTGTTAATCATTTGTAAAACGTTAATACAGTTGTAGCCTGTGATCAGGCGGCTCCGTGGCGTAGTGGTATGTGTGTGACTACTACGCCCAAGGTCCCGGGTTCGAATCCCGACACGGTCCGCTTGATAAATGTTAGGCGAGCATTTTTCACAAAAATACACCCTCGTTCGGATGAGAGGTAAAATGGAGGTCCCGTGTGTGAGTGTTGTCACGCACGTTAAAGCTCCCTACCTTGCTTGGAACAGCAAGGGTTCGGCAAAATTCCAAATTTTCCAGGTAAAAAGAACTCGCTTCTGGCCAATGTAGTACCTTCGGGTGGAGCATTGGCAAATCAAATGTAATGTAGCCTGTGATCAAGCATAAAAAATATATGCGAAAATTTAGGCCATTAAAAAGAGTATTTATTTAAATCCAGCAGACCTAAAAAAACCTACAAAGAAGAAGTGTTATTCCTGCAAGGTCATTAAGCATTATAGTATATATATATATAATGCTATGACATTATGGTTATTTTATGGTATTCAAGGTCACATGGAATAAATACTTCATGTAAACATTATAAAAACTAAAGAAACTAAACATTTAAATCATAAAAAGTAAATAATTCGTTCATTATACAAAATCATATACAAATCACCCTGTATAAAATTACTAACTTGCTACAGTTCATTCAAAGAAGCACACTCAGTAATAACTTAACCACATTCATCAAGACAAATAATTGCCGACGCAACCCAATCTATTTTAAAACGTTAAAACATTTCTAAGCTCAAAATAAATACAAATTCGGCATATTTAAAGTAAAATAAACGTAAAATGAAATTTCTTTCAACCTAGATGCATTTGCGTAAGAAATATAAGTTAATAAAACGCATACAATTTACACCAGTTTGTATAGACAAACATTTAAAAGCGGGCATATTTCATAAGGTATAAAGTATTGAGGCGAAAGCGTACGTGCCGTTTGAAATGTAGAGATTGCTACATTTAATAAAACCCAGGATATGTAAACAAACTATGGACACTAGAAAATTAAAACTACGTGCAGTTAAAAGGTACAAAATACCAAATTCCATAATATAAAACTCTAACGTACGTGCAAAATCAAGCGTCTATAACATGTAATATTAAATAAAACTTAAGAGGTTGAAGATTAACACATAATTGCAACGCCTTGGTTATGGTGTAATAACAAGATAGCGAGAGGTCAACCAATACCACCACGTGGAACCAATGTGTCTATAAAACCGACCATAGCCCATAAGAGGGGGCATTCCGTAATCGAAGAGCCTAAACAAAAGTATTACGTAAATTTGAATTTAGTGAAGTTAAATTGAAAGTTATAAGTAAAAATCATATTAATTACAAATTCCAAGTGGAAAACAGTAAAAGTGCGCGACTAAAAGACTTGTGTATAAAACTCTGCCATTGGTATAAAACGTAAGTCTAGATTTAATTAATATAAATAAAGTTTAAAATTTATTAATTTAGGACTCCAAGTATGAAAAATTAACTCTAAGTATGCGAAATTAAAATCGACTCTAAGTAAGGACACAACTAAGTCGAAGCTAAATCGACCCGAAGTACGGACACAATAAATAGGAAACTAAATCAAGGCTAACTAAACCACGACGTTAAAACTAAATCACTGGGTTAAAATTCTACATAATAAATGGTAAACATTTCGAGGTACTAAGGAACACGCCAGGCTGCTGGTCAACGACTCGAAACCACTAAACAAACAACCTATTTGTGTCAGGAAGCTCTACTGAGAAACTACATAAGATCAGGATAACATTTTTTATAGTATGTTACATTTATTATTTTGAATATTTTCTGAGCTTAAAAATTTGCAGGTACTTTAAATATTTGTGTAAAAAGTCAACAAAATTTTGGTTGATACGCAAAAGTCGTTTTAAAAAAGGAATAATTCTTTGAACGTTCAGCAAAACATCACGGTAAAATACAATTCTTTTTGCTGGCTTTAATTTATATAAAAAGGTGTAAAAAAGGGTTATAATATTTGTAATGAACAGTGCGATAGGATCATTTATTCTTACTCAAAAGTTATATAAATAGTACATTGTAAATTTCCTTCGCTTATTCTACAAACTTTGGTAAAGTTGGGTTGTCTTATTCAGGTATACGGAGTATTAGAAGGGAGTGGGTAAAGCATTTCTGTTATCATATCGTGGTTCACTCAGTGCAGGGAGTATCACTGAGCTAATTCGGGCATAAAAATAATTGTGTTAATTTTAAATTATTTTTAAGGTACAGAGAGGTGATGATCAGCACGCAATTGGTCGTTATACATTTGATGAGCGGCGACATCGTAGCAATATATATTGACG
The DNA here is from genome assembly GCA_036346225.1 of Platerodrilus igneus. Lineage (NCBI taxonomy): Eukaryota > Metazoa > Arthropoda > Insecta > Coleoptera > Lycidae > Platerodrilus > Platerodrilus igneus. The sequence goes on from JARFIW010001599.1 coordinate 3,010,170, forward strand.
TGATAAAAGGTCACGAGACGTCATTGAAACCCAAATTCTACAAATAAATCCCGCTTAAATATAAAAAATCCAGAAAAATAGAAATTTCCGTAAATTCATGGTTAAACCGTGTATATTACAAGCATACTTTTATTCATAGATGTACAAGTAAAGAAATGCAATTCTGTGTGTATAAATAATCACCCTGTATGATTTAAGCGTATTGTAAAAAACACAGGATAGTGCTAGCTTTACTCATTTTGCGCAAGAAATTACAATCTTGTTAAAAACCCAATTTTAACTTTAATAGGTGTATTAAAAACACGTTTTGACGTATAAGCAAATATTTTCTATAATAATACAACCAATTTGCATTATAAAGCCATTAAAAAGCCTTTAACTAATCATATTAATTACCCTGTGTATTACATAAATTCAATTTAAATAAAACATATTTTTGAATGTTCGAGAAAAATTGAAACAAATATGCCATCTTTGTTGAACTCATTAATGAATAAACAATTATTCTACGAAGCGACCGAACAATAAAAAAAATTCAGGAAATGTAACAAGAATTGATAAAAGTTGTTTATTACCTTTTGCAATTACTAGATTTGTATGCGACGCCACAATGACCTTGGGTGTTAAACAAAAACGAGCAACGCACAACACTGATAAGTGTAACTCGATAACGAGGTAATAAAACGCGACGATTTTTAACGCTAATGAGGATTTCCAAAAAGGTTACGTAAGATATACATGTATTATATAGAATGGGATCACTTAAATAGTACTACATTCTAGAAAATAGATAATTTTGTATATAAGTGAGAAATTTTATAAAAAAAATTAATTTATTCATTAATTCGATCGCGGAAAGTTATTTTGAGTAAGTCGGAGCTGTTGCTTTGCAGAGATGATATTCAAAGTATACAATACGCGTACTGTAATTTAATAATTACGATGTTACAATGAATAAAGTAGTGATGTTGTAAACGTAACCTGCATAAAAAAAGAAATTATTATATAAAATTATATACAATGAAGGGGGGAAATTCTTCAATATAACGCTACTTTAAGAGTTTTATTAAGTAATTGAAAGAAAGATTTAAGCAAATATGAAAATTGGTAACTGCTGTTTCTAAATGGAGATGTAAATAATATGAAAATCTTGTAAGCTTATTTGTGCGTCAATTTAAAACAAAAAGATATTTAATTAGGAATTGGATAGAAAAAAGCGCTTAGTAGATTTTGCAAGTATAATTTTTTTTAAAATATATTGTTTGTAACTTATATTTAAGTATTTGTCATTTAGTTTACGATAGATTCCTACTTATTATATTTTTGTGAGGGTCTTTTTCAGAAAAGTTTGAGTTCAGGGTTCGAAACACTCTGACCTTTTTAATGGATTATCTGTCAAGGATTTTTAGCCAAACAAACCTGACAAGCGTGAGAATCAAAGCCAGGTAAACTATCCATAAGGAAAGTAATTTAGTTTTGTAAATTTAAGATACGGTAGGAAACATTTTTATAATTAAGCAAATAAGTACTTGTAGAAATAATTTGATGTTTGAAAGAAACGATGTTGTAGATATTTTATATGCTTCTGTATGAGAGAAAATAATCAATACTGTATAAATTCTTTGTGATAATTGCTCTATTTGATTTCTTTTTATAAATTCTACAGTTTCCATTGAGCTAGCCAGGCAAAGTAAAGTTAGAAAGGAAAATTTTACAATTTGCTGTATCTGTATCACAGCATCCTTTTAACGGCGCAACAAAGCAAGGCGTTGTACCAGCACCCTTTTAGTGGCGACCCAACCTGTAGCACAATTAATTGATCTGTAAATTAAATTTTCTTGTTTTTGGTGTCCTTTTTTTTATAGAATCTGATTAGTACCCAGTATGACTGACAGAATGAAAAAAATTCGTGAAAGTTTGAGAGCTGAGGAAGTAGAAATTAGTTCTCAAGAAAGAGTTTATGTGGAAGAAGTAAAAAAAGGAGAATCCAGAAGCCAAGAGTGTAGGAGAAACCCAGGAGTCGAAAATGATGGCTTTTTTATTAAGTCTAAATCAAAGTATGCAGGAACAAGAAGACTATATGAATGAAATGAGTGAAAAGAATCAGAAAGGCATGAAAGAAATGCGCGAAATGAATGAGAAAGGCATGAAAGTAATGAGTGCAAAATTGGATAAAAATACGCAGGAGTTACGAGCAGAATTTGGAGAAAACATAGCCAAATTGAAGGAAAAATTAAGATTAGAAAATGCGAAGAATGAAAGGAAACTTAAAGAGGTTAGTAAAGGAATAACTTTGAGTTTAGAGGAAACTAACAAAACCATTGAAAATATGAAATCTTAAAATAGAGGAAAAGTAGTACAAATTATAGAAGACGTGTATGACGTCAAAGTGGAAATTATTCAAATAAATACGAATCAAGAAGCAAGTAAAAGAGAAACTATTGGGAGAGTTAAAACTTTAGATCAAAAAGTAAATGAAATAGAGGGAAGCTGCCACGCTGGTTTTAAAATATTTAGACATAATTTGAGAAATTTTAAAACAGACCTAGGAATAAGTTTGGAGAATTTAGAAGATGGAGTTAAAAATATTTGTATTGGGGAACCCATGAGATAGAGTACAACCAGTGTTCCATTGGAACAACACTCAATATTTTATGAGGATAATAAACTTAAATAATTTAAAAACTTTAATACAAAATAGCTGGGACGAGAAAACAAAGTTAAATATTGTACAATCCATGTTGAAGGATAGTGCAGAAATTTGGTTTGGACTAGTTGAAGGTGAGTTGAGTTTTTTAAACACTTCGAGCTTAAATTTTTAAAATACTTCTGGGGAAACAACCAACAATCTAAAGTTAGGGAAAATTTATTGTTGGGCTATTATAGTAGCGATTCAGGCATGGGAAGGGATTGTATGCGATCAAGAAATTTAGAGTTGCCAAACAACTTCATCCTCGTTTAAAGGACAAGCAAATTATAAAATATTTAGCAGGTCATTTTGAAACCCAAATCAGGCAATGCATAGGCTTACAAAATATTTTTGAGAGAAATGTGTTTTTAGAATATCTTCAACGTTATGATGATATGGGTCAACCAAGAAAAATGGAGACCAGGTCAAGTAGCCGGCCCATGAATACATTTAGATTCCAGAGGAATGATGGACAGAACAGATATTAAGGCAGACCATTTGAAAGAGGAAATGTGCAAAGAAATAATTGGAATAGAGGAAATGCCATTAGGAGAGACGGGGGAAGGGAGAATAATGAATCCTGGACCATTGAGAATAGAACCGTTACCCAAAGAAGGGAAAATATAGCAAACGCACAGAGAAATGGCATAAATAGTAGCACTGATAATAGAAAGATATATGTAGAGATAGTTCTTCAGCCTGGAACGTAAAATAGGCAGGATTTTTAGATGCAGACAAATCAAGCGACAAAAATATTGAAATTAATAAATTAAAAATGCGGGTGAACTTATAAAACTTGAGCTAGAAAATGATGAAAGGTTAATGAAAAAAGGGGTTTACTACCTACAATACAATTGCAAGTAAAAGGTAAAGAGATAAAATTACTGGTAAACACAAGATCCGAAGCAACATTAGCAAGTGAAAGTTTTATTAAAAATAATTTAGAAGAGTTAATGCAAAAGTTATCCCTATTAAAAGAATTAATTTGGTTTCGCCAAACAATAAGAAGTTTGCAGTTATCAAAAGTATGATAATTCTGAAAGTTAAGTTGGGAAAGATGGGAGGTTGAGCAAGAGATTCAAATAGTGCCAGGAATAAGAATTAATGATATTCTGGGAATGTATTTAATAAGTAAGATAAAAGGTATAATAGATACCGAGAACAAGGTGATAATTATGGGAGATGAGAAGATTAAATGGGACGAAAAGTCCATATAGAAGTACAAGAAAGGTGAAGGAGATAGAAGTTTAAGTATTAAGTGCCCTAATAAAGTTAGAAGAGAAATTGCATCGTTTTTTGAAAAAACTCAGAATGATTAAAAACTGCAGAAGATGATGTTGAAGGGATGAAAATAATAAATGAAACTGATGAAAATAGTATAATTGCAGGTGTTGAAAACGAGATAAAGGGACTTTCCGTGAATGCAGCTCTTAAAAATAAAATAAATAAAAATAGTAGAATATTAAATAATGATGAAATAATTTGAAAAGTAGAACTTAATAATTGGTTTGAGATAATTGCGATTAGTGTTCTGTGAAATGACGTGTGTACAAATATCGAGTAGTAACGTTTGGTTTGTCGGAACATTCATTTAAATATGCGAATGTAAGAAAAAATTGGAAGCGTAAGAGAAAGACGGAAATCATTGAAGTGAGTGAGGGCGAGAGAATTGAGAGTGTAAAAGTAAACCAGTTTGAGAGTGAATTGGAAGTTAAAGAGTTAGGAATTGCTACTGATTGTGAAAATAGGTTAGAAGTTATTGATAGTGAACCATTTAAGACTGCAGTTTATGCATTTAATCCAAAGTAATTGAAAGATGTGTAATTGGAGAGTAACGTAAGTAGGCTAGATATGGAAATTCTAGACCCTAATTTTTTCAATGTAAGTAGTATAGCTGAGTAGTTGCTGGGGCAATTTTATGAAAATTTTATACCCCATATTTTTCCAAGATTGTGATAGTTTAGAGAGGATTGTGCAATAATACAATGAGTTATGTATGATAGTGAAGAGAACTTTGTTTGAAATGAAACAGAATGAGCCGTGTGTAAATATGAAAAAGTTAGACGTATAGGATAGAAATGTTAAATCATCGATGATATTAGCATAGAGTTATGGAAAGTTTAGTTAATTATAAGATAGAAATAGGTGGATTGTTAAGGAGAAAGCCATAGTATAAAAGATTATGCGTGTGAATTATAAAACTTATAAAATTAATTATAGATAGCAAGTAATTAGAAATAAAAATAGTAAAATTACTCGTATATGCGAAAAAATAACGCAGATTTCGAATTTTATATTATGATTTGGAGGGTCAGGAGACAACAATGAAATCCAAATTCTACAAATAAATCCCACTAAAATAAAAGAATAAAAAAAACAGAAATTTCCGTAAATGCATGGTTACGCCCTGTATAAATACAAGCGTACTTTTATTTATTAATATGCCAAACAAAAAAAATGCAATTGCGCGTGTATAAATAATCACCCTGTATGATATAAGCGTATTGTAAGTACATAGCAAATAATGTAAACAGATAGAAAACAGAATTTTTGTATATAAACGCAAGCGTTTATTAAAGTCATTCATTCATAAATTCGATCGCGAAATTTTACTTGAGAAAAGAATTTCGAAGCTGTTGTTTGGAAGTCTGCAGTACGCATACTGCAATTTAATATTTAAAATCTAACAGTGAATAAAGGAGTATGTTTTAAACGTTATATGCACATAAATATGGAAATTATTAAATGTAATTATATACAATGAAGATGTGAAATGCCATGATATAAAAAGATATTAAAAATAATTTTATTGAATAATTAAACTGAGAATGCATATTGGTTTCTAAATGAAGATTTAAATAATATGCAAGATTTTGTAAACTGGCATTTGAACGTCAATTTAAAAATAAAGTTAAGAAGCCGAAGATATTTAATACTGTTGAATACAAATCAGAAAAGCGCTTCGTAGATTTTGCAAGTATAATTTTTTTAAACATTGTTTGTTACTGATATTTGAGTATTTGCCATTTAATTTAAACTAGAATAAGTCCTAATCGTATATTTTTTTGTAAGGGATTTTACCATAAAATTATAAATATTTATGGTTCCTACTTGGGACCGTGTCATGTTATAAACTAAGGTCGACGTTTGGCCCACTTTTGTAAAGTGCTTCATCAGGACTTGAAAAGAAAATGAAAATAAATATCCTCATCATGATTAGGTCTTCAGTCCTGGAACTGGTTAGACGCGTACTCTCATTGTTTCTTATTCCGAACTAACCTACACATTTTCCTGAAATTTGCAGTCTGCGTCTATCACTATCTGCGTGCCAAAGTCTGATCTCGGTCTACCTCTACTTCTGTTTTTCTTATCTTTGCTTGTAATATATATCCTGTACTATTCCCCAAAAATGCCTTAGAACGTATCCTGCCCTTCTATTTCTCCAATTTTGTTTTGTTTTCCACAGATATTTTTATTTCTCTATTATTTCTATACCCTGTTTGTTATTAACCTTGTCGGTCCTATGTTATCATCATTATACATCTGAAGCACAACATTCCAGAAAGCTTCTATCTCTTTCTGTCTGCTTTTTCTACTGCCCCTATTTCATAAACGTACTATGCTGTGCTCCACACATATGCTTTGAACAATTCTCTTCTTGTTTCTATGTTTGTTGTCTTTGCACATATCCGCGAGGGAATAGTGAGGAATATATTAGCAACAGAGATAGGAAAAAGAAGAGGTACCTGAAGATGTAGGTTAGACTATTGCACACAGATAATCAAAGATTTAGGATATGGGAATTTCAGGGAATGTGTAGGTTAGCTCAGAATAGAAACCAAAGAAGGTACGCGTCCAACCAGTTTTAAGACAAAAAACCTTATAATGACCAAAAATAATTGCACTTAAATCTTATGATTATTATTAGCAATTACAGGTGTTGGCTTTGCAATATTTTCAACTAATGTTAATTGCGTGAAAGAATTTACTGAAAAACTATTAATTCGGCAAATGTCTGTGTTGGGAAATCTTGGCAGTCGCAGGCTGCTTAACCACCTTTACATACCGATGGACATCGGAGAAAAAGGGCATATATTAAAAAACAATAGAAGTCGAACCGAGCTGTATCTAGGCTGTAGATTGTCAGGGAACTGTGTAGGCTAGCTCAGAATAGAAATCAGTGAAGGTACGCGTCCAAGCAGTTCCAAGACGAAAAACCTAATTACAAAAAAATAATTGCACTTAAACCTGATGATAAACAAATACAGGTGTTGGTTTTGCAATATTTTCAACTAATCCTGATTGTGCTGAAGGATTTATTGGAAAACTATTAATTCGACAAATGTGCAAAAGTTGGGGATCTTGGTAGCCACAGACTGCCTAACCCCCTTCACATACCATTGAATATCGGCGAAATATGGTATATATTTAGAAAACAATAGAAGGGAAACCGAACTGTATCTTACAAGAAAGAGCATAGGCTATATTCGAAGACAAGAAACATAGAAACAAGGACAAATGTGTTGGAAGCATATGTGCGGAGCACATCACTGTACGCCTATAAAATAGAGACAGTAGAAGAAGCAGACAGGAGAAGGAAAAAGTTTTTTGAAATTTTATGCTTCAGCATGGACAGATAAAAATTTATAACAAAGAGGTTATAGAAATAGTTGGGGAATAAAGATATCTGTCGGAAACAAAACAATAGGAGAAATAGAAGGGCAGTGTACGTTTTAAGAAATTTTTGGGGAATAGTGCGGGCTATATTACTTGCAGACCTAGATCAGAATATTGCACGCAGATAGTGAAAGATGCAGACTCTGTGAATTTTAGGAAAATGTGTAGATTAGCTCAGAATAGGAAACAATGAAAATACGCATCTAACTAGTTCCAAGACTGAAGACTTAATGATTATGATAAAGTTACTAAAATTTTACGTCATCTATAAGAGAGAAAAATCTTTGTCAAATGAGCCTAATGAAAGGGTACATTGCCATTTTAAAAATGTAAGTGTTGTTCGTTACTCAGTTGTTTTCTGAAATAAAAACAAATAAATGCTGTCTTATTATGGAAAATAGAATGTTAAACAACTTTTATATAATTTTTTTTCTGTATAAAGTCGATATTTACCGAGATATTTACTACATTCCATGCAAATGCGCGCCCTGTATATATTTTTACAGAAGAACCTTCGGTTCTAATTTTATAATTGGAATTAAGCTATTTTACAGTACTTTATTAATGTTTGTAGGAGTGTATGTACGATATCTGAATGTGCATGCAAATGAGTCTTCTTTTAAGTTTTAGGACATAACCCTTTGTTCTGGTCATTATAAAAGTACATCTAATTTGATTTGTCAATTGGACTTTTTTTATATTGCTTAGTTCACGAATGTAGTATTCAGCAATATTAAAGCTTCTCTGATATACAGATGTAACAACCCTCAATTAAGTTCGCATGGTTAAATCACAATCTTTTTGTAAGTAATACATTTGTTTAAAAATAATTTAATATTTCGTTTTAAGTCGTGTTCCTTGTAAAATTCTTAAGGTACTATTTTTTTCAGAAGTTACCTACCTCGTACCAAGTCTTAATCATGGTTAAAGATCATCACTTGAATTTAATACCAGCCTCTATATACAAATCCTTAGTTTATAAAAAGCAAATGAAGACAATATTAATCTGTTAAATGTTTCCGTTCAGAAAAACTTGTGTAATTAATTTAAAAGAAAAATAATTTATAAACGCAGACATACAACTGGTCTTATTATTTTGGACATGTTATTGATGGCTTTCAAAGCGCACCCAGATTTGTTTCGTGTGAACGTGATTGAATTTCGAACCACATTTCAAGAGGATTTTAATTTTAAATATATTTGGGACATTCATCGAATTCATTTAACTCAATTGTTGCTTTTTCCCTTTAAGCATGAGGAATTTAGATACAGAGCTATCTTACATAGTAATTTATATTTCAAATACAATATTTACTACTTAAAAAACACCATGAGACGATGTTTCAGAATCAGTTAGTCCAATGCTGAATTGAAACGTATCGGAAGTAATAGACGATTCAAATACCAATATTTAATTTGGAATTCGTAAAATATTTATCCGATGATTATCAACACAAAGATGCATGTTGTTTAGGTGCTCACATAAATTGTGTTTAGAGTATTTTACTTAAGAATTTCTATTCTAATTAAACAGGAAAAAGATATCAGAAATCAGTAATCAGAAAAAATGTCAAATGGTTATAAGAAACTGAAACGGAGGTAGCAAGAACTAATAGATAGAGAGAATATGCTGAAGTAGAAATCTTTTGAGAAGGGCAAGTATTCAAAATACGTTGGGTAGGACTGAAAACAATTGCAACTTTTTATAATATTTAATTAAACCTCATTGAAATAAATTTTAGATTTCGTCAGTGTTGCATTTGCAGATGCTAGTAGTGTATGTGAATTTTTAATTATGGACTTTTCAACAAATTTTAAGTGGATATTACTAATGGTCCCCTTCAGAACGAACTTGCACCTTAACGAAGTTGTAAAATACTATAACAGATAGAATGGCTTGCGCGTTTCAATGGGCTAAATAGCCGAACTATAGGTTTAACCAAATTAGTGGGGTCTTTAGTGAGGAACCAGACTAACACAATTCCTCGAAAGAGGGCTGCAGATTTTCCTGTACCTAGAGTGGCAGAATCCATAGGGGTGAATATGATATTCTAAGACACACTATTGCGATGTTGAAGGCAACGGGAAACCACAACATTACCTCCCAAGAACACTGCATACAAAAATTGTTGTAAACATGATGACATCCCCTGGGATAAATAAATCCGGAGGTAAAATAGTCCTTACATGTAATTTTCCAATGCTCCACCCGAAGGTACAACATTGGCCAGGAAGCGACTTTTTTTACCCGGAAACTTTGGAATTTTGTTGAACCCTTGCTGTTCCAAGCAAGGTAGGGATCTTTAACGTGCGTGACAACACTCATACGCGAGACTTCAATTTTACCCCTCATCCGAACGAGGAAGTATTTTTTTGAAAAATGCTCGCCTAACATTTTTCAGGCGGACAGTGTCGGGATTCGAACTCTGGACCTTGGACGTAGTTGTTACACATATGCCAACCACGCCACGGAGCCGCCTAGTAAAATAATCCTCCATTTGAATCACCGGGAGGAGACTACTTCGGGGGATGTGATCCGAAAGTTTAGAAAAAGTTCAGTGAACATTCAGCGAGTCGGAGCGTGGAATGTCAGAAGTATAAAACAAGTAGGTAAGCTAGAGAACCTGAAACTCGAAATTGATAGGTTAGCACTAGACATAGTAGGAATCATCGAAGTCCGCTATGGCCAAAACGGAGGATTTTTGGAGTGGGTACTTCAGGGTAATTCATACAGGATCAGAGGAAGGAAATTCGGGGGTGAGGACAGTTATGCGAAAAAAGATAGAACGACGTGTAGAAAACTACTTACAAAAGAACGAAAGGGTACCCATGGTTAGATTTAAATCTAAACCAGTAAATACGGTAATAATACAAGTATACATGCCCACCTCTAGCTACAGTGAAGAAGAGGTAGAGGCGATCTACAAAGATTTCGAAGACAAACTAAGATACGTAAAAAGACATGAAAATTTAATAATTATGGCAGATTTTAATGCAGTGATAGGTGAGGGTAAGCAAGGAGCGAAAGTAGGTTTATTTGGTTTAGGCACGAGGAAATAGGCTGGTAGAATTTTGCGACAAGAACAACTTAACAATCACAAATACATTATTTCAACATCATGCTAGAAGACGATACACGTGGAAGATACCAGGGGCTATAGGAAGATATCAAATAGGTTACATTATTGTTAGACAACGGTTTAGAAATCAAGTAAAAGACTGTAAAAGCTACCCGCAAGCAGATATAAACACTGACCACAACATCGTAATTATGAAGGCCGCACTTAAATTTAAAAATCTGAAAAAGAGGAACCGAAAAAGGCACTTTGACTTTGAGAAGCTAAAAGATAATGATATCTACGAAAGATTTGAAAAAAAGTTAAATGAACTGCTAAAAAATATCGGAAAAATTTCTGATACTAAGAAAAATGAAACAGAGCGAAATAACATTAAATCAAGCTTAAACATGGCGACCAGAGCTATTCTGGGGTATGTACAAAAGAAAATAAGAAACCATGGATAACAAAGGATATCCTGAATTTAATAGAAAAAAGACGAAAATATAAAAATAGATCAGACGAAATAGGAAAACAGAGATACGAAACCATAAAATGAGAAATTACTCGCAAGTGCAGTAAAGCTAGAGAACAATGGATTGATAAAAAGTGCAAGGAGGTACAAACTAAAATGGAAATAGAAAAGACCGACGAAGCATACAAATTAATTAGAATAAATTTTAGGGATGTAAAACCATATAGCCAAGATATAAAGAACGCGGAGGAAACGTCATTATAGAAGATGTAGAGAAAGTAGCTAGATGGCAGGAGTATATAAGGAGTTTATATTCAGGAGAAGAACTAACTGCATTAGAAGAGGAATCAGATATTGAAAATGATGACCTAGAATATCCTATACTTAGAGAGTTTGAATTCGCATTATAGGGTCTGAAAAATGTAAGGCGCTAGGTATAGGTAAGGTACAAGCAGAAACTCTAAAAGCCGCTAGACAAGCAGTAACAGAACGTCTCTTCCGACTTGTAAGCTATATGTATGATACATGCGAGATACCCAAAGATTTCAAACGTAATGTCATAGTAACTATACCAAGAAGAAAGATGCGCGAATAGATGCGAAAATTTTCGAACAATAAGTTTGACAGCACGCGTTTCAAAAATATTAACTAGAATTGAACAAAGGCGAATGGAAAAACGAGCTAAAGAAATACTGGGAGAAGATCAATTTGTGTTTAAGCGAAACAGGGGAACACGGGAGGCTATTTTAGCTCTGAGAGTGATAATGGAGAAAACAATAGTAAAAGGGGAAAGCGTATATATAGGGTTTGTAGATCTGGAAAGGGTATTCGACAATGTAAAATGGAAAAAAACGTTCGAAGTACTCAATCAGATTGGAATGAGTTTCAGGTATAGACGGATAGAACATTGCTTATACAAAGAGCAAACAGCGCTATTAGAATTAGGACAAGAAAGTAGAAAAGTAAATAGTAGGAAAGGGGTGAGACAGGGATGCGCCTTGTCCCTATTAATTTTTAACTTGTACATAGAAGAGGCAATGAATACTGTCAAATGTGAGAAAACATTTGGAATTAATATGCAAGGATAAAAGATTGATATGCTTAGATTTGCAGATGATATAGCGGTATCAGCATCTAGCAAAGAAGAGTTAGAAGCTGCTCTTAATCAAATGGAAACAGTTCCAACGGAGAGATATGGTATGAAAATTAACAAAAATTAAACTAAAGTTCTAGTATGCAAAAGAGGGGGAAACAAATCAAAAACAATAATACAAATAGGTAGCGAGAACTTACAAGAGGTTAAGGATTTCTGTTAGCTAGGAAGTAAAATAACGCAAGATGGGAAAAGCACAAAAGATATAAAACAAAGATTAGCACAAGGTCGTGCTACATTTAACAAGAAAAAGTAACTACTGTGTTCAAAGACAACAAACATAGAAACAAGGAAAAGATTGCTTAAAATATATGTATGGAGCACAGCACTGTATGACTGTGAAGCCTGGACAGTAAGAGAAGCAAACATGAAAACGGTAGAAGCCCTTTAAATGTGGTGCTACAGACGTATGTTGAAGACAACATGGACAGACAACGTTAAAAACAAAGAAGTGCTAGAAATGGTAGGGGAAGAAAGAAGTATGTGGGAAAAACAGTAAAAAATCGGAGAGATGACATGAGGAAATAGTGCGGAATATATTAGAAGCAGAGATAGTAAAAAGGAGAAGTAGATGTAGACCTAGGTTAGACTACTACACACAGATAGTGAAAGAGGTAGGCTGTGAGAATTTCAGGGAAATGAGTAGGCTAGCTCAGAATAGAAATCAACAGAGGTACGCTTTCAACCAGTTGTACTTAAACATGGTGATTATTATAAACAACTACTGATATTGGTTTAGCAATACTCTCAACTAATGTTAATTGTGCGATAGGATTTACTGGAAAACATTATTACGGCAAATGTCTAAGTGTTGGGGTATCCTTGGCAGCCACAGGCTGCTTAACCCCCTTCACATACCACTGAATTTCGGTGAAATAGGTCGTATAATTGGAAAACAATAAAAGGGAATCAAGCTGTATATGGGCTGTAGGCAGTAGGAAAAGCAGACAGAAAGAGATAGAGGCCTATTGAATGTTGTGCTTCAGATGCATGGGGATGGTAGCATGGACAGACAAAGCTAATAACACATCGGTTGTAGAAATATTAGAGGAATAAAGATATCTGTGGCAACAAAAATATAGGAGAAATAGATGGACAAGATACGTTCTAAGGCATTTCTGGGGAATAGTACGGGATATATTACAAGCAGTGATAGAAAAAGAGAGGTAGAGGTAGATCGAGATCAGACTTTCGAACACAGATGGTGATAGATGCAGACTGTGCAAATTTCAGGGAAATGTGTAGGTTTGTTCAGGCTAGGAAACAATGAGGGTACGCGTCCAACCAGTTCTAGGACTGAAGACCTAATGATGATGATTACTAATGGCCATACACTTATGTCAGTTAAGTAATTAAATTTCACTCAAATAAAATAAGGTTATTCTTTGTTTAGTTCATCAATTTCTGATCTAGCTACGTGAAAAATACTGAAGCATACCCTCAAAACAAACCACTCGCCTACAACAATTAAACAATCATATACGATAGGAAAAGCAAGAAACCGCATTTTTTTTCGCATTTATGAAAAAAAAGTCTTTCTGGGAGTAACCTATCCTGGTAGGTGTAAATGAAGTACTTTGTGCTTTGGTTATATTTGAATTTTACACCACTTTTCTAGATATATAAACTATATAGTCACTATGTACGATTCCTTTGCAGATACATGGATTTCTAAAATATATTATGTAATAATTAAATATTAGTCATTTTAATAATAAGAGACACTCAAGCTCAGACTTCATTTATTTTTAACCAAGTACTCTGGCTTATAGCCCATCCTGATTGTACATGTTACATTAATGCAATTTAAATAAAAATGTGTTCAATTATTTAACCAAGAAATCTAAATACATTAAACTTCAATTACTGTTTTCTTGAGGTCCAAATGTGAGATAAAATGCCTTCACCGTTGTTGCCGAAGATGCATGTATCCAGGGCTGATAGAAATAGATGTACAGTGAGTGTAAATGTGTGAAGGAAATTAAGGTAATTGGCGTTTGTTTTTGGAGTGGGTTTATTGTTGTTAATTTTTGATAAAAAGTTTGTTGCTGAAGATAAATGTCAGGAATTGGTCTATTTACTGGCGAAACTGTATTGCACGGTCGTTTAATTTTGAAACGATACAGTAAAGATCTAGGTTTATTTCGGATTTTAATCTTATCTCTAGAAGTGTAGTGGGCGGACAGGAATATATGAGGTGCAATGGGGTTTCTGGGGTTATCTTGTCACAGGGGTAGTATGGGGAAGAAGTTATTTGGAATTGATGGAGCTTATTTCGGAAGTCTCCAGGACCGATTCGGAATTGCATTGCAGCAAGACTAGAAATAGATGTGTGAATTGGGATATCTGTTATGTCCGGATAGATGTTGAGGGTGTAGCGTCCAGTGGGAGCGAAGAATCATTGGTCTTGTCCGGAAAGAAGCAAGGAATTATGGATTCGTGCTTTAATTCCTGATTTAGGAAACTGCGGTGATTTTCAGGGGCTAGGGTTGTGTTGTGAAGCGTATGGGAAAGTTATGTTTAAGGTTGCGGAAATAGATGACTGTATGAAGTTGTGTTTCTATTGGGGAAATGTGGAGCAAAGTGTATAAGAAGGCGAGAAAGGTCGTTTACTAGATTCGGGAGTTGTATAATAGGAAAGGTCTGATTATAGAGCCTAACTTGCGTCCGGATGAGGTTAAAGGGAGCAAATGTTCTGCTGCATATCGGACTATTTGTCACCGGCAGAAGAAATACAAACATTTAATTTGTTATTATCAGTATCTCCAATAATCGGTGAGGTAGTACAAGAATTCGAAGGCTCATTATATCAGAAGCAGGATCTCCAGCTCTTGACCTTTTTGTAAGGAAACTACTAAGGAAAGTCTATTTTTCTTTGTTTCATTTGTAAAAACTGCAACAACAAAAAATTACTGCAATCACAAAACGTATAAAAACAGTGATGTGTGTGTGTGTGTTGCTGTGTGTGTGCATGTGTGCGCGTGTGTGTGCCTTGTGCGGGAAAAATACTAAAAGTGTTCTTCAGTTTTAAAAACACAACTTCTAATAATACATTCACAACTATACTCACCAATACACCCAGCATATTGTATTTGTTACTTGTTATACAATTAAAATCAATGCTTAACCTAATCAATCACATGTTGCTTTCTATTTGCCCACAAACTAAGATAATCTAACCTAAGTTAAAATAATCTTAGTTGAGGTCACGTCCTTTTTACTACTAAGGAACTTAGATAAAGTTAGATTTTTTGCATTCCCCTTACCCCAGATAAGGCGCCTATAGATCTACCTTAGATACTAACCTCCCACCCTAAGTTTATATTGAGATTATATTTTTCGTGTTGTGTATGATATAAATTTTTATTGCACATTTATAAAAGCAACTATAACATAACAGTTAATACCAAGATGATTCTTAATTTTAATATTATTTTCGAACCCTTTATAGGTTAGTTAACTAAAATGCTAAGTTGTACCTTCTAATAATCAAATGCAAATGAAGTTAGGTAAGGTGAGATTTTCACCTAACCTAATTTTAAGCCATTCTTAGCTAAGGTGTAAATAGAAGGCAACAACAGTCACGGTAGGTAGTATGTATTTATACCTACCGTGGTATCGTTAAAGTAATTTTATTAACTTATTTCCAAAATGTATAACCCTAGTGTTTAATTTTCAAAAAAAAATTATTTATTTAAATATTGAAGGGATATAATAACAGTCACAGGTATGCGTTATTATTCAACTAGGTTCCAAATAGGTCGTATTATCACCCTATCAGTAATTAGAGAAGATTATTACTTCATCAGTATTTTATTCTATTTACATTATTGTTGATCCACATCCTGAGACTATATAAAGCCAAAAGATCGAAATTTTTTATTTCACATACCTAAATCAATTTGCTAACCAACAGGCAAAGAAAATTAGACCAAATGAGGGTGTGCACGTGTTTGTACTATCGTTGACATCATAATTCCAGTTAGCCAGTGTACAAACTGCCAGTGCACCCTACCATATTATTCTACTTACCACGGGGTGTATCGCATCCAAAACGAAAAATTTCAATTTTAATTGTTTGAGGTTATTGGCAAAGTTTTTCTTGCAAATGCATTTACACTAAGTACCAAAATGGGAAGAAAAAATGCTAGGAAAGGATTAATTTGGTTTTAGGAGAAACAGAGAAAGACGGCAAGCCCTTTTAGCTTTAATAGTAATAGTGGAAAAAACGATAGAAAATGGAAACGGCGTGTACATAAATTTTGTAGATCTAGATAAAAGATTCGCCAACGTAAAATGAGAAAAAATGTTCCAAGTATTCAATAAGGTGAGATTGAGCTATAGGGATGGACAGATAGTATATAGTTTATCTAAAGAGCAAACAGCTGTAATTGAATTCGTGTAGGAACGTAGAGAAATAAATATTAAGAAAGGAGCGAGACAGCGATATGCCCCATTCCCGTTAGTTTTAAACTTGTATATCGCAGTGATTACTGTCAAATGCACAAAGACATTTGAATTTATTATGCAGGGACAAACGATTATTATGCTTAGATTTGCAAATGATACGGCGGTATTGGCATCTAGAAAGAAAGAGTCAGAAATAACTCTCAATGAAATGGAAACAATACTAACAAAAAGAGGTGTTATGAAATACAACTAAAGTGCGAGTATGTAAAAGAAGAGTAAATAAGTCAAAAACCAGAAAACAAATAGGATGCTATAAATTACAAGAGGTTGAAGATTTTTGTTACCTAGACGTTCAAATAAAACAAAATGGGAAAAGTGCAAAAGACATCAAACAAAGACTATCACAAGGACGTGAGGCATTTGACAAGAAAAACCAGCTACTGCGCTCAAAGACAGCAAACTAGATACAAAGAAAAGATGTCTGAAAGTATATGTGTGGAGAACAGCACTGTAAAGCTGTGAAATGAGGACCGTACGAGAAGCGAGCAGAAAAAAGATAGAAACCTTAGAAATGTAGACCCACAGACGTATGATAATGATATCATGGACAGACAGAGTTAACACTAAAGAGGTTCTACAAATGGTAGGGGAAGAAAAAAATATGTAAATATAGGAAAGATAGGATGATGGGTCATACTAAGCCCGGGGGAAATAGTGCGGAATATATTAGAGTCAGAGAAAGGAAAAATAGAAAAAGGCAGACCTAAATTTGACTATTGCAAACAGATAGTGGAAGATGTAGGCTGTGAGAATTTTAGGGAAATGTGTAGATTAGCTCAGAATAGAAATCAATGGAAGTATGCGTCCAATCAGTTCAAGGAAGGAAAACCTAATGAATAAAAGTAATTGTGTTCAAACCGAATTACTATCGTAAACAACTACACGGGTTGGTTTTGCAATATTCTCAAAAAATGTTGATTGTGCGAAAGGAGTAATTGGAAAATTATTGACTCGACAAATTTCTAAGTGGCGGAGAGATATTTGTAGGCACCAGATTGCTTAACCACCATCACACACCATTGAATATCGGTGAAAGATTAACACAATGTAGTGCGATATGTGACAAAAAAACTCAGCTACTATGTTCGAAGACAAGCTACATAGAAACAAAGACAAAATTGTTGAAAGCACATTTGTGGAGCCCTGCACTGAACAGCTGTGAAACGTAAATAATAATAGAAAAAGACTGGAAAAAGCTAGCCTTTGAAATTGGGTGTTACAAATATATGATGAAGAAATCATGAACAAACAATGTTAGGAACAAAGAGGTTCTAGAAATAGTAGTAGAAGTAAAATAACTGGAAAACCAGTAACAAAATTAGGAGAGACTGGATGATAGGACACGTACTAAGACATGAGAGGTTAGTGTGGGATATATCCAAAGCAGAGAAAGGCGACAAAGAGAAGTAGATCTAGACTATTGCACACAGATAGGAAAAGATGTAGATTGAGAATTTCAGGGAAATGTGTAGCTTAGCTCAGAATAGGAAACAATGGAGGTACCCATCTAACCAGTGCCAGGACTAAAGACGTAACGAATGATGTGTATTCGGTTCCAATTCTACATAATATTTTTCTCCATTTTGTAAAGATAACGTAATGATTACGTATACTTTACATTATGAGAGGCAACTGCATTTGGTGGGCGGTTTAGAATTATGTAAAGTTTACGTACGATTTACTTGAGTGTGTTACTTGGGGTGTATCACGTCCAAAACGAAAAATTTCAATTTCAATTCTTTGAAGGTGTTACACTAGGTACCAAAATATTTTTATACATAAAAGTATTAAATATTTTATTTTACTTAAAAAATTAATCCCGACCCCTATGGATGCTGATCCGTGTATAATTTATTACTTTACATCGCTTATGAACGGATTATAGTTCAATTTTTTTAATTCTCCACAATCGATAATTTATAAGACTGTTAACGTGTGAGTTTGCGAGTGGTTAAATGCAAACCTGATTTAAAGCGATTTATACTGTTGTACGCAGTGAGCCTGTTTTTCCAGATTAGTAGTAAATGTATACGACTACTATCAAATATACTTATTATTAAAAGCAATGAGCCAAATGTGTCATGCATTTAAGTGTGGAAGGGTGACTTCAGTCGCCGAATGTTCGTTTATCAAAAGAAATTAATTTTTTGTAACTACTATGTGCGCATCTGTCCAAGTGGTTTCAACAATACCATAAATAATTTGGCACTACTTTCAAATTTTTATGAAAGAAATTTAATTGTCTAAACTTCTCCAATTAAATGCCTCTACAAACAACCTTACCTCTTCAAAAATGAATTAGCAAATTGGCCAGTTACGCTTGCTCGAAGGTTTGCTGACGAGTGATACAAACAATGCATCAATTAATTTAACAATAACAAAGACACTGTAACTACCAAAAGCACAACCACAGCAAATGAAAATTAAAGGACATTAACACAATTGTCCAGATCTGTAAATACCTTTACTCCGTCGCGTGAGAGCATTGTTGCATGCTGCCGAACTCACAGCTCCGGGCATTCTGGCTACTTGGAACACCCGATACATGCAAGAGTAATTACTCTTTCATAATCCTTTAGTGTTCGTTATTTATTTCCTTGGGACATTTTAAATATGGTCACATTATATTATTATATGTGTATCTCAAGCGATTATCGAGAATTCTTTTTAAGGGTGACTGCAAAACGTAAAGGATTCGCCTTGAATAAGTAACTGCTCGGCAATAACTGGTAATTTGCTTTATACAAAAAACGTTGTTATTTTTACATACACTTGTAATAATTATACCTGAGAATATTTTCGTTCAATTGCTCGATATTTTTTGGTTTAACGTGTTTGCTTAAGAAAAGAACATATACTTAGTTCAATGGCGATTGCAATTGAAGAAAATTGCAGGGTTGCTTTCTCATCTTTTGAAAAACCAAAAATGATGGTTCGAGACGTTTATTTTCAAAAACATTTCTGCAACTAAAATAGGTCCGTCGTTTGCACAAAAGCGTCTAAATATGAGGTATGGAAAATGAATGCCGCAAGCCAAAGCGGTCTCCTACATACAAGTAGCTTTCTTTTAATACTTTCATTTATAAATAAACCGATATCCTATAAAATACAAAACTTTTTAAAAACTGCAGTAGTGCACAAATGTGTACTTTCATATGGACAACATATGTTAAATTCACTGTAAATTAAAGAGTGGAAATTGAAACCGAACTAAGCGCCAAAATCATACTTTTGAAATAATCAAGAAAAACTATTTAAAACAAAAAGCGACCAAAATTCTGAAATGAGATTATTTTATACCACTTCCATAAGTAAACAATGAAAATTTGAAAAACAACTTGAAATTGTTCATATCGCTTTCTTGTAAAAACATCTTGTAGTTCAAATTTTAGGGAAAGAGGTAAATCAAAGAACCTACAAATAAAACATGGGCTAAGAGACCATACTGACACCAAAAATAAAGGGTCAAATGTAGAGTTAGTAAACATTAGGTCTTTAGATCAACAATCCTGGAACTAGTTAGACGAGTATCACTGTTTCTTATTCGGAGCTAACTTATTCATTTCCCTGAAATTTACAAAGTCTGCTTCTTTCATCTAGGCCTACCTCTATCTCCATTTTTTTCCTATCTCTGCTTGTAATATATTCCGCACTATTCCCCAAAAATGCCTTAGAACGTATCCTGCCCTTCTATTCCTTCTATTTTTTTTTGTTTTCCCCAGATATCTTTATTCTTTTACTATTTCTATAATCTATTTGTTATTAACTTTGCTTGTCCATGCTATCATCCTCATACATCTGAAGCACAACATTCCAGAGGGCATCTATTTCCTTTTGTCTGCTTTTCCTATTGCCCCCAATTTCATAAACTTACTCTGCTGTGCTTCACACATATGCTTTGAACAATTTTTTTTTAGTTCCTATGTTTGGTGACTTTTAACATAGCCGCTGCTCTTTATTGTTAGATGCAGTTCGGTCACCTTTTTGTTTTACAGTTATGTACCCTATTTCCCCGATATTCTGTTTCTACTTCGGGTGGAGCATTGGAAAATTCCACATGTAAGGTATGTGAAGGGGGAGGGGGTAAGCAGCCTGCGGCTCCCAAATTCCCCCAGCACTTGAACATTGTCTAATTAAAATTTTTCCAATATGTCCTTTCACACAATCAACATTAGTTGAAAATATTTCACAACCAACACCTGTAGTTGTATGTAGTAATCATAAGATTTAAGTGCAATTATTTTTTCGTTATTAAGTTTTCTCTCTTGAAACTGGTTGGACGCGTACCTCCACTTATTTATGTTCTGAGCTGGCCTGCACAGTTTCGTGAAATTCCTTTAACAGCCTATATACAAATCGGTTCCCCTTCTATAGTTTTCTAATTATATGCCCTATTTCACCGCGATTCAGTGGTATGTGAAAGTGGCTACTATGTTCAAAGTCCAGGGTTCAAATCCTGACATGGTTCCCTTGAAAAATGTTAGACGAACATTTTTCACAAACATACGCCCTCGTTCGAATGCCAGGTCCTGTGTGTTGGTTGTCACGCACGTTGAAAATCCCTACCTTGCTTGCAACAGCAAGGGTTCGGCAAAATTCAAAATTTCCAGGTAAAGAAAGACTCGCTTCCTGGTCAATGTAGTACCTTCGGGTAAAACATTAGAAAATCAAATGTAAGGTATGTGAAAGGGGTTAAGCAACCTGTGGTTGTCAAGGATCTACCAACACTTAGACATTTGCCGAATTAACAGTTTTACAGTAAATCTTTTCACGCAATTAACATTAGTTAAGAATATTGCAAGACCAATACCTATAGTTGTTCATAATAATCATCATGTTTAAGTCCAGTTATATTTTGGTTTCCCTTTTAGAACTGGTTTGATGCGTACCTCCATTGATTTCTATTCTGAGCTAACCTACACATTTCTCTAAAATTCCCACATTCTACATATCTCACTATCTGTGTGCAATAGCCTAACCTAGGTCTACATCTACTTCGCTTTTTTTCCTATTTCTGCTTCTAATATATTCCGCACTATTCCCTCATGTCCTAGTATGTTGCCTATCATTCTATCTCTCATATTTTTTAATGTTTTCTACATATTTCTTTCTTCCTCTACCATTTCTAGTACCTATTTATTCTTAATTTCCTCTGTTCATGATATATACATCATACGTCTGTAGCACCACATTTCAAAGACTTCTACCTTTTCCTTGTCCGCTTCTCCTGCTGTTCAGGCTTCACAACCGTACAGTGCTGTGCTCCACACATATGTTTTAAGCATTATTTTCCTTGTTTCTATGTTTGTTGTTTTTGAATACAGTAGTTGCTCTTTTTTGTTAAATGTAGCCCAACCTTGTGCTTGTTATATATCTTTTGTGCTTTTCCCATCTTGTATTATTTGGCTTTCTAAGTAGCAGAAATCCCTATGCTATTGTAAGTTCTCGTTACCTATTTGTGTTCTTGTTTTTGATTTATTTACCCCTCTTTTGCATACTAGACATTAGTTTTATTTTTGTTAACTTTCATACCGTATCTTTCTGTTAGAACAATTTCCATTTCATTAATAGCAGGTTCCAACTCTTCTTTGCTAGGTGCTAATACCGCTATATTATCTACAAATCCAACATATCAGTCTTTTATTCCTGCATAGTCATTCCAAATGTCTTCCTGCATTTGACAGTATTCATTGCCTCCTCAGGCCCTGTCTCACCCCTTTCCTAATATTTACTTCTCTACGTTCCTGCTCTAATTCTATTACCACTGTTTGCACTTTAAATAAACTATGTACTATACGTCTATCCCCAAAACGAGTTCCAATCTTTTTGAGAATTTCGAATATTTTTTCCCATTTTACATTGTTGAATGCTTTTTCCAGATCTGCAAACCCTATATACAGGATTTCTCCCTTTTTTATTGTTTTCTCCATTAACACCCTCAGAGCTAAAATAGCCTCCCGTGTTCCCCTGTTTCGCCTAAACCCAAATTGATCTTCAATTATTTCTTCAGATTTTGTTTCCATTCGTCTTTGTACAATTCTAGTTAATATGTTTGACACGTGTGCTGTCAAACTTATTGTTTGAAAATTTTCACATCTATCCGCGCCTTTCTGTTTTGGTATAGTCACTATGACGTTACGTTTGAAATCTTTGGGTATCTCGCCTGTCTCATACATATAGCTTACAAGTTGGAAAATACGTTCTACTACTGCTTGTCCAATGGCTTATAGTGTTTCTGCTCGCACCTTGTCTGCATCCGCCGCTTTACCATTTTTCAGACACTTTAATGCTAATTTAAATTCATCCCAAAGTATAGGATGTCCCAAGTCATCATTTTCAGTGTCTGATTCCTCCTCTAATGTTAATAGTTCCTCTCCTGCATGTAAATTCACTATATATTCTTGCCATCTAACCACTTTCTCTACATTTACCATAATGACGTTTCCTCTCGCGTCCCTTATATTTTTGTAATATGGTTTTATATCCTTACAATTCATTTTAATTAGTTTATATGCTTTGTCTATCTTTTCTATTTCCATCTAGTGTGTACCTCTTTGCATTTTTCATCAATCCATTTTTCCTTAGCTTTTCTGCATTTGCAAATAATTTCCAATTCTATGACTTTGTGTCTGTTTTCCTGTTTCGTCTACTTTACCTTTGTATTTTCGTCTTTCTTCTATTAAATTCGGGATCTCTTTCGTTATCCCTGGTTTCTTATTTTCTATATGTATATATTCCAGAATATCTCTGGCCGCCATTGTGTTTCTATTTCCTTAGTATCGGAACTTTTCCTGATATCCTTCAGCAATTCGTTTCACTTTTTTACAAATCTTTTATAAATATCTTTATCTTTTAGTTTCTCAAAGTGAAAGTATCCTTTTCCGTTCCCTTTTTTCAAATTTTTAAATTAAAGAACGGCCTTCATAATTACGAGTTGTGGTCTGTGTTCATATCTGCTTCTGGGTAGCTTCTGCAGTCTTTTACTTGATTCCTAAACCGTTGTCTAGCAAGAATGTAATCTATTTGATATCATCCTATTTCTCCTGGCATCTTCCACGTGTATCGTCTTCTAGCATGATGTTGAAATAATTTGTTTGTAATTGTTAAATTGCTTTGTCGCAAAATTCTGCCAACCTATCGTTTCTCGTGTCTAAACCAAATAATCCTACTATCGCTCTCTCCCCACCCTCACCTATCCCTGTATTAAATCCCCCGTAATTATTAAAATTTCATGTCTTTATACGTATTTTAGTATGTGTTCGATATCTTTGTAAATCGCTTCTCTTTCTCAGTGTAGTTAGAGGTGGGCATGTATACTTGTATTACTACTGTATTTCCGGTTTAGATTCTATTCTAACCAGGAGTACTCTATCGTTCTTTTGTATGTAGTTTTCTACACAGTGTTCTATCTGTTTTCGCATAACTATCCCCATACCCGAATTTCCTTCCTGTGATCCTGTATGAATTACCGTAAAGTCTCCACTCAAGAAATTCTCCGCCTATGGCCACCGAACTTCGCTGATCCCTACCATATCTAGTGCTAGCCTATCCTTTTCAATTTTTTAGTCCTCTAGCTTACCTACTTGCTTCATACTTCTAACATTCCACGCTCCGACTTGCAAAATGTTCTCGACCCATTTTCTAAATTTTAAGATCGCATCCTCCGAAGTAGGCCCCTCCCAAAGATCTGAATGGGGGACTATTTTAACCCAAGGTTCCGGATTCGAATCCCGACGCGGTCCGTTTGAAAAGTGTTAGGCAAGCATTTCTCACAAAAATACGCTCTCGTTCGGATGAGAGGTAAAATGGAGGTCTCGTGTGTAAGTGTTGTCACGCACGTTAAAGGTCCCTACCTTGCTTGAAACAGCAAGGGTTCAGCAAAATTCAAAATTTTTCAGGTAGAAAGAAACTCGCTTCCTGGTCAATGTAGTACCTTCGGGTGGAGCATGGGAAAATCACATGTAAGGACTAATTTGACTCCAAAAATTTTTTACCCCAGAGGATACCATCGTCTTAATTACAATTTAAGTACGTTGTGTACTTGGGATGTAATAGTGTGGTTTCCTGTTGCCTTCCACATCGCAGTAGTGTTTTAGGATGCTATACCGACCCCCATGGTCTCTGCCAATCTAGGTACCAAAAGAGCTGGTGGCCTCTGTTGGAGACCTGTCTTAGTCTGGCTCTCTACTAAAGACCCTACTACTTTAGATCACTGAAACGTTCAAGCCATTCTACGCGTCATAGTAATCTAGAACTTCTTCAAGGTGCAGGTCCAGTCGGAACGTAAAAAATTATACAAAAATTAATATTTATTTTGTTTATATGAACGTGCAAAAGCTCAGTCTAAAACAACTAATTATCTGGGTCTTATTGTGAACGACATAAATGAATTACAAGACTACCTTTTCTGTGAAAGGCTTCTTTATCAACACAGTTTTATCGTTGTTTATGTATCATTTACCCTCACGTTGCTGAAACCAAGTTTCTAAGTTAAAGCATTGAAATTGTTGCAGAGATGGCGCAAGAAAATCCCGCAACACCGGACATGATTGACGGGTATTAACGGTAAGTGTTCGTTCATTTTTGTCCTCATAGTATGTTCCGTTGATGCCATTAGAAAGCATAGAAGGACATTTGACCACCTTGGAGTTGTGCAGTAGACACTCTTTGCGGATTACTGTCCGACCAGTACTTGCAAGTTTGTTTATTTGCATGGTCGTTGAGATGGAAATTACCTGAATTGCTAAATAAACTGTTATTGAAATTTCAAACTGTTCTAACATTTTGTAGACAAAACCACGCCGTAAACTATAATCTGTTGATTTTATTTCATGCACCACCTGTATTATATACGCATGGAAATACTAGTCGTTGGTCTAAATGTTACTTAGTTGAAGATGATCTAATTGTTTGGATTCGTTTTCGTTGAGATTTTATCGGATCCTCTCTAACTGATTATCGTACAACTTTTTGATGTTTGCCACATTTCTTGCAGATCGTGTTAATTTTTGTTGCAGATCCAGTAGCTTCAAACACTCGGATCTATTTTGTAATAAAACGAGA
Source organism: Platerodrilus igneus (assembly GCA_036346225.1). Lineage (NCBI taxonomy): Eukaryota > Metazoa > Arthropoda > Insecta > Coleoptera > Lycidae > Platerodrilus > Platerodrilus igneus. The sequence goes on from JARFIW010001599.1 coordinate 3,035,753, forward strand.
CGTATGTGCTAAGTTTATGTCCGGCAGCAGTCATAATAGGATTATTGTCTTGCAAAAGTATCCATACACAAAAGCGTGTTGCTTTTCGCTAAACGACTCGATTACAATTAAAATTCTTTATACCCTTTTATAATTCGACCCTAACCATAACTGTCGCTGTTGCAGCATTTCGTAGTCAAAAGTCAAACCAAGTACCGATACGCTTTTTGGTCACCCGTTATTTGAAACAAGGAAGTAGAAAACGATCAACATTGATGTCTAACCGAATAATAGGGCAAAATGGATAATTTCAGTTTTGAAAATTAATTTTTGGTGTCCCACATGTATCAGGTGATGCTTCAAGCGACTGATTGGGTTCATTTACAAAGAATATAGTAAATTGTGAATAATTATTTTTTGTGCGATGAACCGGTTCGCTTGAAAAATGTTTGGCTTGCATTTTTCACAAAAATACACCCTCGTTCGGATGAGAGGTAAAATGGAGGTCCCGCGTGTGAGTGTTGTCACGCACGTTAAAGATCCCTACCTTGCTTGGAACAGCAAGGGTTCGGCAAAATTCCAAATTTTCCAGGTAAAAAGAAACTCGCTTTCTGGCCAATGTAGTACCTTCGGGCGGAGCATTGGAAAATTACATGTAAGGTAGAGATTGCCAGCCCATGAGGAGATATAGATATCCTCAAGTATTCAAAGCTCCATTAGGTAGTTGTGTGGGATATGTTCACTTTGGCCTGCGTGATAACGGAAACATCTTTAATAGGTTCCTGAACCAGCTCTTTATTTTTTGATGATGATAAAACAATGTGTTTCAACCGTAAATTCAGCTTCTTGTTCTTGTGTCAATGGAGTCATATTATAGGGACATAAATACACCAAAGGTGTATTTAAAGCTTTCCATAACCTCATCATGATACCGGTTGTGGATCGTTAGAAGATTCACATGATTATTTTTCTTCTTTTCGGATACCAGAATAGGAACTGTAGTAAATTTACGTCTGCACAGTTTTAATGTATGTATATTAACTGATATATCATTTTGAGGCTCGAAGTTCCTAACTTGATTTAGAGTCATTGGAAACTGAATACCTTTTAAGTTCAATACGTCTGAATAATGCGGATATTTGGACACTCTTTGCGGATCTCGTTCAAAAGGATGTAACGCAGCCACTATCGGCCATACAAAACATGCTTGATCATCATTCTTCACATTAACACATGCCTGCTTCTGTTTAATTTCGAGGGTAGCTTAATGTACAAAGATCTCGGCATGGGATTATATTTGTTAATATAGATTCGCAAATTAATTATATTTTTCAAACACCAGTCGCTATCTTGCTCTTGGTATTCATCCAACTCCATCATTATTGGTGCTATAACTTTTTTCATAAACCATTTATATATAGATCAGTGTCTCTGAAAATGACTGCATCTGATTTTGTTATATATTTATGTTCTTGAATCAGCTTGGAACCAGTTGCAACTTTAAACTCTCCATAAAATGTTGTAATAACTTTTATGGCCTCGTCTATTTTTAATGCATGCTGGATCCTCCTTTTGAAAAGACTTTTACAGCCTATTAAAAATTTTCCCATATCTTTATGCTTGAGGTTGCTAATTACTCCAGTTCTAATGCGTCCCTTGAAAGCTGAGACGGACTCTTCCCAACGTATATGCTTATATGCTGTTTCCTTTCTAGTTTTAAGCCCCACTCCTTTCTTCTGGGCTACTTTAAATTATGAACGCATAGTTTTTAGGTTTGCCAACGAAGCCAATAACGTTTGTTTCGCACCAATAGATTTTGCATTTCCAATCGCAGTGTTTATACGACGAATTCCCATTCGGCATTCACGAAGACCATTCATAATTATGACATCATCATGTGAAGTCTGCACTAATCCAAGCAGAGCAGTTACGTACTGTACTAAATCATTGAAGAGAGACATGTTACTCGTTCAACGTTCAAAAACAGAATGAACGATGCTAGCACACGCTTGTTGACTCTATCTCCACACGCAGAGCACTAAACAGACTGAGAATTTGCAGTTGACTATATCAGAGTACACGTGCTGGAAATAGAACAATCCAAAGAATCTCGAGAAATTCCAACTAACTTTCTGTGCTACCCAAAACTCTGTACTTTCATTGGTTAAACTAAAATTTGGAGATTCTTTTACAATCAAAAATCGAAAACGAGTTAAAGACATCATTAACGTTTTCCAACACAGGAAGAATATGATATGGATGTATAAATGAAAATGCAAATTCTGCAAGAAGACATTCGTAGTTCTCACCATAGCCTAAGAATCCTCTCCTTGCCGTGCTCACCATAACCTGCAAATAATCTTTCAAGCAGCACTCTCCATAGTCTGCTATAATTCTAAACGCAGCGCTCATCATAGCCTGCAACGTTACGTTGTCCGCCGCCGTATCTGGGGCCGTTAATAGTTCATTGGTCTACATCAAACAAACTACGTATGGGTAGTAAGCCTCGTGCTGCACATCAAGCAGCCCGAAAACAAGCGCAGAACGCCCTTCGACGTGCGATCCGTTCCATACGAGCGCATCCGAGGCTTCTGTCACCGCTACCGCCGTCGCCGAAGGAAATCATTCGATCTACTACAAACACATCCCGTGAAGTAAATTACTGTAATGTCGCCGACTGCATCTGCCAGGTCTACCTCCGGGACAACACCCCCGTAGAGTTTGACGTAGCCGTACTTTACTAGGCCTGGGGCACCACGTCTACGACATCTACCGAAGTGTACCGCAGATCACCGAAGACGTCTGGGCCTTCCAAACCTGTAATTAATCGCTATTCACCACCGTTTAAGTTATTATTGGACTTCACAATTCAATTCCAAAGGCTTCCGAGGAGTTCCGAAGACAACCGAAGAGTTCTGAACCCTCTATACTTGTAAATATTGCAAATTATTAGTTTTTAATTTCAAATATTTGCTATTCACGTTATTATTGAACTTTGCTATTAAATTCCGAAACCTTCCGAGGAGTTGCGAAGACAACCGAAGACTTCTGAACCCTCCGTACTTGTAAATATTGTAAATTAGTAGTTTTTAATATTAATTCATAACTGTTGTGACAACATTGTGACAAAAAAAGAAACGGAACCTTCCGAACAATGCCGAAGACCATCGAAGTCGTTTTCGCTGCCTTTAAACTATATAGGCATTCATTTAATAAGTGTTAGAGTTTATTTTGGTGTTCACAAACAAGCATCAAGCTTCCGAGGAGTTCTGAAGATAACCGAAAACTTGCGATCTATTTCAAGAATTAAAATCAGTCAATTTCACTTTAATTTTATGTATCTTTTGGAAATTATAACTATTTTTGCATATGTTATTAAACAATTAATCAAGCCAAGCCTACTTGCTTTAAGACGCTTTCCACTCGAACGATAACGCGCTTCCGTATTTATACTGTTTTCCCCACTTCAAATTAAAAATGCCAGGTCATCTACTTTAACTGCTAATTGAATAGCCGAATTCTGATTGGTAGCAATTTTTTCGTTTTTTATATTTAGGAAAACATATTATTAAAAACGATGTATTTTTAACAAAAAAATACTGTAAACTATTTTACTTTAAAGGTCGAGTTGCTTATCACAAGACTGAATTAGAACTGACGCTTCGCCCGATAGCAGCGGTTTATATACCCGTGGACGAGTCCATTTGGTGGGTGGTGGGAATAACCCAGAATAATTATAAACTTAGACTTTAAACCTGTGTTCGTATCAGTTCATGCCTGGAAACTTCTACAATATCTACATCCAATTCATACGATGACGACACACCTTCACATTGTATTGCTCATCAAATCAGCCATGACACAGAGAGCTTAAATTAAACTAACAGCGCAACTCATCCACAGACTACCTTCCTCTACCGGGCTGCATATAAACCGCACAATCGATTTAAAATGCTTATATATAACTTTATTAAAATAATATATACAATTCTCCTACACCACTACCACCAGCACATTACCTTCTCGACTAATGAAGGAGCGCATATAGTACATTTGCCAATCTGGTCAATCGTGACGAATAGCGGTCAATTACAACTATTCGCTACCAATAACAGCCAATTACAACCTGCTCACATGATCACACGACCACACAACCACCTGGCTGCATGACCACTCGTCCACATGACCACCCGGTCGCATGACCACTAGGTCATAACATAATCAATCAATTGTATACTATGCCACTTGTCATATTAACCAAAGGTTGTTGCGTATAGCTTTTGTAATATTGCAATAATATTAAACTATTCCTTTATTTGCTTTTAATTATCCATGACCCTATGTTTGAACATAATCCGTTTACGGAAATTGTTAACAGATATATTCACAATTAAATATTGTATATGTATTGCTTTTACTAAAATTGTGGACAAGTTGTCATTTAACTTATGGACTAGACCCCGCCCACTACTGCACCCTTCCAGGATACACTTGGGACAGAATGTTGAAGCATACACTGCAGAAACTTGAGTTATTAACTGATATTGATCAAATCTTGTTCAATGAGAAAGGTATACGTGGAGGACTTAGTCAAGCGTGTTCGGAACGGCGTGCATCGGCGAACAATAAATTTTCACCAACGTATGATTCTTCCAACCCCGATGTGCATCTTATGTACTATGATGTTAATAATCAATATGGATGGGCGATGAGCCAGCCCTTGCCTTATGGAGGATTTGAATGGGTAGACACTAACATCGACGTGACATCAGTTCCTGATAATGCGAATGATGGCAATATCTTAGAGGTGGATTTGGAGTATCCGGAATCTATTCATGATTTACATAAAGACATCTCATTCTGTCCGGAGCACATTGATCCCAAGACTGGAAAACCACCTGTATCAAAAACTCAAAGTACCAAATTAATGGCTACACAAAATTCAAAAAGAAAATATGTGATCCATTATAGAAATCTGAAACAAACTTTGAAAAATTGACTTAAATTAGCAAGAATCCATCGAGTACTAAAATTTAAACAAAGCTGCTGGCTAAAATCTTTTGGCGTCGCTGTGGATCAATGTAGTAATCGTAAGACTGCGGATCCCAAGGTCCCGGGTTCAAATCCCGACCCGGCCGACTGCATGAAAAATGGCACGTGAGCATTTTTCACAAAAATGACGCCCTCGTTCGGATGAGAGGTTAAATGGAGGTCCCGTGTGTAAGTGTTGTCACGCACGTTAAAGATCCCTACCTTGCCTGGAACCGCAAGGGTTCGGCAAAATTCTAAATTTCCAGGCAACAAAAAACTCGCCTCCTGGCCAATGTAGTACCTACAGGTGGAGCATTGGAAATGTAAATGAACTAACTAAAATCTTACACTGATCTGAATACTGAACTTCGGAAACGAGCAAGGAATGAATTTGAGAAGAACTTGCTCAAATTAATAAATAATGCTGTATTTGGAAAAACTACGGAAAGCATACGGAAACATTGTAATGTGAAACTTGTACAAAACTGGGATGGTAGATATGGGACCGAAGCTAGGATATCCAACTCACTATTCAAAAATGTCACGATCTTTGATGAAAACCTTATGGCGGTGGAACTTCTAAAATTAGAAATGTATTTTAACAAACCCATATATATATATATATATATATATATATATATATATATATATATATATACATAATAAAACTAAATTCTCGAACGTAAGTAAGCATCTTGGGATGCAATCGTTCATACAGCAATGAAAATTACAGTGTCAAATTGTAATTCTGTTCTAACGTTTCTTTTTTATCTACCATTCAATTAGTATGTAATAACACGTATTTTACTTTCGATTCGAAGTTTTACATTTAGGTATTTGGTACCTCTATGGGTTCACCTTTGTCTCCTATCATTGCCCAATTAGTCATGGATTCTGTGTTGGAGTATGTTTTCGATTCACTTCCGTTTGACATATCTTTTATGGTTAAATACGTGGATGACATTTTGTGTTCTGTTCCTGAGCAATTGATAGAGTACACATTATACCCTTTCAATAGCTATAATCCGAATTTGGTTTTTACTTGTGAAAAGGAAGTTAACCAATGTATTCCTTTTCTAGACACATTAGTCATCAGATCATCTACCAACAACTTGAAGTTTGATATTTATAAAAAACCTACAGATTCTGGTAGGTACATTAATTATCTTTCCAATCACACATTCCATCATAAACTCAACACTATTAACTGTCTAAAACACCGTATCCTGAATATTTGTAAACCTGAATTTCTCAACAAAAATCTAAAAGAATTAGAATCTATCTTACTGAATAATTCATACTCCAAAAATCTGGTTAAAAGGTTGTTATATTCTAATCAGCTACATACTTTAATAAAAAACAATAGTATTGATACTAAATTTAGGAAACTCCCATATATTCAAAATTTAACTCCCCAAATTGTCAAGATCCTTAAGCAACCTGATATGTTTATAGCGAGTACCTATTATAATTCGATAGGTAGGTTGTTTACGAAATTAAAATACAAGATAGAGAAGTCTCTATGTAGCAATGTTGTTTATCAGATCAAATTTAGTTGTAAAAAAACGTACGTAGGACAATCCAAACAATGGTTAAAAAATCGGATTATACAACACTAAAGCGATGCCAAGATTAGTAAATCGTGCTGTGCATTGTCTTCACATCTTTATGGTTCTAAACACCAAGTGAATTTTGACAACACTAAGATTTTGGATATTGAGAGGAACTACTACAAAAGACTGTTCCTAAAATCGTTTCACATTTACCGACAACGTGATCCTTTAAATAACAAGTTGAATATTAATAATTTAAATGTGGTATATTGGGGGTTATATAGTGTTAATGATAAAAAGCGGATGTAGATAGCATTGTTGGCTGTATAAAGGAATCACGTTTAGTTTTATAGTTCTTATTTGTCCTTGTTATCGTCTTGTATTAGATTTATATTGTTATTTTCTGTACACGTGTTATATCTTGTTTTCCGATGATAATTTTTGTAAGAACCATTATCATACAGTAATTGTTGTGCGTTACTCTAGCACAGTTATATATTTTATTCTGTTTGTAGTGTTTAATGTATTTTTAATTTTTTGACTTGCTACTTTTAATTTTAGTGTTGAATAATTATTTATTAATGCTGTGCGTTATGTATGGAACGGCGTTTCTGATTTTGTTACTAACATGTATATAAAGTCAAAGTAATCATGTAAGTAGATAAATTGTACTGTTTCAGACCTTGTAACTATTTCAGCAAATTTTAGTCTTTGAAGAAGGCATAATTCGTGTGCCGAAACGTTAGAATAGAATTACAATTTGACACTGTAGTTTTTATTGCTGTATGAACGATTGCATCACAAGATTTGAACAACTATTATATTAACTATATATATATATATATATATATATATATATATATATATATATTGATATTTCTTGACCTTTATTTAAAATATAAAAATTTTCTTTTCTTGGGAAATAGGTCATTTATTAAAACATTTATTCTTCTCATTTAAATAATATGTAATACTAACATAATGCGTTTCGGTTATCATAAACCTTGGTCACATGAAATTAAAATTCCTGTAAATTTCTAAAATATCTTAAACTATTAAAATGTATTATAATTAAAACTTACTTGGTAACATTATTTTGAAATCTATTTGCATGGTGTAAAATCTAATAACTAATAGCTAGACTAATCAATTTTATTAAATATATCCTAGGCAGTTAAACAAGTTATCAAATAACATTAGTGTTATCTGAAGTGATACGAATTTATATTAATTATTCTATACTTTACTTAATAATAAATCTTAATATTTTTATATACCGCGTGAATGTTAGAATAAGTACCTTTTTAAGATGATTTACCATTAAGCAAGAAATAAGCACCAAAATACAGTATTATTAACTATGTAATTATTAATTATAAATAATATTGTTATTAGTTTTAGTGAAATGTTCAATGTCCGTTTTATTATTTATCATTTACTCAAATAAAATTAAATAAAAACCCTTAACCACAAAAAATATTTAAATTACTAAATACATAGTGGTCGAAATACGTATTTAGTAATTTAAATATTTTTTGTGGTTAAGGGTTTTTATTTAATTTTATTTAAATCGTGCCACAGTGTTCCTATAGATTATTATCATTTACTCCACACTTTTATAAGAGATATGTAGACGATTGCTTATTATGCATACCAAAAAACATGATTGATGAAACACTTACAAAATTTAATGGATACCACCCACGCCTACAATTTACAGTGAATAAACAGGAAAACAACAAAATACAATTTTTAGATATTGAAATAAAACTTAAACAAATTGGAACAATAATCACCAATTGGTACAATAAAAAAATATGGACGGGTAGACACCAATTACAGACAAAACTAATTGTATCTATAAAATAAACTGTAAAAACTGTAACGGTTCATATATCGGAAATACGAAACAATATTTACACCGTAGAATTTATGAACACCAATATTCTATTAAAACTCATAAAAGAAACACAGCACTGGCAAATCATGCATTGGACCTCATGCATAACTTTGATTTTGAAAATCCAAGTGTAATTAACGTAGAACAAAACGAAAATAAACGTAGTACATTAGAAATTATTCACATTCAACGGAACATAAACAGTATAAATAATAAAACGGACATTGAACATTTCACTAAAATTTATAACAATATTATTCATAATTAATAATTACATAGTTAATATACTGTATTTTGGTGCTTATTTTTTGCTTAATGGTAAATCATCTTAAAAAGGTACTTATTCTAACATTCACTCGGTATATAAAAATATTAAGATTTATTATTAAGTAAAGTATAGAATAATTAATATAAATTCGTATCACTTCAGATAACTCTAATGTTATTTGATAACTTGTTTAACTGCCTAGGATATATTTAATAAAATTGATTAGTTTAGCTATTAGTTATTAGATTTTACACCATGCAAATAAATTTCAAAATAATGTTACCAAGTAAGTTTTAATTATAATACATTTTAATAGTTTAAGATATTTTAGAAATTTACAGGAATTTTAATTTCATGTGACCAAGGTTTATGATAACCGAAACGCGTTATGTTAGTATTACATATTATTTAAGTGAGAAGAATAAATGTTTTAATAAATGACCTATTTCACAAGAAAAGAAAATTTATATATATATATATATATATATATATATATATATATATATTGGTATGTGTATTCTTGACATAACCAAGTAGACAACTACGATTTCCACTATGAACATATAAACTCTGCCTTTGGAGATGGATGCCAAGTTCTCTACACGGATACTGACAGCTTAATCTACACTATAGTAAATCAGGATCCTTATGAAACCATGAAGCGGGACTCTCAACAACGTTTCCATACTTCGTATGATTTTTCCGCTAATTAACCAAAAAGTACTAGGGACGATGAAGGATGAAAATAATGGACGGCCTATGATAAACTTTATTGAATTACTATCAAAGTTGTATGCGACAAGGATTTTTAAGACAGTTATGGGGATTTCAATGTATGGTACAAAAAAGTGCAAAATGAACCTTATATTTTTTTAGAATTTAATGCTCAAAATACATGGGAAACCGTCTTTTTTTGTTAGTAAATGCGAAGTTTTGCGCTCGTGGTAACCTTGTATACCTACTCAAATACTTAAGGGATCTAGTATTAATCAAGATGTCTTGAAATTTTTAATTTGTATTTTAGCTCTGTTAATGAAACTGTTGACAGATTTTTTTTCAGCTCAAAAAAATTTATTATCTTTAAGAGAAGTTTCAACTGTTTCAGTATAATCTGACTATGTTTGAATAATCAAGCAATTTACTTTGTCAGCTTTTGAACAAACCAAATTATTAGTCGCTGGTTGGTGTTTTAGATTCTTAAGGGTGTTATGTAAGCTTTTAAGTTCATTTTTGTTATCATTAAAAAGTGAACAAAATAATTTGTTGCGCAGAGTTGACTGATCTCTTATTTCTAGAGGTAAGTGATCAATAATCACTCACGTGTACAAAGCCAAATTCTTAATTAGACGTAAATTACTACCTCTTTCTACAAAAGATACAGAAATATTTAGACATAGAAAAGTGGAATTAACAATTAGTTCTTATTAATGAGGCTTGGGGATTAGTCGCATTGCGATTATAACCTCATCCATTAGAAAGCCTCGTACTTACTTCAATTAATTGCAAGCACGTTTGCGTTTTCCCCCAAAGAATTACCTTGTTACATTATATTTTTTGGATTACAAATTCCGTTTTGTCAGTTGTAGAAATTTGCCCTAAAAGTAACGCGACAAACACATGGCTTTCCATAGTAATTTTCTCTTTGTGGTTAAAAGCATATGCCCTACTAACAATGAGAAAATACATGGGACAATGGCAGCGTATGTCCTTGCTAGAGGGTGTGCTGTGTATGACATAAGCACTAGAGCGTCACGCTGCTCGCTTCTACAATGACGGACAAAACAAAACGTAGTCATTGGCTGCCTCGATTATAGGGAATTATACTCCTGCACAATAATACTAATACGTAGCGTGCGCTAGGTTTTATTCATTTACTAATTTAACTAAACATGAAACATGGCGTTGTATACAGGTATACCGCTAATTATGTTTCGCTGTAATAACCGTTTACCGAAATTTGACATGAATGTAATTTCATGCCATAAAAGAATTTTTTAAATTCAAACACTAGGTTATTGGGTACTTCCTGATAAATTTTATTATTAAATATACAATTACATTCTTATATAATAATTTCAATGAAAAATTTTTGTAGCAAACCCGTTCATTATATAAACATTTATCGTTATTAAAACATGAACACAATGGTATTAAAAACTGTAATTAGTTTAGGACTTTAGTACGCCACAATCGGTATAACAGTTGTTATCGATGACACATCTAAGAACAAATAAAGTAATATATTTTGTTAACAAGATACTGCAGTTATCTTAGTAAAAAAAATTGAAAAAACTTTTAGGTGACAACCCATTATTTTTATGCGATTTCCGGAACTTAAGGGGTTTAAGACGCATGCACATTTTTAGAGGATAACTAGCGTTAAAAGCATTCAAATAAACAGATCTTCCACTTTGCTTTCCGATGAAAATACAAAATTCGCATGTAAATAAACTACGATTTAAATTCAAAGCAGGGTCGAGAGAGAAGAAAGATTTTCATCACGATAATCATACCAATTAACCTACGGACGGTTGAAAAGTCTACGATTCCCTTGTCTCCTAAAGTACTCGAATGGAAAAATAGCTGATCAGTTACATCCTTAGTCGGAAAATTATTCAGTAGTCAATGTCAAACTCACAGGAAGTTCAGTAGAGTTGTGCACGAAAGATTAATATCTATTATGTCCAATTAGAGAATTTGCGTTTTGTATTCCTCCTAAATTCAAAATACAAGCAAACGCAGGAACAAGCAGCTCGGTATACTACCTTGATCACTTCCTGATGTTTGGAACCGAATGTATGCCAAACCAACCTATTCCATAAGAAGTAATGTAAAAAGTGATTAATCTGTTCTTATCATTTTCATCATCTTTCAGTCCTAAAACTAGTTGGACGTGTACCTCTATTGCTTCTTATTCTAAACTAACCGACAAATTTCCCTGATATTCCCATAACCTAAATCTTTCACTATCTGTGTGTTAGTCTAATCTAGGTCTACTTCTGCCTCTCTTTTTTTTCTCTACTTTTAATATATTCCGCATTATTCTCTAATGCCTTAATATGTACCCTATCATTTTTTTACTGTTTTCCATATACTTCTTTCTTCCCCAACCGTTTCTAAAAAGCTCTTTGTTCTTAATTTTGTCTGTCCATTACATTTTCCTTCATACGTATGCAGCATCACATTTCAAACGCTTCTATAGTTTTTCTGTTTGTTTTGCTGGAAAATGGCAGCTGCTTTTTCTGGTAAAATAAAGCACGGTCTAGTGCTAACCTTTTTTAAAATACCTTTCCACTTTCCCCTTCTATTGTTTTCTAAGGATATACCTATTTTCAAAGATATTCAATGGTAAACGAAGGGAATTAAGCAACCTAACCGCTACAAAGATATCCCACCACCTACACACTTGCCGAATTGGTAGTTTTCCAATTACCCCGTTCGAACATTCTAAATTTATTGAGAATATTGCAAAACTAACACCTATAGCTGTTTACGATAATCATAAGGATTAAATACAATTGTTTTCACCAATAGGTATTCCTTCCTGGAAATAGTTGGACGCATACCTCCATTGATTTCTATTCTGAGCTAACCTACACATTTCCCTGAATTTCCCTCAGCCTACATCTTTCACTATCTGTGTGCAATAGTCTAATCTATGTCTACCTCTACTTCTCTTTTTTCCTATCTCTGCTTCTAATATATTCCGCACTATTCTGTCGCGTGTTAGTATGTGGCCTATTAACCTATCTCTCCTATTTTTTACTGTTTTCCGCATATTTCCTTCTTCCCCTAACATTTCTAGAGTCTCTTTGTTCTTAGTTTTTGTCTGTCCATGGTATCTTCCTTATCTTTTTCCTGTTAGGTTCTCCTACTGTCTACGTCTCACAGTCGTACAGTGGTGTGCTCCACTCGTATGTTTTCAGCAATCTTTTTCTTGTTTCGATGTTTGTTGCCTGTGAACATAGTAGTTGCTCTTTATTGTTGGCTGCAGCACGGCCTTTTATATCTTTTGCAGTATTCTATCTTGCGTTGTTTGACTCCCTAGGTAGTAGAAATCCTTAACCTCTTGTAAGTTCTAGTTTCCAATTTGTATTCTGGTTATTGACCTATATACTCCTTCTTCACATACTAGTACTTTAGTTTTAGGTTTGTTAATTTCAATACCGCATTATCCCTCCATACTAATTGCAAATGTCTTGCTGTATTTCAGTGTATTTATTGCCTCTTCGATACACAAGATAAAAGTCATCAGAGGTAGGGCACATCCTGTCTCACTCATTTCCTAATATTTATTTCTGTACGTTCCTGCTCTAATTCTATTACAGCTGTTTGCTCTTAGTATAAGCTGTGTAGTGTCCGTCTATCCCTATAACTCATTCCTCCAATCTTTTTGTGTATTTCGAACATTTTTTCTCATTTTATTTACATTGTCAAACGCTTTTTCCAGATCCAGATTCTAGAAACACTATATACACACTTTTCTCTTTTCGATTGATTTCTCCTTTATCACACTTAAAGCTATAATGGCTTCCCGTGTCCCCTGTTTTGCTCAAAACTAATTTGATCTTCTCCTAATACTTCCTCGGCCTGTTTTTCATCCGTTTTTGTACAATGCTAGTAAATGTATTCGACACCTGTGCCGTCAAACTTATTGTTCGAAGATTTTTACTCGATCTATCAGCACTCTCTTTTTGGTGTAGTGACTACGGTGTTACGTTTGAAATCCTTCGTATCTCGCCTGTCTCATACTCATTTTATCATATAAAAAAAATTCCTCTTGATATGGTATACGAATGGGATTGCAAAATAATTTAAACGCGGTTTGAGCACATTAATAAAAAAGTAAATTTTATTATAGATTTTACAGTTATTATATTGATTTTGATAAAAAAAATAAAACACAAAAGTTGTTCATCGATTATAATAAAATTTTCACACAATGGTTACTATGCTGAACGATACAGTTGATTAAAATTTAAAAACAAATAAACAGAACTAAAAAAAGGTGTTTTTGAATATTGAATTGTTCCACCAGAATTTTCCATGCACTTGTTTTTACGGCGGTGTACTGTCAATTAAGTGATCAATTATTCCAGCTATATATATATATATATATATATATATATATATATATATATATATAAACCCTTTTATTATCGCCCCACGAATTGGGCACCATAAAATTGCAGTGATTAAGCTTTAAAATCGAGCCCCAGCGTTGAGTCTACATAAAATTGCTGTGAATACTCGGGATAACCTTCGAGCCCTCACGTTGGAAGCCATAAAATTGCTGTGGATATTCTCTAGATTAAGCCCCTGCGGAAGTAAAAAAAAAATTCTTAACTACAAAATCTCCTGAAAAAGCTGCTCTAAATCAGCATACCACGGCTATTTCTGCTTCCAGCTTCTTCCGAGATATTTACCTATCCAATTCTTACTCTTTCTCACTTAGACTATCAAATAAAATTACTACTCAAATAATTCAACGAAACATGCAACCTTTTTATTCACACAAATCAAAAATTTACGTTACCAGCCCAATATTTACAAAATCGGATATAAACATCTTCATGAAATTTTACAATATCCACCCTTAAATCCTTTTAATTTAATGAATTTAATTTATTTCAACATTTTTTTATATAGTTCAAGTAGATGGGCGTACCTTTAAACCCTAAATTAAAATTTACTCTGGTCTATGGTGAGATCAGTATAAACCCTGTAACTGTATATGCATAAATAAATCGCATCTTTGTTTTCCACAACCCTAATGATCCGTTTACTCTTTACATCAAAATTATACGTCATATATTTATACCTTAAAATAATAAACTCAAATTGTCCTTTTCATATAACCTTCAAATTAGCTTTTATGTTTATAAAATATATACCCAGTATGTTCAATCACTCTAGCACAAAATAACAGCACAAAATGTTCAAGCAATAACAAAAAGGAACAAGTTTCGTTACCTGGTGTACGCCTTTTGCACCGTCACCTCTGAAGATGTGGTCCAACCAAACCTCCTCGTTACATTCCATCGAACTTCCCTCTGCTACATGTACATCAAACTCATCCTGACGTTATCCAATTCTCTACAGACGCCTTCAATATATCTACCCAAATAATTGTCCAAATATGTTAGTCAGCTTCCGAATCTTCCATATAATTAGCATCCTCGCTCAGAAAATATTAACTAGGCTCGTTTACCCCAGTAACATCTTTTATTCGTTATTCAAATGTATTTACCTACAGCACCGTTTAAATAAGTACCTACTCGCGCTTCACACTTTTAATTTAAATTACAACGGACTGCACTTATCGCCGATTCAAAACAATCAACGCAGATGTTACCATGTATGTCTGAAGCGGACCGAAGAAGTAAGAGAAGTCAGAGAGCGCCTCTACATCTCCTAGTGCATTTATAAGCGTTGAAACCTCACTCCAGTACTCTATCTTCGTAGAAATCACCTCCACTGTAACCTGATTCTAAAAATTTTTCTATAACGATCTTTTCAGGACTAAGAATTTCAAGTTCCACCCCGCTATTTTACATTACAAAGCTCCGAGAATTTCTTTCATTCCACTTACAATCAGCCAATCTCAACCATTTCCCCCGTCTTAGGTCTAACCTCCAACTATATTATGCTCGTCTAACTCATATTCGTTGTCTCTTTTAAAATTCCACTACAGCAACATAAAATCGATATTGCGGTTAGCCTCTACAATTTGGCGCGCACTTTAAACGAGTGCTTTATGCAACGTCTGTTATATGTCATCCTTATTTACCCTATGCTAATGGTATCCCGTCTCAACTTGCCTTAAAATCACCTGTTGTTTTGCAGCTTTTGCTTCGACCGTTAACTAAAATTTCTAAAGAATTATGTTCTAACGTACATTCTGCTTTCTGGAATTTGTTTATTTGTCTGTTCGTCTTTTTATGAACTGTATGCCAGCTTAAAGCTGTACTTTCCCAAGTTGTTTAACCTGTGGGTTTCTGAGGATTTGTTTTTAACGAACGCTTTGTTTAGTTAAATGGAAAATATGCGCTTACACTATTGATTTTATAAACAAAAACTCTTATTTATTATTTGATGTACTCGATTTACAATTTTTAAAATATTAAAGCTAATTGTATTCTTATCATCATTGAGTTTTTACGTGCTACAAAGCTTTCACACTATGCAAATTTAACGTGACGATTTATTAATACAAATATATGCTGTTATCCGTTTGTTTTAAGGTCAAAACTAATTAATTTGGAGCGAAAATAATTTATTCCTATTTTCTATATACACGGTCTTTACAAAATTACTCTCTTGACTTAACTATCCTTCTTTACATACAACTTACACGATAATATATATCATTCCAAGCTTCCCGAATCCGAAGATACTGCGTGTTGCTTGGTGGGTGTGGTAATTCACTTAGCTTCCTACCGACCATATCCCAAACATGCTCAATGAATGAGAAATCTGGCGAGCGAGAATGTCCTAGGGAAACAACAATGTAGCTTCTTGTTAACATCGTATTGCAATCCTCGCCGTATGAGGACGTGCGTTATCTTATTGGAAAATGGGATTTTTCAACACCCGAAGAATTGAAAGTGCAACAGGCTCCCGCGCTTTTGCAAAGCAACTGGATCCGTTTAAGTTGCCATCGATGAAAACCAAAGATGATCGGCTACCATGACATGTAGCACTTCATATTATCATTCCTTGTGTAAAAGCTGAGTGCCGTTTCACAGAAATATGTTAAATTATTTCGTTTCCCGCGTCTACGCCTGACCCTCCTACGACCGTCGTGGGTCCACAACAAAATCGGGATTTGTCACTAAACACAATTTGATGCCATTCTTGAAACCAATTTGCTTTTTCGTTGCTTTATTCTAGCCTGCGGTTACAGTGAAATAAGGCAAGAGGAAGACAGAAAAATGGACGGTACGAATGTAGTCTATAAGATATTATCCGGTGATAAACAGATGACATTGATATTCTGCGTCCTGCATCTTCCATCTAATCAATTGCAATTGACCATGTCATTTAACATCTGTCTCTTGTCACCAAAAGCATTGACTGACGTTCTTGACGATCTGTAATCACCCGGTGACGTCCAGATCCAGTACGGCGTTATTCTACACCTTCATCACCATCTGGACCAGCATAGTGCCACCGTTGCACTACCACAATTTACACGACCAGCAGTATCTCTAAACGACAGTTCGGCCTCGCTCATACCAATAATACGGCCAAGTCCAAAGTCATTTATTTGCATGTTGAGGAATTTTTAGCATTTTTAAATTTTCACAAAGTAATAGTAGAGAAACTAATCCGAAACTTGACAGTTCATACACATGAATAACTTGTTTACAATTAATCAATACTAAGGGACAACAAGGAACTGAAACAAGAAAAGGAAGGGTGTCTAGATTTTATTTAAATTTTAATCATTACTTTATTTCATCAAAATAGCAATGTTTTGATCATTTTATTGAAATCAACTAACAACTTCTGTGTGATGCGCTTTTCTGAAAGTCAGTATAAATTGTATGTATTGAATTATTTAATTCATTAAATCAAAATCAAATGAAATCAAACTTTCTTTAATACTAAAATATAAAAACAAAAACAAATACATTTTCTATTATATGGAAGAAGGGTCCAATTCTGGGTTTTCTATTATTCCATCTTCTGACTCTTTTCACTAGAATCAACAACGTTTATTAAACATCTGTCCAAATAAATTTGTGTCTGTTTTCTCCTCAACATATTTCTAAAGTGTGGCAGTATCTGATCTTCCTAAATAATGCTACTGCGATTTGTTTGAACTTGTTAGGGTGGCATTTTTCTGCAAAAATTTTCACGTCGATGATTAATGCAGAAGGAACTTCCTCTATCTTTTCCTCCTTGGAGTTCGGAGATAGTATATCCACTCTAGTCTGATGCTCATCGTTCTCCAGTTCATGTAGCTCCTTGAAATATTGTTGACATGGTATCCAGCCCTCACTTGAAGGTGAGTAAAAATCACCTCAATAATGGCAGTCGGCCTCGTCCTGATTGTCCTCATTTCAAACACATTTCAATACATCATTCTCTTCTTTTCTAACCTTAGACCTCTTAGAAGCTTTCTTTTCATTATTGTTGAATAATTGCTTTCTAACATTTATTCCTATAGATTTTGTTTAATTCTCTTTTAGGGCTATCTCCAACTCTTTTTATATGGTGAATTGGTTACGATAAGTCTTCTTTTTACTGTTTGCCTTACTTTTAGTACAGACGTGACCACTTCAGACGATGCCGTATAAAAAGGTAATTAATTGTTGACAACACCGCTATAAAACATTGTAGAACATCCAGAATGAGCTAAACCTTTATTGATTACATACCGAATCCGGCTTGCGGGAAAGGTTGGTCCAGGTATATTTTCATTCTGTCGAATTTTATGAGTTCCTTTCACCAAAGTGCCATAAATTGGTGATTCAGTAGGCTGCACAATAGGTCGATGTCTGTCGTCTCTGCTGAAAGAAAAACTACTTCTGAAAGGCTATATTCCAGTTCTTTTAAATCCGTTAATTACTGATTGAAGATGAGCTGCACCAAAAAAGGACGAGATTTGCTAGAATGTTACAATGTTCTATAGCTTACATTGGAGCCATCTCCTGATACTATCAGCATAATGTAAGTTAAGAGGTTTCATTAAGGAAGCATCGAGCGGCTGTAATTTATGTGAGCAGTGTGGCGGTCACAAAGTAACGCTACTTTATTTCCTATATTGGTGGCTATAACAATATTATTAATCGTATAAGTTGAGTGTCCGTCTAAAATTAGTGGGCCAAGAGACTCATCAGTTGCACTTGAAAGCAGAATAAACTTTCCGAACCAGACCAAGAATAATTCAGACATCATCCAGCTCGATTCCTAAGCTCTCAAAGGCAAGCCTAATGCAAATTATTGCTAAAGTTTTTTTCTGGGAAACACCAGCATAGGGAGCAACAGATATCCCGAAGCAAACATACAAATGAGGACATTTACGGTTTCTCCCCTTTCTGCAGATGTCAACGAATCCACTTGCCTTTTACTTTTAAGGACTACAATTTTTGGATGTTACTTGGGGTTAAGAGAAAGCCCTGTTACATCACAGTTAAATATTTTCTTCTCTGAAAGTTTCAGATTGTCAATAATTTCAGTTAACAGGATAAAAAATTGCCCTTCCAGTCAGTTGGATAGTCAGTCAGGTCAATTCTTTCTTGGTCAGTTGAAAAAGACGATTTTCCATAGATTTCAGATAATAAACCAGTGCATTTCCTTGATCAGTAAATACTTTTTTTTGGTTCATTTTATTGGTATTATTATCTGGATACTTTTAATCGCGCATCTTTCGAATGTGTTGTTTTAAAGCTTTAGATGTATTAAACGCTAGAAATGTCTTTACACGCACAGGGGTTTGACTAGTACAAGATGATAGATTACAGATGCGCATCGGAAGTGCGGCTGTAGTCCAAATTCATGGCATATGATTTACTAGCAATAACATTTAAGTACAGAAGGAGCACATTTTAAAAAGATCGTAGCCGGTAATTATAATTTTGCTCCCTATGAACTAAAATTTATATGAGCAATCAGACAGAAAAAGAGATCAAAAAGAAAACACAAATACAAAGTCAAAAATATAAAAATGAGAGTAGTAAAACAATAGTTATTGAACAACGGGTAATAAGAAAAAATCTAAGCATAGAGAAGTTTTTTTGAAAGTAACAGTTCTCTTCAATTGCAAAAACAAAGCCGTTGTCTCAAAGTGTGTGTAAATCGAGTTCATTGTGGAACGAATCTGTGTTTAGAATGGGCGTTGGCGACATTGCTGATAAAGGCATCCACATATTTTTTGTTGGCAAGTATTCTACAACTTGCGTGGTAAAAATGTCAAATCCGCCGAGGAGTAGCTATATATTATCATTTTCCATTTCATCTCATGGCATTTTTCTACTTATAAAGAAGCGCATGTGTTTTCCTTGTATGTCTTTTATTTCGATACTTTTATTTGTATAGAAATGTATTCAAGTTAAGGATTCCTACTAATTACGCCATCTTTTTTTATTGTGATCACGTTGTAACTTCCCTATCCAACAGATGCGTAATCTCCTATATAAATAAACGAAATCACTTACTCTTGCTATTTCAGTAAGTAAAACATAAACACTCTCCTACTCGAATGCACTGGTATATTAAACCTTACTAAAAATCTGTGGAGTACAAGTATTTACACATAATATTAATGAAAGAAATGAGAATACACAAAAATTACAAATGGTTTACCAAAGTCTCAACCTACATTTGGTATACACTTACATTGACCTTTCAGGGTCAGGGTACCCTCACCTGCGTGATTATTTCTTTTAAAATAAACCTTTAAAGAAAATGCGTGTAAATTGCCTATCGATATAAATAATTTCCTAAATGAATATTAGAATTAATTAAATGCCACACTCAAATTATTGAATATACAAAGCACTTTTCAAAAAATCTTTTCTGAGAATAAAAATTTAAAAAGTGTCTTGAATTAATTCCAGGTAAACAGCCTCCCATTGCTTCTAATCTTAGAACAAATAACTCTGTCTCAAGGATTGATATTCAAATAAAATTAGTAGCACCAGGTCTAAAACAACATAATTTGTAACGAGTTCTATTGCATCAGAAGAAAACCAAAGAGATTAGAACAAATATTATCAGTAAAGTTTAAATTATCCAGTGAAACTGTGATTGAATTTACAAAAGAATTAATAATCGAAGAAATAAATGCAGTAATTTTTAAAGTAATTTTGAAGCCCTAAATTAAAATTAATTTTGAAGTTTCTAATTTATGCCTTTTTAGAGTCTCAAGTATAATCCCAAAATAAATCCATTACCGAACCAATTCAAACATGTAGATTTACTTACGATTTTAAAATCGGCGAAGTCGCAACTCACTTGATTGCATTGTATTGATACTTAATTTACTGCGCCCAATTATTTTAATATCTTCACTGTTTCACAGAAAATGCAACCATCTCTTCAAAGTAAATATATTCCTATTTATAGCGTTTAATACAGTTATAAATTCATTTAGTCCAAAAAAATTCATTTTACACCAAGTACTGAAATTTACTAATAGGCACGAACACCATGATCAATCAGCAACCTTTCCCTTCATAATATAATCGCACCGAGTATTTTTCCATGTAAATAACAAATTTCTTTTGGTATGACTTTTGTCATTGGAAGTGTTGATTTTATACCAAGCATTAACTAGCCTACCTGCCTATTTGCTTGTAATGCTCTCATATCAAGAATGTATGTTTCCTCATAATATTAAAAATCACCTGACTATTCAACATTAATGCAATTTTTAGTTTCCATAAATGCGTCAACCTTATTAATAATTTTTGATCAAAAATGAATAAAAAGTAGGCATAAATGTCTACGCATTTAACTAATGTAAAGCGTACTTTAAAATACCAAGCGTTCTTAATAAAGGATTACTTTTTTATAATTAATTACAAGAGAATAAATAAGAATAATCACATCCGACGGTGAACGTAATTAATTATTTGCCAACCGGTAATTAGAACACGTTGAAAACGTAGTCATATAAAACGAAATAGGCGGACGTGACTGCTGGGTTGATGTTTGATAGAAGTTAAGTTAAAAGCAACACTAAACGAAGGCAGACTAAAGTATGCAACGTGGACTTTTCCTCGAGAGAAAAATTTAAGATGGTGCGCCAGCTTTCATGGAAATTTGCTTGCAGCTTTGGTAAGAAATGTTTTTGCCGTGTGTGGGATTTTGAAAACTCATCTGCTCCGTAATTAAAGGGTTGCCTCCGTGGACTCCTCAAACAAGTGGGCATGGAGCTGTGTTTTTTAAAAATCAAGCAGGAAATGTAAAGTACTGATTATTTTTGGAAATTCTTCACAGCGAATAATATTATAAGCTTTTATTTTGATACTTCCTTGTAATTTATATGTGAATTTGAAATGTAAATGTGTTAATATTCGTGGAGTAGAAAATGAAGCAAACATGAGAGTAATTATTTAATTGATCAATAAATTACCGACGAAATTGCTGATGAAAAATTAAGCATGATATGATCGTACAATGAAGTTTGAAGCATTTAAAAATATTAAGAAATATATTCGTTTGGGAATATAGGTGTAGCTTCTATTAGTAGAATTTAGTGTTTGTTAAAGCACAAAAATTGGTATTTAGACTGGGTAATAAAATGATATAATGAAAGGCTGATGTTTAACTGTTTCTATGTTTGCTATTAACATTGGAAGCAGAAAAATTTAGAGTGAAGATAGTAGATAGTTTTGTTGATGGATTAAGTTTAAGGTTTTAAGGATTTTTTTTCTTTTGGGAATATCTAGAACGAGGAGGGTGAAAAACTAAGTTTTTTAAGTATAATTGTGTGTAGATTGAAATTTCTTTGCATTAGGTAGGAAATAGGATAAGATTTGCGTTGTTATAAAGGATATCAAGCTACCCCAGCTTTGCAATCTTATACAGATAAGAAATTACATTTTGAGAAATATTTTTCATTATGACAGGATTAATAAGTGTTGTAGAGGTATTTCAAGAAAATTTGTATATAAAGTGATAAAATTTAGGAAATCAAAAACGAGGGAGGCGTAAGCGAAAATAACGGTCTTTCATACAGGAATGATGTCGAAGGAATATCTGTGACAGACGGTTTGGTGCCACTTTATTATGACAAGAGAAAAAGCTTTCAAGATAAGTGATAGTGTATCGTGGTTTTTTGTATTTCGGCCATTTTATTTATTCATTTTATTTCTTTATTTTTCTATATTTTTTTATAATTTTTCCATAGAAACTCACCCCCACACCACTGCAGTTAGCCTACGCGCCCTTCTATCATTATGGGGTCCCCGCCCGTTCAGGGCAAAGCAAAATTTATTCACTAATACTCATTTTACCCGTAACGTTTACTATTTAATATAAATTAATAAGGGCTCCATAATTATATAACATGTTTAGAAGGGTTCCGCATTAAAATGCACTTGGGAAACGTTAATTAAACGGAAGATTTCCAAAGAACTATAAATATATTCCTTCTATATTTTTTTCTTTTCATAGCAATAATCAAGTGTAATTTGACGTGTTGCTTTTTTCTTATTACAAAAAATGGCTGCTAGCTGCTCTCTCATTATTATTAGTGTATCTAAAAATCGATTATAAATAGAAGGTATATAAGTTTTGACCCTTGTATGCGTAGTAGTTTCTCTTAAATTACGGATCAATACATAATTACTTCGAGGGCAAATTACTTAAATGCAGCACGCAGAATGAATGCGCTTAAATAAATAATTTTAGAATCATTACAATACAATATGATAATTTCAGTTATTAAAGATATTAAATGCAGCCAGACAGTCGGCCATTTTGTATATTGCATGTTAGTAAAACCTTGGCAAGATAACTAATAGGTAGGCAGCTTACACAATGATAACGGCAATAACTTCTTGAAAGCTGTACACTTGGATTTAAAGTCGCAACCGCCAATTTTATTTATAAAGTTAAATTACAAACTGGCTTTGTGTTTATCTTATTTGTCATATAGAAACAACAAAACACAAGCCAGTTCGTGCAACATTGCATGAAGCGTGACTTGTTTCCTTCATTTACAAACATCTATTTTACACATCAATAGTGATAGGTGTGTATGTGTAAGTACCTAAACTTCGAATCGATGTCAATAATTATTCCAATTTTCTTTTCTGGTCACGAATATGAAATCTTATTATAACTTGACCATGTTTTAGCTAAGGTTATATTCAGAAACACAGACGCCGTTAGGCTTGTGCATTAATTAGATCGGAATACAATGATCACTTTTTTTTAATTTACGCACTTACATATATAATCCAGCAGCAAACTGCTTTATTAAATAAATGTGCGAATCTATACGGTAGCTGAGTGAATCTACATAAAGTGCCTTCAGCTAGCAATTTGTAATCTTTATAATTTATAGAGCAACTACTAGAATGGTTACTTGGGATGCCATAATTACAATTTGCCTCCACCATACGTGCTAATTATTAAGAGGATAAAACCATTATGATACAAGCTATTATTCAAAACGGTATCGATCGAATAGGATGCTATATATTATGACATGAGTTTGACAATTTTAATTACACAGAGTACCTTGAGGTATAAAACTACTAGTTTCGTCGTTGTAGAAGTTATTACTTAACGTTCAGTGTGTCCGCATTGAATGCATACCTTAAAAATAAGATCATCAGCAACAAGAACTAAAGTTGCAGAAACCCAATCTTTTCAGAAACATGCACACATGTATATCGTACGCATGCACTTATACCATGACGCAGACATACATGAATCGTGGACGCATGGGTACGTTCATGTACTCATTAATAGGGCTGTATAGGGCGTATCGATATATCGATACGTATCGATTCGAACCCCGTATCGACCCCCCCCGATACAGTGAAAAATAAATATCGATATATCGATAATCGATATGTATCGATACGTATCGATATTCGATACGCAAAATCCCGTATCGCCCACCTATGTCACAAATGTTAAACTTGAAACTTTAATTATTTTGATAACAAACAATCTTAGGTGAAAGATCGAATTGTCAATAAATACATTATTTTAAAACGATCTGTGATTTTATTCCCAAAGAAAGAGTAAATAAATTATCGATGCGTATCGATTCGTACCGATACGTATCGCTAGGTCTTGATACGTATATTTAATCTAAACATCTAAACGTTCCGATACCAATCGCTATATATATCTATACGTACCGCTACGTATCGATTCATACCGATACGCATCGATACGTATCGATACACACCGATACGCATCGATGCGTCTCGATACGCGTCGATACGTATCGATACGTATCGATACGCACCGATACGTATCAATCCGTATCGATACGCACCGATACGTATCGATACACATCGATACGTATCGATATGTATCGAAACGTATCGATATTCGATATATCGATATATAATGTGCATCAATATTCGATACGCAAAATCCCGTATAGCCCACCCCTACTCATAAACGCTGCTACGGATGGTATAGTAGAAACCACGAAAGAAGTCCTTTACGTCATAGGTGTCTAACTAAATTCAAAACATACGTTCAAGATTATTTAAAAGCTTAACTAGTATATATGATAAAGATAGTAATACGATTTGTACGTGTTTTAAATAAAGACAAACGTGAACACGTTCATCTGGGAAAACGACAGAGAAGAGTATGTGTCCGTATGTTTTGAACTTTCTACTTAACAGGCGAACAAAATGTTAATTTTTCCATATAGCACGGTTACCAAAGTTATCGTACCGAGAACGATTTTAATGCAGCTGCCGTAAATAGTTTATATTGCAGTTATTGTACGTTTCTATTCAGATCAATATATGTAACTCAATTTATGAAAATGAGTTTTATTTTAACTGAATTGATTAAACTCGTAAAACAAGAGGACGCCAATTTAAAAATAGTTTAAGCAACTACCTCTATAAAATAAAATATTATTGGCAACCATGCTTCATTACGGTTTGCAGATGCGCGAAGCTTGACGAAAACTTCCGAATCGGAATTTATTGGGTATTAAAATTTTCAACTTGATTCGTACGAAAACAAGTGATGACGCAGACGACTTCTTTCATGGTTTCGACTATATAAGTCTTCACTCATACTTGAAAGTACGTGAGGTGTATATATGTGTGCACGACGTTCCCGAGCTGTCCCCTGAAAACCCGGTATCCGTGCACATATCCATAAATGAGAGTACGTAGGCATATATACGCGTATCTGTGCCTACATCCGCATACGCACTGTTTTGTCAGTTTCATAGAATCCGTGCACAACAACATTAAAACTGCCAACGAAAGCAACTTACACATAAAGCAGGTTAGAGGTTATGTAATCTCAACTAGTGATTAAATACTAAACATAATCATATACCATCCTCGTATCTTAGTGGTCCTGTGGGGACTTGTACGAGATATCGGCACTTGCCTTTATTCTCTCTATTCAATGTAGAGTTTTCAAATTGTTTCAGTTTATAGGAAAATTCTTCAACTAAGTAGAGGTGTTAGCGGTTAACTTTCACAAGCTACCTTTCACCTAGTGCATCAGCGCGGTGTTCTGCGAGGTGTACTTTATGGGCTTCTGCACATGGTGTACACCAACTACTATCTTCAGAGCAACTCTTAAAAAGAAATTTTCTTTACCTGGAAATTTTGAATTTTGCCGAACACTTGCTGTTCCAAGCAAATTAGAGATTTTAACGTGCGTGACAGCACTCACACACGGGGCCTAGGTTTTACCTCTCATCCCAACGAAGGTGTATTTTTGTGAAAAATACCCATCTACCATTTTTCAGGCGGACTGTGTCGCAATTCGAACCCGGGACTTTGGGCATAGTAATCACACGCATACCAACAATGCCACGGAGCCATCACCACCAAGAACACTACATTCGATTTTCAAATGCTCCACCCGAAGGTACTACATTGGCCAGGAAGCGAGTTCTCTTTACATGCAAATTTTGAATTTTGCCGAACCCTTGCTATTCTAAGCAAAGTAGGGATCTTTGACGTACGTGACAGCACTCACACACGGGACCTCCATTTTATCTCTCATCCGAACGAAGGCGTACTTTTGTGAAAAATGCACGCCTAGTATTTTTCAATCGGACCATGTCAGGATTCAAACTCGGGTACTTTGAGCATAGTAGTCACACACATAACAACTACGCCACGGAGCCGTCTTCAGTGCCCTACGCTATATTTGACTTTTTCCAATGCTACATCCAAAGGCTCTAAATGGTCCAAGAAGCGAGTTTTCTTTTACCTAGAAACTTTGAATTTTTCCAAACGCTTGCTGTTCCAAGCAAGATACAGATTTTTAACGCACGTGATAACACTCACACATGAAACCTACATTTTACCTCTTATCCGAACGAGAGTGTATTCTTGTGAAAAATACCTGCCTTTCAGTTTCCAAGCGGATCGTGTCGCAATCCAAAACCAGGACCTCGGGCTTGGTAGTCTAACGCATACCAACTGAGCCACGAAGCCGCCTTGTCTAGAGACAGAATGAATAATTAGAAGAATAAAAACGTTGAACATTAATTTAATGTCAGAAGACAAATTAGATGTTTTTCTCAGTGTTATCGTGTGAAAAATTGTTTATTATTGGGCATAATAGTCACACGCATACCAACTACGTCACGGAGCCGCCGCCACCAAGGACACTACATTTAATTTTCTAATGCTTCACCCGAAGATACTACATTGGCCAGGAAGCGAGTTCTGTATACATGGAAATTTTTTACTTTTCCGAACCCTTGCTGTTTCAAGCAAGGTAGGGATCTTTAATGTGCGTGACAACACTCACTCACGGGACCTCCATTTACCTCTCATCCAAACGAGAGCGTATTTTTTTATCAAAAATTCTCACCTATCATTTTTCAAGCGGACCGTGTTGCGATTCGTACCTGGGACCTTAGGCATAGTAGTCACCCGCATGCCAACTATGCCACGAAGCCACCTTTTCAGTGTACTACTGCAATAAAGCTGCCAATAAGAACAAGAATTACTCACAAAGCTAGTCAGAGGTCACTGAATACACCAAAAGCCGTAGACCCAGGCACGAACAATCCCCCAGCCTCCAAGGACAAAGTGAAGAAAAAAAGAACTAGTAACGGCTCCGCAAGCACATGGACCGACAATAGAACCAAAGCGCTCACCGATCATCTAATATTTAAACGGACCGAGATGCGGATACATCAACTCAGCAGCCTACGCCAAACTACACCGACGTTGCGGCCCCCATCTAAACAAACGCGCTTAGGAGATCGCCTGCTGTCCTCTCCAACAGCATAAGAATACCACCGACATCATTGTCGTACAACAAGTTAGAACCCTAACAGAGTTATTAAAGAAGACCATCGATATCAGAACATCTTGTCCAAGTACTCGTATCCACACTATTGGTGCCATCAAATTCTGATTTATTCAGGATTACCTACAAAAGGAAGCTGTCGAATTTCTCACCTACGGATTGAAAGCCAAACGCAAACTAAAGATTGTTAATAAAGACCTGACTGCCAGCATCGCCGTAGACGGCGACTAAGGGGGTTCGCCGTCACTCACGTGAACAAACTACAAAAACATGACAATGTCTTCATCAATACCTTTCTAGTCATTTTGAAGAACCCCGAATTCCCGACGAACATCTACAACTTCCAAAAACTGCCGTACTACAAGGGCGTTAGAATCATGGCATTTGAATCACGTGTGGAGATTCAACAGATCTTTACTTGTAGACATCTTTACCTATGGACATTTTAGCCTCCACTGCGCCTTCAAATCAAGTTGCGTAAAATGCAGTATACAGAATACTGCGGTTCAGTGTGCAAAGAAGCAAGTAGAAACTCCAACCTGCGCCTACTGCCACGGTCCACATCCAGCTAACTTACGAGGATACGTGGTATACCAAGACCTTCTTTAAACGAAACATATCAACCAGAAACCATCTACTACAGACGAACATATTCGATAAGGACAAGGTGGGCTTCACTAAACCTTTTTACGAAAGCAAGCTCCAACCAAACAACATACACGAAGTAGAAACCAACCGATTGTATTCAGTCATTACCGTACAGGCCAATATCTACAGGGTAACGGACACACAATCTTCTTCAACGAAGCACCAGCACCCTCAATCTCACCCTGAAAGCGTAAAAAAACCAGAAAACAATTCTACCGACGGCACTGAGGAACCAATCTTCTGTCCCAGGACCGTCTGCTGCAACGTAAACACAACGCCAACAGAAATCATAAGAAAGCTCCATAGCATACAACGCAGACTATAACACAACCAGTAAAATATCCACACATCTACATAAAATACTGAAATAGCTACAGAAGATATTCATGACATTCATGTCAGGTACAGCAACACAATCCCTGATATGAACGGAACCCGGAGACTTTCTCACCTTCCATAATCGATATCACAAACCGAACGTAACTAATAATTTTATCCTGGAAGGCCAACGTCCAATAGAAGTCCACAAAAATGTGACACTTCCTAAATGGATTCGATATTGGCATAGCACTCCTAGACGGAACTAAACTAAACAGCAACATTCAGCTGAATATCGCCATCTGCATCATACACATACACGACAGACCGACCAAACTAGGACTCACTGCTGTCGAAGGCGCGGCTATTTTCGTGTTCTCAAGCGATTTTCACCCCACAATGAACCTGCCGCACTAACATAGACGCCATAGCTTTTACCACGCAGATACATCAAAAACGTCTAAAGGTAGTTTCTATAGAACGCAGCATGAGAAACCAGAAAATATTGACAAACTACTACTCGACGAGACGAATATGATCATCGCTGGAGACCTAAACGCCTAGCACAAATCATGGGAATGCAACACCGAAAATCCAAACGGACGCATCCTATGCGCCTACACCTTGGAAAAGAACTTAGACATCATAGAACAATGCCTATCTACCAGGATTTTATCCAACCCACACCACCACCTGGATGTTCTATACATACTAATAGTGAGAAGCGTTCCATACACGATGGACGTTGTAGAGAATCACCTGCCGTCCATCACGCTACACATGGATTCACTTAGATAACAACAACGTTCGAAAACATCAACAAACAGGAATTGGAGAAAATTCAACGAAACTCTACAAAAAAAGGTCACAAACGGCAACTTGGACGTCAATAGCCCGTCAGAGATAGACATCGCCATCGAATACATCACGAAAACCATACCGGGCGCATCACAAGAAAGCATCACCATTCGGAATCATAACCATCTAAAACCAAATTTACCACAATACATACAAGACCTCTTCAAAGAGAAAATAAGATTTGTCAGACTCTAGAAAGTTGCACGTGATGCAACAGTAAGAAACCGACTATACTACAAACACGTAGTAGTACTGAAGATACTCCTCGACAAACACACAACAAACAAATGGTCCACGTACGCCAACCAAACACGCGACACCGAAGGCAATCTCTTCCGCCTTAACAGACTGTTAAAGATGAAACAACAACCATCACCATCCGCATTAAGCGAACCTAGAGACAAGATCTATAATAATGAAGGAAGGGCAGAAATATTCGTAGACACGCTCAAAAAAAAAGTTTTTGTCCAGTCCCATAGTAGACGCATAACAAGATGCTCTTATCCACCAACACGTAGAGCAACTCCTGAGAAACGTACCGAAACAACAGATTCCTTTCATTACCTCAAGACAAACTAAAAAGTCATTCTGCAACAAGGAAGCAAAAGGCATCCTTGAAAGACAAAATCTCCTACGTGGTGCTGAAGAACGTCAGGCAATACGCGTTAGCGTACATCGCCAGACTGCGCAACGGCATTCTTATATAAAGATATTATCTCATATGCAGAAACACAGCAATAATAGTAATGATTCCGAAACCGGGAAAACAAAATCCGATCTTAAGCACTATCGACAAATAGCTCTTCTTAGCTGCCTCTTATAGGTTTTTGATAACTGCTTCTACTATAGCTACAGGACGGCCTTGACGACAAATGTGAACAATGTGGATACAAGGGAGACCACTTTGCAATACTACAAGTAATACGAGCCATTGACCAGATAGCAGAAAACTTTAACAAAAGCCGAGTCACCGTTGCTGCCTGGCTAGACATCAGAAACGGCTTTGACAAGACATAGCACACAGGACTTATATACCAACAAAACGCCCTCCACCAAATTCCAGCTTCCTACCTACAACTGCTAAACATATACCCCGAAGATCGACAGCTGCAAGTCAAAGTTGACGGAAAACTACCTAAGACAGTGACCTTGACCGCTGGGGCACTATAGGGTGGATATTTATCACTTGCACCTTCCAACGCTTACATCCACGACATCTTGACCACAAGAAACTTAGAATACCGTCAATACACCTACGACGCCATCTACTTCGCAAGCGGTCAAAACCTGGAACAAGCAATAACAAACCTACAACGCCAACTGAATATGCTGCGCGAGTGGTTTGGCACTTGGAGAGTACAACTCAACGTTGAGCAAAACCAAGTCATCATGTTTTCCAAACACAACACACCTGCATCTCGCACTATCCCTACTCCATTAACGTCTCACTTGTACCAACCACATAAAATACTAGGGAATCAGAATCGATCGCCGATGAAACTCGATGCACATCTCCGCCGTGCTTAACAAGGCAAGTAAAATCAAAGACCATTTACACGTCATGATCATGCACAACAACAGACTTCCTACATAAACTAGACTACTCCTCTACATAACATACCTAAAGTCGACAATCACTTATGCATCAGGTGCATAGATAACATACCTCAACAATAGCAACCGACGGAAGGTGGAAGCATTACAAAACATGGTTCTACTTCTGATCACAGGAGTACCATGGTTTGTCAGAAACGGTGATAGTTCAATTTTTTTTTGTTTTTAGAAAATATAATTTCAAATGGAGCAGTTAGACAATCAAGCAATAAAATTAATTTTCTTAAAATACCAAGATATCGCATTAGTCATTAAATAAAATAAACCTCGCGATTATAAAAATTGTTGAAATAAAAAATTCCATAAAACATACAATGATATAAATATGTAATACAAGAATATTAAATGTGTGAGGCTAAAAATTATGATTAAAATAAAATGCTGGCCGTCATACGTAATAAACGCAGTAGCCGCTGACATACAAGACCACATTTTTGACATGACTAGACGTTCAATCACAATGTAATAATAATAATACAAAGTACGTAACTTTAATGTAATTAACGTGCCAATAACCCTTTTATTCAACATAGATAAAATATGTTTTATAATGAATACAAAATTTGTAAATGGGAAAAATATGTAGCAGATAAGCACCACCTGTTGAAGGTTAAGTTCAAAAGTATTTAGGAGATAGGAATATAGTAATGCGAGCATGTAGCAGACGGAGGCGGTAAAATGCCCTGCTTTCGTTGAAAGCTTTGCTGCGATTAAGACAGAAAAGATTTCCTCACCATTCGTGAACTTTGACAAGCGCGTGAATTGCAACGAAAAGAGATTACAAGTTAGTGAACATGACACAGCTTCTACATGTAATGTAGACTATTAAGAAGAAGAAAAATTCAACGATGCGCAAGTTTTTGTGTAACGAGGCTTGCAAGTTTTGGCAAAGGTGTTAATCGTGCGCGGGATTTGGAGAACTCGTGGTAAGTGTGCTACCTGCGAATATAGCTCAAATAAGTGGAGTTTGATTGTGCTAAGGAAGTTGCTGTTAGCTGGAAAAAAAAAGGAAATTAGAATGCTGGAGGTACGTTTTTAGAGTTTAAAGAGTTTGAGGTTAAACAGTGCCAAAATTATGAGCATATGCGTTTATAATTTATAGTAATTCACATGTGGATTTTAAATGTAAGCTTTATTGGTGGAATCAAGATAAATAAAAAAAAAAATTTACAAAAAAATTATGTTCTATCAACCAAATTTAGGCAAATAACACAATTTAAAAAAAATCTCACCTTAAAAATTTTTTTCTAAACAATTAAAAGAACAACAAATACGGCATACAACTTAACGCTAAAAAATGTTCAACAATTTCCAAAGCAAAAAAAAACAAACGATAAAAACCTCCTTTTTATGAAATTGCTGCATGTTTACAAGAAACTGCTTCGTCAAAAAACTACTCATTTACTACAAACTGCCCCATTGAAAAAAAAATGATCCGAAGTTGGGGGCCAAAAATGCTTTTGCGCTTAAAATGGTCGTTGCGTTAAAAATTTAAATGCTCCCTAAAATGGCGGGAAACCCGTAACAATTTTAAGGGCGCACTGATTAACTGCAGTGGTGCGTGCGGAGTGTGTTAATTTTTTTACATCCTAACTCTTGATACATAACTCAATTCGATTTTTAATAAAAGTCTACATTTAGATATTAAAAAATTTTCTTTTTCATCTACAAAGTAATTCACTAAGAATGGCCAGTCTCTAAACTTCAGATACTATGCACCAAAATGATGATTAAGCCGGACATGCACTGTACTGACGGCGTTCATTTTAGAGATACTTTAAGATTTCTAAATAATTCTGAAACTTTTAAGTCGTTCCCAGGGCGCAACACAAATTGTAGGCACTCATTCTTCTGAACTTTATATTTTCACCTAATGTATTTAAGCCAAATATATCAAACGTTAATAAATCAAAGTCACCTTCAATTTATATCATAGATGTCGAAATTAAAAATTTTGTATTATTTTGAAAACGATCTTAGGTCATGGATCGAAACGTAAATAAAGACGATTTTGACAACTATGAGTGATTTAGTTCTCAAAGAAGATTAAGAAAAATAAAAAACAAATCACACTAAACATACAGGGAGTATTTGAAATCACTTTTGCTCTTCTTTTGCCAAACATACGTAAGACTATCTTTATAAAACACTAACCTAAATCATGAAAGAAGAATTACCATTTCCTGATTTGGTAACATTTAGCGTATGAATATTCTTCGTCACACAACGATGATGTCATGGGCACCAATGTTATACATTATTAATAAAAACAAATAAATCATATAATTGTAATAATTTAGAATAAATGTAATGACGGTGGGATTTACCAATACAGAAACTATTAAACTAAAATATGATTATAAACATTTCAAATAAATATTACAAGTGGTTGAACTAAGTCAAAAAATATCTAAAATCGTTTAATATTAACCAGAAGAATTACTCATGCTTAACTTATGAACCTCTCTAGATTCTTGATTCTGCAGGTATTAATGAAAAGCTTACAAAATTAGTGCCATTTTAAATTCTTAGCTATTTACAAAAAATAATTAATAGGAATAAGGGTCGGTACCAATTACAGTAAAAAGTTTCGAAGTGACTGTTGCTATTTCCAGCTGCAACCTTAATATAATTGTCAGTGAACCTTTTTAAACGCACTTCAGTAATAAACTAGACCTGCTTATTATTTCTCAATCACTTTTGCGCCTCCTTTTATTACTGCTGTAGCTTCTTAAGAGAACTAACCATTTCTCTTGCAAATCATTTCCTTCATTTGAAACCATATTGATTAGTCTAGAGAGTTTAAATCTGAACTACTCGATGGCTAAACAAATTGATATCATTTGTGTTTGTTGGCAATAAGAGAAACAGCCAATCTTCTGCACCTGTTCAGCTCGCCAGACTGAACTATTAACACCTAGGTAGAACTTTATAACAAATCACGTGGAGCATTCACTGTTTAATCTGGATAGATGACGTAAAAAAATTTTTCATTTTGTTAAATTCCCTTCTGCGGTCAATCCACTGATGAGGAAAATGTTCATTTAAGTTTTGACGCACTAAGGGAGAAAAATGTGATGTGGCTCTGTTCTGCATGAACACCACGCGTTGTTTTGCTAATGGCGATTTTATAAAAGCTCGTATAATTTGCGTTCAAAAATGTTTAAATAAAGTAGTTAACCCATTTAGATCAAGTGGAAGTTTAAAAGGTCGATAACAATGCCAGATATATTACATCACACCAAAGATTTACCTGAAACTCATGTTGAAAATGTTATTTCTTACAGCATATAATTGCCTGAAATCCCACAAATGATTTATGACTAATTTAAATTTCCTCGCCTAGATAATGCCGTCTTGTCGGTGAAAAAATTTGGGTTACATTTAGGTTATCCTGCAAAAGTTGGACACGCCGTCAACGAGCTAGAAAATACTAAGGGAGTAAATTCTGACAGGAATGTTGTTATTTAGACACTTTCATTCTTTCTTCAAAGTTGTACGGACACACGGTTGGTTTATTGTGTTCGAAGCATTTAACCGACGATTGCTCAAATCTGGATTTATAAAAGCACAAATTAAAGCATCTTCGTCATCGACTGTGATCGATTTTTTAGAACGCTTTTGACCCATACGACGAAAATTCCAGTTTTGCTTACGTGGTTGTAAAGAATTCTAAACGGTTTGTGTATGTGATTTCGGCCGCTACTAGTCCATGGAAAAATTAATTGCCAATGTATTTTTAACTAGCAGCTAATATTCTGTTACAATAATTACGAAATAAGAAAAACTACAATTAACACATGGAAAATATTTAATGCATATTCATACTTAAAAGCAGTCACAGACCTACTTGTTAATTGAAAAACAAATAGAATTTCGTAAGTGAAGTACATTACCCCATTTAAAATCTTAGAACTCAGGAACCGGCACTGAGCAAGATTAAGCACGAGTAGCTGTTCTGGATAAAATTGAGTGCCTTTTCATGTTTCGATTTTCGTTAACCATACTTCATATGAGAAAAGGCGAGATTTTGATTCACAACATAAGCTGGCTATAACTAGCGCCCTCTATGGACAAAACCGATATAAGCTTCAAATTCGTAACTAGCATGCCAAAATACATAAAACTAGGAATTTTCCAATGATGTTAACAATACCATCAAAATAATTTAGAAATTTCGAAATATAATTTCAACCCTGCATCTCTTAAACCAGCGACATTGTCATAAGAATGTAAAACTGAATCATTATCTTTAGGTTTCTGATATTTCCAGTTAAGAAATTGCTTATTCTTAACGGCCTTCTACGAGGGAAAGATGATATGGTAGAAATGTCCGTGTTTTGACAAGTATTGCATTTACGATGATTAAGCTATCAGGATAAAACTGAAAAAGCATATTGATTACTTGTTCATGTACATATATCGCATACGAACAGCACGTGCCACTTTATTATTAATTAGTGTCTCTCAACTTTGTACACTATATACTGATGTAACATTTTATTAAATTATGAAAAGTTGTTCGAGTTTTACAAATATTGTAAACTTTGTACAATTTTAGAATTCTACTCCTTAGTAGATTAATATGTATCTATTTTAATTATTCATCTAGAAAATAAGCTTTGACGATAACGAAGTTGAAGCCTCATTGGATTAACTTTAAAAGTGATAAATATTTATTTAGTTTGGAAACAGAATGCCAAACAAAACCACTTTGATCTATTATTTAGATGATCACGATTGTAGGAAACCATACTCCTAAGTAATGATTTAGTAAAGAGATATTTAGTTATTCCTTTAGGTTTATATTTGACGTATGCTTAGTCAGAGTTTGATTTTGGTCATAGTAGAAATTTCTGATTAATCAGATAAGTTTTTAATTTTAAAATACATTATATATCTTTTTCCCAGATATAATTCTATTAGGATAAATATTACATAAATATTACTTTTGGGGTTCGATTGTGCAATTATACACACACACTTAGTACAGGTGTCGATGAATGTTTGCTGAGATTACATATATATACTCGCCCGAAAGTTTTGTACACGTAGACGAATTATTATACGAAATTCTTCAAAAACCATTCCTTTCTGTAAATTTATATCTTTTTTGTAAATTTACAGTTTTTATTGTAAGAGATAAAAATAAAGGTTTTCGAATGACGATGGCAGCTCAACGCTTCCGTAGTAATTAGGGTTACCAGAAATTTTCAAAGCCAACCGCGGACACTGTATTTAAACGGATGGGTGGGGAAGATAAAGAACTAAAAAAACAACTAAGGCATATATAGAGACAATGAAAGCAAAATTATATTACTGCAACAATGTCTTATTAATGTATACATGATTTATCATTACATGTAGATTTATATTTCTCAGGAGATAATACCTGAGCATGAAACAACTTATCATTTCTTATCTTGTCATAGAAATCGGAACGTGAAAGCTCTGAATTCACTTTAACATTTAAAAGTGCCCTGACAACTGAAATAGACAGCCGTCCTCGTTCTGCCGACCAAATATTTCCCATTATTGAAAAGACTCGTTCTGCAAAAGCCGATGTTCCTGGTAGCCACATTGCGAATTCCACTACTTTGGCCATGTTCTTAAATGAAACATTGCTTTTCCTCAGTACATTGAATACAGAGTTCAACTTTTCTACAGTTGATGGTTTTTTTCTCGTCCGACAGATCGTTCCACTTAGGCATGCGTTCATCAGGTACTTGAGACAGTAATACCCTCTCATCAAAAAGCTCATTCATATCTACAGTCTCAGGAACTACAGCATTGATAGAAGTACCACTTTCTTCAAATTCTGACCAGGTTACGTAGCATTTCAGACTTGTCCATGAAAATATGCTAGACTTGTCAAAAGAGGTCTGCCACATTTTTAGGTAATTAATACTACTTTCAGAAATGTTGGAAACATCTTCATATAATGTAGTATCGTCAATTTGTTGGTCTACTTTCAGTTTGTTAAGTAGTTGCCGTGCTGCTAACGGCATAAACGCTAGATTCTTTCTATCGTCTAGCTTTTTAATCAAATCAGAATAAGTTTGAGAGATTTCAGTAGCATTTATTTCGCCTCTTTCAATTTTTAAATAGATTTTTGAAACATTTGTAGAGTTCCATGGGCGAACACAAAGTATAGTTCGTTAACAGGCTCATTAAATAAGTCCGTCAGCAATTTAAGAAAGTTTTCATTTGACTGGAAATATAACTTTAAAGGATAAAACTGAGTTAGTATTCTCTCCAAAGCTGGCATCAAACTTAAAAACCTTGTACTGCATGAGATAAAAGTCTGTTAAACTCTAGGTTTGCGAACTCGCAAAATTCTTTCACAGTGTATATTGGAAAAAAAATTTGTACAACTTAACCACAGTAACCTCTTCATCCAAAGGTAAAATGTCACATGCACGGCATTGTGTACAATGTATGTACCACATTCAATTCCAAAAATGGGCCTACCTACTTGCTTTCTGCAACTTTATGAAAACGTTGCCTTCACTTTGTCGATTTACGCCTCTAAAATTAATGCTAGTATTATCAGCAGATACGCAGATAATTTTGTTTTCAATATCAAAGTTTTTAATACATTTTAAGATGTGCCCGACTAATATATCTGATGTTTCCCCAAGCACTACGTCAAAATACCTGAGTTTTACATTAACTTCTCCGCTTTCACTAAAATACCTCACAACAACAGGGGTAAGCTTTATATTCTTCCTGTTTGAGCTATCAATTGCGATAGTAACGAAATTAATTTTTTTTAGGTCCTCCAAAACAAAATTAAAAATATAACGTAAAATATCATTAACAATTATCGCTTCTGTTTTGGTTCTGGCTGCCGAAAATTTTGCTTCAAATAGTTTTTTTACACGCTTTGAGGTACAATCACTAGTTCTAAAACTAAGTTCGTGCCGAGCAGTATGGTAAGCAAAAGCCGCTTCTTTTGCAGCACATTGCAAATCAGAATCTAACGAGGCTAGATTTTCTATAAAAAATTGTTTAATATTTAAAGATGATGCTGAACTTACAGTTTTTTTGTGCTTGACTGTTTTTACGTGGTCCTCAATGTCCAAGCGGCATCTGTGTTCCACAGAAAATTTGGAATTGTACGTTAAACACCGTACCCGTTCGTTACGTGATTGAGCACCTTTCAAAAATTTGTACTCTGCTTTTAGTTTATCATTAAAAATACTCTTTCTTATAGCAGCCATCGTAAAGTACACTAACTCTTACTAAAATCTCTTCGCAATAACTTTAGGATGACGTCACAACTTGATAAAATGCTACATTGCCAATGTTACCTTAATTTCTATTGTATTTAATAAAAGGTATATGATTATTTTCATTGGCAAGAAGAATTGGTGGCAACACCGTACAGAAGCGCCAACCTTTATTATGTTAAATGAAAGTACCCTTCATGCGCAATTCTAGTTATTTATTTGGATAGAGTTGCCAACACTTTATTCCTACATTTGACGTCATCCTAAAGTTAAAGCGAATGGACTTTATCTAGTTTATTTAGGTAATACAGCAAACACGAACTACTCACAAAATATTATTTAATAGTGATAGTGAAGTACAACGCTGAAGTGACAGCCACGCCACTAACTACCCGTTGCCAACCGCTCACAACGAAATTCCCATTCGTCCGTACAGTTTCAATACTCGTTCGGCCGTTTTCTTCTTGCTGTCAAGAAACCCGGACCAACATCAACCCCGGACATGTCCCCAGACACACAGTCAAAACCCGAACTGTCTGGGGAAATACCTGACGTATAGTAAGCCTAGTAATAATGGAAAAGATGCAAAAATACAGTTGGAATTTTTGCTCTTCCAAACGAGTTCAAGTATAGAACGTCGATTACTTATATACGATACTATCATTACCAGTTCTTTGCTCATTGTTCACTGATTGTCAAATAATGTACATTTATGTAGTTAATATGCATGCATTCACATCTTGTAATGTATAATTTCACATTGCATTGAAATCAAAAGATAAGAACAATATTGTTTCAGTGTATGCAATGAAACAGAAGCGCGTCATGCTTTGCTCACGAACAAAAAGCGGAAGAGAATTCTACACTTATTATAGACATTTTAAAAATGATTCCCTATTATTATTTGTAATATTTTACACTACGTTTCAACGTATGTTTAGTGGCTAAACTACATCCCGTTTGATCAGAAGAACCAACAAATAAAACAATTAATCACTGATTTAAATTTGTTGGCCTAAATGCCTGTAAGGCGTTCGCATATAAAATATTAAATGATAAACTGGAAGAGATAGACACAATGATATTTTATTTCAGTGCAGCCAGTAATTAAGTAGCCAACGATTTAGAAATGTTGGCTGCGGATTAGCATAAATATCTGATATCGCCATATTCAAGATATAGATCGTAGTGGAACAGTTGGCCGACGTAAACGTTTTACGTTCCGTATGTAATCGTTCTTGAAAGCCTTATTGCTATCGCGAGGGCGAAGACGACTCCATAAATTTACACTTAATTGTTGTCGAAATTTAGCTGCAATTTATTAAGTCGGTTACGGTTATTTATGCTTACCTCTGATTATATGTAATTGGATTTTATTGATAATCCGAAGATTTGTAACGATTCTAATTGTCACATACCTACCATTTATCGATCTTTTAAATTTTAAGCTTGCTTTTATTTGCTGCTAAATTTACTACTCGATCTACTGTATAGAACTGCGAAAATCATCCAACATTAAAGGCTTTTATATTCCGAAATTGTACAAACCATCGAAAGGTTATATTTTACAATAATTCAATAATGTTTAGCAGAACTAATTTAAAGTGAGAATTCTTTGTTACCAAACGCTTTTATCTGTTTTAGTAAGACAAGAAATCTTCAAGGAATAGAAAATTGTTACGTCGTCCCAATGCCTTTCTCTCTGCATAATACACAATGTAAACGCAAGCTTTAGGGAAGTAAGGTTGCACCTATAGTCCTTTCAAAATAACTTTAGGAAGACCTCAAATGTAGTAATAAAGCGTGGGTAACTATACATATACAAATGAATACCTAAGATTACGCTTAAAGAATGTTGTCATTTAAGACAAGAAAAGTTGGTAGTTTTGTATGGAGGTTGCGTTGCCAGTTGCCACCAATTTCTCTTGCAAATCCGAGCATTTGTCATTAGAGATTTTGTCATTTTGTTGTCCTACTGGTTCTTGTTTATTTTTGTTTTTATCTTTTATGTTCTTCTGTAAGAGACGTAAGGAATTTCTGTAATTATGTGTTTAATTTCATTCGAATAATTTCAAATTTGATTAGGTTAAGCAAACTAAAAAGTTTTATAAAAAGTTATTTGTTTTAGCGAGTCGCAAAGCATTAAATATTAGTATAGGCACTGTAAACAGCAATGGGAATAGGCCCAATAAGGGCGAAGCGCTAACAGTCCCAAAAAAATACGTCCACGCAAGAAACCTGTCGTTGATATAGATGACTTCGACTGATGCAATTAGAAATGTAATCTACTGGATATATAAAAACAGTTAGCAATTTTCAAACACTATGAAAATGAATCATTTTTTGTATTTCAGAGGAGCACATTACTGTAATAACGCACCAAGAGAACCTTTGCGAACGAGACATATTTAAAGGAGGTAGAACCACATATTATCCACCTCTTACAGATGCGAAGGGTTTGTCGGATCATTTAAAATTTGTAGGGCAAATTCTATAACTTTGAACGCAATCCGCCATTACATAAGAGGCTTTTTGCGGGGAATTTGAATGTGAATAATATAATCTACTATAATGTTTCTAACAATCATACCAGTTAATATAAATTGTGGATTCTCATAATAATAAAACATGTTTGAACTGTTTTTTAATTAACACAAACAATTACAAAAAAAGAAATTAAAAATAATTTTACTAAGAAAATACTTCTATCGAGATCAAATGCTTTGAAATATGCCAATAATTTGTCTACATGTACAGTTTGAAGATTTTGTGGACACCCCTAAGACTACAAAATGAGTCACCTTTTTTATTTTATCAGTCCATATTCATTGCTAAACTCTAAATAGCAATACTTACAACAATACGAATCGAAGTAAAAAGTTAAGTTATCCAGAAAAAAATTTTAGGTTGATTAGAAAAACCACTTATTTGGAGCATGCGCAAAAACATTTAAGCGGGATACGCTAGCCTTCGCATCTGTAAAAGGTAGATAATTTGTGATAGAACTCTTTGTGAACAATTTTAAAGGATATCGGATTTCAATATAACAAGGATGATCCTGGTCATGGATTGATGGAAGTACATAATGACGTTTCAAAAAGGGTGACATTTTTAAGACAATATGTTCAAGCTAAAACAGAGGGGCTACGGCTGTTTGAATTTGTTGATGAAAGCTGGATTTTTAAAAATAGCAGTATTTCGAAAATGGTAGCAGGATTCTGACGCTAAAAGTGTTAAAAACTTACTGTTGGTGCTGAACGGTAATACTAATAAATATAAAAATATAAGATTTTGCTAAGTATGTGACGACCATGGCAAAATGAATCAGGACAACTTTTTACATTGGTTTGAATATCAGTTTTTAATTAATTTAAGCAGGCCATCGATTATCGTAATGGACAATGCTTACTACCATAGTACGCAAATCAATAAGGCTCCAACGGGTTCTTGGAAAAAAAATTGATATTCAAAAGTGGCTGCAAGAAAATAATATTTATTACGATAGCACAATGCTAAAATGAGAATTAATAACATTAGTGAAACAATAAATTATATTACTTTACATATCCCTTTACTTATTGTTTGTATTTCTAGGAATAAGCCTAAAGTTACATATGCAGCTGATCAAGTGGTTGAACACTATGGTCACACGGTTTTGAGACTCCCACCATACCACTGTATTTTTAATCTCATAGAACCCATTTAGGGTATAGCAAATAGTTATTATACAGATCACGTTGGATACAGTGGTACCTCAGTTGAGAAGTCACTAGCTACATGGAAGGAAGCTCTTGCAACTGTAACACCTGATATGTGAGCAAGCACAATTCACCATACAAAAAAGAGATACAACTCTGGTGGGATAAGGAAGTAGCATTTGATTATAGAAATTAACTACTGTTGTTTATCAATGTAGAAAGTGAAGAGGGCAATGGCTATTTATGGAATGATGAAGCATAATTTAAAATTGCTCTGCAGTTTTGGCACAATATAAATATACATATTTGTTTTATTAATATATTAATGAATTAAAAACATTTTTGAGTATTACTTAATTTCGGTTTAGTTGCTTTAAGTGAAGCACAAAAAACGTTTTTAGAAACATGTTAAAATGTATTGATTAACTTAATATTTTCATCCTAAAGGCTTTGTTACAGATTTGAAAGTTATAGCCAGGACAACAGTTCGACTAAAATTCAAACTTCGTGTATAATTCATATGGAACGTATTTACATACCTGTTAAAGTTAATAAACTAACTCATAAACATTTTGTTTATTTGAAACCATCAACAGTTCATGACTTCAAATACTTCATGAAGTACTGTAAATTTTTAGCATTATACTACAATAAATTTGTATGCCAAGCTCCTTGTTATATTATCCTAAATTGTGTGATGCAAGCTAAAGTATAACTACATTATCACGAAGAAGTTTAATAAATTATTACTGTTTTGTATGTCAATTTACTGTCAAAACATTGTATTTTGATTTATGGAGTGTGTCATTGTTGTCAGACGTACCGCTGACTGCATTCCTAGGGTATGCACACTTAATATAACCTTTAGCTATAGAATTAAAACAATACATATAACATTGGCAACGTAGCATTTTATCCAGTAGAGACGTCATC
The DNA here is from genome assembly GCA_036346225.1 of Platerodrilus igneus. Taxonomy (NCBI): domain Eukaryota; kingdom Metazoa; phylum Arthropoda; class Insecta; order Coleoptera; family Lycidae; genus Platerodrilus; species Platerodrilus igneus. The sequence continues at coordinate 3,078,739 of JARFIW010001599.1, forward strand.
TTATAGTTAACGCGAATGGACTATAGATGCAGGCAATTCGTATCTTAGTTCGGTGTAGTTAACGCGACTCAAGACTGACTAAAAATAGATGGGAAGAATAAAGTTATTAATGAAACAATTTACAGAACTAAAATATTTACCGCTTATATAAAATGACTTAAACTAATCATTACGCGCCCAAAACCGCTCCAAAATTATTGTATTTTTTGTTATTTAGGGGATTTATGGAATTTGAATATAATTACCACATACATGATGTTTTCCGACCAATCAGGACGCGTAACATAAAGTGGTGGTGGTTAACAAGCGGTTGGAAACGCTTCCCTGAAGATTATTTTCGATGTTGTCATCTATTTTGAACAGCTTGTGGAGAGTTGATTATAGAATGTGGTGAAGTAATACCTGTCAATTTCTTACCCAATCTTTTAATTTCGTACGTTTGTTTGTCTTCTTGTTTACGCTGTAGACTAACAAGCTCCATTACAAATATAGACTAGATCGGCAAACAGCATCCACGCCATTTGAAATAAACAATTATTTGGTACACAACCTGCCAATACGCATTATATTAAAAGGTATGCAGCGCAAATTAAATAATTTACTTTGTTTAATTTAAAACGTAAAATATATTCTTCTAACGTTCCTTAATTCTATGCAAACTAACGCGTGCTAGGTGACACAGATTTGCAAATGAAATAATAAAATTTAAGAAAACTAAAGAAATTAAATAAAATTAATTCAATCACTTGCCTCCTAGTTTAATGAATATTGGCAGGCTAATTACCAAATTATTATTGCTTATTTCAATTGTTGCACGTAGTTCGGATAACCACTCAAGTCCATATTCTGAAACAAAACTTACTGGTATTGTCTACAAACGTAACAGGAACACAGATAGGTATAAAAGGGTATAAAGAGTACTTTATTGTTTTAAGGTTGTGTATATGCCAAAAAAAAAGCCAATAACTAGATCACGTAAAGTGTAAATTTTGTGTTTACCGTACTTTACAAATGGTAAAGTATTTAAAGTAAATTGGTCAGAGTAAAAGTGCCAATACGTGAAAGAATGACTTGATGACGTGAGAAAACTCAGTATTCCAGGATTTATACTAAGTTGTACGTTGATAATCCATAGAGTGTAAATTTGCTGGTCTAAAAGCCGGTTGCGTCTGTGTAAGAACCACAGTTCACAACACAGGGCCAGGATTATATGTGAAACATTTCGGCACGTATTTAGTTGAATCAAACTTTGGACAAACTTGTATTTTTGAAATTATATGTGAAATTACAATATCAAAAGTGATTTATGTGCGACGCGATCATATGTACAAATGATCGAACAGTTATTTATATAATCGTAAAGTGTAAAAAGATAACTGATAGGTATTAGTGACACAACACTAGTGGTGACGATATAATTGGGTGTTGGGATTTTAGAAATGTATAAAGAGTAGGCATAATAATTTTGAAGGTGGCGGTATCACCTAGGTAAATAATAAACGAGAACGATTTGAATAATTTTGGTAAAAAGATGTGTTTTGGTATAAATGTACTAAGTTGAATATTTTAAAGTCGAAATAAAATCTTTTGGAAGTTAAAGCTTTTGATTAAATTAGAGAAGAGTATAGAGAGTCAGAGGGAACAGTACGAGTTAAGAAGAGTGGAAGTTAGAAGATTAGATATTGGAGCGGCACCGAGACAGGTGTATATAAGAGTTGATATTTAGAGTGATTTGGATTGAGGTACGTAAGATTGGAGTGGATTTAGTAGGCCGAAGGAAGACGAATTGGAAGTGATTTGGGTATTACATTGCGATTGAAAGGTATTAAGTGGAAAGTATAAAGCACCACAGAATTTAAAAGAGCAGGGTACAGATTGGTATTGGATCGTATATTGCTGAATAGGAAGGAGTGGTTAAACAGAACGACGGTATAAGTAGAAGAAAATTAGCGCGGGGAAGTTAAATTTTAAAGTATTCTAAATTCTAAATTCAGTAATTATTTATAGATTTGGGTGGAAAATAAAAGCAAATATATCAAAAACGTGGTGTCTGGAAAGCCAAGTAGTCCTTGTGATAGTGGAGCTCAGTGTGAAGACACAGCCGGTGGCCGAGATCGTTAGCCAGAGTTAAGGGAAAGGCCTACAGCTGAGGATAAATCGGGTGAATACTGTATTTTTTGGAACGTCAAAGTCATTTTGGTAAGTGTATTTGAATTGGCACAAGGCTACGCGGATGTGTTTGTTAGATTTGAGTAATACGCATAAAAAAAGGTTGCGTATACTAAAATTAAGGTAGTGCTGTTTGGTCGGTGTCGTGACCATCTACCTATCACCGAACCCACGGTAGGTAGGTGTAGATACCCTGAGAGAGAGAGGTTCAAAATAGTCGAGGCACACTTATATAAGTTTTGTTTTGTAGACCGACCAGACATAATTAAAGCACGAAAAATAGAGTCAAAATTTGTATATAAAGTATTTAAATAAATATAAATAAGAAATAATTAATAATATATATATATATATATATATATATATATATATATATATACTTGTACGTACTAACGAACTGATGTGTTCAACACTGTTCCGTAAAATATTAATTGCGTAGTAACAGAACCTACAAAGTAGATTACTTGCTTGTTTAAAACTTTACGTTCTGCATCCATGCTTAATTTTGTAAGATTAGCGCGAAAATTGTTGCAGTAAGTTACTCTTTATTTAATTAAAAAGGGGTATGATTTATTTAAAAAATATAATATTATAGGTATTAAATGGGCTTCTTCTCATAAAAACACCGAATTTTAGGAGTTAGTGAACCTACTAACACAATCACCTTCGTTGAAGGTACATAATATGAATTAGATGTTGGTTTTAACACATAGTATAGGGTATAGAGAAGAATTATGTAAAAAATCATTTTGTTGGGCATGGCACTCTAGAAAATAAAAAAACTTTTGTACTAAGTGACGTTCTAGCTTTGTCACTGTGATCTCTTATCTGTGACTCCTGTTTGAACTTTACGGGATGCTTGGCAACCATTTAATATCTAGAGGGACACTATATATAGTTCAATTTGGTAAAACCATATTGTAGCAATAATGCCAAACTGTCTAGAATTGAAAGAGCTGAAGTCATTGAGCGAACAAAGGAATATGTGCCAGCTACAACAGTCAAATAAAATGAAAAAAGTTCCCCTGACTTCTGTATTAGTATCAATAATATTATGATACGATATTACATATGGGGGAGTTCAGTTTGAGTATTAATCCACATCCTTATATTAGCTCGTTATAATATCATTGTATAACTTAAAACCCTTACTTCATTTGTTGACAATAGTGCATGAAAAATATATAGGGGCTTTTAAAAAAATCAATATTTAAGAGTGACAAATATCAAATATCAGTATTTTCTAACATTGCGATATGTCTTTCTACAATGCGACAAAAATACAGTAAATAAAATGTTAACCATCTGATCTTCGCAATCAAAGAATAAGGAACAGACATAGCTTAATTTTACTTACCCAATAACTTTGTTACAGCTCCCTGTTGTGTCAGCATATGCTGGGCTAAATCAAAGTGTCTCAAACCAAACCTAGACATTTCTAAAAGCCGCTGCTGAGATACAAGAGAAGCTAACGGATGACCTGGTGCTACAGTTGCACCACCATATATTTCTCTAAGAGCCGCTGGTCCCAATTGCGCTGGACTTGCCGATGATACAACAGGAGAAGATACCACAGCTGGACTTGAAATGCTTGGTGAACTTGCCACTGTAATCAAAATATATTTATGTAGAAAAAGGGTATTGTATTGTTGTTGTTGATCAGTAATTACAAATTCTTACAAGAAATAGAGTTATTAAGTCTCAATTAAGCGAAATTTACTAAAAGTTTATAATAGATCAAATTACATATTTATTAACGCATTTATGCACAGACGTACCATACCATGCAATAAAGTGCTGCATAATAATTACTTTCTCAATGCGTTTATGCTATAGGAGAAGATTTGTTCTATTTAAACATTAAATGCATTGGAAACAACTCTACTGATTTTTGCTTTCCCAACATTATAGCTGATTTCCAAGTTAAATTGAAATTGGAGGTAGTACTGCTTTGTTTATTATGAACATTACAATTTTACTTCGTGTTCAAAGACGTATGATTACAAAATATTTTGCGATCCAATAATAGCGGTTCGTTGTTAATTTGAAGAAAAGACCGATATCGAAAGCGTGAAGCAAAGTTGCAATTTTTCAAGGTAAATTGTACCATATATCTTTGCCTGACTCATCACCATGGTGTACGGCTTGATCATAAAGCATTGGTAGGTGGTCAGACACAAGTTGGACATATTTATTTACACTGACGCTTGCGCAATTGACAAAATAATTGTTACCCGATAGACTTTGTTACGTGCCGCACCCCTGCACGCAAATATTTTCGCTGGTACTTAACTAAATTTAACATTTCCTACTGAGTTCACAATTATATTCATTAACAATTTAAATTACTTTCTAAATTGAAATGATTACTTATTCAATACCCTGTAGGTTTTTATTAGTACATGTAATTATAATTTAAATACTGCAAATTTACTCGGTATTAGAAAAATTAATTTTTTTTAATGTCAGAACCATAGAATTGCAACGACAAGAAGTCACACTTGGCGTTTTTAGGAAGATCAAATTTCTTTGTGGATATCTAAAATCCGCCATTATTTTGTTGACATATCCATAGAATGATAATAGTCACTTTAGTTTATTGTAGTGTTCTTGTTGTACGTTGTTATTTCACTTCAATAGGTTCCTTTTTATTACGTTAGAGCCTAAATTATGCAGTTTTACATACAATAATCAATTTAAATATTTAAAGCAATTTTTAACCCAATGTTTTTAAATTTCCCGCTGCATCTGTGTACCTGCAGAATAATGGCTGAAGGTTATGTATTTTTGGTACGTGTAAAGCAACGTAATTTATGAAGAGGATCACTTCATTGCGAAGCGTATTATTATTCTATAGTTAGAACCAATATTAAAGAAAGCCTGCTCTTTGTTGATTCCTTGGAACTTTTAGGGTATTGTCGAAGCGAGGTAAAAGTCCTTCAAAGTCTAAAATTGAGAAAATTATGTTTACGCCCACTTCACAAAATTTTACCCAGCGAAAATCTTATTTGACTCTACTTAATTATTATAGAAACTTCAATCCAATGTATCCAAATTTGTTCAAATCCTTGCATAATTTTTAACAAAAAACGTAACCTAGGAGAATGTGATTTAGCTTTTGCAAAAGTTAAAACTGCGATCTCTTACTCTATATAATTATAATTATATAATTCTACAAAAGTATCCCTAACGGTCGACTCTGGTGCATACGGGGTAGATGCTGTGTTAGCAAACGTAATGGATAGAGTCTATTATCCCATAGCTTTCGAGTATGCAACGCTAAATACGACACAAAAGAATTATAGGCAGCTTCATCGTGAAGCTTTGTCTATTATATTTGGCTTACAGAGATTTCACAAATATTCGTGTGGAACTCCCTTTACTATTTATACTGAATAGGGACCATTGCAAGCCATATTTTCGAAATCAAATATTATTTCACAGGTGACTTTATCACGTAATGTTGACGGCGTATCGCTATAAATTGGAATATTGCAATGGATTTAGAATTCCACAAGCTATGTCGTATTTGAGGTACAAAATAATCAAAAAGTCAAAGTCGGGAATTGTAATTTCATCTACCTAAAAACTCCTTACGCACCATATACAAAATGTTGCAATAGAGACGATCAAGGATTCAGTTCTTTCCAAGATAAAAAAAGTCTATGGTTCGTGGTAGGTTAGTAAGGGTCCTGACAATAAAGAGTATTTTAAATGTTGTGATTTATTGTCTATACAAGAAAAGTGCATTCTTTTGAGAAATAGGGTAATAATTCCTAAACATTTTGAAAAAGACTCTAAAAAATGTTACAATATGGTCATAGTGGAATTGTACGTACAAAACTTTTTGTCTGGTGGTGTGGTTTAGATAATGATATTAATCGCGTAATTTTGCAACGTCAAATGTCTCAATCAACCTTCAAGAGAAGTATAGCAAGGAAGAACATCATGGCCTGAACCGACATTATAATTTGAATAAGGGGCTGCTATGCTTGGGGCCACGTCCCCAATGCTCCACCCGAAGGTACTACATTGGGGGCCTGAACCGACAAGTTGTTGGAAAGTATTACATTTGGATTTATTTGAGTTAAAATCGTCTAAATTACTTATTGTCTGGGATACGCTCTAAATACATAGAACGCTTTCTCATGTCATCTACTACGTATCCGTTGTTGTTGTCGAAACTAAAGAGTCTTTTGCCAAATGAGGTTATCCGAAATCGATGTAGCTACAGACAATAGTCCGCCTTGATTGCAAATGAATTTAGAGCTGTTGTAAAGGAATAAGAGTAAAGTGGTTGCTTGTTCCTCCATATAACCTACAATCAAATAAATGTTCTAAAAATCTGCGCAGACTATGAAATAGGATTTAGTGATGTTAATTTTATCGTCAATGAATAAGACAATTTTATTAGAGCAACGTTTGCCCGATTCCTTATTCGTTTACAGGTGTACACCGGCTTCAGTCATAGTGAGATCTCCGATGGCGGGAATGGTAACTTATGTACCGAAGACACCATTCTCCTTCCTTTGAGTGGACGGACATTTGAGAAAACAATTAGAGTAAAAATAAGCGTGAATTATAGTAAATACAAAAAATCGTTGCCCAATTTATAACATTCGAAAGGTTATCCTAAATAATTTCTAGCCAATATTATGGAAAGACTTACTCCAAGAGTGGTTTGATACGGAAAGTACGCATCAATCAAGTCAGAAAAAATCTGTTACGTGATTTGTCCGAGGACACTAATGTCGATTTCGAAAGGGGTAGAATTGATGTTGACAATCAATCAGTAAGGCATGTCAGAGAGGATTATGAATTTGTAGTAAAGCAGTATAGCAACCAGTTCAGAACAAATCAGTTCCTTTTCTCTTTTCAGGTGCCAACTCGTTCAAGTCCTACGATTTGAACAATTAGTGATTTTCTCATTCTTCGTACAATTAGTCTAGAAAACAATTATAATTGTTACCTTGCTGAGTCAAGTTTGAAAAAAGGAATGGTGATTTGCCCAAATATTGCTCAATGCAAGGTTATAATGATAAGAAACATGTAGTGAGAGTGGTTTTGATTCTAGAGTGGCATTGGTTTCAGACCGTCAGATTGGTAGTCGTGTCTAATAAAATGTTCTGAAATGAAATATTAATTAAAAGAGACCTTGCTGAATGTCAAAAGCTACAAATAAATAGTCAAATATATTACTAATGACAGATTTCTTATTCTGATTCATGCAATCCTCGTAATGTTACCAAAACTTAGCAAACTTCTTTTTGTACGCCTCACATGCATCCACTTCAGCACTAAGCAGTAATTTACTGACCGCGTCCAACATCAACTCAAAAATCTAAGCTGAGTATGAGATCATATTTTGTATGAATAACTTACCAGAAAACCAGTACGGTTTTGACATTGATCGGTTTTTGGTCTAAAAGTAGCTTCAGCTTATTAGATGAACGCGTAGACTGCGCACGAGCAACTGCCCTACTCTTCTTTTTAAATTCTGCAGATCTTGACAATTTGCAAATGATCGTTGAAACGATGCTCTATGTTAATATTTATTACATACATTTGCCCGAACACTTTCCTAGTCAATCAGTCCAAATAAGTCTGTCATGGTCGCCGTTAAATGTGCAGTGTCGGCAATGTGCTTACCCGCGCATTGCTGTTGACACCACTGGTTCGATTTATATATCGACTCTTTAATGCCAAAACATCGTAAGCGACATTTTTAGCAAAAATACTTTTTTATCGTACACTACAGAAAATATAATAGCGCATCTTATGCTGCTAACTAGAGAACGTAACTAACATCAATTGTGAAAATACGGACAGTCCAACGTTTTGTCGTAACCTTGTTGTTTATAAACAGTGAACATCTAAATTATCGTGAACAAAGAACGTTTACAACGCAAGTGCCCAAAATGTCGGATACGCTAAAATAAACTGTGTGTTATGGTGCAATAACAACGGTAATACCCCTACGAACAATAAAAGAAGATCGCATTATACTCTGCTCACTAAGTAATATGTAACGGTTTTTACTGTCCGTTCTAGCTACGTAGTAATGTGTTTTTTAGATACTGTTTAACTGTTCTTTCTAATAAGTGAAATAATCCAATCAAAACTTAACAACTATAGTTTTTATTCTTTTTTGCTTTTTGTTACAGATACAACATCTGTTTACCACAGAATTAGAAATAAATAATTTTTGTGATATTGCCACACAACAAGATGGAACATTAATGTCTCCTTTCAGAAAAATTGTAGACTACAGTGACAATTCACACGAATCTTCGGAATTAGTTCTACTAAATCTCGATTCAAATATCAGTCAAAATGCTAGTCTTGGAAAAATTGACTTACATGAACAAAAACAAATTAGTTACAATACATTCAATGGACGCAACGATTTTGACTTTACATACTCCAAAGGGTCTTGGAAGTAAAGTGAAAACACTACTAGCGAAACGTCTTCAAATTATTCTATCGACAATCTGCTTGTTGTAGGAAACTGGGGTGCAAAGAAAAATACTCTGTGCCCCAAAAAAGTAAAAAGATAAGCAATTTGAAAAATGCAGTGGTTATGGTAAAACGGTAAAACCGAACTCATGCTTGGGCAAAAAATGCAGTAATAACTGTGCAGAAAAGCTTTCTTAAGTAGATTGATAATGTCTCCATTATTGGGGTATTGCGAGCACTATTCGTCAAAGGGATTGGATTGTAATGGTATACAAGCATAAACCAATCTCTCAAAAGAGATCGACTATAGCAGCCGAAGAAATAATTCGTATGATTATGTTATTCCTTCTCGAGGATAACGTGTAAAGGATATGTCAACAATTTTTGATAAAAACTTTGAACATTTCACAGATGATACTGAGATACACAGTGTCTCAAAGCATAAAGTATTTAAATGTAAGCAAAGTCGATCAAAGCGAAAAATACTATCCGCATAACAAAACTGATGTTGCCAAAATTGATTGTGTTAATAACTACATCAAAGGATTACCGGCAGTCCACTCTCATTACTGTCATTGTAAAAGTAACTAATATATGTACTTCAAAAATTTCGTAATGTTTCTTGCCTTTATAAATTGTATAAATCTCATCTTGAAGTTGAAAATAAGCGACCTTATACGGGCACCAAACCAATGTTCACAAAACTCTTCAATAACAATTTTAATTTGGGATATCATCTTCTTAAAAAAGATAAATGCAGTGCTTGCAAAAAATATAAACACTTAACAGAAGATGAAAAAACGCAAAAGCAAAAGACAGATGAATTCAAGGGTCATCAAATGAATAGAGAACAAAGCAAAATGTTATTTCCCAAAGACAAAAAAAAAGTAAAAAGAATCTAACACTTTTATGTTCCACTTTTAATCTGTAAAGGGTCTTAAACACTCCCTATGCAGACAACATAAATTTATATCTATAATGAAGCTATCTACGAAAGTAGCAAACGCACTGCATTGCATTATGTTTCTTGGTAGGGTCTGGGTGTCTGATTGTAAACGAGGTTGAAACGAAATATGCTCAATTATGTACATTTACCTAAAGAAATTAGATGAACGTAAAAAACAAACTTCCATAAGCATGTACTGCGAGAGCTGTGCAGGATAGAATCGCCACAGAGCTATGTTAACTATGACATCATTCTTTGTACAAAACTCTACGTTTATTACTGACGTTTCAATTACATTCCTTTCGCTTGACCACATAATGATGCCCGTAGAATCAGTGCATTCCATAATTGAGTCATTTTCTCAGCAACTGGTCATTTGGGCATCATACGAATGATTCACCATTATTACAAGCAGCAGGATGCCACCAAAAAATTATGACGTGATAACATTATGCTATTCTGATTTTCAGGACTGGAAAAACTTTGCACTAAGTTACTAACCTGCCTAATTTAAAATACAATTTAGCGCATTGCCGTCGGCTGATTTTAGAAAACAAAATCCTACTGTTTCATTGCCGTACGGCTATTTTCAACACAGCGAAAACGATTCCACAAATCTGAATCATACACGTCGTCCTAGTCAGAATTTGAAACTCGTGTCCTCTACTGTAGAACTAGCGTATCGTCGGAGGCTTTCACAGCCGGAGTTATTATAAATATTTATGGTTCCGGGTTGGGACCGTGTCATTTTATAAATTAAGGTCGACGTTTCGCCCATTTTTTTTGAGGGGCTTCATCAGGACAAGAAAAGAAATAAGTAATAAAATAAAAATAATAAAAAATATAAAAAAGATAATATTAAGTAGACAAGTTAAAGTGTAAAGAGAAGAGTTACTCCTGAACTAGCAGACTCACTAACCCATTCAAAACCAAAAGGTGTCTTGTGGAGAAGTAACTGGTGAAAGTAGCGAAAGTGGTAGTTTATATAGGACGAGAATTTGATGCATGAGCGATAATGAATAGAGAGGAGTGTCGTAGCGGAACAGTGAACGTCACGGTTTCACTGTTGTGAACATAGGCTTGTTTTCCAAATGGGGGAAAGGTAGTAGCCATCGTCTTTGTTTAGGTTATTAGAATTTTTATTGATTTCTATGAATTCTCTAATTTTTTTATTGTAGAAAAATGGAATTCTGGCAATTAGTTTTGTCTTGTCAAAGTTAATGGTATGGCCTGTTTCATGTTGGTATTCGGCCACCGCTGAGCGATTGTACTGGCTTGTTATTAAGCATCGCTTATGCTCGTTTAGTCTAGTCTGTACTGACCGTCCTGTTTCTCCTATGTATACTAAACCACAACTGCAAGGTATACTATATACGCCTGGTGCTTTAAGACTATTTTCGGAATCTTTTGGGGTTGGTAATATTTGTGAAACTTTATTGGTGGGTTTATAGATTGTTTTGATGTTGTGTTTACGTAGAATTTTGACAATTCAGTCTGTTACTTTGTGTATATATGGAAGGATTGCTAAAGATCGTGTATCGGGATAAGATCGTGTATCGGGATTACATTGTGGTTTGGGGGTTCGTGTAGAATGCAGATGCCGGTTTCTTGCTCCGCCGATATCTGAGTTACGATAGCCTTTTTTTTATAAGACTGGTTTTAAGATGGGTCAATTCATTAGATAAGTGTTCTGGTTGTGAAGTCTTAATTGCACGGTGGACTAGAGAGTTGATTACTGATGATTTTTGTGAAGGATGATGATGTGACGACGCAGGTAGGTATCTGTCTGTATGTGTGGATTTTCGATATACGGAATCACCTAGTCGTCCGTTAGGTTGGCGCTCCACCAGAACGTCAAGGAATGGCAGAGTTCCGTTCTTTTCAATTTCTATAGTGAACTTAATATCTTTATGTTGATTGTTTATGTGATCTAGAAAATTATTGAGCGTTTGATGTCCATGGAGTCAGATTACAAAAGTGTCATCTACATTCTAAACCGTACAGAATACAAAGAAAAGATTAAACAATTATTAGAAGACGTCTCCTACACTCCTATAACAAAAGACCCCACTTCAAAGCTTGAACGGGATATTTCAGCACTTATCAAATCCTCCAATATTCTCAAAACTATCCAAAAACACATAATACCTCGCGAATCTAGACCACCTCGCTTGTACGGCTTTCCTAAAGTCCACAAACCTGATGTCCCTCTGCGTCAGATAGTTAGCACAACTGACTCGCCAACCTACCATCTGGCAAAATACCTGGCAAATTTCTTAAAACCTTGTTCCGGTAACACCCCTAATATTGTTTTAAACTCCACTCATTTCATAGAAGTAATTGCAAATATTGATCTTGGCCCTAATGGTATACTAGTCAGTTTTGAAGTAACATCCCTATTTACAAAAGTACCTGTCATAGATACTGTTTCCATTATTAAACAACTCCTACCTCAAGAAATGAATTTGAATACCTGGCCACGCTCATTGAAAAATGCTTAACTTCTACATATTTTGTCTTCGACGGACAATTTTACAAACAAACTTTGGGCACACCAGTGGGCTCATCTCTATCCCCTATTCTGGCCAACATATTTATGGAGTCTTTGGAATCCATGGCTCTAAAATCCACAGACCTTAAACCAAAAACTTGGCTCCGTTATGTAGATGACACTTCTGTAATCTGGTCCCATGGACATCAAACGCTCAATAATTTTCTAGATCACATAAACAATCAACATAAAAATATTAAGTTCACTATAGAAATTGAAAAAAACGGAACTCTGCCATTTCTTGACTTTTTGGTAGAGCGCCAACCTAACGGACGACTAGGTCATTTCGTATATTGAAAACCCACACACACAGACAGATACCTACATGCGTCGTCACATCATCATCCCTCACAAAAATCATCGGTATTCAACTCTCTAGTCCACCGTACAATTGAGACTTCACAACCAGAAAGCTTATCTAATGAACTGACCCATCTTAAAACCAGTCTTATAAAAAACGGCTATCGTAACTCAGATATAAGTAGAGTAATAAACCGGCATCTGCATCCTACACGAACCTCCAAACCACGCTGTAATCCCGATACACGTTCTTTAGCAATCCTATCCTTCCATATATACACAGAGTAACAAACCGAATTGTCAAAATTCTACGTAAACACGACATCAAAACAATCTATAAATCCATCAATAAAATTTTACAAACATTACCAACCCCAAGAGATTCCTAAAATAGTCTTAAAGCCCCAGGCGTATATAGTATACCCTGCAGTTGCGGTTTAGTATACGTAGGAAAAACAGGACGGTCAGTACAGACTAGACTAAACGAGCATAAGCGATGTTTAAGAACAAGCCAGTACAATCGCTCAGCGGTGGCCGAACACCAACATGAAACAGGCCATACCATTAACTTTGACAAGACAAATCTAATTGCCAGAATTCCATTTTTCTACAATAGAAAAATTAGAGAATCCATAAATATCAATAAAATTCTAATAACCTAAAAACGAAGACAATGGCTACTACCTTTCCCCCATTTGGAAAACAAGCCTATGTTCACAACAGCGGCACTGTGACGTTCACTGATCCGCTACGACACTCCTCTCTATTCATGATCGCTCATGCATCAAATTCTCGCCCTATATAAACTACCACTTTCGCTACTTTCACCAGTTACTTCTCCACAAGACACTTTTTGGCTTTGAATGGGCTAGTGAGTCTGTTAGTTCAGGAGTAACTCTTCTCTTTACACTTTAACTTGTCTACTTAATATTATCTTTTTTATATTTTTTATTATTTTTATTTTATTACTTATTTCTTTTCTTGTCCTGATGAAGCCCCTTACAAAAGTGGGCGAAACGTCGACCTTAATTTATAAAATGACACGGTCCCAACCCGCAACCATAAATATTTATAACTAGCGTATCGTCAGAGATAATATATCAACAGCCACATTCAATGATTTGAAGACACTGTACGAAAAACGAATTTTCAACAAAAGTTTCAGCATGAGTATTTGTCAATACCTTACAATGGCGTTGTCAAAGATACATTACGTGAATCTAACGAATACGATTGGAACAACAACGATTAATAAGGATTATCTTCAAACACAATTGTTTCACTATTCTTCATTTGTATATTTTAATGTTTGCGTCTATTGTATTTTAGTTTAAGATTATAGCGTTGATAGCGCACTTACGTTAGAAAATATTTTCACTATTATGCCATTTTTGATTATTGTAAACTACATTGTAAGTATCTAGTTGATAAATAATATTCTATGCAAAATTAACGTAAGCGCCTTTATCTTCTATCATTGTCACTATGTCAAAACAACTTTATGTTACTAAGAATGTATATCTAAAATAATGCCAAGTTTATTTATTATTAGTTCTAAAAACTATTGGGTTACATCATAATTTTAAAAAATGCTCTCCTGTGAAATTTATATTTAGGCGCTTGCGATGTTCTGCCATTAAGGGATCGAAATAAACAATAAACGCATTGTTCACTCCAGTTATAACTGTGGGTTACTGATATGGAAAACAATTCTAATGATCAGTACAAATAATCAGGTGCAATAAATAAAATCTGTCTATGCCGAAAGCTTTTACAAAAATTTTATTTTTATTCCAACAAACTCATCATCATCATTAGGTTTTCAGTCCTGGAACTGGTTAGACGCGTACTCTCATTGTTTCCTATTCTGAACTAACCTACACATTTCCCTGAAATTTGCACAGTCTGCATCTATCACTATCCGATCCAGGTCTAGATCTACCTCTTTTTTCCTATTTCTGCTTGAAATATATACCATACTGTTAAACAAAAATGCCTTAGAACGTATTCTGCCCTTCTATGTCTCGTATTTTTTACACAGATATCCTTCTTCCCCTACTATAACCTATTTGTTATTAACCTTGTCTGTCTATGCTATCATCCTCATACATCTGACGCACAGCATTCCAAAAGGCTGCTACCGTTTTTCTATCTGCTTTACCTACTGCCCGTCTTTCATAGTCACACTGTGCTGTGCTCCACACATTTGCTTTCAACAATTTTCTTCTTGTTTCTATGTTTGATGTCTTTCATCGTAGGCGCTGTTCTTTCTTGTTGGATGCAGTTCGGTCCATGTCTATTGTTTTACAATTATATACCCTATTTCTCCGACATTCAGTGGCTGTGAAGGGAGCGGCAGCTCCGTGGCGTAGTGGTATGTGTGTGACTACTACGCCCAAGGTCCCAGGTTCGAATCCCGACACGGTCCGCTTGAAAAATGTTAGGCGAGCATTTTTTACAAAAATACACCCTCGTTCGGATGAGAGGTAAAATGGAGGTCCCGTGTGTGAGTGTTGTCACGCACGTTAAAGATCCATACCTTGCTTGGAACAGCAAGGGTTCGGCAAAATTCCAAATTTTCCAGGAAAAAAAAACTCGCTTCTTGGCCAAAGTAGTACCTTCGGGTGGAGCATCGGAAAATCACATGTAGGATTGTGAAGGGAGGTAAGCAGCCTGTGGCTGCCAAGTTCCCTCAGCACTTGAACATTTACCGATTTCATATGTTTTCGCACAGTCAACATTAGTTGCAGATATTTCACAACCAACACCTGTTGTTGTTTATAATTATCATCAATTTAGCTGCGCTTATTTTTTCGTCATTAGGTTTTCTGTCTCAAAACTGGTTGGACACGGTCCTGCACTTATTTATTTTCTAAACTAGCCTACATAGTTCCCTGAAATTCTCACACAGCAATACAGCTCGGTTTCCCATCTATTGTTTTCTAATTTTATGTCCTATTTCACCGAGATTCATTGAAGGGGATTAAGCAGCCTGTGGCTGTCAAAATCTGCCAACACTTAAACATTTGCCGAATTAATACTTTTTCAGTAATTTTTTCACACAATTAACATTATTCAAGAGTAACACAACCAATACTTGTAGTTGCTTATAATAATCATCATGTTTAAGTACAGTTACTTTTTTCGTCATTAATTTATCCATCTTGGGACTGGTTGATTGCGTACCTCCATTGATTTCTATTCTGAGCTAGCCTACTCATTTCCCTGAAATTCCTACAGCCTACATATTTCACTATCTGTGTGCAGTAGTCTATCCTAGGTCTACTTCTACTTCTCGTTTTTCCTATCTCTGCTTCTAATATATTCCGCACTATTCCCTCCTGCCGTAGTATGTGGCCGATCATTCTATCTCTCCTTTACTTTGCCGTTTTTGACATATTTCTTCTTCCCCTACTATTTTTAGTACTTCTTCGTTCTTAACTTTCTCTGTCCATGATATCTTCATCATACGTCTATAGCACTACAATTCAAAGGCTTCTTCTATCTTTTTCTTGTCCGCTTTTCCTACTGTCCAGGCTTCATAACCGTACAGTGCTGTGCTCCACACATATATTTTAACCAATCTTCTCCTTATTTCTATGTTTGTTGTTTTTGAACACAGTAGTTGCTTTTTCTTATTAAATATAGCATGACCTTGTGCAAATCTTTGTTTCATATCTTTTCCGCTTTCCCCATCTAGCGTTATTTGGTTTCCTAAGGAGCGGAAATCCTTAACCTTTTGTAAGTTCGTGTTACTTATTTGTATTCTTGTTTTTGCTTTACTTTCCCATCCTTTGCATACTAGTACTTTAGTTTTAGGTTTGTTATTTTTCATACGGTATCTCTCTGTTAGAACCGTTTCCATTTCATTAAGAGCAGCTTCTATCTAACTTCCAACAACCTACCTTAAATAAATTATTTACAAACCCCGAATCTAACAAGTTATATAGGGCTTTTATTTTATGGTCAATGTAAATAATAGTGCCAGTAGGTACTACAAAAGACAGTAAAAGTTCATAGCAATAATATATTTTAAAATCATATTTAAAAATCTAACATAATTTACACCTTTAAACACGTTAGCACCTACGTATACGATTCTCCTTTCATCGTCTTTATATTATAATAATATATGAACAAGAATAGGGGGTTCATAATTAATTAATTAGGGGTTGAAAATGAGCTTTAAATTTTATACAGGGGTTCCAGGTGTGCAATCGCACTCATCGGATAGCACTCTTGACAGTTACTATTTAGCAGATCCCATGTGTTCTATACCTGACAAGGTAAGTAAAAGCAGGTGGATTTTTTTCATTCCTTATGCAATCCGTTACAAGATATACAATAAATTAACACACATAGACATGTGTTTGCTACCAAAAACAAGACGTTCTAAACTGATTTCATTACTGTTCATTTAGCAGATGGCTTGTTGCTAATTGAATTCATGTATACACTTTCAACAAGGGAAGGTCGTAATTTAAGCATTTAAAAAGCAATATTTTAAAAAGGTTTTGTAGATTAAGTGAACCAGTTTTGTTTAAGTGAAATAAGCGTGCAATTACACGCTCATGAACCAATATTCCTTATTGATCGTATTATTAAAAATCCAAGAAGTAAGCGTAGCGGTACAATAATTAATTACTTAAATTTTTGTATCGTACGACCGACCGGTTACCTGCGGCTATTGAAAGCGTGTGAAATTTCATTAAGAACCTGCTGATTTTAGCCAATTTAATTTGCTAGTATTTACCAAGCTACAGGTCGCAATGATTTACAGGTAGGTTAATTATACGGAAAAAACTATACCTGCTTCTGCTGCTTCTCTAATACATACGTCGCATAATTATTTTAAATCCAGAATAATCTAAAAACCGGTAGTTCTTGATAATTGATATCAATTACTAAAAACAAAAACCTGCACAATTAAAATGTCGCGACAATTATCGTAAAAACATGACAAATTGCTTGGCCTTATACGACATTATTAATCGTTCAAAAAATTTTAATTTAACAGTAATTCAATCGAAGATATTTTTGCTTAATCATATATTGACATTCTAAAATTCTTTAAGAATTAATGAAAAATGAGCTACTTCTGATGTATAAGAAAGATCGGGTTTAATGAGTGATGATCATCTGTCCGTTGGACAAAAAGCAAAACTACGGATTAGGTGGAATCTTAAGTGCTGGAATTTCTGTTATGTCGTTCTGTTAGATTAGTAGCATCATCGATTGAACGCTAATGGTAATTTATTAAGAAAATCTGACAAATGCATAACCATTTGTGTATTATAAGAATCAAACATAGATTGCTGAAGCTGAAGTCATAGCAACCTCACGAAATAAATGGGCTTCTGTGAAAACGACTACACTGACTATGCGATACATGATCAGGAATTTCATCGGAGTTTTTACCATTTCAGTAGTTTTAAGCGTAATTTTAATATTAAGAGTGTTTTTTTCATGAACACTAGAACCGCTAAAAATTTATGCTATCTAGAACCTTACATGTGATTTTCCAATGCTCTACCCGAAGGTACTACATTGGCTAGGAAGCGAGTTTTCTTTACCTGTAAAATTTGGAATTTTGCCGAACCCTTGCTGTTCCAGCAAGGTAGGGATCTTTAACGTGCGTAACAACACACACACGGGACCTCCATTTTACCTCTCATCCGAACGAGGGTGTATTTTTGTGAAAAATGTTCGCCTAACATTTTTCAAGCGGACCGTGTCGGGATTCGAACCCGGGACGTTGGGCGTAATAGTCACACACATACCACTACGCCACGGAGCCGCCGCTATCTAGAACCGCGAGGACCGGTCAAAATGAGTGATAATAAGTAAATACTGTCTTTTAGCATATTTAGTGATGTTATTACATTAATAATTAAAGTGAGTGATAAGAACAATCAAATCGTGTCAGACAAGACAAAAAATGGCAAAGTTCTTAAAAAATTAAAAATAATAATAACTATATACTAACCTACACTTATAAAAGTTATTATCAACTATACACAGTTCAAACAACGAAATACTTTATTACTACACTTTCCACGTATGTACATTTTACATTGTTCACAAACGTTATTGGTTTGTGTTTTCACAATTTCTTCTTTGACATGTATGCCTTTTATTTGATTTCAGTTCTGTGTTTGACATTTGGGTCTTTTGTTTAGTCTGTTGTTCTTGTAAATTGTGTTTTTGACTCAGCCGCCAGTTCTTCGGTTAATTTCAATATAAAAGTCCTTTTTTTAATTTTTTGCCCAGTCATTTCCTTATATACGGCAAACGCATTTATTGCTGCTGGATCCAGTATATTAAAAAACATGAACTGGCCATCTTCTTGAGCCAGACTTGACATAATATTTCCTAGCCATTTGATCAACAACGTCGACCCCATATTTTGTGTTATTATAAAACAGTACTGTGTTAGGCTTTTCTTTCCGTGTTCTTCAGTAAAAACCAACATGTGTAGACTGCTAAGAATAAAAATACTTTTATTCCTTATTCCCTTATACACTGCTAGTGTAGAACAATTATCTGTAGATTTTAGAACTGTGGTTTCAAACAAACTTCCCCTGTTATCTTTTACATCGTTTGGTATTCCTTTCCTAGCTTTGTTAATGGTTCCGACAATTGTAGTGTGTAGGTTAGGTAATGTTTGAGCCAACTTCAAGCTTGTAAAACAATTATCTGTAGTAACACACTTTCCTTTTTTGACATAGGGATTTATAAGTTTCAATGCATGTTCAGAAAGCTGTTAATTATCAGGTTTTGCATCATCCTTTCCTAAATACGGAAAACCGTCCAAAACATATTTTGTTATAGTGTCCACAGCTAACCAAAATTTTATCCCAAACTTGTCTGACTTTTTAGCCATATTCTGAGTAAATCGACATCTTGCTTTAGCAGGAAACAGTTGTTCATCCACTGTTATATTTTCACCTGGAATGTAGCACAATTTGCAGTTGTGAATAAACTTGTTCCATATTTCTGTTGCTAAAGCAAATTTGTCATATATAGTCGTTGTCTTCGTGTCGATTTAATGTCAAATCTCAAATATTTCACTATATCTCTAAATCGGTCTCTAGCCATTGTTTGTTTGAACAATGGTGGTCCCCCAGGTATTGTCCCACAAACTATCGACTTCTAGACTTCTATCCCCATATGCACCCCGTGCGTATAAAATCGCAATAAAAGCATCTAATTCTTCAAAAGTTGATTTCCAATCAGTGCTATCTAACTGTCTTAATTTCGGTGCATTTTTTTATCTATGTAACCATAGACCGATCAATAGACAATCTCCAAAAAGTACTTACCTTGTCAGGGCATACCTTTTTTCTTGCATAATGTGTTGGTTGAAAAGGTTGAAACTGTTATTGTTGTAATTGTAATCTCAGATGGGCTTTCTATCAATGGCGCGTGTAAATAAAAACAGAATTCGAATGTAAATTTAATGCCATAAACCATATAACATGTACAAAAACAAGCTTCTAAACTAAAATACCAACGCGAAAACAAAGGATCTACAACACCGGATCGTGTTGTCATTCGCACCAATTACATAATAACAATTAATATGCTACTCCATTAACTAACGATGCCCAGACAGAGCCCCTTAGCATCTACTCTCGGACA
Organism: Platerodrilus igneus; assembly: GCA_036346225.1. NCBI lineage: Eukaryota > Metazoa > Arthropoda > Insecta > Coleoptera > Lycidae > Platerodrilus > Platerodrilus igneus. The sequence goes on from JARFIW010001599.1 coordinate 3,098,802, forward strand.
CGTCCATTCCCCGACTGACCCTCTCTCTTACTACCCCACTCATTGTCTTCAAGTCCGGAACCACCTCATGGTCCAGGATTGTCTCGCAGTATATTACGTTGAACTACTTTTACAGAATTGTCAACATTAGTAGCTATTGTTTCCCATTGAGATCCAGTCCGGAAAAAATTAATGGTTACCACAGATAGCGTCAATCCTTTCCTGCGAATAGTAGGTCGAGGTTGCCTTACCCTGAGTAGGTTTGTCTTTGCGGTAGCAACGCTTTCTTGTTTGTCACTGTTATTTGTATCGCGATTCACATTTGTTTCCGAGTCGAGTTCAGTTTCAGCTTCAGTATTGTTACTATATTGCTTCCGTCAGTACTACATAAATCTTTTGAACAAATAGGTTCTTTCGGTTCATTACTTGACGTACTATCATTTTTAGAAACAAATTTGAAAAGAGCTTCTAGTTTGGCTCAATAATTTAGAGCTTGTTCAGCGGACAAACCTTTATTCTACCACATTTCTTTACACAAGAAGTCGAAGCTTGTGAAATATAAAATATCTATTAAGCTGCTAAACAAAACTTTCTCCAAATCTCATTCAAAACCGTACACTTATGCGTACAGGTGGAAACTGACTACTTACGCTAGCTACACTTCGCCGGCAGGGATGACATACCCCAATGACATAAACGCACGAAAAATGCAAGTCTTCCAAAATGTCACCTTTCGCCTAATCACAGGTGCACTATGGTTCGTAAGAAATGAAGTGATAAGACGGAATCCATACATGAACACTCTTCACGAAAACTGTAAAGTGCTGGCTATTAAAATGTACGACACCACAGACGTTTTTTCTGAAGTCATTCATAACACAGCACGGCTTGAACACCACCAAAAAGAAACGACCCCTCGACATAGTGGAAAATTAGAAGGTCCAAGACACCGTACACCCAAAAACTAGTGGACAAAAGAATAACAAGATTTTCGTAAACACCGACAAAGCAATCAAAATCTCAGAAGTAGTACTGTAAGAGGAAGTTGGTCCTATGAGATGGATTTGCTGTCGAGACACTTTTGGTCTCCCTTGTGGTACGTTATAAAGAAAAAATGTTTATATTTTATTTTATTGAGGAACGTGCCATCAGGTTACTTTAAAGTAAATCATGCACTTAACCGCCTTTCCACCGGATCATGCTGATAAATAAGCAGCTATATGATTTAGTTTTTTCTGCAGCCCTTCCAGCTTGTCCTCATTCCATAAGTTCGTCATTTTAATAATTTCTGTTTCACTTAGTGGCAATAAACTTTATTTTCTTTTCTCGTGTATTCATTGCGACTCTTTGCCTTTCGTATTTTTTACATCTTGTGTTTCTTTCGAAATAATATTTGAAAATAGAAAATGGGTCTACCTTATAATTAAACTCCGAAAAATATTTTTCTTGTAACATTTCAACGGTGACATTCCACAGCGTCGTAGTCGTGCTGTCTTTGTAGTAATCGTCGTTATATTTCTTTGTGTTGTTAGTCCAATCTCTTAGAATAATAGCGAAATCAGTTAGTGCAGTTGATTCCAACTAAAACATATCGCCGTTGCATACTAAACTCTTTAAATTGCTTCCAAATAAATTTTTGGCGGACATCGTATTTTAGGCTTACTATTCTTAATCGCGTCCGCGATTGATGCCGCACGGAAGTATCCCCCAAAACGTTCTGTATTTATTTTAGAATATACAATGAGAAACTCTTAATAATGACAGAAGAATCTATATTTCTAAAAGATATATGAATTTTTTGATGTAAGCGTGCGTGGATTTGTAAAAGCTTCCTATATTCCCATCAGTTATAAAACGCTGGTAGCATAATATTCCCTTATCTAAAAATGTAGGTCCGTATTTGTCAAAATGTAAGAAGCGTCATTGGCTGTCAGTCGTAAAACGGCAAAATTTGATTGGTACCTGTAATAAAAATTTCTTGGCATATTCAAATGTAAGCAGTTGTTGCTCGTATGCAGTTGACTAACCCTTATAATTATCTATAAGAGTTCAATTTGAATCGAGTTCTACGAACTTCTTTGAAGTTGAACACATTCAAAAAATCATAGAGATTGGTAGTAGAGTTTAATAGTAAAATCAAAAAAATATTTTTGCCAAATTACCTTAAGGAATTCCAACAAGTAAACCTTGAAATTCTTACTGCTAGTGAAACGTGATCTATTAACCCCTCATTAAAGAGAAAATACTTTTAGGATAATCATATTACTGTAAATTCTCTGCGGGTGCAAACGTGATCGACATTGAGCTCACGAAAACAGCATTGAGCAGATGCAGTCCTCTCAAGCTTTTGCGTTTCTTACGAAAAATTTTTCTTTCATTTGATACCTTTTTAAATTTGTAGAGTGGTTTTCCAAAACATATTAGACCCATTCTTGCACCCCTTAAGTAGTATATTCTATATACAGTGTTTGACTGGAATTTGAGACAGGAGGAGATAAAGAATCAAAAATTGGAAAATTATTGCTTTCCAACATATTTTAAAGCAAAGCAGTTCAGGTACAATACGTTCAGAATTTTTAAATGCAACAGCATGCCTTATGCTTGCCGTTCAGAATCTTAATCATTTTTTACGCTGGAAATCTCCACATACTATAATAGTGTAGCGCCATAAAATCTATCGCCAACTACAATAATTACATTAGAACGTAAATGGAGCGTTTGTACACAAAAGCTGATTGATAAGTCCTGTGTGCAGCTTCCTTCAGATAACTTGATTGACAGATACAAGGCTTTTACAGTTAAGCGTTATTTAGATTACAATAAAAAAATATCGAGAATGTTATTTGCATAATTTCTGAAAAATTTCAAAATAATTAGTAAAATCTAATAGATATAAATAACTGTTAAGGGGTTTCAAAGTTAGTTCCTATTGAAACTGAATTCTGATTGAAACATTGATTACAATATATTGTGGTTTAAAACTTTGATAGTTGTGATATGAAGTAAGTAGTGGTGCATATGTGACATGACTACTGTCGATAAATTACTATAGTGGTTCTATAAACTAATAATTAGTGCTTAGATAGTTAATTATAGTGCTTTGGTAGTAATTTGGAAGTTAAAAAGATAATAATTGTACTGTTAGTGATTAGCTGACAAAAAATTCTTGGGAAAGCTTTTAGGAAATTTAATTGTATAATCAATTTGAAAATATGGAACTGTTAGTTGTAAAAAATGAGTTTTCGTTACAGTCAGATCCCCAAAAACGTATCTGCAAAGTGTGAAACTGTGAAGTGCAACTGGACTATGTAACCAAGGTACAACAAATAGCCTCTGGCCACGGTATATATTTCACTTTAATATTTTAATTTAAGAAACAAAAATTACTGCATAAAAAACATATTGTCTTAACATTTTGAAACAACCTGGTCCTCATTCAAAACAAGAAAAACTTGCTTAGCTGGCGCCTTATCGTATCGGTGCGCATCACTTTGTCCTTTTCTTTAATTTAAGTCGACTCTTTCGTCAATTCCTGCCCAATTGCTAGCCAATTAAGGCTATTGCATATTATATTCGAATTGATATTTTGTTCGCACCTAGATCACAAGTAGAACATTCGAGTTAATTTTATGTATACTTTAACTAATTATAAATCGCCCACAACTGCAGTTACCTATTATAATTTAAAGTATGCGTAATCATTACCTTATCTTTACTAAATGGAGAGAAATATTACGTAAAATTCGAGTCAAATATGCGTAACATTCAGAGCCGCGCCAAGCCAACGGCCGCCTGTGTGCAAAATATAATACTACGCCCCATTTTAAAATTGTCTTTTGACATTTTAATATAGGTAGGTACACATAAATGAAATTTAAATAAACACTAATACTTACATGTAATTTTAAAACTAAATATTTCTCACATATTAAGCTAACATATCTGCATAATATCGACATCAGAAAATTAACAATAGAAAAGTGTAAATTCAAAAAGTAACAACTAAATATTCAATACAACATTTAAAAGATGGAGTAATATAATTTATGGACAACATTTTTTTTGCCATTTTATGATCGGCAAAATCTTTAATTATCAGAGAATTAAAAGGAAATCCATAAGGTCATTTTCTACAGTCATAACTGATAAATTCCCGAGTCATTCCTGAGTCATAATCGATATTAAAAAAAGTTTTTATTAACTTTAGTTTTGAGAAAAATATTTCCCGTGATGATACGGATACTGGTAGCGTTAAAAAAAATTGTATTGCTACTGCGGTATTTAGAAATGTTGAAATTAATCGATTCTCAAAAATGTATTCGAGAATTGGCTGTCTAAATCCTTTTGCTCTGGAAAGTGACATTCTAAACATTTACTTTCATCAAATAAGTCGTTTGCGTCAATATCTGATTTTTTACGTAATTCATCTTTCAAATGTACAGGGTATCCATTTTTTGACACCTTTGCAAGGTATTTCGCTTATTTTTAAAGATACAGGGTTGCGGTTTTCGCGACACTGTACTCTTTGTTTGTGAAACAAAACATGCCGCCAACAAAATTTTCATAGCCCTGTTTATTTTTGAGATACAGGGTGAAATTGAAAATTATCACTTTTGGGATATTCCCCGTATATCGGTTGTTTTTTAACTTATTACAGAGGTGATAAGGTATTCTTATAGAACTTTTTTGTAGAATCCAGTGGCGTAGTTTGTTTCTCTCTTGCGTCATACGTCTTTTAATTATGAAACAAACATATATTTTTTTAAATAGGACACCCTATATATTTTTAACTAATTAAATTAAGCATTTTTTGGGCCGTTCAAAAATATATAATAGTCTATATTTATTTTGAAAAGTAACTGAATAAACTACACTTTTCTCAAAATTAATATGTTATACAATAGTAAGCCATGTCACTGATGAAAGAAAATGAAAATATTTGCATATTATTTATTCTACAAATGTTTTAAAGTGATTATTGAATTATTTTTTCTTTATTAACTTAATAACGTAAATAAATATTTAACAGTATAAATAGTAATTATAGGTTTTTTGTATAAGATACATTAGCAACAATAACATATAATAATACTATGAAAATTGTTCAAGATGATTACCATTTTCTCTAATACACAATTTGCACAGTTTGCGTATTCGTTTTAGAGCATTTAAAGGAATTATGAAACGTCTTTGTATATTTTGAAATTCCAGGGTAATGGCTTGGCTTGACGGAGTTCATGTGTGTTGCAATGGCACTTGGCATAAACTTTGTTTTGTAAGTAACCCCAAAGAAAAAAAGTCTAGAACAGACATATCGGACGATCGCGGGAACCATCTTATTGGCCCATTAGTGCCTATTCATTTGTTAAAAAAATGATTTTGTAAAAAGAGGCGAATTGTCAGGGAATTATGAGCAGGCGCTACGTCTTGCTGAAAATATATAAGGTTCAAACGAGCCAGTGGACCATAATCTATGAGTTCAGTAACTACATGTTGCAAAATTTCTAGGTATCGGTCTCCTATAAAACTTCCCTCATAAATTCTAAATGCTATTTGTCGGCCCAAAATTAAACATGCGATGCTGAAGTCGAACCTACCCTGCTGCTCACGCTCAAATACAAGATGATAATTTTCTTGATACCAATGTCTAGTATTATGTATGTTGAAAATACCAACACTTGAAAAATAAGCCTCATAGGACCATATTACTGAACGAGCAAAATTTCTGTTTATTCGAATTTGTTGTAAATGCCAGTTACAAAAAATTAAGTGCCGTTCAGCATCTTCAGGGTGTAAGTGCTGAACAATTAGTGTGCCCTACTCTTGATTACTCCGACTTCTGCTTCAATACCCCTACACGAGGTTGAAGGAGTTTCCTCTACCATGGTTAAACCATTGATCTCATCAATTTCTTGATTTTCCTTATTGTAGGATTTTGGTCTTGATCGCGAAAAATGATCCATGATTAGTTAAATTATTTTTAAGTATAGAAAACCTATCCAAGAAAGGCTGTTTTCTTTCCGGATATCTATAATAAGTATAAAGACGCACAACGATAAAAAATACATAGGTATTAAATGAAGAAAAGGTTTGCCTGTTAAAATATAGTTCTGAGACCTTATGCGCATTTTCATTGGATTGTTTGTAGCAACATAACATATCATACTTTTCAAAGTTCTGATATACTCCCATTCTGGCAATTTTTTAAAAGAAAACACAAATTTTAAACTTTTTAAGTCAATCGTAAGTATTATTTTAACAAGCAATCTGACTTATCACCAGTGACAAACTATTTTCTTTTGTTTCATTAACATCGTGGCTAAAAATTTACTGTTGCCATGGCCTACTATTAAATACCATATTAATTTTGAGAAAAGTGTGGTTTTTAGTTATTTTTCAAAATACATATAGACTATTATATATTTCTGAACAGCCCAAAAAATGCTAAATTTTATTAGTTAAAAATATATAAGGTGTGCTATTTAAAAAAACATATGTTTGCTTCATAATTAAAAGACAGATGGCGCAAGAAAAAAACAAACTACGCCACTGGATTCTACAGAAAAAGATCTATAAGAATACAGTATGACCTCTGTAATAAGTTAAAAAACAACGGAGATATTGTGAATGTTCCAAAAGTGATAATCTTCAATTTCACCCTGTATCTCAAAACAAAGAGGGCTATGAAAATTTTGTTGGCGGCATGTTTAGTTTCACAAAAAAAAGAATACAGTGTCGCGAAGACCGCATCCCTCTATCTTTAAAAATAAGCGAGTTACCTTGTAAAAGTGTTCAAAAATGGACACCCTGTACTGATTAATGTGTACACGATTTTTCAATTATTCTTTTCAGTTAAGTTAAACATTTTATAAATAAATCCAAAAATATTATTAAATTGCTCCAACCCATTGAACTTCTCATTAAGAGACGATAAGATTTGGTCTAGTATAGAGAACAACACATTTACCTTATAATAAATTTCGTATCTGTTAGTGATTCATCATAGCTTTCGTAATCAAACCGTTTATCTTTTTTCTTTGACGAACAATTTTTGCAGATGAAATATTAGACTCAATTTCTAATTCTTCTGCCAGTTCTCTCGCGTCGCCAAGGATTTTATTATATCCCTATTCGCTTCTTAAGTCTCTAAAGAGAGTTTTTATATTGTTTATGCAGTATAAACAAGTTTTAAGATTTATACTTTGACTCTGCATTAAGTTACTAAGAGAACTGATTTTGAATAATATATTAAACAATATTACTACATAGCATAAGAGTTTCTAGTTTTAAATTTTTGTTGCTAGCGATCGCGCCTGGTGTGGGGTAGTAAAATCTTTTGAAAATGCGGATGCTTTCATACCTATGAAGACAGCATGATACACTCGACCAATCTGATTTTTCAGAGGCTTTATTGTGTATATTCTACTTCACCAGCGTATCTGATAGTGGTTTTAAAGTTAAATCTGAAATGCACGTTCTTATAACTAACCATCGTCTTGTTGACTCAAAAAAATACATCTCTTGAACAACATCAAAAATCCCCAAATAAATTTAGTGAATGCGCTGAACAAACAACATAAAATGCTTGCGCGTTTATATTTAAAATATATTTTTGTCGGCCACTGTGTATCCCGCGTATATTTGTCCCATTATTATAGTCTTGACCGCGCATGTTGTATATATTTAAATTTAATTTTACTAACAAATCTGTCACAGTTACATTTATATAAACCAGCACCTGTAGAATCAGGTGTAGGACAAAACTCAATGAAGTGTTCAGGAGTTTCAATTTTTTTCGTAAACTCGTTCAATGAAACAAACCTCAAAATGACACTTAACTCTGTTCAGTATGATTCACATCTGCTGTACAGTCGAGGATTATAGAGTTATATTTTTGTTTTCTACCTAGATCTATAACAGAGTTTTTGATTTTCAATCCGATTAAATTTATTAATTCATTTCGAATTTTATCGTCTAGTTTCGAGTAACACTATTTTGGCTTTTGTTTGTGCGACGAACATACTCTTCCATTAGAGAATATAATTTTGAAAAGGTTTCCATTAATTTAAGAAATTTCAGTTATTATTGTCATACAGTTTGCTATATGTACCACGTAGAACTATATATTAGCGACATAAAAACTGTATTGCTCAAATTATTTGTTCAATGATACGACACCAGTATTTCTTTTCTACTTTTAATCAACGTAATTGACTTTGGTTCATAGCAAATTTTTTAGATATCATAGTCGACAAATTGAACTAAGATGCGATATTATTTTGTGATTTGTGATTATTTTCGTGATTATTTAACACTGGTGACAAATGTTTCCAATCAGAACACCCGTTTACATTAGACAAATTAGTTAAAGACCTACCAAAAACTTTACAAGCTAAACAGTAAACCGTATCTCTTGACCTAGAATAAACCAACCACACGCTTTCAACTTTCTCTCCATTAGCGAGGTTCCGATAAAAATAACTAGCAACCACAACTTCAGAATATAACCCTGGCAAACATTTGTATCAATATCAGGTACAAATGAGGAACAACTAGGGAGGGTATCATTGGTATTCTCAGAAAAAACATTTGTTTCTGATGGCTTCACCTATAAATATTTTTTCAAAGTATAGTTAATTTTTCCTTAGCTTCCATTTTCTGCTTTTTTGGTTGTCGATACTGGTGACCGAAAATAGCTTTCCTTTTGTCTTTGAGAAATCGAACTTATGAATCTTAATATCAAAGTTGCATAGGTACGAACACCATTTTTTACAATCAATGAATTTACTTTTAAACCACTGTACCCTTCTCAATACTAAACTGAATAATGAAGACAAATAAACTGAACGATTAACTTTGACCTCTTCGGACGAGTTGTCTTCAGCTAACTAAACCTGAATGACAGCAAGCAGCAACAACCGTGTACAAATAAACTGGTAACGGAATACTTTTATCTGACAACTACCAAAAAACTGGCCAATAATAATATATTCTACAAAATTTTTAATTATTAGCAAATCCACTACTTCCTCTGAATTCAGGGGATGAGGTTTCTGTACTGTACTGTGCTGTACCTTCTGTTTTTATTAACAAAAGATTATTCTTTGTTCTAAAATACAACTTTTTCTAATCATCCTAAATATCTATGATAGAAGCTTGCGAATAAAGTCACTTGATTATACATTTAATAAAGGAATAATTCGGGCTTAATTGATTATTGCAGTTGATTGCTTTTCTTATTTTATTGATATAAGATGCTTTTAAATAATTAATTTTTGTTCCTTTAGCTGAAGAAAGAGGAATAATACTACGAATTTTGCTATTTCTCTTTGTTTTTGGTATTTACCGGTATTCCGCTTTTTAGTCTGTATACCGGTGCTGGTGCCGACGTCCTTATCGAAAAATAACATAATTTATGTTGTTTGTGGTTGCGTGGGCCGAAGTAGTTGAAGTTTTAGTCTAGCCGTTTTGCCGCCCTCTCATTTGGTCGTCTGTTTTTTGCACACGTTCGTCACATAGTCGACGTCGACTTGGTAACATTAGTTTAACCAATAGGTGGAATTACTTATAAAGAAGTCTACCAAATACCAGGCAGAAGATAACCTAAATTTAATTCACTGGTATTTATATTCTAGCCTGCTTATGCAGTTCAACATAAGTTTATTGCAGCTTTGGCTAAATTTTTAGTTATCTCCTCTTTATATTTCATGTAATGCTTGTTGATGTTGTCTGCCTATCCTTGATCAGTTACCCTTGCTTCCTGTCTGGTTGTAAAATGTGTAAACTCTGTCTGTGGTCTATTTTGACCCCAATCAACTTTTAATACTATACCATGCTAAAACTAGGTATATTGTTACGTGCGTGCATACGATAATACAAGTATATATTATTAAACCATAACTTTAATTCAAAATGTATTGTAATCGTTTATGTTACATCATACTGTGTATTTAAAAAATGTATTGAATATCAGTAGTGAGTGAAAATAAATGTTCGATAATTATTTTTAAAAACATCAGTTTAATTTACGTTTTTTCTTCACATTCACTTCTTCACTCTTTTTCTTCCTACAGTCAGTTGTCAGTGCAGTCCATGCAGACCACATATTTTAGAGAATGTTTTTTGCAGACATACACGTCACACTTCGTGCAGGTCTGTGTTGTTTTTTGTCACTTTTCCTATCACATCTTTCGCATCTACCTCGCCTGATTCCCCGAATTTGAGGTTGTGGTTGTGGTGCAGAGATCAACTGACTGAAGCCGATATCGTGTACAGCTCGCAGAATTTTCCCGGTCCTGTTTTGAGGTTGGAGCATTTTACAGGCGAACTCAGGCCCCACTAGTTCCTTGGAGAGCTCGTTCAGGAACTTTCGGTTTGAATTTTTATCTTTAAAGGCAGTATCTACTTTTGCAAAAAATTTGTATGCGATGATGCCAGCGAAGTCCACAATGTCGAAGAACACTGCAAGTGGCCGTGTTTTGCAGACTATATGTCTAACGTATTGTATTGGGTGGAGAGCAAAACTTCAGCTTAGTTTTTCTTAGGGACATAAGATGTAATCAGCGTTCTCTCAGCACACGCGAAAACGGTTGATAGCTGTTTTTTTCTCCTTTGACGGCAGCATTTCTTTTGGCAGTTTCTTGCGGTTCTTCCTCATTGTACCTACCAATGTTATGTTCTTTTGTAGCAGTTCTTGTGCAAGGGAGAAGCTCATAAAAATTGTCTGTCGTGATATTCCTTCCTGTATCTGCTAGGTGCTCCACTAAATCCAGCACGACACGCTGGTCTTGATTTTCTTCTCGCTGGTCGCCAATTTTTCCGGGATAAATTAGCAGGTTTACCAAGTACTGATTTTCACAATCTAAAGCAGCCCAGAATTTAATTCCGTATTTTCCCGGCTTAGAAGGGCTTTACACCTTGAACCCACTTCGTCCACGGAAAGTACACAGATGCTCATTCGCAGTAATATTTGAGGAAGTAATATAATATGATCGGCATTATCGAGCAACTCTAAATTAGCTTCTGCCTTGTTGCTTGAAATGCCCTTCCTTGCTTGTCTTTTTTCTAGGTTATCGAATTTTAGACTTCGTAATATGTCTTCAAACCTGCTTCGACTCATTGTTGCTCCGAAGATCGAGAAACCGTATTCCTGTGATCAGAATTCGCGAAGGATCTTTCCTCGACCCATTTGAACTCCATATATCAATAACAATCCAAGGAATACAGAATACAGAAGTTGTGTTTTGTCGATGTTAGTCCAGCGGCTAAAATATTCGTGGTCCTTTGTCAAATCAGATGCACGTTTGTTGGTGTGTTTGATGATCAGGCCCAAAATTTCGTCGTTAAAAACGTCCAGAAGGATTCCACTTTAGATTCAATTTTCATATTTTCCGGAAGGCCGGGTTTAAATCTTATTATATTCCTCAAAGGTTGTCTTCGAATAACAGGTGGCTGAGGGCTCCAATTTATTGCACCATTCTTGGTGATGTATCCGGCACTGTGGCTGTCGTATTCTTCTCCATCCGAATCTCCGGAATAATTCTCGTTCTCACTATTCAAGAGTACATTATCGTCCTCAGCAGCACTTCCATCACTTTGGTCAAATTCATCTGTCACCTCCTTCGAATTTATCATGTCTAGCACATCATCGATGTGCAAAGCATTCTGACGACTTGTGCTTGCCATTTTCTACACCGACTTTACATCCGAATACCAACAATACGGTAACAGCATATATTTTGACGCTTTATAGAATATGCAATGCACTGCACACGATGATGAAATTGTTACTGAGATGATGAAATACACTTGTACGCTAGATAACGCAATTGCTATTGAGTTTTAACACTGCGCACGATGTTTCCGAGATGATACAATACACTCTACCAGTTGATGCAATAGTTATCGAGCTATTAAACTGCACACAATGATGTAATTGTTGCCGGGATGATACAAATAAAAGTAAAACGTATAGCCTGTCTGGGGTCATTTTGCACCCCATGCTTAATTAACTTAAAATAATTAAATAACTATAGGTGCTGGAAACTCAAACTTTGGAAATTTAAAAATCGATCCTATAGGAAAAAAGTCGAGAAAGATTGACCATCTGGCTAATAATTTTTTTTAATACTTAAAAATTCATTGCACTTGGGGTGGGTCGAAAATGAACTCAGACAGGAAGCAAGGGTTAATTATACGTATTGTATTTATTTATAAATGGCGTTAAACTACATGTAGTTGTATGAAAATTCAGGATTTAAAACAGCCAATTGTCGCATTTCTAACGGTTCAAATAGAAACGATGGTAATTGTACAGATAAATACGATAATGATACGTCTAAAATGTACAATGTCAATCAAAATATTAATTTTCATTCTTTTAAAATAATTTTTAAGCGGATATTAGACCAATAATTTTTATAAAACTTCCAAGTGCGATTTTGTTTGTCATTTAACTAAAACGTATTCAAGTTCACGTTTCACTAAAATATAAATGAAAAATTAATCCTCATTTTTAAAATAGTTAAAGTTACTATATACAGGGTGGCCTGTCGTCAAACGGGGTGAAACCGATCAGCAGAACTGACACCAAGCAAAACGTTATCTTTTGGCTAATGTTTCTAGTTGTGGGTAGTATTCAGCAATCACGCGCCGCAGAGGCTGTCAGGTTACTATAGCAAATATCAGTTCTTACGAAAGCATACATGATCAGGTGTATTGTTTTTCGGTCCGTCGAGATATGTAGGTTGTTCTAGAAGTGTAAAAGTAGTTCCTAAAAACTTGTGGAAACAATTTGTTGTGCAGAGTCATGAAAAAGAACGAAAGAACGTGGTTAGTAAATTTGTGTAATTTTTTATTTATAGTTTTATGAAGAGTGGGGAAATAGTGTAATGAAGTCGATTACTAATTAACTGGTCTACATATTGTGCTTTTTGTCATTAGAGTTTTTTGTGAGTATGTTTTGTAAGAAATTAAAGTACTCTTAGTGAGCCTTCTACACTAATCCTTGTCACTACCTCCCAGTTTCGCCCATTGCGGTAGAACCAAGGGTAGAACCAATAGTTATTTATTATTCATTTTTGTTTTAGATTAATAATGTCTCGAAGGTAAACGAAAAAATCTGGGCCTTACTAGAAAGCACGTATATAACTCAGTTTACCTAAAAGCACAGTTGAGGCGGTGGCTATAAGAAGAACCGCGAAAAACTTTGGAGTACCATACAGCACGATGTATGATAATGTCTGCGACTCCAAAACAAAAAATTGAAAGCCAACGGGTTTTATCTGCGGTTGAGAAACGCAAGCTAGGTAACGCTCTTCCTCTGCGTGCCGATTAGGGGTTTCCCTTCAAAAGACACGATGTGAGGTACATGGTACAACAATACCTAACTAAGGCTGGGAAAACTGAGAAATGCTTTCAGGACAATTTTCCAAGATTCGATTGGTTCAACTCATTTATGGACAGACACAAGGATTTAACCATAAAGTTAGCCGAAATCATAATGAGGGTGAGAGCAGTTGTAACATATGAGGTAGTTCAAAAGCGTATAACCGAGTTAACTACTACCATTGATGGTGTTCCTCCCGCTAATATTACAAACTACGACGAGACAAACTTTTGGGATGATCCAGGCCAAACTTTGGTGGTTGTTAGAAATGGCAAAAAACGTGCCCACAAGGTGATTAAATCTAAATCAAGCAAGAGCGTAATGCAAGGGATGGCAAGGCTCCGTGGCTTAGTTAATTAGCATGTCACTACTAAGCCCACGTTCCCGGGTTCAATTCCCGACGCGAACCGCATATTAAGCAAGTATTTTTCACAAAAATATGCCCTCGTTCGGATCAGAGGTAAAATGTAGGTTCCGTGTGTGGGTATTGCCACGCACGTTGAAAATCCCTACCTTGTTTAACTCGCTTCCTAGTCAATGTAGTACCTTTGCGTGGAGCCTTGGAACAATCAAATGTAAGGTGGCAAGAGATGAAAACCTATTACCGTATTATATTGTATACAAAACCAAACACATGTACGAAGACTAGCGGAGGACGGCTTTTTAAATTCTTGGTATAATAGAACACTAAGCAGCTGATTTGATGCCGAAGCATTTGAGGACTGGTTCATGCTCATATTTTAACTCACTGAAGGGTAAGAAAGTTAGGTTTGGTAATCAAATCTGCAGCCATTTAATATTCAGCGTTGTTGAGACCTGCAAAATAACATTAATTTTGTTCTGCTTCCTCTTTATTCAACCAACTCTCTGCAGCTTCTGGATGTTGCCTACTTACGCCTAAAATATGCATGAAAAAAGTTCTTAGAAAATTGGAAACTTAAAAATAGGGGAGTCCTGCCAAAAACCGTTTTTCCGAGACTTTTGAACGAACTATTGAAAAAGTCGATTTAAGAAGTCAACAAAACGCAAAAAGAGGCTTTAAGGCATGCGAGATGGTTCCCCGTAATCCCAACTAACCGCAAAAAAATAAGTCATCTACAAAAGACAGAAAATGCTCAAAATAGAAATGAGATGCAGCCAACACGGAGTGACATAATTGTTTCCAATTTTAGACAATAAGAACAGCAAGGAAAAGAGCTCCGAAATGAGGCAAAAGGGTAAGCATGGTAGCTGGCAAGAAGTTTCTGTTAGAGATTTTATCAATACATTTGCTGAAGAAAAACCTTTAGAGCAGGAGGACGAAATAGAGGAGAACCGATCTCCTAAAATGTCTCAAGATTTATCAGATCTTTTTGATGCAGAAAAGGATCAGAATAATTTCGATTTTAGCAGTGAAGAACACGATGAAAACAAATTTTTCAGCCTTGGAGGTTTGTGACAGTAAAATTTTTCACTAATAAGCGAAACAGATTCTGTGTTGCTAAAATTGAGCAAATTAATGGGGCGGAGAATAACTTTACTGCTTAAAAAAATTACAAGAAAGGGAACGTTTTACAAGGTGCACGCTGATAATTTAGGATCGACATAAGATCGCCTTTTTTCTGAAACCATATGAAATACACAATAGGACGCAATTTATAGGCTTTAAACCATTTACTTGGGATTATAGAATTGAACATTAAGCATGCATGTAAGTGGGACATTGCACTCGTCTAATCAATTTTAAACCGTTTGCTGCAGCAAGTCCGATTGCATTGCATTATTTATTTCTAAAAAAAAGCAGTAGCGGTTAATTAATGCTATTTGAATTTCCAAATGCCCTGAAAATTAAAACAATTAGTATATATTAATAAACATAGTTGAAGCGATTCCCTATAATTACATTAACATAGAACGAATTAGGTACAATACTTGTCAAAGCATTACTACTTTATAACAACCCTTATTTATTAATAGTAAGTTCCCTTTGAATATGTGTTTAAGATTGATTCGATTTGTATTTTGAACTTAATGACATTTAATATTTTAAAATACAAGCAAACTTGCTTGCGTGCTTATAAAATTATACTGAGCTTGAATAGGAAGCAAGTAGGCGTTTTAATTTCTTTTGTTCTGCTATATATTAATTAAACGATTGTGTAATAATCGAAAAAAAAATGGGAATTAGTAATCACCGGTTAGACGGTTTACAAATGCAAAAGCTATTTTATTTAACGCAAACTGCTATATAAATGCACAATTTGTTTATTAAAGTACAGGTTTGCAATTTTTCATTACGTAATTTAATCACTTTTAGTTGTATTCAAACTTAATCTTCGCATAACCCATACACGAGTAAATTAAATATCAGTCTCTGAAATCGTTTTGCAGGTGTTGCAATTGCTACTATATACATGCAGAACATCTTTACGGATTAAACAGAGCAATATATAAACTTTGTTGCAGATTATGACCCTATACTAGTATTTTTTTACCTTTATTTTGGATTATGCGCCAACCGAATAATGCCATATTATTTTTTTACGTTGGGACTAGTAATTCAGATAAAAACGATCTTTTTTATATAAACACAAAACGATTTCCATATAGAATTATATTAAGCACAAAACGTGATAAAAGAAGCCAACAACTAGTTTCAATGCTAGGTCTGGTGTCATCGTCAGGTGGAAAAATGATTATTAATATGAAATAATAACTTAGACTTTTATGCAAAGCCCAAGATGCAGGTTCGAGTCCTGTCCAAGACCTTATATTTTTCATCTTTCAATTACTAGCTCGATTTGAAATGATCATTTGGGCTTTGCAAATATATATATATATATATATATATATATATATATATATATATATTGATATGATAACGCCGTATTCCGTGTAATAAACGTTCTACTTAACGCCACCGCTCTGTGTTCTCACTTTAACCTTTTACTTTTATTATTATGCCACGGCTAGCCCTTTTTAATCTACACAGAGTGCACCACGTTACAATGATCAATTATCTTTCATCTCTTTTATGATTACCTGTTTGAATTGATAAAACGAAGTCAATCAACATTCATATAACGAAGGGCAATAATATTTACAATTTTTGAAATTCTTTAAATACACCCTTCAATCAATTAATATCATATGGATTATTTATTCCAAAATTTATATACTTTTAATTCAATATAAAGTCATCAAAACCAACACCCTTTATAAAAAAATGTGGAATGTTCGAGACCTCTTTGCACCTTACTCTTATTCTCAATAATACAAAAATAGAACCACACCAGTTGTGCTTTTGGAATAAACACTTCAGAAATAACCAATAGGAAAATTTCATATAGATATAATTATAATACAGAATTAGAACCACACCAGTTGTGCTTTTGGAATAAACACTTCAGAAATAACCAATATGAAAATTACATATAGATATATTAATTTGTACTATGTAACAAATTAGTAACTTGTGGATTAAAACTAATATTCCAGGATTGTGCGAGATAAATTCTTATAGAAAATATATTATATAATAAAGAGAGTAATTTTATATTTAAATGTAGATATAAGCATTTATATGCTAATAGTGCCAAGCACAGATGTAACATGCTAAAATATAAGCAAAAAGGCATGTTACATCTTTATGATTTATTACGTAAGTTTAAACGTATGTAATGTTCATGTTGACTCTTTACAAGTTTTGGATAAATAAATTCAGTATTAAAATTTAAATTGGAAAGATTCCTTAAAATTAAGTAGATCTGACCTGTGATTTTCTGATATGTTGTTACGTGTTGTGGATCAACATCCCTTTACAGTCTTCAATCGAATACCAATGCTCTGCTTTGTAGAACCAATATTTTAGTACAGTTACCCTTTGTTTTCCAAATTTCACCTCGTTCTTTATTCTATATTTCTCTGCATATGCTTTGAATCTCTTCACTTAAATACCACTTGAAATTCCAGACTTCGGATCATAAATTAGCGGCGTATTAGAATTGTCCCAAAATTATACCAAAATATACCAGAAGTATTGTTTTCGACGCAGATTAGAATTAGAATTTCTTTCGGCGCAGATTAGAAGCCCTATATCATTGTAAATATTTAGGCTAGATTGGTTAATTAATAACCAATTTCTACTCACGTTTTCTGAAAAAACGGCAAAAACTTTTCATATATTCTTAACACATTTTTTATGCAGCACTATTTTCACTGTATAATAAACTTTATTTATCTGTCGCGTAGATTTATGATTAGAAGTGATGTGGATTCAACCTGCTTTAAGTGAAAACTAAGCTGCCTTATTACCGGTGGGTATTAAATAGCTTTTCCCATCACCTTTGGATTGGGTTTCCAAACAGTTTTACAGATTGTTTCAACCAACCAGGTTTGTCTTTAATATTCCCTGTATTTTTAAGCTGGTTTCTGATGAAACTCTTTCAGATTCTCATATCATGCTTGTTTATTTGCGATCTTTGCTTGCCTTATTATTTGTTATCGTGGCTAGACTTTCAACCGACGTTTGTTGTTTTGTATAGATAATGCTGTTGGATAATTGTACAAAAATAAATAATGTAACTCTAGTGCTGTTTATGTTTATGTATTTATTTCTTTAAAAGTGCGTTTTCTTATCAAAGCGCTCGTTGTTCCTTCTTTATCACAAGCGTAATTGCATGTGGATTTATTAGATTTTCTCTTATCTTATGCGTCATTATTTTTATAAACTTGTAAAGCACTCCTCAGCGTAGTTTAAATACATGTACAATTATTTCTCTGCTGGATACGCGTTCTATTGTTGAATGATATGCTTACTGGCATCGCTTAAAGTTAATTACGGTCTATATACAGGGTGTTAAATGCTTGCTATTTACATAATGTACAAATTACTTATTTTTCTGCTAAATAAATGCAGTTTTCTTATTCCTGTTGCTATTTATAGTTACTACACGACCCTTACTACTCAACACATCCCTAAACAACCCCTTATCACAGCAATATATATATATATATAGATATATATATATATATATATATATATATTGCTTCGAGCTGCTGCCTGCATGAGGATATTCGCTTAAAAGTCCCACAACTTGGGCGCCCATAATTGTTGCATGCTTTCTACAAGCCACGTTGGGTGCCATTAATTCTGCGATCTTCTGCTACTAAGAGCCTCACATTCTGGGTGAAATTAATTGCTACGACTTACTGTCTCACCTGTTAAAATTCTACTACTCCTGCCCCGCAATTGGGCGTCTATTATTGCTACTTGCTGTCCTTAAAATACAAAATGCCCCACTTTCAGGATTGCCATTTAATTGTTACGATGTCAAACTACAAACTCCACTGTTGTGGTGATGTGATGTGCCTATTTTAAATACTAGCTCTGCCTAATGAAGTTTTCCACGGCTGTTCAGCTGCTTCCTGAAATACAAAACTAACTACTCGATAATAAAACGCTATGTCGATAAACAGTATACATTTATTAACATGCCAGAAAGAATGTACACGCCAAAATCAAAATTAAACTCCTCTTTCGCACATTAATTATAAGTTATATACATTCCATTTAAAAATAATCCCTTAACAGTACATTTCGATATCAATAATTACCCCAGATAAATTTTTTCTTATAATTTAATCAGAGAAAGTAATAGTATTTTACCACATTTCTTACTTTAACCCTGGTTCAATATGGGGTCATAGTAAAACCTTAACCTTTCGTGCTAAATTTTGCACATCAATAATCAAAAGTTCCTATTACCTTGTACATAAATCAACTAGTACAAATGTCATAAATCACTCCTTCGCATAAATTTCCACATAAAATACAGTAAAAAAAAAATCAACTTAAAAATTTCAATCCGTACCTCCTCCCCTGTTTGTCCTTTTAATTCATAAAATTATACCCCCAATGCACCAAGTCATTAAGCACCTATTTACACACATATACAACGAAAAGCATCAGTTACCTGGATTCCATGTTCACCCACGGGCCAGCTACCATTGTATCGAGAACTGCTGCATTCAGGAACACCCCAATTTGGACTATAACCGCAACTGGAAGCTTTAACCATATCGCCAAGAAGTCATCTCGTCCACCAATTTGAAAGAGTATTCAAACTCCAAACCTTTTTTACTAATATCTAAAATTGTTGGTAATCAACCAAACCAACCAAATACTGACATCTATTCCGCTTCAAATTGCATACTTGGCACACTCCATGCAAATTAAAATCGACCAGTTTTTACTTACACCGTTCGGCGTGCCTTAATTAAACTTTTATGCAAACGTAAAAGTATTTAAGCCTTGGAGCCGTCAGCGTACTCTTGTCAAAACATAGGAGCTATAAGCTGGTTAAAAAGTAAGAGAGCTCCTTATCCATGTCTGGCCGTTTATATTTAGTTCCTCTACCCCTAAAAGCCTGCGACAATTTCTCAAATTTCCTTCAGTACAAACATTCTCACATTTCTCAAAATCACTTCACTTCCAACGGCCACAGTTTTCCCAAAACTGCCTCTAACCAACACGATTTTCTTCAGAAAACACAGGTTTCAAGCTCACAACAACACTCCCGTAGTAAATCGTTTTCGTCGTATTCAAACATCCCACTCTAATAACGTTGTCTATATATCCATTCCAACTGACAAAAGTTACCGCTTAAACTACGTCTCTTTTGACATTTGTTATTTTCATCCCACTTCTGCGTTCGCGCTAAAATCACCTATCTCCTATTTATTTCCAATTTTCGTAGTACTACGAACACTTGTTGCACCCTTCTAATAACCTTGTATATTCACCAAGTCAACGAACGCTAACGTTCAAACTACGCCTATCTTAACACGTTTTATCTATATCCCATTTATACACATGCTATCGAATAACCTCTCTCTGTTACCTTGTTTGCAAGCTTCATTTGAAACGGACACAATAATCCACCCCAACTCAAATTTCCTATCGTTTTTAAGAAGCTATAAATTTCTCTTTAGCCTCGCTAATTGACGTCAGTAACTGTAATTGCTGTTGTTTGTGGAGTCCTAATCTACCGTATATAAAGAAAAATGCGACGGTGACATTTGTTTATAATTTAATGATACTAGAAAACTAGCTTCTTCCAAAACACGTTTAAAATGCTTCTATGCAAATAATATAACCGTCAACTTTGCTTTCATTTAACATTACTTGGAAACTGCAACGGTTTGAAATGAGTTCAAACTTTTTAGAAAATGTTCTTACATCTACACCTATTAAATACGAAATACCATGCTTTTTATCTATACTTATCTGTTAGATATAAGCTAAATTACATTTTAGCTTCTTGAAATTCTTTTAAAAACAATTAAATTCTGAAACTATTAACTTTTAAAAACGCCTCTTAACCTTGTTTGTTATTTTCACATGCCTAACCACGGAATAAATTACCAAATTAATAATAAATGCCCTTTTCAACCCCTAAATATCACAATATATTATATATGTATATATCCGTTTGAATGGACCTTCACCTTGTAGAAGTTCTAGATTACTAAAACGGGTAGAATGGCTGCGTGTTTCAGTGGGCTACAGAGCCGAACTATAGGTATAACCAAATTAGTTGGGTAGTGAGAAACTAGACTAAGACAGGTTACCGAAAGAGGGCAGCAACTCTATCGGTACTTAGAGTGGCAGAGACCATAGGGGTCGGTATGGCATTCTAAGACAAACTGCTGCGATTTGGAAGGCAACGGGAAACCGCCACATTACGTCCCAAGAACACAGCGTACTTAAATTGTTATTTAAGATTTACGCATACTCTGAGGTAAAAGATTCCGAAGTTAAAATATTCCGCCATTTAGATCTCCGGAAGGGGATAACTTTGGAAGATGTGATCGGAAAGTTTAAAGAAAGAATCGGGAATAGTTTTCTATATGCAAAATAAAAACTTATACTAGCTTAATCTACTCAATAATACACGAATTGTCCTTTTAGGTTTAAAACAATGGTGTACTTGCGTCGACTTATCATATTCTTGTCGGTATTTATATCTCAGTGAGAATATATCTTTGCTTATAATTACTATCCATTAGAACTGCGTCAAAAAATTCCCGGTTTCAAATTTTTAGACCTCCATTTTGCTCGATCGCCATACGTCAAAGTATCAGTTTTCAAAAAAACTTTTATGGATTAAGCAGCCCGTCACCTTGCACCAAGATAACTTTTCATTTATATTGGAGCAACAATTTAGTCGTCGTTGCACTTCATAAAAGCTATTCATTAACTACCTATTAATGAGCTATTGTCGAATGACTATTATATCTTAAATAACTGATTGAATCGCTTTCATTAGTTGCGTCTTTTATATAAATATGTTATTTTTTCTTGAAATTCGATCATATTCTCGACCGTGAGACATTCTCATGACGTAACAATTAACCGCAATTGCGGGTGTTCTTTTAATCTCTAATGGCCTGTCAGTTTACAATTTATGGTCATCATAAAGGTTTTCCATTTTTTTATTAGCGACTGAAGCTAGTGATTGGTTCTCTCTCTCTCTCTCAAGCTTCTGTAAAGTTTGTTATCTTATCTAGTTTTTTGTCTCTTCCGGTGTTACCGCGTGCATTCATTCATGGAAAATAATTAGCTTACCTTTGCTTATTTACAAATGATGTATGTCTTTGAGAACACCATCGAATGAATAGTTTGTTTTAGTAAATAAATGCCTTATTTATCGTACAAGATAATTAACTTTTTAACAGAAATATAATGAATTCTCGAAAAGTCTGGTGCTATTTAACTTTCCAAACAGTTTATTACGTTTAATTAAATTTTTAAGGTGAATGGATCTTTACCTTTAAACTCGTGTTACGGTACTCACAAATGCACTAAAACTGATATTTTTCAGGAGAATAAACTTACACACGGATTTCTGAATGCTTTAAGATTGGAGTTCGTTTTTAGTGGTATGTGTCAACACTGTATGTACTTAAAGCGTGCTTTTTTACATCTTACATCTTAAGAGAATATTATACAGGGTAAAAATTTATTCGAAAACTATACTTTTCTCCACTTTCGGTCGGTTTTTTCTCAAAAAATGTGATACTCAATGACCCTTATGACTTCCTTATCACTTCAATATATATATATATATATATATATATATATATATATATATATATATTCTAATATCAGCCCTAATTTACTTTACTTTCACTTTGGGCTAATACCTTCTTTATTTATTACACTTTAACTTTAAACAAAATTTGTTACACGACTTTTGTCGTCGTCACAAATTTACTATTTAATGTATGACTTCAAATCGAGGTGCTTTAGCAAACGTTTGGTTGGTTCTTTTTTTACTAATTACTATATTTTATATGCCTCGACTATTTGAAACTTTAATCTCAGGGTTTTCTCACCTACTCACCGTGAGTTCAATCGTGAGTAGATGTGCTCTACCCAACCAAACTGCACCCTCGTTTGTTTTACCACTTTTTTAATGTACTAATTTATTATGTATGCCAAATTTTAATAGATCAAAGTTGCCTGATGCCAAATTAATTTATGTAACTGTTTATGACTTTAATTTTTTGACGTTCTAATATATTCACGGTACTTACCAGAAATATACCGCGCTGAAGGCCTTCTTCTAACTGCTGGCTCAAGTTCGAAATCGCCGTACGCACTTTCACAAAAGATTCTCCAATATTGTCCGCTTGCGTACTGCCTCCAGGTGTTCTTAAAAAAACAATTTCGATGACCCAAACCTGAAATAATGTTACCCCAATTTAGAATTTAGCAAAAAAACCGTTGTCTACTTCCCCTGCGTTAATTCTTCCTCTTCGTATATCGATCTCCTGTTCCTCTGCTCCGTACCCCAATTAATCCTCTCTTCGCACAATCCAATTCAAACCCGCTGTCCTATTATAATTCACTCCTAGTCCTGCTATTCCAATTATCCATACGATGTCCTTACTTCCGTTTAATCTTCTCAAATCAATCCAAAATTACTTATGTCGTCGATGCCTTCTTTATCCACTCCTATCCCTTACTGCCGTTATACCAAATCTATACCAAAACCAACACCAATCTTCTCAAACAAATATCCGTCGCTTTCCCCTTAGCACTAATAACCACTTCCAAAATCTTCTTTAAATACACGCTGACTTTCCCGTTGCACTTTTAAACACTTTTACTTTTTTTATATATTCGTCGCCTTTATTTACTTTCACCCTTTACTAAATAATACTCGTTGATACACATATAAACTTTTATTTCAAAATATTTTACAACTTAACGCAGGTTTCATAAAATAGGTCTTTATCTGAACAATTTCGAAAAGTAAGTCCCTTATTTATTTTGCTTAGTTATTAAATCAACAAACTTAGCTTGCTAGAATAACATTTTTAAACATATAACATCCAATAACAAATCATCTTTCGTTCAGTGTCCAACATACCTTCGCTACAGTCTTTATAATAATTTTAAATTTCTACTATTGGTCCAAAACACTTCACTAAACTCCAATAACCTTTTACATTTTGATTCACTTTAAATTTTGATTTACAATTCGTCCAAAAGTTTGATTCTATAAAAAGGAAAAGTCAAATAATTTATACACGACCTGGACGCTTTGTTATATTGCAGATATCCATAAATGCGTTCGGCTTTCCGACGGCAAATGTACTCTCAACTGGCTCATGAAATATCAACTCAGTATAAAACCTCAAGTACCGTGCATTATATCAACGTCATAAAGTCATGTTACCTTTTGGCATATAAGTTTCAATCTGAAATGGTACATACTTTAACGTATGTAAAGTATAGCAAAATTTATAGTTTTTAAATTATTAAATCTGAAATATTGATCCTATCGTTTGGCATACACCCCTATTAATACAAATATACCTTTAGAAACCTTATACCCCCCCCCCTTACATAATAATATATATATATATATATATATATCTGCAAAGTTAAGCCTGAATGATTTGTGCCCCACTGTTGGGTCGTATAATTGCGACGAGGTTCGGGCCCCACTGTTGCGTCGACATTAATACTCTGAATTCTCCCGCTGGTAATTATTTCTATCTATATCAACTATCATTTATACCTACATCAGCTATTATTCATACCTATCCTATTATTATTTATACCTATATCAACTATCATTTATACCTATCTCAACTATTATTCATACCTATATCAACTACATATACACCTATACACTACTTAAACCTAACTCTCTTCTTAATCCTGAAAGTTCTTCTTTGTACATATTTGATGACAGTAACTTTTGATTTTTCTTCTATCTTAATTACTCTATGTACACCTACTTCACGGAATATTACATCATGGGCTTTACCCTTCTACTATATTTGCTTCAGACAAACTATACGGTACTATTTTAAAAGTATACGCTTTTTCCTCTACAGAAAATCATGTGTACCTCTAGAATTTACATGTAAGGGAATCAACCAGAAAAAATTTCTCAAATCACGCTTACTGAAAATAAATTTGCCACTTAACCTCGTTAACAGTACGTTCATAGATGGTGGACAATAAAATTGCGGTTTCGCCCGTTGATTAATTTTCCTCGCACCCAAACAAAAACGAATGCTATTATCCTTCTTTTTGACTACAACCAACGGGTTCAAAAATGTGTAAATTCGATTATGCTATCACTCAACATTTTCTTTAATTCTAGATTTACTTGCTTCTTGTATGATGCAGGTATCGGATATGTTTTTGAATTAAAAGGTTCAGAATAATCTACTTCCAACACGTGTTCATACCGTAGCGCTGTACTCGCTTCTACCACTACTAACTCCGAATGTTTCTTTAACAATGCTTGAACTTTTTCTAAATCCTCTTTTGGACATTTGACAGTATCAAATTCTCTAACTTTTCCTTCATCTAACTCCATTAAATTAACACTTACACCCTCCTCATCTTCTGTGACATCTGAAAGGTTTAAGCTTTCTTCTATTCTCTATTAAATATAATATCTGCTTTGTTACCCAGGGATTTTTTGCTTCTACTTTTTTCTTACCTATAGTCTGCGTAGCTGTATCATGCACAGCCCTTTTTATTTTTTTTCCATTTATTTTCTACGTTCCCTCCTATAGCTATCCTTTGATCTTATTATTTAATACTAGTTTATATTCTTCTTGTACCTCACTATCATTAAGCTTACCTAAATCCCATCCCTCTCTTTTAGCCTTTCTCTATTTTTTTAATTTTAGATTACACTTCATTTAACTAAGTTATGATCGCTGTCTATGTCAGCCCCTGGATAACTACGATAGTTTTTTACTTGGTTTCTAAATCTTTGTTTAACTAAAATATAATTTATTTGGTATTTAGCCCTATCACCTGACGTTTTCTAGGTATATCTTCTTCTAACATGTTGTTCGAATAAGGTGTTTACGGTTACTAATCTATATTCCTGGTAAAACTCAAGTAATCTTTCTCCTCTATCATTTTGTCTACCATACCCAAATTTTCCTACCATTTTTTCCTTACTACCTTCTCCCACTGATGCATTAAAATCGCCCATAACTATTAAATTCTCATCTCCCTTTACTTTTCTCGCTATACTATTCATATCCTCGTACACCTTTTCTATTTCCTCATGCTAGTACCGAGTTGTTGGAATGTAAACCTGTACTAAAACAGTGTGTGGGTTTCGTACTGAATCTAACCATAATTATTCTATCACTAAATTGTAAGTACTCTTTAACTTTACGTCTTAATCCGTTACCTAACACTATTCCTACCCCTGCATGTCCATTTGTTGAAGAAGTTGTAATTATTCTGTAATTATCTTTTCAAAGGTCATTACTATTTGGCCATCTCACCTCACTAATACCTAAAATGTTAAGCTTTCCTTTTCTCATTTCGACCAATAAATTCGTTAACTTATCTACTCTAAGTAATAACCTTACATTCCACGTCCCCAACACTAAATCAAACCGTTGTTTTAAATTCTTACGATGACGAGCCCCAAGTACTGGCAAGGCTGCTGCCCCTTGCTGTGCATTTTAATCGTCATTTACGATAAGCAGGCTTACTATAGTAGTATTCCTTGTCCCCTACTACAGGGACAACTTAATGATGGGATTATAGTATTATTACTGGCCTAGGTTGATGATCTACATGAAGTTACATTGCAATGCTATCAGAAACAGTGAAGGTAATGGTCAATCATCACAACGGTGGGCTGTGGTAATCTATTCTCTACCAAAAAATCATTGTAAAAATGGAGGTGTGGGAGAACATCATGTATTTGTGTTTTACAAAAGACCCACTGGAGACATTAACCGAAAACCATGTGACATGATAGGATATTATTTATTTGAGATACATACTTTCGAACCCGGTCAACCGGTAAACTTAAATATCCTGCGGCATTAGGTGTAGCCATTGACGCAATGGTGTTAAACAATACTCATAACTATCCGTAATGATTTTATGATACATGCGTAGTAAATTAAAAACATTTTCCCTAATATATGATACCCACAATATACTCTTCCATTGTAACTATCAATGTTGTGTCATAGTTCTTCAAACTGATGAACAACGGAGTATTAGTATTTGTTTCCTATATCAGTTTCTTCCGTAATCTATTGCGCTTTAAAATTAAGGTTTAGAGAACCCTAACGATTTGCATTAAATTGGAATTGCTTCGAATCGTCTCTTGGAGTTTTTGCAAATTTTAGTAAACGTGTCTAATAGAGAAGATCATCGATTTACTATAGCTCATGTTGATTCATCAAAATGGCGTCTTTAATTATTCAAAACGATTAAAATAAAAAATATTAAAGAATGATATCCGGTTTTCTTTATACTGTATACTCAATATTATACTACCAGAATGCGGAAAGGATGTAACTATAGGTATAGTTTCAATAATCTTAAATCACTCTCTCGTAGTCTACAGCACATTTTCAAACTGTTGCAAAAAGTTTGCCCTTAAAACCGAGCATTTTGAAGATCAGTTTACTAGAAGTGATATGCTTACCTTGACATTCCTATAATATCTTTGATCTTTGTATGGGTTTTGTACACATCCTGAATATGAATGGCTTCTAGTCACTTGTTTAAATGCCAGATGGTACAACCAACAAGATATACTATCAGATTCGTTCATTACTTAAATTGGTATAGATGTTTTTCAATATAGATTACTTTACTAATAAATATTATGACTTATAGAAACATATGTATAGGTATCCAACAGGCTTCATTAGCTTTTTGAAAAATTTAATGTTTCGACTATGATAAGGAAACAGGAACGACAGTTTACATGGAAATATTATGATATCGAAATTTTTTTGAAATAAGAATGCGCGGTTAGTGTTTCTGCTAGAGTTGACGTGTCTACAGGTTTGCGTTGCCTAGACCATGCACATGCCACTTCAGACATTTTGTTATCATGCACAGTTAGAACGATACGGCTGTTTGTTACTGTTTACTACCTGGTCGGCATATCGTTAGAGGTCATCCAAATAATTATTGTTAAAAATGGTGGTGAATCACATTAACCATGTGGTTACTTTGTATAGATTCACTCACTAGTGAAAAATATTTGCATCTGAGTGCATAATTAACTAGATAGAAGTAACTAACGCGTCGAAAATATCGTTCAATATACTATACTTAATAACAAAAATATATGTCAATAGCATAGTAGTGTATCAGTTCGTTGTATGATTCAGTATATTAATTTCTATTTATGGTGTTTCCTAGCAAATTCATTATCTGTAGGTGGTTTTAATTGCTGAATTATAGGCGTTCTCTTCACACCTACATTAGTTTTGATAGAGAACCAGTTTGAGCTCAGTATAATTACCTTAGGAGAGTCTTGGGCTTTTTGATAGACCCTACATTTTATTTTCCAATGCTCCACTTGAAGGTACTACATTGGCCAGAAAGCGAGCATTTTTTAACTGAAAATTTTGAATTTTGCCGAATCCTTACTGTTGCAAGCATCTTTAACGTGCCTAACAACATTCACAAACGAGGGCGTATTTTTCTGAGAAATGCTCTCCTAACATTTGTCAAGCGGGCCGTGTCGGAATTATAACCCGGGGGCATAGTAGTCACACGTATACCAACAGCACCATGAAACCATCTATTCTTTTGATAGACAACGTGGTGCAAGTTAATTAACAATGTGGTCGATTTGTTGTAAATTTTCATAACCAGTTAAGGATGAGTTTGGTTTAATTGTTAAAGGTGACTATCCTAAAAAGTTAGCCTGATTTTCGGTACTTTTGTAACACCGGATTCGCAGTCACTGAAATTACCGCCAGCAATTTACAGCAACAAATTTACCTTACATTTGATTTTCCATTATTCCATCAGAAGATACTACTTCAGCCAGGAAGCGAGACTTGTTACTTGAAAATTTTTTATTTTACCGAGCCCTTGCTGTTCTAAGCAAGGTAGGACCTACATTTTACCTCTCATCCGAACGAAGGCATATTTTTGTGAAAAATGGCCACCTAACATTTTTCAAGCGGTCCGTGTCGGGAATGGAACTCGGGACCTTGGGCTAAGTAGTCACGCGCAAACCAACTAAGCCACGGAAACGTCTGCCACAAATTCACTGCAAATATTTTGCAAAATATAATAGCACTGATATTATTTAGACCAAAGTAAGAACGATTGAAATTGACAGATTTTGTATTAGAGAGTTCCGGAAGATTCAATATCACTCACTTCTGTAGAAAATATTAACTATGATTGACCAGCGATATTTACAAATTTCCAATGAGATGAAGTCAGATATTCATGTCATAATTTTTTTGGCGTTACAAAACCAAGTCGGGTTAATATTATTAAACAAAAACTTTACAAGAAGTTTATATCTTAAATATTCGCAAATATTCAATTAAAAAATCTTAATTGGAGTTAGATGTAGATAAAACATATGAAAGCAAGTGACGAATCTCTCAAAAGTTTAGTCAAGAAAGTAAATTGCTTGCAGGTACTGAATAGCAAAATTTGTCGATAATGAATTTTTTGAAAACTGCTAAAAGTGTAGTTTAGTCCTAGCCATGAGATTTAATCAATCCAATTTTTTGCATTTTTTTAATTCTGATAAAGCGGGAATATCAGCTGTCTTCAGATTTTTGTACATAACTGGGAAGAGCTGTGTCATAGGTTGTCGTAGCTTACTCAGTAGTTTAATTTATAACATTTTTATGGTTAAGTGTCCTAAAGAGAAAAATGGTCAAAGGACTATGGCTACATTGACTTACGATTAATTGGAAAAAAACTTTTAGGATTAAAAAAAAGAAAAAACGGGCAAAGCAGATTTGCCAGTTTGTTTCTCGACAACCACACAGCCAGTGCGTGTTTGAGATGGGAGGGGGCAGTTGTCCGGGGCGGCACTCTTGAAATAGGCAAACCCGGAAAACTGATTATCACATTAAATAAAAAAAAATAGAACGACATTTAAAAAAAGTTTGTGCCGCCTTGCGCACTTGCGTTGCGTTTACTAACATTTATTACATTTATTTTATATTTCTACGAAACGATTAAATAATATAGTTACTCTGCTAGCGCTACACAAAAATACAACTAATGCGATGGAATATTACTGGTCGAGTCTGGCGTTCGCCGCTTCAGTAAGAATACTTCGTAGGATATGAATGGCAAAGGCATGTAAGAGTTGTTAATAATCCTTGGTTTAGAAACTCCTGTAACCTGTCATTTATACATTACTTTACCTTAAAGGAAAACGACTGGTTGCGACGTATAGCAAGTCATACTGCGACAATAACTGTTTTCATCAGTACAACAAACTGCAGACTCTTAATAACTTGTGTGTGTGTGTGTGTGTGTGTGTGTGTGTGTGTGTGTGTGTGTGTGTGCGCGCGCGCGTATGTGTTTGATATTATATTTTGATTGTGAAGAATTCGTATACTACTATGACAATACTATTTTAAAAGTTCATAATCTTTAAACAAAACTTTGGTTATTAAATAATTGAAGACACGCGTGCTAGGAAAATAATCGTCGTGGATCGTGGATAAACACATGAAGTAAGCCTTATCGTTTGAACTGTAAAGCTAGTAATGCAAACAATAGGCAGTAGTTTTATTTGAATATAATTTTTGAGCGGTGGCAATGTATTCTGTAGTTCTCTCTTGCGGTAAATCTTCCAACATCAAGGTAACGATTACAAACATACAGTAATCATAGTTTGGATTTCTTTTATTAATAAACAGTCAAATATAAGAAACTTCGAGAAAAAAAAGAGCAAAAATATTAAGTGAAATTGCACGCCGTACTTCGTTTTTCACCATGCATGAAAATTAACATTTGCACATTGAAAGCGTAAACAATCAATGTGAAACGCTTGTCAAATCAACCAAAGCTATTGATTTAGATCTCGTACCTGAATGCAAATTTGAAATAAACAAAAAGTCGCCAACTTCGAGTATTGTCAGTATTGGTGTCAGGCTTAAATGGTAATTTACGCGACACTCCGTTGTGGCAAACAAATAACGAAGTAATAAGTAGAATTGTATGAAATAACCCAAAACAAAACATTGATGCAGATTTTTTAAGGCCTAAATGTGAATTTTAGAGAAATCGCATTTTTTCTAAATTGCCAAATGGTCAAACAATACAACGTGAATATTCTGAAACAACCGCAAAAGTTTGCTGCATTCCCAGCCGATTGTTCACGGATGCTTCTACTCAATCTTCACGTGAAGGATTTAACAATTGGAAACATACTAATGACGCCTTCATCAGTCATGAACGAAACTATTAGCATAGAAAACATTTCCTTTCTTTGACTTTAAGACAAGAAAGTTTTAGTATTGATTCAGAACTTCAAAAACAATATATCGAAGAACAATCCTATTGAAGGTCAGTTTTTTAAAAAACTTATTGCAGTAATACAATTTCTCTTAGGAAAAGAGAAGCTAGCATTTTTTGGATCTAATAAAAACTGGGATTACTTAAAATGGAAATTTCTTAGGTGTAAGGGAACTAATTTTTCAGTTTGACGAGTTTCTTGCAAAACATTTAAAAAGGCATGGAAATCCAGGAAAGAGCAAAACTTTATATTTCTCTTTCAGCATATGTAGAAAAATACTAGATATTATGCGCTGTAAAGTCGAAATTGTAAAAGCAAGATATT
This sequence comes from Platerodrilus igneus, assembly GCA_036346225.1. Classification (NCBI taxonomy): domain Eukaryota; kingdom Metazoa; phylum Arthropoda; class Insecta; order Coleoptera; family Lycidae; genus Platerodrilus; species Platerodrilus igneus. The sequence goes on from JARFIW010001599.1 coordinate 3,130,293, forward strand.
ACTCGCTTATAGTGGCTTCTACACCTGACAATTCGCGTATCGATCAATTAAGTGTCGTATATAGATTTGTAAGCCAAAAGGACAATACAATCGAACGTTTTATTACTTTTATTCCAGTATCAAATCACAAAACAAAACTCTCGAAACAGTTGTGCTTTCGCAATTAACTGAACATAATTTGAACATAAATAACTGGCATAGACAGTGTTACGACAACGCCAGTAATATGTCTGGTATAAATAGCTAGATGGACCATTTTATAAAGAAACTTTGAATATAGCGTTGATTTTTCATTAGTTATCCTATCTGGAGAACAAACAGTTATATAATCAAAGTAATCTTTTTCCATCTTAGGAACGAAACCTTCAAATGATTATAACTTGACGATAATTGGAGCACTTCGTAAAAATAGGAAACAGATAGCCCTAGTTATTATAAATGATCAAAAACCAGATTGGAGAGGCATGTTTGCATTTCTAAAAAATATAACTTGGTCCTATATTTTCCCAGAGAAAACAAAAACGTATTGATACTCTCAACAACGCACTTCCTTGATATCATGGATGAAGGAATAGGAAAGCCCAAAGGTGGTTTTTGATTACAATCAGATGCAAAGCAGAGTCGACTAATCGGTAGAGTGAACGAAACTCGCAACTGCGCTAGAGTCACTTGTCGTTAGTCAATGGTGTTGTTTTTTATGCACTAAATTTAGGGGGCATCAATTCATATTTTAGTCGTAAGGTTAGTAATATTAGTAATATGGAGAGAAGATTTTTTGAAAACTTAGCGTTTAGTCTCGTGAATAAACATAGTAGACACCGTTTTCAAAAAGAGAATAATCGTAGAACTATTATAAATCGATTATCAGAAAAAGTTTTTATACTTAGTAAAAATATTCCAACTACAACTAAAAGCTATGGAAGCTATCCTTATTCCTCTAACAGAAAGACTAGAAAACTAAGTGTTCCTGTTACAAAGGCCAAAAATACGTGTGTTTGGAGAACTTTATCCTTAATTGTAAAGAATATAAAAATAGAAGTTGGCCTAAGATTTTTCGTTTTAGAACATAGTTATGTATAGCCCTAATCCATCTTAAGTTAGAATGTTGTATTTTTTTGTACTTTATTTAAATATTTACATTTTGCACTATCAGAAGTTTATAATACCAGGAGTGCTCGATATATACAGGAACTGACAACACTAGTCTTGCTAGGTGCGATCTGACGTTTCTATCCTAAAGTTTGACATTTTTGACAGTATACATACCTATAACATTTTGCCGTATGCACACTATTTGTTTTGTTTTGACCGAGTTGAAAATTTTGTATCGGTCAAAATTGGAATTAACTCGTGAACATTTTCGTGCGCTGCTTTATTACGCTCTCCAATGTGGATTAGCTGCACAATAGTGCTTGAATTAACTTATTTCGCCTTTTGGGGAAGAAGTTTCAACTAAGACCACTGTAATCGTTGGTATAGTGATTTCAATACAACCGTTTGTTTGCTACAAGTTTTCGGAAAAACAAGAAGAATAAACCGACGACGCCGAATCATTCTCCATCATGACCATGCGAACTCTCCCATATCGGCTCAAGCAAGTTACTATATGACCACACAAAACATCGAATAGATAAGTCATCCACCGTAAAGTCTTGATTTGGCACCTAATGATTTCTTTTTGTTCCCACACGTAAAGAAGACTCTGCGTGAACAACGGTTTTTGACACCAGAAAAAGCGGTTTATGGTTCCACATATTTTGGAGATATCTCAATAAGAATGGGAAAAATGCTACAAGGATTGCTTTAACCGTATGGAATAGTGTATCAATCAACGTGGAGAATATTTTGAAAAACAGTAAAAGAGTTTTACACCTTAAGTTTTGTTCTTGTTACTAATTCCCGATACATATCGAACACCCTTCGCATTCCTCATTTTGCTATTAAACTAACCACAGCTTGAAGGAAGCGCGTATTTGAAATTCAAAACTTTAATTCTAAATATATTGGTCGCTGAGACCTACGTTAGCAACCATGTTTATTCAAACCACGTGTGTACTGGCGGATTAACAAGGTGCGCAGATTTATGATATTACAATATCAGTTAATGAAATGAAACTATAACTTGGATTATTATAACAAGGTCTACATAATCATATTGAATCATTCTAATTTGTACTTGGACGCTCTGCCAACTGCACCATTGGAACTGGTAGTTGAATTGAAATTATTGACAGATTTAATCGCGTAAGTCACTGTTACTATATCAGCCTAAATTTCAACTACATTTGGAAATTTTGTAGAATACATCTTATAGTTCCATCCTAAGTTTTGATGTTATACCAGATATAGGAACGGATCGACATTCAACTTTATGGCTAAAGCAAAATCTTAATGACAAATGCAAAGGTGGTTCGATAAGGAAAGCTTTTTGATGCCACGATATTGGTTAACAGGATACTTTAGGATTTCATGCAAAACCTAAATAAACGTTTCAAATGCAGATAGTACCAAAGAGATGGAAATATTAGATTTGGATCTGAAACTTTCCAATTTGTACTTGGACGCTCTACCAATTTAGCAACCGGAATTGTATGTAAGTGGCGTATGCCACTAATTTTTCTCAATCGTATCTGACAGTGCCAAAACTTATGTCAGATATAGAACAATAGTCGACGTTCAAATTCATCGCCAATGCCAAATACGACATGCAATTATAAAGATCGGTTGTATAAGGTAAGTTGATCGTAGATACTATGATATTACGTAGTAATGGCATTTACTTATTTATGTAGTTAATGATCACTTCAAATTATACTCGTAATTGATAGAGGAAAATATAAGGTTGAAAATAGGATTTGAACTTGTAACCCGCCAGCTCTGCTTAGTGAGTCACGGTGACTGGTTATTTAATTGAAAAAAAGAATAAGCTTAAACCATGTGTACCACTACACACATCACATTTCAATTACGTTTATCATGTCTGTCAGTCACATCTGATAGTATAAATTTTTGGAAACGGATAGATGTGATAAATCAAAATGCCAAATGTAGCTGGTAGGCACTTTATGTAAAAGTAACGTGCAGATTTAAATTTGTTCATTTTTCCAATTGAGTTACTAGAATCATCAACTAACAAACGGAACGCTTAGGTATAAAATATAAGGTTATTGGTTTAAACCTTGCCAACCCTTACATTTTTCAGCTTTTGTTTGGTACTTTTTACTTAAGCTTTGGGTAGCCTAAGTAAGAAATTTGTCTCGTTGAGAAGGCGAAAGAAGGAGAGAATGTGAATGTGTGTGTGTGTGTGTGTGTGTGTGTGTGTGTGTGTGTGTGTGTGTGTGGTGTCGTGCGTGCTGTGCGTGTGTGTGTGTGTAAGAGAGAGAGAGAGAGAAAGAGAGAGATAGAGCGGGGAGGGGGAAAAGAGAGAGGGGGAGGAGATAATGGGCTCAATTTTTACAAATACGACGTTAGCTAATAGAATCGAACTCTAGCATAAACCTTTTTTCAAAATCTAAATAACTACTTCAAATTGATTCCGCAATTGAAAGAAGCTAAATACAACGCTTTTAACAAGATTTGAACCTCTAGCTCTTCTAGTTATACTCAGATGCTCTTACAAACAGTGCTATGGAGATTGGTAATTCAGTTAGAAACATGTGCATATTTAACTGACGCTGACCAGAAGTATATCAACTAACACAAGTACGTTTAACATTTTTGACAGTCATATTTAATATTTTCAAATATCTCGACGTTGTGTTAGATATGGACCGGAAGCGGTTTCCAAATTCAAGGTTAAAGCCTATTATTAATTATAGCTTGGGTCTAGGTAGTCATTTTAAATACAACTGGTAATTGAAAAAAAAAGAATGAAAATCATCGCAAACCGTTAAATTCTGCAATTTTGCGATTTATATTCAGACAGTCCTAATAACTGAATTACGGAGACTAGTTGTGTGATTGGAAATATACGCAAATTCAATTGCGTTCTTAGCATTTTCCATTCGAGGCCGATTTCGGTAGGTGGGCTAGTACAAGGATCTGAAAAGTAAATCCAAAGGTTACAGGTTCAAATCCTATCCAATACTTTATATTTTTCTGTCTTCTATTAGTAGCTGGTTTTGAAGTGAATATATAGTTTTTGCTTAAAACTCTAAGTATTTGTTTCATATGTTTAGCTAGCATCTTCATTTTACAAATCACATTCCCTTATGAATATACATTATATTTATATTTAATATAAGGGTATCGGAAATGTCATGACATATTTTTGTAATAATAATGCTTTTTCTATTATGTAAAGGAGGAGAAAATAAGTAAAAAAACAGAGTAAAAATAGGAAACGATAATTTGCAAGAAGTTAAGAATTTCAGCTGCCTAGGAAGCAAGATGGGAAAAATGCAAAATATATATATAAGAAAATCATTAACACTAGGCCGTGCTGTATTTAAAAAGAAAAAGCAGCTGCTTGTTCGCTGACAACATACATTGTTGAAACCATATGTGTGCAGCACAGCATTGTACGGTTGTGAAATCTATACAGTAGGAGAAGCGTACGGGAAAATATAGAAACCTTTGAAATGTGGTACTACAGACGCATGATGAAGGTATCATAAACAGACAAAGTTCAAAAATAAGAGGGTCTAGAAGAAGTAGGGAAAGAAAGAAATATGTGAAAAACAGTAAAAACAGAGATAGGATGATAGGACACGATCTAGAGCGCGAGGGAATATTGCAAGATACATTAGAAGCAGAAAAGGAAAAAGAGAGGTAGAGATCAAGCTAGATTAAACTATGGCACACAGATAGTCAAAGATCTAGGCTATGAGGAATTCGCGAAAAAGTGTATCTTATCTCAGAATAGGAAACAACGGAGGGAAGCGACCAACCAGTTTCAAGACTGAAGACCTAATGCGGATAAATCCTTGTTCACTTTTAGTAGAACTAAAGTTGTGTATGTTTATGTTATTGTTTTATCATTTAACCGCCAAAAAATTGAGGATATATTAGTGAAAAATGAATCCATGTATTTTAGTGTTTGTGAGTTTTCCAACAAGCTGAAAATGGAAGATCAAATTTTGCGCCTTTGCCATATTTTATTGTTTTACTTTCGAAAAGGAAAACGCGTGGGTCAAGCATGCCAAAAATGGTGTGAAGTTTACGGTAATAATCTTTTACAAAAACGTCAGTGCTAACGATAGATCACAAAATTCCGTGTTATTGATTTTAAACTTGAAGGTGCTCTGCGATTAGGAAGGTTCAACCAAGTTGATGACGATTAAATAAAGGCCGTAATTGAGTTAAACCTGCGTTGCACAACACTAGAGATTGCTGAAAGATTGAATATTTATCATTTAGGTGTTCGTATCCATTTGACGAAGCTAGAATATATTACCAAGCACGATACTTGGGTTCTACATCAATTCGATGAAATTCATTTGACCGCAAGCCTCAACATCTCCGATATTCTCATTATATGTGAAGAAAACGATTGTTTTATGAAACGCTTAATAACTGATGATGAGAGACAGATTGCTTATAGAATGCGGTTTGGGAACAATCTTGCACCTTGTCTGGTGAACCTCCCTAAACGATATCCAAAGCAGACATTCACGAGAGAAAAATTATGCTTTCAGTATGGTAGGATTTTAAATGGTCGAGACTTTACCAAGGAACATAACCATTCACGCAGATGTATATTGTCAACAATTGAATAGTTTGAATGAATGAATTTTTAGAAACGTCCCGTGCTCGAAAACCGAAAAGAGTTGTGTTTAATCACGACAACGCTAGACCCCATACAAGTTTGGTCACGCGGTAAAAAATATTGGACCTTGGATGGGATATGTAGCCACATCCAGCATTCTCGCCAGATTTTGCTTCAAATTTTCATTTATTTCGATCTCTGCAAAACCCATTGCGTGACATAACGTTTGTTTCTTGGTACCTTGTTAATTTTTCACTGATAAAGATGGGTTTTTCTATGTACCAGGATTTATGAAACTTGTTGAATGATGGCGAAAAGTCATCGAGCAAAATGCACAATATATGATTAATTGATGTATGTAAACAAATACTATTTTCACTCTTTGGAAAAATCATGACTTTTCCGAAAACCTCATAGTTAATCTCACGTGATGTGTTGTTAAATCAGCGTGGTTTGCAGTAGCTTATATGGATGTTAAAAATTAGGACAGCAAACCTTAGCCCAGGAAAACAAATTTATATCTTTAAACATACACTACTATTATTATTGCTATTTTTGAAAAAATGTTATTTTTTATTTCTTATGTGTAATTATTTACCATGTCTGTTTTTGTTTTACTATTTTGAACTATCTGTTATTGCTTTGAATTTTTTTTAAAGAGGTGACTATTTTATAGTGCTAGATCGGTTGAGTTTACAAGAGACAGCTGTGCGATATGGCCAGAACAAATGTTTTTCTTCGACTTTTTATTTGTAACGGACCACATACTATATGATGTTATCAAATGGGTGTACTTCATGCTGACCACAGAGGAACTTATAAGCAATAACAATAATATCAACAATTATTTGTTATGTTCATCACTTGCCTACTTAAAATTTAAAATGCAACGAAATTTAGCGATTCTTACATTTCGGACGCTTGCGATTGGAAAAAATGTTTATCACGATTGTATATGTTTTAGTTCTTTGTGATATTTTAATACCGAAATTTAAATTTTATAATTTTTCTACTACATACATAAGTGTGTATTCGCAAAACTCTTTTGGATAACTTTTTCTTGATTTATAAGCGCGCACTTAATTTCTTTAAATTATTTGTCTTTTGTTATATGGCACTTAAATAAAATATAATAATAGGTGTAGGCATTGGTTGTGGTTGTTTTAATGAAATACCTATATAAATTAGGCGCCTATCCTTAGGTGATCGTCACCGACCATACTGAATTTTTTTATTGGAACTGTTACAACAGGTTGCTACCGCGGTGAGTAAGGCTATATTTCATATTTTCTTATCATGGTTGCATTAATGTTTAAAGGCGACAAGCACCCATTTCTTCAAAGTAATTATTTAGAATTTAGAAAGACATCAATACTTGTTACATATAGATGAAAATTGACTTTTTGGCAATAACTGTAAAAGAGGTTAATTTAGAAATTGCGTTTGTTTGAAGGAAGTGAGAAACATTTTGAACTGTCTTAATTTGCAAAACTTGTAACAATATTATTAGATTATACAGGGTTCTTAAGCTCATATTTCCAAAACGATCAATTTAAAAATGACATTCAGTTTATTGCTTCCTAAAATTTCATGTATAAGCATTTTCAAACTTTATGAAAATTTAGAGCGTTTGTTTTTTATAATTCAGCCGCAGATAGTGAGTATTTTATTAAATATTTTCTATTAGTGCGTAAAAGAAGCTGATTTTTCTAAGTGCTCAACACTTTAGCAAATTGATATTTATTTATAGGATGTAATTGTGTTTAAATATAGAAAGAAAAATGTAAATCAAACCTGAAGGTGACAGCTGTAAAGCGGTGGGTAGAACATTGGTTGCCGTGATGGGGGCGGGCAGTCCGACGGGGTCCATCTTCCAGTTTACAATAGCAGAGCGTGCTCCAGGAGCCACTGGCACAGAACAGCACCGGAAAGTCCAGCTACACTTACACTAGAAAAATCATTTCCGGCGCCTAGTGCATTTCCGCTGGATATAAGCATCGTGCTAAGGATATTCATTCACTTGCTTTTAAATTACAATTTACACATCATTAAAGTCACTTTCTGAACTAATAATTTTAATACAAAATATATTTAATTTTTTAATAAATTTAAAATTCTAATAGCACCTTGATTTTAAAGTTCTGCACCGCACAGTCAAGCTTACGAAAGAGATTCAAGAAAAGTTCACTCATTTCCAAAATGGTCTTTAGGAGCACAATGAACTTTGATGTTGCGAGTTGAAGCCTAAGAACTGCGGGCACGACACTGAATGACTGCCCAGTGCTCAGGAGCAGCTACTTGCAGGTAACCGGTGCTACCTCGAGTTTGGTTGGCTACCTGTGCTTACCTGATAGGTAGGCTTTCACCCTCCTGCGCTCTGCCCACTGCGATTGCTCATCTTGGCCTGCCTTTGAACGGAGCTAAAGTTTCCGTCAAAGCAAGTAGCTTAGATGGGGATATTTTGTGATGGAATGAGAAAGGTATATCAGATTATACGTCAGCGTCGTGTGAATTACAACTAATGATTCTTGAGATAGCTACTGCGTTTATAGGGCTATCTGACAATGTACGCAAGTGAGAAATATCGTTAAGTGTAATAAGGGGAATATAAATTGTATAATTGTAGGAATACTTTGCATAAATTATTTCAATGGGAGATAAAAGCTCGTTATAAGTAGTCAGTGTAATTGACAAACATTCAGGAAAACTTCTTTAAATTATTATTCTAACCGAATGTATAAAAATAAAAGGATCAAAATTGATTTATTTTGTGGCGGCTGAATATTCTACTAAATTATTATCAAAACGGCAGTTAGACTTATAAAAATTAGTTTATAATAATAAGATTCATATGGGTGATTAACCACATAACTTATGAGTTGTTAAAAATTACTATCAATTTGGCAAAGCTTTTATAATTGCTAACAATTCCAATTCATATTAAAAATCTTATGAGATGCGTATTCGTGCGAAATATTACAATGTACAGAGCGCTTTCGATTTTATTAAATCATTATCAGTGTCTATAAAGCTACAAATTAATAATTAAATATAAAATAAAGTTTTTACAAGATTGCCTTATGTAACTGACAAGTAGTGAAAATTTTGACAATGTCGAAGTCTGGATATCAAGGATTTCATGAGTATATTAAAAATGTGCGATGTCAAATGCGTTTGAAAAAGAGTAACTGTTTTTGAGTTTTGGTTTTGGGTGTTGCATAGTTTTATATTGTTTAATTTATTTCCATTTCTTCTATAATAGGTGTAGTCTTGTAAGGTTGTTTGAGGTGATATAGTGTAGAATTTTAGCGTTTTTGTTTTTATTGAATTTGTAGTTTAGTTCAAGTAAGTGGTGGCCAAATGCTGAATGGGTAGGTCTGTTAATGCGTTCTTTAATTCTGGTGGCAAGGTTTCTAGTTGTTCTGTGTATACTTATATGATATGTTGCATTCAGAGCAGCATAATTTGTAGATACTGTTTTTTAATAAGTCTGGCATAGTGTCTTTGGTGTAGTTTAGGTAGTGGTTGAGGTTTGTGTGTAAGTGGTAGGTTAGTTTTATATCGAGGATGAATTTTTAAAGGCTTTTGTATGTTTTTGTTAGGGATGGACTCGGGCTCGGGCCCGGCCCGATTTCGGGTTCGAATCCGGGCTGGGCCGTTGACTACTTTATTCGGCCGGGGCCGGGCCGGGCCTATTTTTTGGGACCAGGCCGGGCCAAACGATTCGGGCCAGCCCGAATTTTTCTGGCCGAAAAACGCATTAGTAGATACTCCACTGTCCTTTCACTTCTATCTTAGATTGAGTAAGTAAACGTTCTTAATTATATTTTCACGTAGTGCCTTCTTGAACCCATTAATAACACTGGACAACAAAATTTTAGTTTTTGTTTGTTACAAGAACTGTAACAGCTGAAGCTTACAGTATTTTTCGCGCTCATTTCAAATATGTTAGTGGATGTTTTCTATCGGGCATAGTTTTTGTAATTTCAATTTAAAGAAAACCTGTGTTATACACACATGTAATATTAGTACATTCCTAAAATCTGCTTTGCTTGGATTTTCTGGCGTACTCTGCTGCAGGTAAATCGGTCTTAAGATTCCAGCAAAAGTCAGCTAACATTCTGGGGCTCCACTTTCCTTGGTAACGTGTTTCCATGGTGAATATTTCCTGATAGAAGCGTTCACCATGTTCGTCACTCCCAGCTCCAAGATTGGAAAAAAGTCCAGATGTGAATCTAAGAAGTGAATCTTTAGTGCCTTGTAATTTCCAAGGAAGTTATTAGTTTTTAACAACATTTTTAAAAGATTTCCAAGCAGCACGTTCACAGTCATTCAAACCGCCTTTGAATTCAATATCATTCATTAGTTTTCTTATATCCGGACCAACAAATATACCTTCTTTTATTTTCGCATCGCTTAAATTAGGGAACTTCTTTTTTAGGAAATGAAAATCACTTCCCCCGATCCATTGCTGTAACACAATTTTCTATAAGATCTAGCTTAATGCGTAGGGGAAGGTAAACTTTTTCTTGATTTATAAGCGCGCACTTAATTTCTTTAAATTATTTGTCTTTTGTTATATGGCACTTAAATAAAATATAATAATAGGTGTAGGCATTGGTTGTGGTTGTTTTAATGAAATACCTATATAAATTAGGCGCCTATCCTTAGGTGATCGTCACCGACCATACTGAATTTTTTATTGGAACTGTTACAACAGGTTGCTACCGCGGTGAGTAAGGCTATATTTCATATTTTCTTATCATGGTTGCATTAATGTTTAAAGGCGACAAGCACCCATTTCTTCAAAGCAATTATTTAGAATTTAGAAAGACATCAATACTTGTTACATATAGATGAAAATTGACTTTTTGGCAATAACTGTAAAAGAGGTTAATTTAGAAATTGCGTTTGTGTGAAGGAAGTGAGAAACATTTTGAACTGTCTTAATTTGCAAAACTTGTAACACTATTCTTAGATTATACAGGGTTCTTAAGCTCATATTTCCAAAACGATCAATTTAAAAATGACATTCAGTTTATTGCTTCCTAAAATTTCATGTATAAGCATTTTCAAACTTTATGAAAATTTAGAGCGTTTGTTTTTTATAATTCAGCCGCAGATAGTGAGTATTTTATTAAATATTTTCTATTAGTGCGTAAAAGAAGCTGATTTTTCTAAGTGCTCAACACTTTAGCAAATTGATATTTATTTATAGGATGTAATTGTGTTTAAATATAGAAAGAAAAATGTAAATCAAACCTGAAGGTGACAGCTGTAAAGCGGTGGGTAGAACATTGGTTGCCGTGATGGGGGCGGGCAGTCCGACGGGGTCCATCTTCCAGTTTACAATAGCAGAGCGTGCTCCAGGAGCCACTGGCACAGAACAGCACCCGGAAAGTCCAGCTACACTTACACTAGAAAAATCATTTCCGGCGCCTAGTGCATTTCCGCTGGATATAAGCATCGTGCTAAGGATATTCATTCACTTGCTTTTAAATTACAATTTACACATCATTAAAGTCACTTTCTGAACTAATAATTTTAATACAAAATATATTTAATTTTTTAATAAATTTAAAATTCTAATAGCACCTTGATTTTAAAGTTCTGCACCGCACAGTCAAGCTTACGAAAGAGATTCAAGAAAAGTTCACTCATTTCCAAAATGGTCTTTAGGAGCACAATGAACTTTGATGTATAATGTGCGAGTTGAAGCCTAAGAACTGCGGGCACGACACTGAATGACTGCCCAGTGCTCAGGAGCAGCTACTTGCAGGTAACCGGTGCTACCTCGAGTTTGGTTGGCTACCTGTGCTTACCTGATAGGTAGGCTTTCACCCTCCTGCGCTCTGCCCACTGCGATTGCTCATCTTGGCCTGCCTTTGAACGGAGCTAAAGTTTCCGTCAAAGCAAGTAGCTTAGATGGGGATATTTTGTGATGGAATGAGAAAGGTATATCAGATTATACGTCAGCGTCGTGTGAATTACAACTAATGATTCTTGAGATAGCTACTGCGTTTATAGGGCTATCTGACAATGTACGCAAGTGAGAAATATCGTTAAGTGTAATAAGGGAATATAAATTGTATAATTGTAGGAATACTTTGCATAAATTATTTCAATGGGAGATAAAAGCTCGTTATAAGTAGTCAGTGTAATTGACAAACATTCAGGAAAACTTCTTTAAATTATTATTCTAACCGAATGTATAAGAATAAAAGGATCAAAATTGATTTATTTTGTGGCGGCTGAATATTCTACTAAATTATTATCAAAACGGCAGTTAGACTTATAAAAATTAGTTTATAATAATAAGATTCATATGGGTGATTAACCACATAACTTATGAGTTGTTAAAAAAATTACTATCAATTTGGCAAAGCTTTTTATAATTGCTAACAATTCCAATTCATATTAAAAATCTTATGAGATGCGTATTCGTGCGAAATATTACAATGTACAGAGCGCTTTCGATTTTATTAAATCATTATCAGTGTCTATAAAGCTACAAATTAATAATTAAATATAAAATAAAGTTTTTACAAGATTGCCTTATGTAACTGACAAGTAGTGAAAATTTTGACAATGTCGAAGTCTGGATATCAAGGATTTCATGAGTATATTAAAAATGTGCGATGTCAAATGCGTTTGAAAAAAGAGTAACTGTTTTTTGAGTTTTGGTTTTGGGTGTTGCATAGTTTTATATTGTTTAATTTATTTCCATTTCTTCTATAATAGGTGTAGTCTTGTAAGGTTGTTTGAGGTGATATAGTGTAGAATTTTAGCGTTTTTGTTTTTATTGAATTTGTAGTTTAGTTCAAGTAAGTGGTGGCCAAATGCTGAATGGGTAGGTCTGTTAATGCGTTCTTTAATTCTGGTGGCAAGGTTTCTAGTTGTTCTGTGTATACTTATATGATATGTTGCATTCAGAGCAGCATAATTTGTAGATACTGTTTTTTAATAAGTCTGGCATAGTGTCTTTGGTGTAGTTTAGGTAGTGGTTGAGGTTTGTGTGTAAGTGGTAGGTTAGTTTTATATCGAGGATGAATTTTTAAAGGCTTTTGTATGTTTTTGTTAGGGATGGACTCGGGCTCGGGCCCGGCCCGATTTCGGGTTCGAATCCGGGCTGGGCCGTTGACTACTTTATTCGGCCGGGGCCGGGCCGGGCCTATTTTTTGGGACCAGGCCGGGCCAAACGATTCGGGCCAGCCCGAATTTTTCTGGCCGAAAAACGCATTAGTAGATACTCCACTGTCCTTTCACTTCTATCTTAGATTGAGTAAGTAAACGTTCTTAATTATATTTTCACGTAGTGCCTTCTTGAACCCATTAATAACACTGGACAACAAAATTTTAGTTTTTGTTTGTTACAAGAACTGTAACAGCTGAAGCTTACAGTATTTTTCGCGCTCATTTCAAATATGTTAGTGGATGTTTTCTATCGGGCATAGTTTTTTTGTAATTTCAATTTAAAGAAAACCTGTGTTATACACACATGTAATATTAGTACATTCCTAAAATCTGCTTTGCTTGGATTTTCTGGCGTACTCTGCTGCAGGTAAATCGGTCTTAAGATTCCAGCAAAAGTCAGCTAACATTCTGGGGCTCCACTTTCCTTGGTAACGTGTTTCCATGGTGAATATTTCCTGATAGAAGCGTTCACCATGTTCGTCACTCCCAGCTCCAAGATTGGAAAAAAGTCCAGATGTGAATCTAAGAAGTGAATCTTTAGTGCCTTGTAATTTCCAAGGAAGTTATTAGTTTTTAACAACATTTTTAAAAGATTTCCAAGCAGCACGTTCACAGTCATTCAAACCGCCTTTGAATTCAATATCATTCATTAGTTTTCTTATATCCGGACCAACAAATATACCTTCTTTTATTTTCGCATCGCTTAAATTAGGGAACTTCTTTTTTAGGAAATGAAAATCACTTCCCCCCGATCCATTGCTGTAACACAATTTTCTATAAGATCTAGCTTAATGCGTAGGGGGGAAGGTAAACTTTTTCAGGTTTTACTAGTGCTGGACTCACACAACGTTCTTCTCTTCAACAGTCAATGTTTCTCTTTTTGGCCACTGTTTCTTAAGATAATGATTCTTTCTATCTTTGCTGTTCCACTCGCACAAAAAGCAACAAAATTTTGTATAACCAAGTTGTAAACTAAGTAACAGTGCTATAACTTTAAGATCTCCACAAACATGCCATGAATGTTTCTCGTACTGAATCATATCCAACACAAGTTTTATACTTTCATATGTCTCCTTTATGTTAGCTGCATGAACCAAAGGGATCTACGGATATTTATTCCCAACATGAAGAAGAACCGCTTTCAAACTACGTTTTGAAGAGTCTATAAAAAGACGTAATTCATCAGGATTGTGGGTATGTTCAAAAGCTCCCACTAAAGATTCCACATCATTGCAGTAAACTAAGTCCGCACACTGTGTGAAAAAAAAACATTCGAAGTCACACTACCTGTCACGGAAATCACTTATTTTTGTGATACGTTGTAAAAGATTCCATCTTTCCCGTTGTGATGCTACTATTTCAGCTCGATTCTTAAATAAATGTAGATCACGAACGAGATCATTTAGTTCAGACTGATTTATTAAGTGCGGTTCAGTATTTGTATTTTCTAAAAAGTCTGGGTTCCCCTTCTCTTTATCATCCAATAAATGTGTACAACCTTCAACAACATTGTCGTCTAATTCCCATGTTTTTGGTGCTACCGGAATTGGAAGCTGTGGACTGTGAGGCACTGGTCTTAAAGTAGAGGGAATATTAGGATATTTAACAGTGTGTCTAGTCTTAACTGTTATCCCTGATATTTTCGTTAACCAAAAATAACAGTTTGTGGAGTGATCCTTAGGTTCTCTCCAAACCATCGAAACTGCAAATGTCATGTGACAGGATCCATTCAACCAACCAGTTAACAACGTTACACACAAATTACAACAGCTATGAAGGGCCCAGGAGTTATCCTGATCACCCAATTTACATCCAAAATATAATTCATACAATTTTTTTATCAATGGAGTTATATTTCTCCCCTGAGACTTTAGTGTTACCTCACCTTAAATATAGCAAAAACAGTCTGGGCGGTTAATGCAACTACGTGGCATTTTTATTGAAAATTTCATTGTAATACACTCACAAACACTTAACACAGATCATTTAAACAGTACAACACGGAAAATTTAATCACAAACTGATAGGAAAAGAATCAGACCCGACGAATAAGCCGCAAGACTCGAGAACTCATATTAGACTAACTGGAGATATTTGTTAGTTGCGTTTGTTTGATTTATTTCAATATAGACTGAGTCATCTAAGCCGTAAAAACTGAACAAAACTAAACACGCATAAAGTACACGCACTTCAGTGTAATTAATCACGCAGAACATAATTGCTAGTTATGTAATTTGGATGAATCATAGTAATGTGTCATTTGTAAATGATTTTATTAATGTGCTGAAATAATAAAATTATATTATTATTTATTCTGGACATTAAGAACAAAAATAAAATGTTTAGTTTAAATGGCAAGATACATATTGAAATAAAAATCAACTTATTATTATTAAACAAGTATAGTTAGTGCCCATGTTACGTTTGCGGAAATATGTATAATAATGCCATCATCGAAATCATGCCATAAAAAAAGGATAAAGTAAATAAAATTAAATTGGTATATAAAAGGACCTATGTACTGATTTATACCTTTTGGTAATCACTTTTTAAAAAACTTTTTAACCTTAAACAATTATTTCATTTTACTTCTATTCCATCAGATAATAAGTATTTCTAAAGAATAAGGTATCCTCTACATACCACAATTTGAAAATCCAACTTTTTTTAAGCAAACATTCGGTATATTATTTGACTTACAGATTTCTTAAGTTCTAATAACATTAGGTGTCAATTTTCAATCGCTTGAGATATTAACCGATGAAGGTTGGTACCGTTTATACTATGACCTATAAACAATTTATTTAGGTTCTAGCATTCAGTAATTCACCAAAAGTGTTAAATCTTGAACTTTGGCACGATTTGTCAGTCGGTCAAATAAAAATTTAAAAGAACTAGAACAAAGACAGTCAAATTATAGATCAAAGTTCAATTCCAAAAGTTTCAGTTTCTCAAAGTAAAAAAAAGCTATAAAAATCCGGCTGTAACAATTTCATAAACATTGAAAATTGCTAGACATTTTGTACTATTGTTACATATTTCTAGGATTTTTCAAAAAATCAAAAATCAATTGATATACTACGGTATCTTTCACAAGTACCTTGATTGTAACTCAAAATCATTATACTCTTACATCAAGCAAATGAGTGATAGCTACTGGTTGAACACAACTGAAAAAAATATCTTCACATTCACTGAATGAAAGTCGGGCCGGCCCAAAATTTCGGCCGGGCTGTCAGTTTTCATTTCGGGTCGGGCCTCGGACCAGACCCGTCACTTTTCTGCGTCGGGCCGGGCCAGGCTTTTAATAAGCCCGGCCCGGACCGGCCCAAGTCCATCACTAGTTTTTGTTAAGGTTGTTGTTTATGAATGGCATGCAGATAATTTTTTTGTTGCTTATTGGGATAGGCTTCTTTTTTAAGTTTTTTAATGTGGTTTCTTAAATGATAGAATGAATGATTTTGGGGTTATATCCGTTTTTTAGCTCTATAGATTCTAGAAGTTTTTCTTTTTGAAGTAGTTTCTATTGACCATTGGTATGTTAATTAATCTGTTGATGTAGCTATAAAATGCTGCCATTTTGTGTTGGATATGGTGTCATGAGGATTCGTGTAGTGTGTGTTCTGTTTGTGTGGGTTGTCTGTATATATTGAAATTTAAGTTGTTGTTAGTTTTAGTAATTTTAGGTCTAGGTCGTTGATAGAATTGTTTTTTTCGTGTTCTACTGTGAATTGGATTTTAGGGTTTAAATTGTTTAGTTCTGTTAGAAATGTGTTTGCAGTGTTCTGGTTACCGTCGAGGAATAGTAGACAATCGTCCACGTATCTAAACCAATTATAAATATTTTTGTGGTTTGATATTTTCGTTTCTAGGTTGTCAATGTAGATGTCAGCGAGCAAAGAGGATAAGTTGTTACCCATTGCTAATTCGTCAGGTTGTGAATAGTAATTTTCATTGGATAGAAAAAAGTCTTGTGTAAGCAATGTACTGTAGTTGTTCGTATCGGTGTCATTTACGTTGTTTTGTTTTAGGATTTCTGTAATTACGGAGATTGTTTCGTGACGGTCAACGTTGCTGTATAAGTTAATAATATCTAAAGAGAACATATGGCTATTTGTTGGGTTTTTTATTCTTCTAGTTTCTTTATTAATTGGTTTGAGTTTTTAACAGAGTGTTGAGGAGTGTAGTTTGTTAATGTGTTGAATAGTTTTAGGAGGAATATTGATAAAATTGATGTGAGTGAGTTAATGAATGATACTACTGGTCTTATTTGGATATGTTTTTTTTTGGATTTTTGGTAATCCGTATATTCTCGGTATTCGTGGATTGCTTGAAACTAATGTTTTTGGTGCTTTGTGTTTTGTGAAGAAAGGCTTTTTAAAATTTATTATGGCTTTGAGTTTGTTGTGGAATGTGGTGAGGGGATTTTTTAATTTCTTGAAAGAATTGTCTGTTAAAAAGGTTTCGACTTTAGATATTATTAAAATGCTGATGTAAATTTATATGTAACTTTTTATATTATGTACCTAATTGTATTTTAACTGTCACCATTGTAGCCTTCGAAAAAGAATCAAAAAAGAATTTGAAACGTCGGGAGTATAAATAGATACATTCTACTACAAGCATTTCGTATCGAACTAAATAGTTCCCAATAATTCTATTCAATACCAAGTAGTGTTTATATTATTGTAACAATTTTATTTTTGATAATAAATCCCTCCATAAAATTGCGAGAATAATATAACAATTTTATTAACAACAATAGTAAATTGCATTCAACAAACAATAGTAATACGTTAAAGCCGCATCGTCCTTTGGTATTCTACTTGTGGTTAAATATCTGTGTCATCTACAGCTATTTACAAACACATCTCTGTTTGACGGTCTCCCTCCGGACGCCTCGGCCGCCCGAGCTAGTTTTGTAGACAGTCGGCCATATGTAGTAGAAGCAATAACGTGTACCCTAGATCGCAGGCCGGCAATTTGCGAATCCACTGCAATGAGTGAACACATCTTCGAATAACGGTCGGTAGCGTATATAGTTCGTGAACTTACTTAATTTGAGATAATTTATTTAGCGCGACAACTTACAATGCAACTCTTAGAACACGAAATTTAGAATACGAAATTTAGAAAGCAATTTTTAGTAGACGACACTTGCAATGCAAACTTTTAAGACACAAAAGGACAATGTAAAGATGCTACCTTAGTAAGGCGGCGTAATTTAACTTCAGGATTACAACGGCTGCAGAATGTATTGTAACAGGATTTGATTCGACACGTGGGACGAATTCATAGTAGAAGTTGTTTTGGATGAATTTGGTTCACACTACAACGCTGTTATCGTTGCTTGTAATAACGAGGATCTCATATTTCCTTGCAACAATGCGACAAATGCAGTTTTGGTTCGTAGATAGCGATAAGTTCTTTTTATGTGTTTCAAACTAGGAACACGTTAATTTGTTTTAATGCGTAAAAGCATGAATATTGTAAAAGTTTCAACTAATTGCTGAGCTGGATTTTCCAGTATTAAAACTAAAGCTTACTGATTTGATGTTTTAAGAAAACAACACGCGTGGTTCATTATGAATCGTTGGTAACGTCAACAGGTGTTACTGACGTCATATATTTTTCTGCTGTGTACTGCTGACAGATGTATTTTTGAAGGCAAGTGCCTCGAACAGCTTTAGTACAAGAGATGTAAACACGTCTATTTTTGTGATCAGCTTTATATAAATTAAAACTTGCATATGTAATTTAGAAAACTTGAATGCTAACAGTTTTAGAACTTATTAATTTGTCATCTGCCTGAACAGATCTGCACAGGTCGGAACCCTATTTGTATAACAAGTTCATGTTATACTGTAAAGTACTTGATTAAAAATAATTAAGATAAACATGAAGTTGAAAGCTATAGATTGATACAGTTATTGATTACATTTTTGTTACAAATCATATTATTTTAAAAGAGATTCTTTTTAGTAAGCAATTGGTTCAGGATTAAAGTTTTTTATTTTGATCAAGTATGATCAAATCTAATCACATAAAGCTAACATCCTTATGAGTAGGTCTTTGATGCCAACTTTATATTGGAAATACCTTTTTACTACTTCTTTATGTATTTTTGCTGGACACAAATAGTGTTCCACTCTTTTATGTATTTAACTATTACAATTTCTTACAGGAGCTGCGTCTTATTTTATTAAGACAGGTTTTTGTCAGCGAAGGTGATCTTTTTTTCTTTGGGGTCTCCACGTCCGCCCTTAGAAATATGCCATGCAATTATCATTATTAAGTCAGGACTTGGTGGCGCCTATTTGGTTTAATTTAAGTTTGACCTACAAACAGATTTCGACTTCTTACCCCCCCCCCCCCATTTCTCATAGCTCTGCCCAAGGAATAGACCCCTAGCTGTGTCGGAAGACTTTGTTCTCTGGCGCCCATTTAGAAAATTAGTAACAGTGACGCTGATGCGTGAGGCTAGCTATAGATATAGAAAAAATATAGTTTTATTATATATATATATATAAAGTAAAAAGAAATTATTAGCAAGTGACTCAAATTCAGCCACGAGAGCATCCTATCGACGCGTTCCGCCCTAATTGGGGCTCATCAGGACAGGAGTTGCAAAGTTGTAATATTTAATACAGACACCTTATGGGAAATACAGCTTCCCCTAGCTCACAATTTGTGTCTTGGTGTCGTTTCACCTGACATCGCAGGTTTTTAGCAACAGTCGGCACGGAGGAGATCCGGCTCAACTGCCTTTTGCATAGCCAAAGTTATAATTTAAAAGAAAAGTAGGTTTAATGAGTTTTAAATTAATAAAAAGTAAAAAGAAATTATTGGCAAGACTCAAATTCAGCCACGAGAGCATCCTGTTGTAATATTTAATACAGACACCTTATGCTACTCATGTCCTGATGAACTCCAATTAGGACGAAACGCGTTGACAGGATGCTCTCGTGGCTGAATTTGAGTCACTTGCCAATAATTTCTTTTTACTTTGTATTAATTTAAGACTCATTAAATCTATTTTTCTTTTTTAAAATATATATATATATTGCTGTGTAACCTCTCATCTTTGCAGCATTCTCTAGGTACTGGCCCTTTAAAAAAAAAAACATTCGAGCCCCACAGTTTGGGCGTCAAGAATGCTGTGAAACCTTTTAAATCACCTGGTCCGTTGATTCCTTCTGTTAATCGCCTCGGCTGCTCTTCAAGATAACTTCCATTCTCAATCATAAAAATTAAACAACACATTCCTACCACAAACATCAACGTTAACTCTATTTACATCAATATTCAGAATACATTAAATTTTCAACTTAAATTTGAACATAAAATTCAGTTTTAAAAGAATTTCCGGATTAATTTTATTATCATTTTACTGTGCATCCAAAATTAAAGTCCTTGTTGGATGCCTACTAATTAATATAACAAGATAAGCAGACCGGAGTCTGAGTATAAAGGAGCATCTACCACCCCTTTACGTTAATTAACCAGGTTTGTCTAATTGAGCTCAAAGACCTACCCAAAGTTTCATCCTATTCCCGAACATCAAAACAAAATACCCTTTTACTTAAACAAGCAAATTTCATCTTAAAATTAAATTTTTATGGTTAGAAAAATTCCATTAATGTCCATTTAAAGTAAATCAATTATAAAGTCATTCAATACACACAAAAATGTCAAACAAAATAGTACAATTTACCTGAAGGTTATTGTCCTCGTAGCTTCAGTGTAATCGTCCCTTTTGTAAATCACACCATTCCAACCGGATTCTATTTACAGCTTCAAGTTGTCAACGCTTTAAAAATGTTCTCCATCACCATTAATTTAAAGTTGTTTCTAGGCTTTTCCGGAACTCATCTGTGTATATCTGCCTCTGGTTCAGTGGATGCAGACACATTTACGAACCATTTAGTCATTAACACCCCGCAAAATAGCAAAGAAATTCATACTTCCTTTTACCAATATTACCAATATACGCCAAAACTGCCTACTTTTGGGTATACATTTGTCGTTGTAAATTTTACTAATTGGTACCGTGATAATAAACTTTTATTACCTTGTATCTAAGTGCACTGAAGTACATTCATGTTAGCACGTAAAATAACCAATTATTTTGAGTCACTAAAATATACTAGCACACTTTAAATTATTTAATCAAACTAAAATGCACTGTTTAATATCAAGTCGCGGATGCACGAGCTTTTAACGCATCGAATCGTCGAAAGTCTAAGAGTCTAAGAAGAGAAACACATATTCCCGCAGCCTTCGAAAAAGAATCAAAAAGAATTTGAAACGTCGGAGTATAAATAGATACATTCTACTACAAGCATTTCGTATCGAACTAAATAGTTCCCAATAATTCTATTCAATACCAAGTAGTGTTTATATTATTGTAACAATTTTATTTTTGATAATAAATCCCTCCATAAAATTGCGAGAATAATATAACAATTTTATTAACAACAATAGTAAATTGCATTCAACAAACAATAGTAATACGTTAAAGCCGCATCGTCCTTTGGTATTCTACTTGTGGTTAAATATCTGTGTCATCTACAGCTATTTACAAACACATCTCTGTTTGACGGTCTCCCTCCGGACGCCTCGGCCGCCCGAGCTAGTTTTGTAGACAGTCGGCCATATGTAGTAGAAGCAATAACGTGTACCCTAGATCGCAGGCCGGCAATTTGCGAATCCACTGCAATGAGTGAACACATCTTCGAATAAAGGTCGGTAGCGTATATAGTTCGTGAACTTACTTAATTTGAGATAATTTATTTAGCGCGACAACTTATAATGCGACAACTTACAATGCAACTCTTAGAACACGAAATTTAGAATACGAAATTTAGAAAGCAATTTTTAGTAGACGACACTTGCAATGCAAACTTTTAAGACACAAAAGGACAATGTAAAGATGCTACCTTAGTAAGGCGGCGTAATTTAACTTCAGGATTACAACGGCTGCAGAATGTATTGTAACAGGATTTGATTCGACACGTGGGACGAATTCATAGTAGAAGTTGTTTTGGATGAATTTGGTTCACACTACAACGCTGTTATCGTTGCTTGTAATAACGAGGATCTCATATTTCCTTGCAACAATGCGACAAATGCAGTTTTGGTTCGTAGATAGCGATAAGTTCTTTTTATGTGTTTCAAACTAGGAACACGTTAATTTGTTTTAATGCGTAAAAGCATGAATATTGTAAAAGTTTCAACTAATTGCTGAGCTGGATTTTCCAGTATTAAAACTAAAGCTTACTGATTTGATGTTTTAAGAAAACAACACGCGTGGTTCATTATGAATCGTTGGTAACGTCAACAGGTGTTACTGACGTCATATATTTTTCTGCTGTGTACTGCTGACAGATGTATTTTTGAAGGCAAGTGCCTCGAACAGCTTTAGTACAAGAGATGTAAACACGTCTATTTTTGTGATCAGCTTTATATAAATTAAAACTTGCATATGTAATTTAGAAAACTTGAATGCTAACATTTTTAGAAGTTATTAATTTGTCATCTGCCTGAACAGATCTGCACAGGTCGGAACCCTATTTGTATAACAAGTTCATGTTATACTGTAAAGTACTTGATTAAAAATAATTAAGATAAACATGAAGTTGAAAGCTATAGATTGATACAGTTATTGATTACATTTTTGTTACAAATCATATTATTTTAAAGAGATTCTTTTAGTAAGCAATTGGTTCAGGATTAAAGTTTTTATTTTGATCAAGTATGATCAAATCTAATCACATAAAGCTAACATCCTTATGAGTAGGTCTTTGATGCCAACTTTATATTGGAAATACCTTTTTACTACTTCTTTATGTATTTTGCTGGACACAAATAGTGTTCCACTCTTTTATGTATTTAACTATTACAATTTCTTACAGGAGCTGCGTCTTATTTTATTAAGACAGGTTTTTGTCAGCGAAGGTGATCTTTTTTTCTTTGGGGTCTCCACGTCCGCCCTTAGAAATATGCCATGCAATTATCATTATTAAGTCAGGACTTGGTGGCGCCTATTTGGTTTAATTTAAGTTTGACCTACAAACAGATTTCGACTTCTTACCCCCCCCCCCCCATTTCTCATAGCTCTGCCCAAGGAATAGACCCCTAGCTGTGTCGGAAGACTTTGTTCTCTGGCGCCCATTTAGAAAATTAGTAACAGTGACGCTGATGCGTGAGGCTAGCTATAGATATAGAAAAATATAGTTTTATTATATATATATATATAAAGTAAAAGAAATTATTAGCAAGTGACTCAAATTCAGCCACGAGAGCATCCTATCGACGCGTTCCGCCCTAATTGGGGCTCATCAGGACAGGAGTTGCAAAGTTGTAATATTTAATACAGACACCTTATGGGAAATACAGCTTCCCCTAGCTCACAGTTTGTGTCTTGGTGTCGTTTCACCTGACATCGCAGGTTTTTAGCAACAGTCGGCACGGAGGAGATCCGGCTCAACTGCCTTTTTGCATAGCCAAAAGTTATAATTTAAAAGAAAAGTAGGTTTAATGAGTTTTAAATTAATAAAAAGTAAAAAGAAATTATTGGCAAGACTCAAATTCAGCCACGAGAGCATCCTGTTGTAATATTTAATACAGACACCTTATGCTACTCATGTCCTGATGAACCCCAATTAGGACGAAACGCGTTGACAGGATGCTCTCGTGGCTGAATTTGAGTCACTTGCCAATAATTTCTTTTTACTTTGTATTAATTTAAGACTCATTAAATCTATTTTTCTTTTAAAATATATATATATATATATATATATATATATAAATATTTTGAATGTGTTCTTGACCTTCTTAAATAGATAATATGGGTATAATAATCTTGGATTTAGGTCATTACTAAATCTTGGTTTATTGGAAAAGTTTCACATATAAGCAATAACAAATGTAGTGGTAATCTTTTATTTGACGCGTTTCGGTAACACCATAATCAATAAATTTATCTATAAATACTAAAACAATGTGTTAACAATTATTAGATTTTTATATATATACATACTTTTGTGCAATTTTAATTATAATATAGTATAAGTCCAAACAAACAAATAATTCTACAAACTAACATTTTAACTTGTATCACAGTTTCGCTTCAATAAATAGTATGAATAACAATAATATAATTGGTTGTATAATCTAATATTTAATCACTCTGCAACATGGTGTATTCAAATATGTGGGGATTTTTAATAGTCTAAATAATGGTAGAATATTTGTGTTAATATTCAGAAGATTCATCTTTTACAAATTAAATTGTGGTAAATATTCATAGACCCATCTTGGTCAGTTTTTGAGTTTATGGTATTCGGATATTTATATATTTGTAAAGTTTCCATTACGTTTCTCTTGTTGTCATTGTTTTCAGTGTCTAAAATATCTACATTATTGAAATCAAATTGGTGTAAGTTGTCAATTGCATGACAAGCAAGAGCAGTACTTTTTGTATTATTAGTTTTTATGCTATATTTGTGCTCATAAATTCGTTTACGAAGGTATTACATAGGTAATACTAAACAATACCTTCGTAAACGAATTTATGAGTACAAATATAGCATAAAAACTAATAATACAAAAAGTACTGCCGAATACCATAAACTCAAAAACTGACCAAGATGGGTTTATGAATATTTACCACAATTTAATTTGTAAAAGATGAAACTTCTGAATATTAACACAAATATTCTACCATTATTTAGACTATTAAAAATCCCCACATATTTGAATATACCATGTTGTAGAGTGATTAAATATTAGATTATACAACCAATTATATTATTGTTATTCATACTATTTATTGAAGCGAAACTGTGATACAAGTTAAAATGTTTGTTTGTAGAATTATTTGTTTGTTTGGACTTATACTATATTATAATTAAAATTGCACAAAAGTATGTATATATATAAAAATCTAATAATTGTTAACACATTGTTTTAGTATTTATAGATAAATTTATTAATTATGGTGTTACCGAAACGCGTCAAATAAAAGATTACCACTACATTTGTTATTGCTTATATGTGAAACTTTTCCTCTATTAATGCTCCTAACTCTAAAATTTCTGGTTTATTTACTGACATACTTACTAAATCTTATGACACCAACAATCGATATTATGTTCAGGATTCTTTTCATTTTGCTACTTTTATCAATGATTTTCAAATTCCCACAGATTATGTCATTATCAGTCTTGATGTAGTGTCTCTCTTTAGCAATATACCTATAGAATTGGTTAAACAAAGCATCATTACTCATTGGCATAATATACAACCTAATTGTAACATAAGCCAACAGCATTTCTTGAAACTTATTGATTTTCTTTTTGACACTACTTATTTCGTATTTAATAACAATTTCTACAAACAAATACTTGGTACTCCCATGGGAGCTAGTGTATCTCCAATTTTTGCTCAATATATAATGGATGACCTTTTAGATTTTTGTATTCCACAACTTTCGTTTAACCCCCCCTTTTTTAAAAAAATACGTTGACCTGATTTGTTGTGTTCCTTCAGGCAGTATTAATTAAGTACTTCTGATTTTCAATAGTTATAACCCTACTATTCAATTTACTATTGAAAAAGAAATTAACGGCACTATTCCTTTTCTAGATATGCTCATCATCCATAATAATAATAATCTTATTACTGATTGGTACAAAAAAACCTAACTCTTCAGGTAGATATCTCAATTATAATTCTTTTCATCCAATTAATATGAAAATAAACCTCGTTTTAAGCTTGAAAAGAAGAATAGAACTAATTTCTCATCGCACCATGAAATACAAAAACCTACTTATTCTAAGAGACCTTCTTGGTCAAAATTCTTACCCGATTTCACTACTCAACAAATTGCTTTTCAACACCCCTTCTCTCATTAACCAATCCACTCTCAAACACAACACACTCCCGCAGCTAATTCGATTACAAAAATTTTCATTCCTCTCCCATATATAGACAACCTCACATCTAAATTCTGTTATATTCTTAAAGGGATATCTCTCACCAAAAAACCTACCTTGACTTTAATAAAGACGCTTTTCAGTAAATTAAAAGATCATACCCCCCAACTACAACAGTCAGGAGTTGTTTACCGTATACCGTGTAAGAATTGTCAAGGCCAATATATAGGTCACACCTCTAGGTGGCTTTCATCTAGAATTACTTCCCACAAAAGTGACTTTAACAGATACGCAAAAACCTGCGCATTGGTGTCACATGCTCTTGAGACTGGACACACAATCAATTATGCAAATGCTGAAATCATGTTCAGGAAAAGCCATTACAGAAAACGCATTTTCCTAGAAATGGTAGCAATAGCGCTACAAGACCACCCTCTCAACAAAAAACTGACACTCAAAATCTTAATAGTATCTACTCGCATCTTATTTCTGTTATAAAAAATAACAAGGATCGTATATCTTAGTAACTAGTTATGTGCCTTATTTCTTTTACTCTTAAATTATTTTTTTTAACTTCAAGTTTGACTCGTTATATTTAATTATTATTTTTATCTATGTTTACTTATGGCATAATTTATATGTCAAAAGTATTTTATATTTTGACATTTTCTAAATTATTTTAAATTAATAACTTTTATATTACTTTGTTACTAATATTTAAGCATTTTTCCACTAAATTTTTTAATTATTATATAAGCTAGTTATTGTGTTTGGAATGTTTTTATCAATTTCGGCAACGTGTTCTAATATCTGTTATGTTCCACTTATTCATTAAATAGACTGTATAATCGTAAGTAAGCAATTTATGTACCCGCCTAAATTGACTACTACCCGATATTTACTTTACAATATCAAATCTTTATAGTCGAAGTCCACCTAAACTTTATATATATATATATATATATATATATATATATATATATACAGGGTGCTCTATTTCTTACACGTTGTATGGGTAACTCTGTTATTTGTGATATTAGAGAAAAGGTTAAATAGGGAAACTAGTGCAGTTTTTAATGCCGAGTTCAGCCATGAGGAGATAATTAACATACAGGGTGTGGCAAAAGCGTTATACCAAAATAACGAAAATTTGATCTTTTTTGTTTTGTTTCGTGTTTCATTTATTGTGATAGATACATTAAAACGTTGCAGATGTTTTTTACATTATTTTAAAAGGAGAATAAGATAAACTTATTTGTTTTTACATAGCTTTGGTCATATACGCGTAAATAAATGAGGTTATGTTTTTTTAAGTGGAAAGCATAATTGGCGGTAGTTCTGATAGAAAGGCATTTTTTCCCTCTTCTCAGTGATGTATTACAGTGTACATGTTCAACATAATAATTTTTCAAAAAATTTTGTTTTTATGAAATACGAAACTAGGTATTAAATAATAAAATACTTATGCATGACGTAACAAAAATATCAAAAACAAATTATGTTAAAAATATTAAATATAATATCACTTCAAAAGGTGTTCAAAGTGCCCACCATTTTATTGAAGGCACAGCTGACATCGTTGTTTTAACATTACGAAGTTCTTTTTCTATCGTTCGTGTATCAATGCTTGCAATTGTTGTTTGAATTCTATCTATTAAATCCTCAGGCGTTTGAGGAGTAGCAGAATACACTTTATTTTTAAAATCACCCCACAAATAAAAATCTAGTGGCGTAAGTTGTGGTGAACGAGCAGGCTAAACAATTTCCATTTTGTTACCAATCACTTGCTCAAAAGGATCAGTTAAATATTGCTTCACTGATGTACCACTGTGTGCAGGGGCACCATCGTGTTGGATATACTTTGGTCTGTAATGGATGTTAAGAGGTAATTCATCCAAATATTCTTCCAGTTGGTGTTTTAAGAAATTTAAGTAATTTGCAGCGGTCAAATTGTCGTTATAAAAAAAAATCCAATAATTTTTCCACAAAATATGCCACACCAACAATTAATACCAAATTGATGTTGATCTCTGGATTCACACAAGTTTAGGATTTTTCTGAGAATAAAATACTTTGTTATGCCGATTAAATATTCCGTTATTCGTAAATTTAGTCTCGTCAGTAAACATAATGGTTCTTCAAAAATATGAATCTTCTTCGCATTTATTAAGGTACCAACGACAAAATGTTATCCGTCTTTGATTATCCACTGGATACAATGTATTCGAAATAGAATAGTGATAGGGATGATATTTCCGACTTTTCAGAATACACCTCACAGTTTCCTTAGAAGTTGCACAGTGGTTTGCAATTTCGGCAGTAGAAAATTCAAACACCAACACATTCGTTCCAACAGTTTCTTCATATTTTCGTAAGAATTTAGGTTTGGTAAATGCACCATATGCCTTAAGATTATTTTCAAGTTTGCTAAATATCCGACAGCGTGGTTGCTTACGTTCCATGTATCTTTCAAAGTGCAAATCCGCTGTTGCACGTGAGTTACGATTCGAAAAATAGGAGCAAAAGAGCATTGTCATTTATTTCTTCATTTGTATAGGACATTCTAACTATTAGAAGAAAATAATGCACGTATAAACACAAAATAACAGTACTATCCAATTTCTGTTATTCAAACAAGTGAAATCTATTGTTATGCGTCATATGGCTATTCTTAAAATCAGTTCAAATATGCACATATTATTTAATACAAAGTTTCGTAATTCATAAAAACAAAATTTTTTCAAAAGTGTTTACGTTGAACATGTACACTGTAGTACATCACTGGAAAAAAAATGCCTTTCTATCAGAACTACCGCTAATTATGGTTTCCATTTAAAAAAACATAACCTCACTTATTTACTCGAACATGACCAAAGCCATGTAAAAACAAATAAATTTATCTTATTCTCCTTTCAAAATAATGTAAAAAACATCTACAACGTTTTACTGTATCTATCACACTAAATGAGCCACGAAGCAAAACAAAAAAGATCAAAATTTCGTTATTTTGGTATAACGCTTTTGCTACACCCTGTATGTTAACTATCTTCTCATGGCTAAAATCGGCATTAAAAACTGCACTAGTTTCCCTACTTAACCTATTCTCTAATGTCACAAATAACAGAGTTACCCATACAATGTGTAAGAAATAGGGCACCCTGTATAAATATATATATATATATTACTCATATTTAGACCAGGGTAGAAAATTAAATAATCACATCAAATAATTTTAATCACCGTGTAGAAGCTTTGGGAAGAGGTACGCTTTATTAAAACCGTGAAGCATAAAAAGGTTATTAGTTTCATTAAACATAAGAGATTTAAATCATGTACAAGACGCTTTATATCAAAAGAAACGGTATTAACAAGTTCTAGGGGTAATGTAATTATTCCTAAACAAATGGAAATTACGTGCAAAATTTATATTAATTAACCCTATTTTAAGTAACCGGTAGTAAAACAAAGTGTACACATAATAATTAATATTTAACTTGTATTCGCTAAAAATGAAAGGATAGAAGTCAATTTTAATTGGAGTTAATTAAACCATTATTAATAATAAGCATAAAACTGTGAAAATCCAAGATTATAATACCAGAAAATAAAGCTCTGAGAATTAATATTATTTTGAACACCTGCGTAGTTTAAATATCACGTACGGCGAAAATTGTGTAGATAACAAATGGTTTCAAAGAATCTTGAAGAAACCGTGGCTTAATATTCACGAGAAGGTGCGATACGGGGTTATTAAACCCAGATAGTCCACATGGACTAAAATATAATCGATAATAAAGAATATCAATTTGCACCAATACGAACAGGTTAGAAAAGGAAAGAGAAAATGCGTCAAGCAAAGACACATATAGTAAAAGGCGTGATTTAAGCAACGTCACGAGGGTCACAATTGGTTGAAAATAGGATGCAAATATGAGAGGTAAAAATAACAGTTCGGTATTAAAGGCAATTAGTTATTTCCAGACTTTGCGTGCCGGGTTGAAATTTCTGAGATTTAAATGGGGCGAGTACAAAATTCGTAAAAACCGATGCGCGAGCGACGGACTGGGAACATGGCATGAGAAATTTTTTAGAATTACCCGTTTTGGGAACAGACCGACAGACAGGCTTTTGCTATATATACCGAGGTGAATATAAACAAGCTCTCTTAGACTTTTGACTATTCGATGCGTTAAAAGCTCTGACATCCGCGACTTGATTCAAGATGTTAAACAGTGCATTTTAGTTTGATAAAATAATTTAAAATTTTGCTCGTATATTTTAGTGATTCAAAATAGTTTGTTATTTACGTGCTAACATGAATGTACTTCAGTGCACTTAGATACAAGGTAATAAAATTTAGTATCTCGGTACCAATTAGCAAAATTTACAACGACAAATGTATACACAAAAGTAGGCAGTTTTGGCGTATCTTGGTGAAAGAAGCATGAATTTCTTTGCTATTTTTCGGGGGTGTTAATAATTAAATGGTTCAAATACGTGTCTGGATCCACAAAACAAGGGTCAGATATACACAGATGAGTTCGGAAAAGCCCGAAACAACTTTAAATAAATGGTGATGGAGAAAATTTTAAAAGCGTTGAGAATTAGAAGCCGTAAATATAATCCTGTTGGAATGGTGTGATTAACTAAAGGGACGATGTACATTAAAGCTACGAGGACAGTAACCTTCAGGTAAATTATACTATTTTGTTTGACATTTTGGTGTGTGTTGAATAACTTTATTATACTATTTTGTTTGACATTTTGTGTGTGTTGAATTACTTGATAATTGATTTACTTTAAATGGACATTAGTGAAATTGTACTAACCATAAAATTTTAATGTTAAGATGAAATTTGCTTGTATAAGTAGAAAGGGTATTTAGTATTGATGTTCTGGATTATGATGAAATTTTAGGTATGTCTTTGAGCTCAATTAGACGAACCTGGTTAATTAACGTAAAGGGTGGAAGATGCTCCTTTTACTCTGCATATATTGTTATATTAATTAGTAGGCATCCTACAAGGACTTTAATTCTGGATGCACGTTAAAATGATAATAAAATTAATCTTGAAATTCTTTTAAAACTGAAATTTATGCTGAATTTTAATCTTGAAATTTTAATGTATTGTGAATATTGATGTAAATAGAGTTGACGTTGATGTTTGTGGTAGGAATGTGTTGTTTAATTTTATGAATGAGGAGGTTTATAAAATTAGGTGAGCAGCTGAAGCGAAACCAGGATCACAGCAGTTTATGACGCCCAATCGGTGGGACTAGAATTTTTTTGTTGAAAGGACCCAGTTCCCGCATTCAAAGGAGTATATCACAGCAGTTTATGGCGACCACAACGTGAGGGCTCGAATTCCAGATAGTGTTTAACTATTCCAGGAAACTGGCGATCTGAGAGAGAGTTTCTGTGTGTGTATAAATTTAAGAGTATTTTAGTGTGTGTGAGTGAGTAGAACGTATGCAGAGAAAAGAGTGGTTAAGGAGTCAAGGAGTGGATAATTCAGAACCGTTCAACGCAAAGGTTTATCCAATTCCAGCAGCATATCGGGAGCAGGTGAAGGCAGAATTAAATAAAATGTTGGAAGATGGCATAATAGAGGTATCAAACACTCATTTCATAAATCCGTTGGTGGTAGTCAAGAAAAAGGATGATAGCATTCGTTTATGTTTAGATGCACGAAAAATTAATCAACGGACCAAACCGCAATTCCATTGTCCACCATCCATGGACACGCTTTTGACGAGATTAAGTGGCAAGTTTATTTTTAGTAAATTAGATTTAAGGAATTCATTCTGGCTGATTCCATTACACAAAGATTCTAGAAGGTACACAGGATTTTCCGTAGAGGGAAAAATCTATAATTTTAAGGTAGTACCGTATGGTTTGTCAACGTCAAGTGCAGCATTAATTAAGGCAATGCAAGCAATTTTAGGAGCATATGAGCAATTCTGCATACACTATGTGGATGATATTTTAATTTTAGTGAAACTGAGGAACAACATTACTCTCATTTAGAACGGATATTATTAGAGCTTAAGTTAGCAGGATTGAGGCTGAATATAGAAAAATGTGAATTTTTTCAAAACCGTTAAATTTCTGGGGTATGTGGTGAACACTCAAGGTATGTGTATCGATAAAGAAAGATTGTCCGAACTTTTGACATATCCGAGACCTAATAACATTAGGAAATTAAGAGCTTTTTTGGGGGTCCTTAACTTTTATAAAAAGTTTGTACCGGGATTTGATGAAAAGCGGGTCCATTGTTTAAACTTCTGAAGAAGGGAGTAAGATGGAGTTGGACGGAAAGTCAAGAGGCAGCATATCTAACACTGTTGGAACAGTTTCACGACCAACTAATTTTGAGGCATCCCAGATTTGATGTTGGTTTCGTACTGAGGACGGATGCATCGGATAGTGCATTAGCAGCAGAGTTGTACCAAGTACAAGAGGGGGAAGAGGTGCCCATATCTTTTGTTTCACGCACACTGAAGCCGCATGAAGTAAATTACACGATTAGTGAAAAGGAGATGGCTGCAGTGGTGTTTGGTGTTACGAAGTTAAAATTTTTTGATAGGAAGACATTTTGTAATCGAAACGGATCATTCGGCGTTGTGTGCGTTGATGAATACGAGATTTTCTAACAATCGAGTATATCGATGGGGTTGTTACTACAGGAGTTTGACTTTGAGATTAAATATATTAAGGAGAAAATAACTTTATAGCAGACGCGTTTAGTAGAAACAGGGACATGGATAACAAAAGACCGTGTGACATCATGATTGCCATGAACAGTCTACTACAAAATGATTCAGTATATGGAGAAGAGGAGATCTTGAGGAACCAGAGGCAGAGTGAGGAGCTACAGATTGTTAGAACGAAGTTAGAAAATGAACCGGGATTTAAAACTTCCATATGATAAACGGCTTTTGTGTAAAAAATTCAAGAATTGGAAGTGTATGTAGTGGATAGGGTACAAGCAAAATTAATTATCAAAGATCTGCACTTAAGATATGGTCACATAGGGATCCGAAAGACATGGTTAATTTTAGGGAAACGTTTTTTCAACTAAAGACTTAGGGTTAGTAAAGTCAGTCATCAACACTTGTCACTTATGTACTTTAGGAAAGTACAAAAATAGTACGAGTCAAGATGTGGTACAAAGTATACACGTACAAAATCCCTGGACTTAGTTGCTATTGACTATTTGAGTAATCTAGTCAGAAGTACAAAGGGACACAAACATGTGCTGATTGTGACTGATGTGTTTTCGAAATTTACCAAATTATATCCCACTCGGGATTGTAACACAGTCGGAACAAACAAGAAATTGGAACAATTTTGTAGGAAGTAGGAACTTTTAAACGGGTATTAGCAGACAATGCTACTTATTTTAATAATCAAAGATTTAGAGATTATTGGGAGGCAAAACATTAAAGTGGTGTTTTGTAGCATAAGGCATCCTCAAGCGAATCCAGCTGAGCGATATATTCAAGAGACGGTTAAGTTTTGCGTTTAGCTTCACATAGGAATCATCGTTTATAGGAGGACAATTTGTCTCAGGTTGAATCTTTTATCAATGAAACCCTAGTACCGTGACAGAAACCAGTCCCATCATGCTGATCAAGCAACAGTATCCCGAAAGACCATGGCAAATTGTGCCTAGGGACGATGAATTCCAACAACTTTTGGTAGATGTGAGGGAGAGGTTAAGGAAGAGAGCTGAAAAATATACAAGGAAGATGAACGCAAGAATTAGAAAGAGGGTAAAATTTAAAGTGGGAGACCAGGTAGTAGTAAAAGCTTGAGAGTAGGGAAGAGAGATAGGATGACATGTGCTAAACTACACTTGCCATATGAGGGACCTTTTGAGATAGGTGAAGTAGTAGGGAATGCACATATTTATTAAGGAAGTAGGTACGGAAATGAGAAGGACGGTTTCACGTCAACCTACTATTCCTTATACCGGAGAACCAGCACCACAGGAGAAATAGGTGTATAATAGAGTAAAATTTAAATAGGATAAGAATAGAGATAGGTGTATATAGAAAAGTAGAAGTAAGTGTTTATAGAAAATAAAGCTAGGTATAGGATAAATATGGGAGATAATTAGGAATAGGTTTAGGATGAGAATAAAGAGTAAATGTAGGAAGAAAATAAGATAGGTTAAGTGTAGATATTTCATAGAAGATTAGTGGAGAGTTAGGAATAGAGTAAGAGTAGGATAGGTATATAGGATTAGGTAGGGGGAAGTAAAGTATAGTGAAGATTAGTTAAAAGTTAGGAATAGGATAGGTTTATAGGATGTATATAGGATTAGATGGATAAGTAGGATGAAGTTAGGGATAATTTCAGTTTATAGAATTAGGTGAGAGTTAGGAATAGGATAGGGATATAGGATAGGTGTAAATATTTTTTTGAATTGGAGATAAGGTAGGTAAGTTAGATAGATAAGGGTAGAGAGTGATAGGCAATTTTTTGTAATTTTTGGGCTAAATGCTTAATATTTGCATTCAAATAAGTGGGATTATTTGTATTCAAATAGGGGGAAAATACTCATATTTAGACCAGGGTAGAAAATTAAATAATCACATCAAATAATTTTAATCACCGTGTAGAAGCTTTGGGAAGAGGTACGCTTTATTAAAACCGTGAAGCATAAAAGGTTATTAGTTTCATTAAACATAAGAGATTTAAATCATGTACAAGACGCTTTATATCAAAAGAAACAGTATTAACAAGTTCTACGGGTAATGTAATTATTCCTAAACAAATGGAAATTACGTGCAAAATTTATATTAATTAACCCTATTTTAAGTAACCGGTAGTAAAACAAAGTGTACACATAATAATTAATATTTAACTTGTATTCGCTAAAAATGAAAGGATAGAAGTCAATTTTAATTGGAGTTAATTAAACCATTATTAATAATAAGCATAAAACTGTGAAAATCCAAGATTATAATACCAGAAAATAAAGCTCTGAGAATTAATATTATTTTGAACACCTGCGTAGTTTAAATATCACGTACGGCAAAAATTGTGTAGATAACAAATGGTTTCAAAGAATCTTGAAGAAACCGTGGCTTAATATTCACGAGAAGTCCACATGGACTAAAATATAATCGATAATAAAGAATATCAATTTGCACCAATACGAACAGGTTAGAAAAGGAAAGAGAAAATGCGTCAAGCAAAGACACATATAGTAAAAGGCGTGATTTAAGCAACGTCACGAGGGTCACAATTGGTTGAAAATAGGATGCAAATATGAGAGGTAAAAATAACAGTTCGGTATAAAAGTCAATTAGTTATTTCCAGACTTTGCGTGCCGGGTTGAAATTTCTGAGATTTAAATGGGGCGAGTACAAAATTCGTAAAAACCGACGCGCGAGCGACGGACTGGGAACATGGCATGAGAAATTCTTTAGAATTACCCGTTTTGGGGAACAGACCGACAGACAGGCTTTTTGCTATATATACCGAGGTGAATATAAACAAGCTCTCTTAGACTTTTGACTATTCGATGCGTTAAAAGCTCTGACATCCGCGACTTGATTCAAGATGTTAAACAGTGCATTTTAGTTTGATAAAATAATTTAAAATTTTGCTCGTATATTTTAGTGATTCAAAATAGTTTGTTATTTACGTGCTAACATGAATGTACTTCAGTGCACTTAGATACAAGGTAATAAAATTTAGTATCACGGTACCAATTAGCAAAATTTACAACGACAAATGTATACACAAAAGTAGGCAGTTTTGGCGTATCTTGGTGAAAGAAGCATCAATTTCTTTGCTATTTTTCGGGGGTGTTAATAATTAAATGGTTCAAATACGTGTCTGGATCCACGAAACAAGGGTCAGATATACACAGATGAGTTCCGGAAAAGCCCCAAAACAACTTTAAATAAATGGTGATGGAGAAAATTTTAAAAGCGTTGAGAATTAGAAGCCGTAAATATAATCCTGTTGGAATGGTGTGATTAACTAAAGGGACGATGTACATTAAAGCTACGAGGACAGTAACCTTCAGGTAAATTATACTATTTTGTTTGACATTTTGGTGTGTGTTGAATAACTTTATTATACTATTTTGTTTGACATTTTGTGTGTTGAATTACTTGATAATTGATTTACTTTAAATGGACATTAGTGAAATTGTACTAACCATAAAATTTTAATGTTAAGATGAAATTTGCTTGTATAAGTAGAAAGGGTATTTAGTATTGATGTTCTGGATTATGATGAAATTTTAGGTATGTCTTTGAGCTCAATTAGACGAACCTGGTTAATTAACGTAAAGGGTTGGTAGATGCTCCCTTTTTACTCTGCATATATTGTTATATTAATTAGTAGGCATTCTACAAGGACTTTAATTCTGGATGCACGTTAAAATGATAATAAAATTAATCTTGAAATTCTTTTTAAAACTGAAATTTATGCTGAATTTTAATCTTGAAATTTTAATGTATTGTGAATATTGATGTAAATAGAGTTGACGTTGATGTTTGTGGTAGGAATGTGTTGTTTAATTTTATGAATGAGGAGGTTTATAAAATTAGGTGAGCAGCTGAAGCGAAACCAGGATCACAGCAGTTTATGACGCCCAATCGGTGGGACTAGAATTTTTTGTTGAAAGAACCCAGTTCCCGCATTCAAAGGAGTATATCACAGCAATATATATATATATATATATATATATATATACAGTGTGTCCAAATTTCGAGTCTCTACATTCTGATTTCAGTTATTATAAGAGATAGAAATTGGGTTAAATGGGGAAAGATTTGGAGGAATCCAGGCCAGTTTTGTATCCGTTTACAAAATTGGTGTAAGTTGTCTGGTTTTGGAGATATTCGAAGAAAACTAAAAATGGTGGATTTCGTTTTTTGATAATAAAACATGAATCATAAGTCGCACCATCACAAGACTTGCACATTATTAAGACACTTTTCTAAAAGGAGTATTTTAGCATAAACAAAATCATTCGACTGTCTTTTGTTTTCGAGGAAACGCCCACAACTTTTGTTTTTCTTATGGCCGCCATTTTGAATATTAAGTGAATATTATGCGCCTTAAAATTACCTTTTCAAAAATATGCCACATGTCTATAAAAAAAATGCAAAACTATCCTAAATTTTAAAAATAACTAAATTTGTATGTTCTTTAACGTTTGGTAATCCCAACAGGGCAAAATTTGATTTCTACTTTCCAAACAGTAGTAGTAGTAGTAGTACCACATACATTTTGTTAAGTAGAACTCGTAAAGTATTGGATATAAATCTTAAAATTAACTTAAACATAAAACTGTAGCCTATCTTATCTAATTTAGGGAACAAAATTAAATGTGACCGAAACAGCAAACTATCATCTAAATTCCTTCCCGTAGATGCTGAAAATGCTGTCCGTTTGCATCACGGCACATTCGACAATTAATTAAAACTTTCCGTACAACTCTGCTTAACGTGCGCCTATTTATAGAGTTAAGAATGTCACGGACTCTTTCCTGCAGTTCGTTTATATTATGAGGCGGTTCAAACTCATATACCTCATTTTTAGCAAAACCCCATAAATAAAAATCAAGTGGTGTAAGATCTGGTGATCTTGCCGGCCACATAATTGGTCCACTATTGCATATAATATTTTGGCCAACATGTTCAGCTAAAAGAGCGCTAACTTCTCGGGAATTGTGAGCTGGACAACCATCTTGCTGAAACCATAGTTTTCGAAAATCATCATCATTTGGTACAAGTCCTCTAATAGCCGGAATTATTTGGTCTCTAAACAATTCCGTATATCTGGCGCCATTGAGGTTATTGACAAAATAAAAGGGTCCAATCAAATTATTACCTATAAAAGTATTAATTACATTGGTTAATTTACTAAAATATTTATATCATAATTAACTATCTAAGATACCACACCAAACGTTAAATCCATATCTCGTTTGAAATTTGCGTTGCGCCGTCAGATGATGATTTTCAGTGCTCCAGTGATGCGTGTTATGTTTATTGAACACCCCGCAATTGGTAAACCGCGTTTCGTCTGTCCATATTATCAATTCTGGAAAGTGCGGTTCTTCCTCGCATTTTTGGATGTACCAATTACAAAAACGCATTCGTCTGGCGAAATCTTCTCTTTTGAGGCCTTGGACAATAGTAGGTTTATAAGGATGAAACTTTTCCTTTTTTAAAACATTATGAACAGTTGATTTTGGAATATTAAGTTCACGGCTTACAGATCTTACGGATGTGGATGGATTTCGTGTTACCGCCTCAGTAATGCTTAGAACACGTTCCCTATTGTTTAAGTCGTATTGTTCCCTAGTCTGTTCAAAAGCACCATAATTCAGTAAATTCATTACAATTTTTCTGAAGTATGTTTTATGCGGTCGTCGTCTTTCTGGATACAATTCCAAATATCTGGCGGATGCCGTATCAGCGTTCCGAAGCGATTGTAAATAAGTATTTAGCATATCAAACTTTTTCTCATTCGAAAACTTGTAGACATGTGTCATTTTTTAAATTAAAAATGCAGCACCACCGGCACCAAAACTTACAACACACACAAGTTTATCGAAATTTTAGAATTTGTTTGACATATAACTGTAATTCAATTGTTTGGTTTTATCACATACCACCGCCTACTATTATAAAACGATATCATTTTAACTGTAGTACCACCATAATTAATAATTTCTGACAAATGCTGTTTGTGTACATTATAAAATGTGTATTGTACTATTCATAAAGTAGAAATCAAATTTTTGCCCTGTTGGGATTACCAAACGTTAAAGAACATACAAATTTAGTTATTTTTAAAATTTAGGATAGTTTTGCATTTTTTTATAGACATGTGGCATATTTTTGAAAAGATAATTTTAAGGCGCATAATATTCACTTAATATTCAAAATGGTGGCCATAAGAAAAACAAAAGTTGTGGGCGTTTCCTCGAAAACAAAAGACAGTCGAATGATTCTGTTCATGCTAAAATACTCCTTTTAGAAAAGTGCCTTAATAATGAGCAAGTCTTGTGATGGTGCGACTTATGATTCATGTTTTATTATCAAAAAACAAAACCCGCCATTTTTAGTTTTCTTCGAATATCTCCAAAACCAGACAACTTACACCAATTTTGTAAACGGATACAAAACTGGCCTGGATTCCTCCAAATCTTTCCCCATTTAACCCAATTTCTATCTCTTATAATAACTGAAATCACAATGTAGAGACTCGAAATTTGGACACACTGTATATATATATATATATATATATATATATATATATATATATAAAAAAAAGTAGGTTTAATGAGTCTTAAATTAAACAAAGTAAAAAGGAATTATTGGCAAGTGACTCAAATTCAGCCACGAGGGCATCCTGTCGACGCGTTTCCTTTTTACTTTGTTTAATTTAAGACTCATTAAACCTACTTTTCTATTAAATATAACTTTTGGCTATGGAAAAAGGCAGTTGAGCCGGATCTCCTCCGCGTCGACTGTTGTTAAAACTTGCGATGTCAGGTGAAACGACACGAAGACACAAATTGTGAGCTAGGTGATGCTGTACTTCCCATAAGGTGTCTGTGTTAAATTTTACAACTTTGCTACTCCTGTCCTGATGAGCCCAATTAGGGCGAAACGCGTCGACAGGATGCCCTCGTGGCTGAATTTGAGTCACTTGCCAATAATTCCTTTTTACTTTGTATATTATATATATATATATATATATATATATATATATCTTGCCAGATATTTAATTATCTGCCGGACCGTTAAATGTGGACTCAACTGTTTAGCAATACTATACTTGCGGACCCCGCAAATTCACCTTTATACTTCCCCGTCATTAAGTCTTCTCGCACCTGATCTTGTTTATGATCACTCCAGTAGTGCTTCAAAAATTTCTCCTCGAAATCATTATACGACTCAATATCCTGGCCTACTAAGTTGTACCAGGCTTCAGCATTATCCTTTAATAAAGCTCTTACTGTATCTTTTTCCCCAGATATCCTTGTTCCCCTACTATTTTTATAACCTATTTGTTATTATCTTTGTCTGTCCATGATATGGTCCTCATACATCTAAAGCACAGCATTTCAAAAGGCTGCTACCGTTTTTCTGTCTGCGTTTCAGACTGCCCGTATTATTTAGGCATACTGTGCTGTGTTCCACACATATACTTTCACCAATTTTCTTCTTGTTCTATGTTTGTTGTCTTTCCTCATAGGCGCTGTTCATTCTTGTTAGATGAAGTTCGGTCACCTTCTACTGTTTTACAATTATATACCCTTTTTCTCCGACCTTCAGTGGTTGTGATGGGAGGTAAGCAGCCTGTGACTGCCAAGTTCCCCCAACACTTAACCATTTACAGATTTAATATATTTTCCAATATATCTGTTCGCACAGTCATCAATAGTTGCAGATATTTCGCCACCAACAACTAGTTGTTTATACTAATCATCATTTTTATCTGCGCTTATTTCTTCGTCATTAGGTTTTCCGTTTCAAAACTGGTTGGACACGTACCTACACTTAATTATATTCCGAGCTAGCCTACATAGTTCCCTGAAATTCTCACATAGCATGTGTATACAGCTCGTTTCCCTTCCATTTTTTTCTAATTTTATGCCCTATTTTACCGAGATTCAGTGAAGGGGGTTAAGCAACCTGTGGCAACCAAAATCTTCCAACACTTAGACATTTGCCGAAATAATGGTTTTCCAGTAAATCCTTTCCCACACTTAACATTATTCGAGAATATTGCCCAACCAATTCTTGTAGTTACTTATAATAATCATATGTTTAAGCACAGTTTTTTTTCGTCATTAGTTTATCCATCTTAAGATTGGTTGGATGCGTACCTCCATTGATTTCTATTCTGGGCTAGCCTGCACATCTCCCTGAAACCCCTACAGCCTACATCTTTTACTATCTGTGTGCAGTAGTCTAACCTAGGTCTGCCTCTTCTTCTCTTTTTTCCAATCTCTGCTTCTAATATATTCCGCACTATTCCCTCATGCCGTAGTATGTGGCCTATGATCCTATCTCTCCTATTTTTTACCGTTTTCCACATATTTCTTTCTTCCCCTACCATTTTTAGTACCTCTTCGTTCTTAACTTTGTCTGTCTATGATATCTTCATCATACGTCTGTAGCACCACATTTCTTGTCCGCTTCTCCTACCGTCCAGGCTTCACAGCCGTACAGTGATGTGCTTCACACATATGTTTTAAGCAATCTTTTCCTTGCTTCTATGTTTGTGGTCTTTGAGCACAGTAGTTGCTTTTTCTTGTTAAATGTAGCACGACCATGTGCTAATCTTTGTTTTATATCTTTTGTGCTTTTCCCATCTTGCGTTATTTGGCTTCCTAGGTAGCAGAAATCCTTAACCTCTTGTAAGTTCGTATTACATACTTGTATTCTTGTTTTTGATTTATTTTCCCCACCTTTGCACACTAGAACTTTAGTTTTAGTTTTGTTAATTTTCATACCATACTCCTCTGTTAGAACAGTTTCCATTTCATTAAGAGCAGTTTCTAACTCTTCCTTGCTAGACGCTAATACCGCTATATCATCTGCAAATCTAAGCATATCAATTTTTTGTCCCTGCATAGTAATTTCAAATGTCTTTCTGCATTTGACAGTATTCATTGCCTCTTCTATGTACAAGTTAAAAATCAATCGGGATAGGGCACATCCCTGTCTCGCCCCTTTCCTAATCTTTACTTTTCTACGTTCCTGCTCTAATCCTATTACTGCTGTTTGCTCTTTGTATAAGCTATGTACTATTCGTCTATCCTTATAACTCATTCCAATCTTTTTGAGTATTTCAAACAATTTTTCCCATTTTACATTGTCGAATGCATTTTCCAGATCTACAAACCCTATATACACGCTTTCCCCTTTTTCTATTGTTTTCTCCATTATCACTCCCAGAGCTAAAATAGTCTCCCGTGTTCCCCTGTTTCGTCTAAACCCAAATTGGTCTTCTCCTAGTATTTCTTCCGCCCGTTTTTCCATTCGTTTTTGCACAATTGTAGTTAATATTTTTGACACGTATGCTGTCAAACTTATTGTTCAAAAATTTTCACATCTATCCGCGCCTTTCTTTTTTGGTATAGTTACTATGATGCTACTGAAATCTTTGGGTATTTCGCCTGTCTTATACATATAGCTTACAAGTTGGAAGAGACGTTCTGTTACTGCTTGACCAGCGGCTTTTAGAGTTTCTACTTGCACCTTATCTGTACCCGGCGCCTTACCATTTTTCAGATTCTTTAATGCTAATTCAAACTCATGTCTAAGTATAGGAATAGGATATCCCAAGTAATCATTTTCAATGTCGAATTCCTGTTCTAATACAGTTAATTCCTCTCCTGCATATAAATTCCCTATTTATTCTTGCCATCTACCCACTTTCTCGACGTTTTCTATAATGACGTTTCCTTGTGCGTCCCTTATATTTTTGCTATACGGTTTTATATCCCTAAAATTCATTCTAATTAATTTGTATGCTTCGTCTGTCTTTCCTATTTCCATCTTCGTTTGTACCTCTTTGCACTTTTCATCAATCCATTGTTCTTTAGCTTCCTGCATTTTCGAATAATTTCCCATTTTATATGGCTTTGTATCTCTGTTTTCCTGTTTCGTCTGATAAATTTTTGTACTTTCGTCTTTCTTCTATTAAATTCAGGATATCCTTTGTTATCCATGGTTTCTTATTTTCGTTATGTGTATACCCCTGAATATCTCTGGCCGCCATGTCTAGGCTGGATTTAATGTTATTCCATTCTGTTTCTACTTCCTTAGTATCAGATATTTTCCCGATATCTTTGAGTAATTCATTTGACTTTTTTTCGAATCTTTCTTGAACATCTTTATCTTTTAGTTTCTCTAGGTGCCTTTTTCCGTTTCTTTTCTTTCACATTCTTAAATTTAAGTACTGCCTTCATAATTACGATGTTGTGGTCAGTATCTATATCTGCTTCTGGGTATCTTCTACAGTCTTTTACTTGATTCCTAAACCGTTGTCTAACAATGTAATCTATTTGATATCTTCCTATATCTCCTGCCATCTTCCACGTATATCGTCTTCTAGCATGATGTTGAAATAATGTGTTTGTGATGATTAAATTGTTCTTGTCGCAAAATTCAATCACCCTGTCGTTTCTGGTGCCTAAACCAAATAAACCTACTACTGCTCCTTTACGTATCTTAATATGTCTTCGATATCTTTGTAGATGGCTTCTACCTCATCGTCACTGTAGCTAGAGGTGGGCATGTATACTTCTATTATTACTGTGTTTACCGGTTTAGATTCTAATTTAACCATGAGTACTCTTTCGTTCTTTTGTAAATAGTTTTCTACACAGTATCCTATCTTTTTCCGCATAACTATCCCCACACCCAAATTTCCTTCCTCTGCTCCTGTATGAATTACCCTGAAGTCTCCACTCCAAAAATCCCCCGCCTCTGGCCACCGAACTTCGCTGATGACTACTATGTCTAGTGATAACCTATTCATTTCGATTTTTAGGTTCTCTAGCTTACCTACTTGCTTCATACTTCTAACATTCCACGCTCCGACTCGCAGAATGTTCCCGACTCTTATTTTTAACTTTCTGATCGCATCCTCCGAAGTAGTCCCCTCACGGAGATCCGAATGGGGGACTGTTTTAACTCCGGAATCTTTTACCCCAGAGGATGCCATCATCATTAATAACAATTTAAGTACGCTGTGTAGTTGGGAGATAATGTGGTGGTTTCCCGTTGCCTTCCACATCGCGGTAGTGTGTCTTAGACTGCCATACCGACCCCTATGGTTTCTGCCAATCTAAGTACCGAAAGAGCCGCTGCCCTCTTTCGGGGACCTGTCTTAGTCTGGTTCCTCACTAACGACCCTACTACTTTGGTTTGACCTGTAGTTTGGCTCTTTAGCTCATTAGAACACGCAAGCCATTTCACCTGTTCTAGTAATTTAGAACTTCGGCAAGGTGCAGGTCCATTTCGAAATAGTACATAAATATGTTTT
Organism: Platerodrilus igneus; assembly: GCA_036346225.1. Lineage (NCBI taxonomy): Eukaryota > Metazoa > Arthropoda > Insecta > Coleoptera > Lycidae > Platerodrilus > Platerodrilus igneus. The sequence goes on from JARFIW010001599.1 coordinate 3,174,178, forward strand.
CATACAATCCCTTCTCAAAGTGACATTGTCAATTAAAAATGTCCTTATAATACAACAAATTCCACAAAAATCACAAAATTGTCATATTCATCAATAAATTCACAATATTAAAAAGTTTTAAAAGATTGAATTACTTGGATTAAGCACCACCAGCTATCTACGTTAAAATTATCTTCAAGGTGGTCATCCCTCTTGACTGCTCGTTCGAGAATTGCTGCAGGTGGCCTCTCACCAACAGGAACTGCACGCTTCTACTCAGATTTCTCAGCTGCTAATGCACGGTACTTCCATGCTCCCGTACATCTGCTACTGGTCCATCAACTTACTCGACTTCTTCCAGTCCACACCAAGCGCTTCCAACCATATGTAGTAAAAAAGTCAACCTACTTTTCTTCCAGCTTCGGTTATCAACTGTATTTTAAATATTCATAATTGCAATATTACCGTTGCACCAACTTGTACATCTTAATTGTAATAAAAGGAATTCAAACTCACTTGTACACATATACTATTGTACGAAGCTTGGTTGAAGATCAACAAGGAAAGAAAGAGAGCCCTAACTGCCTCGTCGTTGTTTATATAACCTCCGAATTCCACCCCTAAATCGTTACACGCCATACCCCAACCACACTTTTTTCGGTAAACTTCTCAACCGTTCACAGATTTCACGAATTCCTCCACTCCACAACAACTGGCAGTCGTCTAATTCTGCAAAACCAACCATTATCCTTGAGTTTTTCTCCGTAAACTTCGCAACCGTCTCCAACCATCTCAAAAATCCAAGAATTTCACTTGCAAACAAGTATTTCAGTTCGAAATCCTCATTAAAAATATCTAACAGTTGTCACTTTCTACGAAATCGTCCGGCAACTAACTTCCACCCAAGCCTCAAAACACGCCCCTTTCACACGCACACATCCGATCGACTCATTCTAACTTGAATTCAAACTATACTGTTCCTTGTCTTGTATGTTTCCCCAGTTTTCAACGTTCGTTATCGATTTTTCAGTATCCTTGTCTTATCTGTGTATTATGTTACTTTACCTTCATCCGCGCTTATTTACAAGTCTTATTCCAACCAGCCTGTCTACATTATTGTCTTTCTTGCTCTTACACATGCAGTCTAATCGTCCGACTCTGAATTACGGAATTATTTAAAGTGGCTCAAATTCAACAGACCATACATGTCACTTATTTGCTTCAAGATTTTAACAATAAGCCCATCTTGGGTGCCGTATACTGTTAGTGAACAAAGTTCCAAACACTCTTAGCGGATTAGTTCAAGTAGGCGAGAGAGGCGTTTTTAATTATTTTAACAGTTTCGTTTTTGTTTGATAGAATAATATGATTTTTGTATTTTTACTAGAAAAAGAGCCATTAAAGTTATTCGTTGAATGTTTATTCAAGTTTACGTTAGTACCACAGTAAAATTTGGTGACCCAAATTCGAATACACGGTTATAAAAAAAAAAACTTAATTTTTAAATCGATTACTGTATGGTAGACAACGCAAACGCAAATCCACTGCAATTAAACAAAGTCGCCATACGGGCTCCGCCATTCTGGGAAACCGATCAGAAGATTTGGTTTTTACAATTAAAAGCGTAATTTGCAATTAATGGTATGACATTGGATGTTACAAAATTCAATACAGTCGTTACCACAATAGAAACTGAAGTTCTCACAGGCGTCAGATGTAGTATTAAATCTTCCCGAAAATAATAAATATGAAACTCTCAAAACTAGACTAATTGGTAATTTTGCTGACAGTGAGGAGCGACGACTTAACAAACTGCTAACGGAATTGGAAATTAGAGATAACAAGCCGTCTAAATTGTTACATTAGTTAAGAAATCTTTTGGGAGATAAAATATCTGACAATTTTCTAAAATCGTTGTGGTCACAGCGCCTACCACCTGAAACTCAAACGATCCTTACTGCAAGTTGCGACGATTTAGATAAATTGACTGTAATGGCCGATAAATTAGCTGATATTATTACATCAACAGTTTCGGCAGTTTCAGGCTCTACAATTCCGACTAATATAATCGATCGTATGGACCGTATGGAAAACACAATCGTATTGCTCGCAGCCAAAGTGGACAAACTCTCCATGCGATCACGATCACGGTTAATGCCCTACCGTTCAACATCGAGGAATGGATCAGCAGCAAAATCACTACACCGATTGTGCTGGTACCATCACAAACTTGACAGCGATGTTAAGAAATGTACACAACCGAGTGCATTTACACCAACTTATAATATAAACCAATACAGCAACCTCAGGATACGGTGTCTGCGGTTGAAACTTTATCAGTCGCTTATTTATCAAAGACAAATCATCGAATATATCTTTTTTAATAAATACAGGGGCAGATGTATCGATTTTTCCTGCAACACAATTTCAAAAAGGTAGAGGCGGTTGCAAATTCCAGTTGGTCGCAGCTAATGGAGAAAAAATTCTGTCTCTAGACTTAGGGGTTCGTCGTGTTTTCTCATTGCCATTTATGTTAACTTCTATATCCAAACACATCACAGGCGCAGACTTTTGGAGCATCACAACTTATTAGTTGATCTTAAAAAGAGAGTTCTCGTAGACGGCGACACCCTCCTTGAAACAAATATCAAATTAACTAATATAACAACTCCAAGAATTACAGCAATCAAGGCCGATAATAAGTACTCTAAATTACTATGTGCTTATCTGGAAATTACACATCCACCAACTATTAGCAAGGAAATCAAACATAATACCACACACTTTTTCGAAGCGGCTGGCCCTCCTATAAGCACACAAAAGTTAGAAGACTAGACCCAAAACTGTTGGAAATAGCTAAACGCGAGTTTCGAACGATGATGGAATTGGGGATTTGTAAACCCTCCAAATCATGTTGGGCTAACCCTCTACATCTCGTTCCGAGAAAGGACGGCGGATGGAGACCTTGCGGAGATTACAGAGCACTTAACTCTGTGACAAAACCAGATAGGTACTCGATTAAACATATTCAAGCCGTTAGTCATATTCTATATGGTGCAACAATGTTCTCTAAGCTCGATTTAATCCGATCGTATAACCAGATACCAGTAAAACCAAAGGATATAGAAAATACTGTAATCATAACCCCTTTTGGACTATTTGAATTTCCTGTCATAATGTTCGGTCTACGTAATGCAGCCCAGGTATTTCAGGAATTACCTTTCGTGTATGCATATCTCGACAGTGTACTCACAGCCTCGCAGTCGGAGGAACAACATTTTGAACACTCACGTCAAGTATTCGCTAAACTACAATCATACGGCATGAGTTTAAATACTACAATATGTGAATTCGACCAAACCAAGATCTCATTTTTGGGTTATGAAATCTCTGGGGATGACATGAAACCATTGGTAGATCGTGTGCAAGGAATTATGTCGGTACCGACTCCGAAAACTAGAAAAGAACTACGTAGATTCCAATACAATATTAATTTTTATCGACGATTTATACCTAGAGCCGCCGAATCGCAGTTTTTACTAACAGAACTGCTTAAAAGCCCAAATAGAAGAAACGAAAATGCTATAATCGATTGAACAAACGAACATCAAAAGTCTTTCGAGTCGTGCAAAACGAACTCTGCAACGCAACCCTGCAGGTATAGCCTTCGAACCTAGAAGTAGTTAAATTTATTCTTACGGTCGATGCATCGGATTTTGCAGTAGGGACAACGCTGGAACAGTTGGAAGAAAAAGGTCCTAAAGCTCTAGCACTTTTTTCGCAAAAACTAACAGACACTCAGTGTAATTACAGCACTTACGATAGAGAATTGTTAGCCATCTGTTTAGCTCCTTGTCAATTTTGATATCTTCTTGAAGGTCGACAAGTAACAATTCTTTCCAACCATAAGTCACTGATATATGCATTTCATCAGAAAATTGAGATCATCATCATTTTGTTTTCGACCTTACTTCCTTACTTAAGGTCGGTTTGACGCAGCTCTAATTTCTTTTCTATTCCGTGCTAATCTAAAAAGCTCTACATACCCTTCACAACCTAAATTTCTAATAATTTGATTAATATAGTTTGGTCTAGGTCTTCCTATATCCTTCTATCTTTTTCCTATCCACCTGGCTCTACATAGATATTAGCAACCTGATGGTTGTTAAAGAACTCTAACTTGTCTACATGATTACCATTTAAAAGGAAATGAAATATAACCTGGTTATCCGCTTCAAAAAAGAAAAGTGTTAAATTATATGTTATGGTAAGGCTTAAGCAACGAATCGCTGCCAACATGCCAGACCGCTACCTAATTGTGAGTTATGTCATGGTGAGGTTTATTAAATTATATGTTATGGTAAGGCTTAAGCAACGAAACGCTACCAACATGCCAGACCGCTAACTAATTGTGAGTTATGTCATGGTGACATTTAGTTACCTGATTTTTATTTTTTTTGTTTTGTTTTCGAACTTACTTAAAGTCGATTTGACGCAGCTCTAAATTCTTGTCTATTCTGAGCTAGTCTAAAAAGGTCTGCATACCCTTCATATCCTAAATCTCTAATAATTTGACCAATATAGCTTTGTCTAGGCCTTCCTACTCTATTTTTATTTGGTAGTCCATAATTTAAGACTTTACTAAATAGTCCCTCATGTCTTAACTGGTGCCCTATCATTCTATCTCTCCTGACCTTCAATTGTTTCCACATACAGGGTTACTCACCTATCCTTCTATAAACTTCCTCGTTTGTTACTCTATCTGTCCAGCTAATCTTTAACATTCTCCTATAACACCAAGTTTCAAAAGCTTATACCTTTATCTTATCTACTTCTTTAATTGTCCAAGTCTCACTACCGTATAGTAGAACGCTCCATACGAACGACTTTAAGAAAAATTTTCTATTATCTAAAATAATACTATTAGCTATTAGTAAGATTTTCTTTTTAAAAACATTTTTTTAGCTTGAGCTATTCTAGCTACTATATCCCTTCTGCTACGTCCATCCTTTGTAATTATACTACCTAAATAGCAAAATTCATCTACCTCCTCTAACTCGGTATTACCTATTTTTAATTTTGGTTTAGAACTAGGCTGTAACTCACTGTCATTATCTTTGTCTTTACTGAGTTAATTCTCATACTATAGTTACTCTGTAGTATCTCATCTAAAATATTTAAAAACTCTCCTAACTCTTTTCTAGACTCTGCCATAATGGCTATATCATCTGCAAAACGTAACATGTGTACTTTCTGTCCCTGTACACTAATACCTATCTCTATTCTCTCTCTAGCTAAGTTTAAAGCTTCCTCAATATAAACATTAAAAATCAAGGGAGACAGTATACAACCCTGTCTAACACCATTTCTAATCTTAGCTTCCCTTTCTATTTCATCAAATCTAATTACTACACTTTGGTTTTTATATAGACTGTAAATAATTTTTCTATCCCTATGAGAGATTCCTATTTTTTTTTGCAAAACCCTGAACATAACAATCCAATTAACCCTATCAAATGCTTTTTCTAAATCTACAAACGCAAAATGAGTCTTTTTTTTTTTGTAACCTTTTTTCGATAATTACCCTAATCATTAGTATCGGTTCTCTAGTCCCTCTGTCTTTACGAAAACCATATTGGTCTTCGCCTAAATAATTTTCAGTCAAAGCTTCTACTCTATTTTTAATTATTATTGTTAGTATTTTGGAAGCATGAGAAGTTAAACTAACCGTTCTAAAATTCTCACACCTATTAGCTCCTGACTTTTTTGGGATTGGGATAATAATATTTTTTTCGAAATCTATTGGAACCTCACCTGTGTCATATATTAATTTTACTAGTTCATATAATCTACCCAAAGTTTTCTGACTTGCATATTTTATTAATTCTGGGGAATATCGTCTATCCCTGGCGCTTTGTTTAGTTTAAGATTCCAAACAGCTCTATCAAATTCCTCTCTTAATATTGAGAACCCTATTTCTACATCCTCTTCTTGGTCGTTCTCTAACTTATCCATATCGTCTCCCTTATATAAATCTTCTAAATATCTTTTCCATCTATCTGCTACCTCAACTTTATTTATTAGAAGCTCATTATTCTCGTCTCTAATACCATTATATTTTTTCCTATCTTCCCCAAAAAACTTTTTAACTGCCCTGTATGCCCTGTCAGTCTTACCTACTCTACTAATTGAGAAACTATTACAAATTTTCCAATGATCCACTCGAAAGTACTATATTATCCAGGAAGCGAGTTTTTTTTACCTGAAAAATTTTGGAATTTTGCCATACCCTTGCTGTTCCAAGCAAGGTAGGGATCTTTAACGTGCGTGACAACACACACACACTGGACCTCCATTTTACCTCTCGTCCGAACGAGGGTGTATTTTTGTGAAAAATGCTCGCCCAACATTTTTCAAGCGGACCTTGTCGGGATTCGAACCCGAGACCTTGGGCGTAGTAGTCACACACATACCATTACGCCACGGAGCCGCCTGGAGAATATCACCTTACATGTGATTTTCCAATGCTCCACACGAAGGTACTACATTGGCCAGGAAGCGAGTTTTTTTTTACCTGGAAAATTTAGAATTTTGCCGAACCCTTGCTGTTCCAAACAAGGTAGGGATCTTTAACGTGCGTGACAACACTCACATACGGGACCTCCATATCGTCTCCCTTATATAAATCTTCTAAATATCTTTTCCATCTATCTGCTACCTCAACTTTATTTATTAGAAGCTCATTATTCTCGTCTCTAATACCATTATATTTTTTCCTATCTTCCCCAAAAAACTTTTTAACTGCCCTGTATGCCCTGTCAGTCTTACCTACTCTACTAATTGAGAAACTATTACAAATTTTCCAATGATCCACTCGAAAGTACTATATTATCCAGGAAGCGAGTTTTTTTTACCTGAAAAATTTTGGAATTTTGCCATACCCTTGCTGTTCCAAGCAAGGTAGGGATCTTTAACGTGCGTGACAACACACACACACTGGACCTCCATTTTATCTCTCGTCCGAACGAGGGTGTATTTTTGTGAAAAATGCTCGCCTAACATTTTTCAAGCGGACCGTGTCGGGATTCGAACCCGGGACATTGGGCGTAGTAGTCAGAGAATATCACAGCAGATTATCTGTCGCGAATCGAAATAGTTACAAACAAAGGAATTATTGACTATAGAGAGTTTCAACGCGAACAAGCTGAAGATCGAGAACTGCAACACATTCTAAACGGTACGATATCTACAGCATTGAAAGTTACCCTTACTAAAATCTCAGGATATAACAACTTACAAATATTTTGCGACGATAGAAGCAGACCATACGTCCCACTGAAAATTCCCAGAATAATATTTGACCAATTGCATGGTTTAGCTCATCCGGGAATATGAAGAACAACTCTCCTAATAACCGATCGTTTTGTTTGGATTGGCATTAATAATGATTGTAATGTAAAACAATAAATGTTTGGAATGCCAAAAATAAAAATTCAGCAAACATACGAAATCTTCTTTAGCGCAATTTGAAATGGCAGTTAGTAGATTCGCCCATGTCAACGTGAACATTATTGGACCCCTATCTCCGAATAGAGGATATTCATATTGTCTAACTTTAATAAACAGATACTCGTATTGGCCAGAAGCTATACCAATCGATAACATATTGGCAGAAACTATCGCAAAAGCGTTTATCGAATCTTGAATATCTCGTTATGGCATTCCAGCAAAAATCACTACGGACTTAGGACGTCAGTAGTAGGAAACCAGGCGAATCAGCCCCTCATTTGCTCCAGCATTCTCATTTGCTCTTTCATCTGGACCAAATTTACATATAAATTCCCATAAGGAGCAAATGAGGCGATGAATCTCCTCCTTGCTCCCTCCTTGCTCTCTTCCTTGCTCGCACACCCACACATCAACCATTTGATTACGTCACACCCACCTTCTTTCCAATCGCGAGATAGATCTTTCTCCACATTTCCACCCACGAGATAAACATATCTTGTTTTGGTATCAATTAATATTAGATTTTTCTCAGCTACCTGAATTTCTAGGAATTTTTTTTAGATAGCATCATCCCCCAGGGAGCTACCCCAAATTTAAGATTTTTTCACCGCTAACATTTTGAACCAAATAGTTTTCTTCGACTAGCCAATCCCACCTACGAAATAAATGTACCTTGTTTGGTATCAATTAATACTAGAATTTTCTCAGCTACCCGAATTTCTAGGAATTTTTTAGATTGCATCATCTCCCAGGGAGCTACCCTCATTCAAAGATTTTTTGCTGGTAGCCCGTCCACATAAATTTTTTAATCATGCAATACATCAAATTAGCCTAGAATTTTATGCAGAATTCGAATAAATAGATTTAAAATCGGACCACCCCTTACCAATTTACACACACCCTCTAAACTATAAATTTTCTGCAGCTCATGCCTAAAAGAAAATCTAAAAACCAATCTTAAAACTTTTTATTACAGACAATTTTTACTAATACAGTTTAAATTTTGAAAACCGCATTTCTAAATACATATTCACAATTTTTATTCTTAACCTAGAACTCCTCACATCGGCTTATACTTATTAATATTTATTTCTAAATAGAGACCTTTTCCAAAGACCAACCGGATCCACGTATTTCAAATTCCTCTGATTTTGTTCTCATGGTTCTGCTTAAGACATCGTACATATTTCCAGATTACTAGAAGACGTTATAACCATATTTTTTGTGTTAAAGGATTTCACATCGGTAGTCTGTTCTCCCATTATTGTGTAGATGCTGTAAAGTTCGCAATTAACTTTTATTGCTGTATGTCGTGTTCTTTTTTCATTAAGTAATTGAATAAACCGCTCTTTCTGCTTCCAAAAAAACTCGGACACTCCATCGTCGACACTGGCGTTCTTTATGCGATAGCTAGCCATACGGTTGTTAAACGCTGTGCTAACCATTTCTACAGTAGCGGTAACTGTTGCTTTTTTATGTCTGTTGCTTCTCAAAAGTGCGACATAGGTAGTCTTTTCCATTTTGAAATCGCATACTTTACACATAATTCGTGGTTGTTTCGTACAAGACCCTTTAACAGCTGTCGGAGCTGAACGTTTTCGGCTTAATGACATACCGTGCTGTTTTTCCTTGTGTCGCAGTAAGTTGTCCATTCTCGTAAAAGCGATACCGCAAGACACACAGTTTAAGTACTTTGCTGCTGACGGATGAATAAGCTTAACCGTGGACGATTTACACTACGACATTTGTTCTGGTGCCGTTTGAGAGCATTTTTCCATTTATAGAAAGCACTCCAAGAGTTGCAATTAAAAATATTTTCGTATGACATTTTTCTTCGACCAGCCTCCATGTATAGCGAGTAGGGGAAAACTGGGGCGATTGCTCTCACATTTCCTCCATCATCCACATTTCCTCACACATCTGGACCACATTTACATGTAAATTCTCATAAGGAAAAAATGTGGAGATGAATTTCCTCCTGCTCTCGCTTTGTGGACCACCTTGTGGGATTTTTTACCCCAACCATCCCTACCCTAAAAAATCGGTAACCTAACCCCTAAAATTTTCAAGATACCTTTCGGTGCCTATAGGCACCGCACCCACGAAATAAATCTATATTGTTTGGTATCAGTTAATATTAGAATTTTCTCAGCTACCCGAATCTCTAGGAATCTTTTAGATTGCATCATCTCCCAGGGAGATTTTTTACCGGTAGCGATTTCTAACCGTCCTTATAAATTTTTTTAGCCATGCGAAACATCAAATTAGTCTAGAATTTTACGCAGAATCGGAATCTGCAAACAGATTTAAAATCCGACCCCCCTGCAAAGTTATATCCCTTTAAAGTCCTGAACCTCTAAATTTTTGCTCATCTATGACATATGCTTTAACCAACTACTTAGAGGTATTAACACAAAGAAATTAAGTACAGAAAAGTTTAATAATTTATTTTGTGCGATTTACAGTTTAATAAACTAATAAAATACAGAATACAATTTTTACAAAGTATAACATTATTTTATTTTCTTCGTGTAGTCGAATCCAAGCAGGTTAAAGTAACCTGTAACAAAAAAAGAAATTAATGTGTTGTTTTAAAAAAAAGACCTATAACAAAAAAGAGATTAATATTCTGTTTAAAAAGAGGAAACGTGTTTTCGGTCAATAAAACATATTAGTAGGAAGAATATGGCAATACAGCCGCCTCATTTCCTCCCGAATCCCTCATTTCCTCCCGAATCCCTCTTTATCTCCCTCATTTTTTCGCGAATCCCTCATTTCCTCCCAAATTTACATGCAAATTCCCATAAGGAGGAAATGAGGGAATCTCCTCATTTGCCTACTCATTTTTCTCACTCATCTGGACCAAATAGTTTTCTTCGACTATATGTAAATCCCTATAAGGAGGAAATGAGGAAATCTCCTCATTTCCCTCTTCATTTTCCTCACTCATCTGGACTAAATAATTTTCTTCGACTATATGTAAATCCCATAAGGAGGGAAATGCGGAGATGAATCTTAGCATCCACATTTCCACACACAATCCACATTTGCTCCCACATCTGGCGACAGTAATAAATAACATTACCACCTTAAATTTTGCACAATAGTTTTCTTCGACTAACCAATGCATCTTTCGATATAAACCTATCTTGTTTGGTATCAATTAATCCGCCTGAAGTTATATTTCCAAGTTTTGGCATTTCTTAGGATTTCTATTTTAATAAACGTTTACACATTTACATGTATATTCCCATAAGGCGGAAATGAGGAGAATCCCTCATTTCCACACTCATCCGAACCAAATAGCTTTCTTCGAGTAGCCATCGGATCTTTCGAGATAACCCTATCTTGTTTGGTATCGATTAATATTAGATTTTTCTCAGCTACCCAAAACTCTAGGAATTTCTTAGATTGCATCATCCCCAAGAGAGCTACCCTCATTTTAAGATTTTTTACCGGTAGCGATTTTCTGACCGTTCTTATGAACTTTTTAGCCATGTGACACATCAAATTAGTCTAGAATTTTACGCAGAATCCGAATCTGCAAACATATTTAAAATCCGACCACCCATTACAAAGTTATAATTCTTTAAACTCATAAACCTCTAAATTTGGTCTTTGCTCCCACATCTAAACCAATGAGATTTCTTCGTCTAGCCATTGCATCTTTTGAGATAACCCTATCTTGTTTGGTATCAATTAATATTAGAATTTTCTCGGCTACCCGAATTTTTAGAAAATTTTTAAATAACATCATCCCCTAGAAAGCTACAATTATTTTAAAATTTTTTGCTGGTAGCGATTTTTGCCCGTCCTTATAAATTTTTTTAGACATACAACACATCAAACTAACCTAAAATTCTATGCAGAATTTGAATCTGCAAACAGATTTAAAATCCAACCACCCCTTACAAAGTTACACACATACCTTCTAGTGAGCATACCGCGCCGTACCACTACTCGCTTTTGTCATCCCATACTTTCTATCTTGTTTAGCTTATCTTTCGAGATAAACCTATCTTGTGTGGTATCAATTAATATTAGATTTTTCTCAGCTACCCGAATATCTCGGAATATTTCAAATAGAACCATCCCTCAGGAAGCTACCCCTCATTTTAAGATTTTTTACCGGCAGCGATTTGTAACCGTACTTATAAATTTTTTTAGTCATGCAATGAATCAAATTAGTCTAGAATTTTATGCAGAATGCGAATCTGCAAACAGATTTAAAATCGAACCACTCCTTACAAAGTTATAACTCTTTAAAGTCCTGAACCTCTAAATTTTGCTCTTTCCTACCACATCTAAACCAAATAGTTTTCTTCGACTAGCCATTGCATCTTTTGAGATAACCCTATCTTGTTTAGTATCAATTAATATTAGATATTTCTCAGCTACCCGAATCTCTATGAAATTCTTAGATTACATCATCCCCCAGAGAGCTACTCCAATTTTAAGATTTTTTTACCAAGATCGATTTCTGACCGTTTTTATAAACTTTTTAGCCATGTGACACATTAAATACATCTATAATTTTACGCAGAATCCGAATCTGCAAACATATTTGCAATCCGACTACCCATTACAAAGTTATACTTTTAAAGCTCTCAAACCTCAAAATTTCTCGCATGTTTTAAACAACCATTATTCGAGAAAATCTAAAACCGCAATGATTTTAGAAATAAGTTCTTTATAAGCCATAAGTGTTTAATATTTAAAACCATTTTTTCAAACAGTAATGTGCTGTTTTCAGAATACGGCAAAAACCATGACTTTAAAATTTTTTCTGGTTTTAACATTGTAAATTACTACGTCACAAACATAGTTACATGCTCAATGCTAAATAGGTGGAAAATACATTCGTTTACAATCTAATTCTTTGTCGAAGTACAAGTGAAAGCTGTGTAAACCTTTTTTTTTTATTAATTAGTGGCTATATGATTTGAGAAATACAATATATATACTCAATGCCATCCATTACATTCATCGCATCATTGCAGGAGGATTTATTAATCATACGATGAGCGCTCTAGTTTCGCCTCGATTGGGAAAATATAAACTTCATTTAGTAATTAGATCAGGATTATATATAGTTGAAATAATTAATAAGAGCTTATTCCTTCCGTAAGTTTCTTGTGCGTGTAAAAGTACATCGATATTTTAAACAATCGTTTTTGTGCAGTGATTTTTAATGAAAATTTAAGGTAAGTCTGCATTTTTTATTAAAATAGAACTGAATTTATTTGCAAACACCAATTATTGTGTATTTTGCTATTGTTTCCGATTGTATTTTAAAAACATTAATTTATCCAAAGTAATGCGCTGTTTTACATATATATTTTTTTCAAATTTTAAGGATAGGCTTTTAGCTAGACAAATGTTAGGCGTATCTATCAACCCCAATTCCGAAATGACTATTTCTTTTACAATTGTAGAATATGGTGTTGCAGATTGTGTAAAATATGTACTACCTGCTTTAATGTAGCACTTGTGTAAGGTTTTTATTTTATTTTGGCTATCTTCCTCCTCTACTATCTCCAAAGAATTTACATGGAAGGTGGGCGAAGAACTTAAAAATTATGGAGTCTTAAAACTAATATATACAATAGATTTACAGCATACCTCTTTCTCGGTTTGGGTACTCCATCGTCGGCACTAGCGTTCTTCATGCGATAGATAGCCATACGGTTGTTAAACGCTATGCTAACCATTTCTACACTATCTTTGCCAGTAGCGGTTTTTCCTGGTATAGGAAGCATCGCAAGAGTTGCATTTAAAAACGTTTGAAGGTACCATTTTAGTAAAAAACAAAACCCGCACTATAGGACTTTGGCGAAACTTGTAAGCGAACTAACTTATAACAAAAAAGTTTACTCTAGCATACCTGCTTTATGCTCCCTATAGAATGCAAACCGAAGGTTTCCGAAGACACTCGAAGAGTGCACAAGCGCGCTCACTAAACCAATTAGCATTAATACCGAGTATTCTGTGCTTTCGTAGGTTACTCATTTCCTAGAACCAAATCTTCCGCATAGCGGTCGGTAGCACGTAATGATTTCTAGAACCGGTAAGTACGTGATATCGCCAAAATAGAGAATTAGATGCTCGATGTTTGTCAACTTCTGATTCCCTCGTAAAAGGTAGAAAAAACTCGGATAATCATCCATCTAACTTATACTTCGACCCGCCCCCGTTCTGATAATTTCCAAACATTTTTCAAACGACAATGGTCACAGAATTTTTAAACCTCCAAAGGATCCTTAAGACGTGATCAATTACATATACGAGCTACCCATAAACTAACAGTGCGCTGTATAATACATGCATACCCCTTCTCCGCGCTACTGCTACTCTTGTAGTTGCTTGAAAAAATCAGCCGCCTTTTTTTTCTGCTAGGACCGCTGCAAAGCAACATGCTATACTTTCTTTAAAAGTATAGCACATTGCGCACTTTTTCGTCTGATAATTAAATTTTGCTTATGTAGACCATTCCACTTTCGCATATTTAAAGAGCTAATACGATTGATTAACCATTTTCGATTATTCTAACGGGAACCACCATACATTCCGCCGCACCGTTCTTTTGAATCCAACGATCCTATGGGCTTCCACACACTAACACCTAACGTATCTTTCTTACTATTTGTTAAACAAAAACTACCGGCATCGCCATGTCCGTAAGCAGATGTTTGTGGATGTGTACGAGAATATGTAACCATATACATTAATCAGTCTCAGCTATTTTATTTAGACCAAGAAAACTACTATTTTTCTAGACCACAATTACTAATCGTCTTTATAGGTTTAAGATTTCTACCATTTCCCAATGACTGGTACGTACATGGAAACTTTAATTTCTTATTGGAGAGAATACTTATTCTCCCACGCACTGTTGCGTTGTTGCATGCCCACCCCTTTTGGGAATATATGCTCGTTATAGATTATAGCACCCGCAGTTTTACTTAACTACACTTTGTGAGACCCCTTTAATCTTTTTAATCGTGTCTTTCTCGCTTACAATACAGTAGGACTTATCCCTACTACCTACAAATTCTACGCTAAATCCCCATTAAATTCGTCTTTGAATTTCCCTGCAACTTTTTTGTTGACAAGCGGTATATTGTATTTAGTATCCGCGGGGTAGTCACTCTTTTAAGATAAATATATCTTTTTTGGTATCAACCAATATTATATTTTTCTAGGGTGCCCAAACCTGTAAATAGATTTTAAATAGGACCACCCCTTACAAAGTCACGCCTTTTAAAGACCCAAACCTCTAATTTTTACCCATCTTTATTTAACTACATCTTTAAAACCTTTTTTTCCCTACCCAAGACATATGCTTTAACCAACCATTTCCCTAGAAATCTAAAACCGCTGTATCCCGCGAACACAACGTGGAGGTAACACGTATATACTGTCAACCGAGATAGAAACAGGAAGGATTTGGAAGGTCGGAGAAGAACTTAAAAATTATGGAATTTGAACTCATTAAAAACGGCCTAACTTATCAATTTTTAGTTTTATCTAACCTAAGTCCACACAAGTCCAGCTAACCTAACCTAATTCCAGACAACACTAGCTAACCTATCTCCCGACAGCTCCTTATCCAACCTAGGTCGGAGGAAACTTTACCCTATGGGGTAATTTCACCCCGTGGGGCAATTTCAGCCTATGGGGTAATTTCATCCTAACCAGTTCGACCTAGGTCGGGTTAAATCCGACCTAAGTCGGATAACAAAACTGTTCCTAAACAAGAGAATGTAAGCGATATGACGGTGCCCGACATATTCGGCTATCTTCGGCAATATTCGCCCCCACTCTGTAGGGTACATAAGGGCAATTTTCGTATTCAATTACGAAAGATCGAAATGTCGTTGTGCTACCTGCGTACGAGTGCATCAAGCTATGGTAATATTTGTTATGTCGAATGCGAGCAGATGCTGACTGGTGGACCACACACACCAACTACAAAACCATTTTGCGGCAATATAATGTTGGTTAAAATTTGCGACCTTTCTGACGCCGAGCAAACATCTGCAAACAAAAGGATGTTTATCCTAAAAAAGAAATTTGTGGTGCATTTAACAGATATCTACGAAGAAAGTTTGACCGGTTTGTTTCCGCTAGGCATGGTGTTAAAGCTAAGCTTCCGTTTTCTCTGGAAAGCACTAACAAGATGGGTCTGGGAGTAAAACAAATTATCGGAAAAGAGGACCTCGAAAGCATTAATAAAAAAATTCCAAAATCCTATGTGTTCCATACAAAGTGAAACTAGCAGATGTTAAGTTGGAAACTTTATTGTAGGAACTACCAGATATATTAGACGAACTCAAAAAAAATTATTACTATCTTTTTGACATGGATGTAACCCAAGATTTTGAGGGCATATTTAGCAAGATGGAGATGTGTAATTATTTAACTACAAACCATAACTTTCGCTATAAGGGCGAATACGAAGAAAAGTGCAATATTATAGTTGACAACGATAAAACTGTGGGAATTGATTGTTTAACATGGTTAACAACCAATGCAAAAATTAAGATATACAACCAATTTGTGTGTTAGTAAGCTAGTTGGCGGCCAGGCGGGCGGGCGGGCAGGCGGGCGGGCGGGCTGGCGGGCGGTTGGGGGCGGGCGGGGGTGGGCGGGCGGGCGGGTGGTTGGGCGGCGAGCGGGCGGTCGGGTGGGTGGGCGGCGGGCGGGCCGGTGTACGTAGTCGAGGACATACTAGAAAGTACCTTGTGTTATTAACTAACAAGCAATGCAAGAATTAAGATATACAACAAATTTGTGTGTCAGATAACAAGTCCTGGTGTTAATAAACAACTTGGCAATCATATACTAGATTTTTTACGTTGTCCAGATGTACGTTTAAGGGAAACATTTGCGTCTACTTTGGCCAAAGAACATGGTATTACGCGATTGGAAGCGACAATATACAACTGTACAATTGGAAGCTTTGTCAGTGCGGAACGGGTGTATAATCCCTTAAAAGACTGTTTAACCTTATTTGTAGATAGTAAGTTATACTTCCTAAAGGCGCCAATGTACTCGGTACCTCTTGCCAAAATGTTGAGTAAGCTATCGGACAAGCTACAAAATACAAAGAAATTGGCGGGCTTACAAATTAAGTTGTCCGAAAAACCAAAATAAAGAGAAAAATTGATAAAGTATGTGCTTTCGTCTTTTAGTTTTAACTATTTACCTGTAAATTATTTGGAGATAGTAGAGGAGGAAGACAGCCAAGATAAAATAAAAATCTTACACAAGTGCTACATTAAAGCAGGTAGTACATATTTTGCACAATCTGCAACGCCATAGTCTAAAATTCCAAAAGAAATAGTCATTTCGGAATTGGGGTTGATAAATACGGCTAACATTCGCCCAGAGGTTGTACGGCAACGCGTAAATAGTGGTAGTAAACCCTATCCGTTTACGCTAAAGGAAATTGCCCCATTATGCATGCCATACGCTGTAAGTGGAAGGAAAAGACAACTGGAATTAGAGGAAATGGATGCAAAAAAGCGAAAATTGGACTACATGAAAACACTGCGACAATACGCGAACAATACAAAGATGTGTTAGACAAAGAACATCTTATTAGAGAAAATGGGGAAGAATTAAAAGATTATTTTATGTGCCGATGGACTGATTTAAATACATCCGGGTTCTACAAGCTGTATGCATTTGCGGTTAGTAAGAAAGACTCTTTTAGTTATGTAGGGGTTCTTGCGAAAAAGGATGGTGCTAAATCCGTATACTTTTTAAAAGGTTATTCTAAAAACGTATTTATCAAAATGGCAGATAACAAAGACGAACTAAGGAATGCGGGTTTTGTAACCTTTGCTAAACATTGTATATTTGCCTAGTTAAGAACCTTTTGGATCATTTAAAACCGAGGGTCTTACAATCTATAACAAGCGTATATTCCTAAAAGTGGTGGACATGCAACTACGCAACAGTGTGTGGGAGAATAAGGATTTACTCCAATACCGACAAGGAGAAGTCGATCAAGCTAACAACATACGTATACATGATATAGTGGGATAGCTGCGATTAAAAGATTGTCACAATCTGCAAGAATTACACGAAGGAATGGATCTGGTTGTCGGTGGAATCAAAGACTTTAAATATAAAGGCAAACTTTGGCGCATTTTACAATTCGAAAACCTAGACGGTCTCTATGTATCAAACTATTGGCTAGAAAAGGATATAGAGGGCTTGGGTGTCGATTTAAATTTTAAGCTGCGAATAAAATTAGATAAAATCAAAACCACTCCAAACAAACATAAAGATAGGACTGTCTTCTGTGTATAACTTTGTATTAAAATTAAGTTTAAATGACTCTGTTACGTTATTTTTTGTGGCTCCACGTTGGGCGCCAAATTTTGTTACGTTAATCGTGGCCCCGTGCGCAACACAAAGGAAATCATAGAAGTGACAGGGCTCAATCGGAGATTAGGGGGGGGTCGTAGAAAGCAGACCAACACATAACGGGCGCGGCTGTAAGGAGTTAGTAACAATACCTGCAATATAAAAATTAGAATAGCAAACCTGAAATAAAGAAAAAGCATAGCATGCTGATCGAGCATAGATTGTTCAGTACTTTGTAGAATGTAAAAAAAACTGTTTGGATAATCTATATAATATAACAACGGTAAAAGCAATACAAAAAATTTTTAGTACAAAGTGAGGTAATATTGGGGAGTAGAAAAAACGTTTCCTCACACACCAATTAAACATAAATCAGACAAAATGTTAAAAAAAAAAATAGGTAAGACACAATTGATATGAGTAATTCAGTAATATTGATCTTTCTTTCTTTCTTTCTTTTTTTTTCTTATGTTCTAAAATATCATGCAAGTCTTTTGTAAAAGGTATCAGAACGACAAAGATATGGCAAAGCCACGGATAGATATTTACAGTAATAACAAGTAGAAAATAGTTCAGCTTACAAAAGTCCTTCAGCAACGCTTCCTTGCAACGGAAGTGTGAGATTCACGACGTCCTGCACTAACGAAGCACTTCACCCTTGACTGTGAGGTTGTTGATGGAACCTATCACACGTCACACTAATCACACCTACGCATTTCACTGGGGTTAGCAGCAGACACCATCACGCGATGGAACTATGTAGCATTGATAAATTTCTTGTTAATTCTATTTACTGAGACAATAATTTCGAAATCTTTTGTAGCACTAGTTTAATTTCAACTGGGATCAAATGTATATTATTTTCATAAACCTCCAAAAAGCAGTGAGAGACTTCAACCAATACCTTTGTAAACCGGTAATCTGTTATATTTCGCAAATAACGAAATTCGCGCAAGCAATGATCTATTTTAGATTCTTTGGTGTTAGAAAAATGCAGAAACTACAGTATCCACTGTATTTAAATAATCCTAAGTATGCACTAATCTGACAAAACAAAGGGACACTAGACTAGATCGCACACACATTAATCCTAAAGAAAGGATCGGTCAGTTTAGCAAGTTCTACGACTCCGATTTCACAAGATAAACAACTAAAACCACAAATTAGTAAAGTACGCGTATTACTAAAGTAAGTCTGTCAAATGTTCCTTAAAGCATTTGTCTCACAAGAAAAACAACTAAAAACAATTAGTAGGCACGCGTAAGCAATAAAACCGTCCGTCAAATGTTCCGTAAAAAAAACACGTGCCTCGAGTTTAACAAGCTTTACCGCTTTTATTTCCAACATAAAATCAACTAAAAACATGCCGTGAGATCGCACACAGTTTAAGTATAAAAAGACAAATCAACTAAGAAAAACACAATCAGTAAAGCAACGCGTATCACTAATTCAATGTTCCGTAAAACGCACGACAAGTTCTATCACTTTTATTTACAACAGAAAAGCAACCAAAAAAACCAATTAGTAGAGCAACGCGCATCACGAAAACCGTCCGTCAATTACCTTACCACAACACTTGTGGTCAACCAAACACGTTGCATATACAGCATCCTTCCTTCAAAAAGGAATTAGAACTACACACTGCTATAGTTAATATTTCACAAGAAAGACAACTAAAAATCGTGCCGCACCTGTTCAGGAACAATACGAAACTTAATCGCGCATTAATTCTCACTATTCAAAAGCAGAAAGAAACAGTATTTTTAACGTACTTAATATATCGGAACACAGAACGAACTCCGACTGCTAATCTGTTTATTCAACTCGTTCTATTACAACTTCTTATCGTCTCTTATCTAGGCTTGTATATTCACATAAGCAACACAATTTATATTTACGGCAAGACAAGGACGATGCAATCTATAATTAATACGATGCACTCGCCTAAGAAGTTAATAAATATCAAATATAAAAATAGTAATTTGTAGAAATGTATTTATGAATTGAGGATAGCGTAAAATGTTAAAATTACAAAAATGCCCGTTACAACTCCATGCTATTTACAGGTTTGGGCACCCTAGAAAAATCTAATATTGGTTGATGCCAAAAAAGATATATTTATCTTAAAAGAGTGACTACCCCGCGGATACTAAATACAATATACCGCTTGTCAACAAAAAAGTTGCAGGGAAATTCAAAGACGAATTTAATGGGGATCTAGCATTAGAATTTGTAGTTAGTAAGGCTAAGTCCTACTGTATTGCAAGCGAGAAAGACACGATAAAAAGATTAAAGGGGTCTCACGAAGTGTAGTTAAGTAAAACCGCTGGTGCTACAATCTATAACGAGCATATATTCCCAAAAGTGGTGGGCATGCAACAACGCTACAGTGCGTGGGAGAATAAGGATTCTTTCCAATAATAAATTAAAGTTTCCATGTACGTAGCACCAGTCATTGGGAAATGGCAGAAATGTTAAACCTATAAAGACGATTAGTAATTGTGGTCTAGAAAAATATTAGTTTTCTTGGTCTAAATAAAATAGCTGAGACTGATTAATGTAT
This sequence comes from Platerodrilus igneus, assembly GCA_036346225.1. NCBI lineage: Eukaryota > Metazoa > Arthropoda > Insecta > Coleoptera > Lycidae > Platerodrilus > Platerodrilus igneus. Next base: position 3,194,606 of record JARFIW010001599.1, read on the forward strand.
ATGGTTACATATTCTCGTACACATGCACATACATCTGCTTACATCCACATACGGACATGGCGATGCCGGTAGTTTTTGTTTAACAAATAGTAGGAAACATACGTTAGGTGTTAGTGTGTGGAAGCCCATAGGATCGTTGGATTCAAAAGAACGGTGCGGCGGAATGTATGGTGGTTCCCGCTAGAATAATCGAAAGTGGTTAATCGATCGTATCAGCTGTTTAAATTTTCGAAAGTGGAAAGGCCTGCATTAACAAAATTTAATTATCAGACAAAAAAGTGCGCGATGTGCTATACTTTTAAAGAAAGTATAGAATGTAGCGTTGCAGCGGTCCTAGCAGAAAAAAAGGCGGCTGACTTTTTCAAGCAACTACAAGAATAGCAGTAGCGCGGAGAAGGGGTATGCATGTATTATACAGCGCACTGTTAGTTTACGGGTAGTTCGTATATGTAATTGATCTCGACTTAAAGATGCTTTAGAGGATTAAAAATTCTGAGACCATTGTCGTTTGAAAAATGTTTGGAAATTATCAGAACGGGGGCGGGTCGAAGTATAAGTTAAATGGATGATTCTCCGAGTTTTTTCTACCTTTTACGAGGGAATCAGAAGTTGACAAACATCGAGCATCTAATTCTCTATTTTGGCGACATCAAGTACTTACCGGTTCTAAAAATCATTACGTGCTACCGACCGCTATGCGGAAGATTTGGTTCTAGAAAATGAGCAACCTACGAAAGCACAGAATACTCGGTATTAATGTTTAGTGAGCGCGCTTGTGCACTCTTCGAGTGTCTTCGGAAACCTTCGGTTTGCATTCTATAGGGAGCATAAAGCAGGTATGCTAGAGTAAACTTTTTTGTTATAAGTTAGTTCGCTTACAAGTTTCGCCAAAGTCCTATAGTGCGGGTTTTGTTTTATACTAAAATGGTAGCTGCAAACGTTGTTAAATGCAACTCTTGCGATGCTTCCTATACCAGGAAAACCGCTACTGGCGAAGATAGTGTAGAAATGGTTAGCATAGCGTTTAACAACCGTATGGCTAGCTATCGCATAAAGAACGCTAGTGCCGAGGATGGAGTACCCGAACCGAGAAAGAGGTATGCTGTAAATCAATTGTATATATTAGTTTTAAGGCTCCATAATTTTTAAGTCCTTCGCCCACCTTCCATGTAAATTATTTGGAGATAGTAGAGGAGGAAGATAGCCAAGATAAAATAAAAATCTTACACAATTGCTACATTAAAGCAGGTAGTATATATTTCACACAATCTGCAACACCATATTCTACAATTTCAAAAGAAATAGTCATTTCGGATTTGGGGTTGATAGATACGCCTAACATTTGTGTAGCTAAAAACCTATCTTTAAAATTTGAAAAAAATATATATGTAAAACAACGCATTACTTTGGAAAAATTAATGTTTTTAAAATACAATCAGAAACAATAGCAAAATACACAATAATTGGTGTTTGCAAATAAATTCAGTTCTACTTTAATAAAAAATGCAGACTTACCTTAAATTTTCACTAAAGATCACTGCACAAAAACGATTGTTTAAAATATCGATGTACTTTTACACGCACAAGAAACGTACGGAAGGAATAAGCTTATTAATTATTCCAACTATATATATCCTGATCTAGTTACTAAATGAAGTTTGTATTTTCCCAACCGAGGCCAAACTAGAGCGCTCATTGTATGATTAATAAACCCTCCAGCAATGACGGGATCAACTAATATTAGATTTTCTAGCAAGCCGAAATCTGTAAATAGATGTTAAATAGAACCACCCCTTACAAAGTTGCGCCTTTTAAAGACCCAAATCTCTGATTTTTGCCTATGTTTATTTAACTACATCCTTAGAACTTTTTTTTGCTACTCAAGACATATGCTTTAACCAACCATTTCCCGAGAAATCTAAACCCGATGTGTCCCGCGGACACCACGTGGAGATAACACGTGTACTATCTCAACCAGGATAGAAGCAGGAAGGATTTGGAAGAAGGGAAGGTGGGAGAAGAACTTAAAAATTATGGAATCTTAAAACTAATATATACAATAGATTTACAAAACCTACTCTGTAAAAAATATTTGAAGTATTTTACAAAATGAAGTGTTGTTAGTTTTTTTTAGTTAAAGCTAACGCAAATAATTTGTAACATTGACATTAACCACATTTATAAATTATGTCAAAGTAAAAATTATTAATTATAACAAGTTCTTTTGTCACTTAAACAATTTTCTTATGTAAAATTGATTTTGTATTTCCTAGTAGAAGTAGTTGGAGAAATCACAATTCCTTATAGTGAAACAAATAAGTACTGTTGTTAACTTAATAACAAAATTTGTAAATTTGACAGTTCATTTACATTTTCAATGTTCCACCTGTAGGTACTACATTGGCCAGGAGGCGAGTTTTTTGTTGCCTGGAAATTTAGAATTTTGCCGAACCCTTGCCGTTCCAGTCAAGGTAGGGATCTTTAACGTGCGTAACAACACTCACACACGGGACCTCCATTTAACCTCTCATCCGAACGAGGGCGTAATTTTTTGTGAAAAATGCTCACCTGTCATTTTTCAAGCAGTCGGCCGTGTCAGGATTTGATTGTAAATTTGACAACAAGAAATGACTAATTTCGCAACCATGTTGTAAAATTTGAGAAATTCAATTGCATAATATCCATAAGCTTAATTGTTAAGAAAGAGTTGTTCAAGTGACAACCATCGGGAAAAAAATACAAATAGCAGTGTTATTTTTAAAACATAATTTTCGTAATTGAGAATTGCAGTTGTAATTTCTACAACATGATTGTGTTAAAACTTGCATTCGTAAATATTCGTTGAACTTCGCATAATGAAGAATGCGTTTTCAAACAGAAAGATCGTCCTTCACTCTTCAGTTTCTGTTACGCTTTTATACCAGTTAGTGTTAGTTATTGTAAAGTTTGTGTGTGTGTTAAGTACTCTTATTGTAAGGTAAGTACAGTTGCAAAAATTTTTCTACCTATTTGCTATGCATACATCTTTTCTAGATCCCTTAAAATGTTGTTAAAACGTTTGTTTGATCTGCTCTAATATTACTAACATCTAAGCCAAACCGTTAAACTATTTCATGATTTTTAAAAATGTTCAAAGAAAATAGTTTAACCGTTAAACGTAGATATTAGCAATCCAAACTTTTTTCACTTTGTCTATGGGACATCGCAGTAATAACTCTAAATTAGTAACCTTATTTTGTCTATCACAAAATAGAAAAAACTTTGCAAATCTCTTACTCCGCAGTTTTACTATTTTTAATTTACTTCACCTTTATTATCAGCATGTAAATTCTTCCCAGAATTAATTGGAGTGCCTTTCGAAATTCAAGATGCAGATGGGGCAATTATAAACTCAGAATTTATTGGATTGTTCTTAAACATATCTCCGCATGGGGTTATCTTAAAGTTATCAAAATCACAGGAATCCATTTTAGGTTTGTATTTTAACTGAATTTTTTCGAGTTCTAAATTTTTTGTTTTTTATACACAGACCTGCAGCGACCTTTAGTTTCAACTGACCACGATATTGAAGTAAACCTATCTTCTCCTATTTCCAATTTTTCACAGTCATATAGTTTGGGTGTAAGCAGCTGCAGCACCGAAACTTTAATATCATTGCCGGGGTCACCTTGCCTCAGTAGTTTCGATTAGGGATGGATTCGGGCCGAGCCGGGCCGGGCATTTAGATGCGGCCCGGCCCGGTCCGAAATAATTTGCTCCGGCCCGGCCCGGCGGCCCGGCCCGAACCAAAACGCACCGGCCCGGCTTGAATTTCGGGCCGGGCTTCGGGCCGGGCCGGGCCGATTCGGGCCGGAATGTAACTAAAACCGTAAGTGATATATAGAACATCCAAATGGAACGTATCATTTGTTAATATATGTATTTTCAGTTGTATAAAAATACTTCTTTACTATTATTATGTTTTTCTACAAAAGTTGAATATATCAACCTTAATAAATTATATTCATTTTAACCTCGAAGAATCTCACAGGTATTTGGAGATGATGTACACTTGCACAGGCAATCCAAAATAGAAAGTGGTTTGCGTCAAACTTTAACCTTAAGTAACAAAATGCCTTTTAGAATTCATGTACTACTACTAGTATATAGTAAAATATTTTAAGGAAAGTATTCAAAATTTGACTGAATATTGTTTCCTCATATTCTAAACAAAGAACGTTGTCAATTTCCATTTTACAGATTGCTGGTGTATAGGTCTGCATTTCGAGAATGTGCTAGCATCCGTTCAGAGAACTGATTATTCAAGTCTTTCGTATCAGGTAGACATTACTTTGTTGTTTATAAATATTTTTTTGTCGCATGCTTTACTGGAAATTTTAATTATTATGAAAAAAAATGCCGCAACATAGAATATTATTGAGTATTTACATTTTAATTTTCTATATCCATTTGTTATTTAAAGCTATAAAAGCTATTCGCATTGTATTCGGTATGGTTTTCAACAAAGATACATTCAAATAATTAAATCTAATTAAACTGTTTTTTTGTAATCGGGCAGTTTAAAATATTTTTACATATACAGAGTGGTTTCGATTTATTCATAAATAATCTTTAGTGCGAGGTCACAATAATAAGTTAATTAATAAGTATAATACAATAAACCAGCTCAATTAACATACGTTGCAATACTCCTTCATATTAATTAAATATAACACGGACAATTTCTATTTCAAAGTTCTTGAAAAGTGGAAAGAAGTGAATATTACTTATCGAAAAAAAAATCGAAATTCACAAATCGGTTTAAATCAAATCATTTTCGTTTTCGATTTATTTCCATTATGACACACTTACCAATATGTGTGTAACTGTACCTGGGTGATATATTAAGAAGAGCGTTAATTATAATTTTGTTTAAGAGGCACCTAAAGAAATCATTAAATGAAATTTTTTACTAAATCAATAAATTGTATATTTTGTTATATAAACTTCGGGCCGGCCCGAATAGCCCGAAAAGCCCGAAAAGCTTGAGTAGTCTGGCCCGGCCCGGCCGGGCCGACACGTGCTTGGCCCGGCTTGGGCCCGAAAATTTGACCGGCCCGGCCCGAAGCCCGGCTTGATATTCGGACCGGGCTTCGGGCCGGGCCGGGCCAAAGCCCGGGCCCGCGGCCATCCCTAGTTTCGATGACGACGAACTTTTTTATTCCAGTAATATTTCACACAAAAATTAATTCAAGACAGCTTCTGTAGAGTATTATACACCAAGTTCACTAGTAAGTAAATCTTTAGGATACCAAATTAAATCACAATAATCATATGTTTCAGGAATTAAAGAATTATATCATTTCTCACCCAGGGGGCAAAGAAATAATAAACTATTATAAACAGCATAGAACTTTGGATAATAGGAACAGAAAGAGGCTCGTTAATATATTCGCGGACCATATGTTACAATATATGCCGCCAAATACAATACCTTCAACCCAAACCAAGATACGGTATTCTAAATGTATCATTTCATTATTTCCTAAACTAAGAGATAACAGTGGTACAGAAGGCTATGTATGTTGTTTAGTTCTGTTTTTTTATCATGTCATCATGAACTTTCATTTTAGGAGGTATTCTTTGACCCTCGTACTAAAAAGGATTTTTCTCCACAAGGCTGAGAAACCTATTCAGGATAAAGAAACACACTCTCCAGAACAATTAAAAAACTCAGAAACTATTTCCGCATCAGAACTACAGATAATTCAAGACAAAATCTCATTCATGAAATCTGCCTCCCCTAAGGATCAAAGTAATGAAATTTTTAAAACTATAAGAGAAACGTTTGAATATAGAAACAAGAATAGAACAAATATTGATGTTACATATCCTAGGTTCCTGGATACGCATGGTTTGGTAAGTTTCCTATTTCTTAAAATCCTACGGCTTATAGCCGTAATTTTGAGCGTAGCTTCCTAACTATACTGACATAAGTCAAAAACTTGACAATGTCAGATATAATTAACAAAAATGCCAAACGTAATTGAAAGTTAGGTTTATGTATAGTTGTACACGATTTAAATTTGTAAATTTCCCAATTGTTGTCATCGGTCTCGGTGGCGTAATTGGTAAACGCATGGTTCCGGCAAAACCAGGATACAGATTCAAATCCTGTCCAAGACCTTATATTTTCCATCTTTCAATTACTACCTCGATTTGAAATGATCATTTGGGCTTTGCATAAAAGTCTAAGTTATTATTTCATCTTATTCACTGTAATACGATAGTATTTATCAACTTACCTTGTGTAATATATATTTATTTATTTATTTATTGATTTATTTTTAAAGATATCGTGTGAATTTTCACTTATGTTTCCTGGCAACAATAATTTTGAAGAAGTGTTTCGGAACCACATACCAATCGTGAGAGAAGTGTATAAAACGACAATTACTACACCTGACCCCAAATTAATAAACGAAACCAGTACTGATGGAGACGGTAATTAGAACTATTGCAACTTTTATATCTCCAAATTTATTCTACATTTTTTAGAGTGGAACGCAAGTACAAATAGTCTGCTTATACTGATTTATTTATTGCCACCCACATCATCTAAAAGTGGCAGAAAACAAAGTGCTGTTAGCTCAATAAGTAAATTGATTGTATTTCAATATATGCAAGAGCCGCTAGAGACTATTCTGACCGAGAAACCTTCAAATCAACCATTTATTTTGGCGGTAGGAACTACAAAATCTGCAATCAGCAATTACTATATAGTGTTTGACCAAAATATTGTCCCATGTAAAACACAAGATATAATTCCTGCTTTTGATTTATGCTTTAAAGTACACTTCGTATTTAACCTACATTTTGATAAAAGCCTAGAATACTTTAATAAATTCATCGAATTAAAGTTTTACGGAATAAAGGTTAAAGAAATTACCAATCGAATGAAGGAACTTAGAACTAAACTTGATAATTTTAAGTTTTAGAAAGTGTAAATGCGAAAGACTAATTTTTCTATTTTTTGTATTACTCATGTTTCGTGTAAAGATACTTTAAGTTTGTAGTTACATTTTTATAAGCTCTATACTTTCGTGTACTTAGTTTAGTATAAGTCTTAGGATGTTTTATTGCTTTTTGTGTCAATTCAATGTTCTTACAGTACCAGAATTGCTAAAGCATTTGAAAAACAGACATGCTCTATATGAAGGGGCAACTTTAAAATTAAAGTGTTTTAACAATGAGTGTGGGAAAATACTCCAGACCTTTAGTGGTTATCGAAGACACATACAAAAATGTGTAATTAATAATAAAACAACAACCGATTCCAGCTTTTGTAATGAAACAAATACTACTTATCAGGATAACAAATTATTTGAGGGAAACCAAATCTCTGGAACATCTAGTAATTGTGAGGTTTCTATATTTGAATATACTTCTGCATACGTGTCTAAATTAAATTCGTTAAGTTTGCCTGATTCAACCATTCAACATATAATCGAATTAAATAAAGAGTTATTTCAAAAAATTACAACTTTAAACATCGAACAAGTCAAAAGTGCTTTTTCAAATTTGGATAGCAAATACAAAAGAGATAAGTATTTTAGAGCACATATTGTTAATCCAGTTGAAATACCCATAGGCATAAGGTATGATCAAGTTTGGAACAAGGTACATCATGGATATGAACAAGTTCCTGTTTCAGCTTATTTTGCCTATTTGCCAATTCTAAACACCCTAAAGATTCTTCTACAAAGTAGTACCTTCAGGGAGAGATTTGTAGAAAAACAAAACAATAATAATAAAGAAAAACAGAATTACTATACTAGCTAGTTTACTGAATTCTATCACGGAAATCATTTTAAAAACAGTAAGTTCTTTAAAGAAAATAAAAATGCTTTTCAGTTGCAACTGTATGTAGACGACTTTGAGACCGTTAAGCCATTGGGTTCTAAAACTGGCGGTCATAAACTAACGGGTATTTATATGACAGTGAAAAATTTACCAGCAAAGTATAACTCATGCTTGTATAGTATTCACCTTGTGGCTTTAATTTACAGTAGTGATATTAAAAAAATTTGTAATTAATTCTGTTTTAGAAGTTATAGTTAATGATCTCAAAATTTTGGAGACAGAGGGAGTATATGACGAAATTTTAAAACATTTATTAAAGGAACCTTGGTTAGTTTATCCCATGATAATTTAAGTGCTAATCAGCTGTTTGGAATGGTCGAGTCCTTTTCGGCAACACATTACTGTCGCATATGCATAGCTACTAAACACCAAACCAAAACAATGAACATACAACAAGATCATTTGTTAAGAAATGACATTTTATATGAGCAGCATTGTAATTTGATAAATACAATTGAACAGGAATCCAAAAAGTTTTGGTATCAAATTTCGTAGTCTGCTTAACGATTTAACTTACTTTAAATTATGCGAAAATCAGTCGATAGACATCATGCATGATCTGCTAGAAGGCGTAGTACAACTTGAGCTTAAATTGTTTTTGAAATTTATTGTGTCTGAGAAATTAACTGCTATTGAGAAAGTAAACGAAAGAATAAAAGCTTTTAATTTTGGAAAAAATAACCGTACAAATAAACCTAGTCCAGTTAGTATGGATAAGCCTGGTCACTTAATTGGCCAATACGCTGCACAGACCCTTTGTTTGTTACAGTATTTGCCTTTGCTCTTGTCCGATATAATTATTTCGATTTTACCCAAACATGAAAATAAGTACAAAGTGATACAATTGCTACTTCAAATGGTAAATATGGTATTTTCTCCTGTGTGTACGCAAGATACACCAAACAAACTAAAACAATTAATTTGCCAACATCATGAATTACTCCAACAGGAATATAATAGTACTTTAACCCCAAAACATCATATGTTAGTACATTATCCAGACATAATTTTAAAAATGGGCCACTTGGTTAATCTGAGTACCCTACGCTATGAGGCAAAACATAGGTATTTCAAAAGTTTGGTCGATTCATTAAAAAATTTCAAAAACTTGTGTGTCACATTATCGTTTAGGCACCAAGAGCACATGAACCATATGTGGAACACTGTAAAGCTGTCATTCAATCCAGTCTATGGACGTTGCAGTAAAATTAATTTAAATAATAAGATTTACACACCAGATCTGATTTCTATTTTGAAGAATAAGTCAAATTTTGAACCTATTTCAGAGATCAAGTTACAACCTCAATTCAAGTATTGGGAATGTTGTTCCAAAAACCAATGTTTGTTACAAAAGTACGGAATATTTCTCAACATCCCACATTTTCTCAAACAATAGAATTGTGTATTATTAATGACAAACCTTACTTAATTTGCAAAATTGGAATACTATTTTATTTAATCACATTTATCAGTCGTATATTGTTGAACCACCAGTAGGTTGTACCATTTTACTATAATAGAACTGAAGCAGCTTAGCCATTTTGTTAGTTGCGAATTACATAAACCATATAATCATAGTTTAAATGTTATAGTTCCTAAGTATGATATAATTTTGGTTTAACTTTCTTAAATATTAATGGTAATATGTACTGTCGTTATTACTGTAATTTAATACTTAAATTATGTATTAAATATATTTCAATTCAATCTTTGTAGTTCTTGTTTATCTATTCACAGAATTTTCATACTGAAGAGGAAAATTTGATTATAAGTATAGATATGAAATCTATTCTCGTATACTGAATTTAAGTTCTTGTAAAAAATCCAGGTATATTTATGACTATGATTGTAGTGTCGTAAACACTGTTGCGCTCACGCTGGAGGTGCTAGGGCTTTGCCCATTTATATTTGTACTACATTATAAAAGTTGTCTAAACATACGCGGACCGCGGCGTTTATTCCGCCGAAATCAGCTAACGCCCGCTTTTGTGTGAGAACTCTGATTTAAAGTAATGTGTTGAATAAAATTCATAACGACCGAACTCGCTCCGCTCCGCTTAGAAAACGCTTGTGTGAGACCGGCCTTAAAGTATATGAATGGAGGATGCAACTGGCGTTACTGTTGTTTTGGTAGCAATTATACATGTAGATACAAAAAAAAAACCAACAAGAAGAAACAAAATTCGACTTTTGTAACAATCTACAAAAACCAATTATACAATAAACCTAAATTTGTTGTAAAACCAACATAAAAAATTAGTAAATACAAAAAGCTATTATCACCGAACCTAAAACTGAACTTAAGAAATGGCAAAAAATTGTTGTTAAACTTACAATATATAAGCACGGTAATTAACAAAAAATACTTGTTAAATCAGCATAACATAAATTATAACTAACAAGAAATATTCTAAAAATCAACATAAAATATACCACAATCAACAAAAAAAAATGTGTAAAATCAGCACAAACTAAACATTAATTCGCAAAATATAATTGTAAAGCTAACAAAGAATAGTTATAGAGCACTACGAAACAAAAATGTTCAATAAAGAATATATAATTTAAAAATCAACCAATCGCATTGGTAAATTTACAAAGAAATATCATAAAAATTAAAAGCGTTGAGGTTGTAAAATTTGCGATCAACAGTGTGCTATTAAATGAGTAATTTTGTCAATTCTAACAAAACGATGTTGTACAAGTTAAGATCGGGAATTATAATACATGCGAATTTCTTACGTATAAATTTGCAACAGTAATAACTTCAAAAACAACGTTTAAGCTCATTGTTAAATTTACTTAAATTGGTAGTGGACCTCTGGGTACCTCATTTTTTTGTTAAATTAACAAGATATTTCTTACAGTGTATACAACTATCTTAGACCTATACCTTTATGCCCCCATGCGTAGATTGATATGCTTCCAGGATGACGTTACGCTTGTCATCTTTGCTCGATAAACTAATTGTATTAATAAGCTGGGTGAACAAATCGTGTTTTTTACTCCGGATACAATATAATACTATTGTAAAATTTTTATTCTGACATACATAACAAAATTTAAAAATATTTAATACCAAGCATGTAGTCATTTAAACTTAATTTTAATAAAAAGTTATACACAGAAAACAGTCCTTTCTATATGTTTGTTTGGAGTGGTTTTATTTTTATTTAATTTTATTCGCAGCTTAAAATTTAAATCGACACCCAAGTCCTCTATCTCCTTTTCTAGCCAATAGTTTGATACATAGAGACCGTCTAGGTTTTCGAATTGTAAAATGTACCGAAATTTGTCTCTATATATAAAGTCTTTGATTCCACCGACAACCAGACTCATTCCTTCGTGTAATTCTTGCAGCTTGTGACAATTTTTTAATCGCGGCTCTCCCACTATATCCTGCATAAGTATCTTGTTAGCTTGATCGACTTCTTCTTGTTGGTATTTGAGGAAATCTTTATTCTCCCACTCACTGTTGCGTAGTTGCATGTCCACCCTTTTTGGGAAAATATGGTTGTTATAGGTTGTAAGACCCTCGGTTTTAAATGATCCGAAAGGTTCTTTACTAGGCAAATATACAATGTTTAGCAAAACCCCTTAGCGTGTGGTGTACGCCAAGGTTACGAAACCCGCATTCCTTAGCTCGTCTATGTTATCTGCCATTTCGATAAATACGTTTTTATAATAACTTTTTAAAAAGTATACGGATTTAGTACCATCCTTTTCCGCAAGGACGCCTACATAACTAAAAGGGTCTTTTTTACTAACCACAAATGCATACAGCTTGTAGAAACCGGATGTATCTAAGGCAGTCCATCGGCACATAAAATAATCTTTTAATTCTTCCTCATTTTCTCTAATAAGATGTTCTTTGTCTAATACATCTTTGTATTATTCGCGTATTGTCGCAGTGTTTACCATGTTGTCCAACTTTCGGCTTTTTGCATCCATTTCCTCTAATTCCAGTTGTCTTTTTCTTCCTCTTACAGCGTATGGCGTGCATAATGGGGCAATTTTCTTTAGCGTAAAAGGATGGAGTTTAATGCCAATATTTACGCGTTGTCGTACAACCTCTGGACGAATGTTAGGCGTATCTATCAACCCCAATTCCGAAATGACTATTTCTTTTCGAATTGTCGAATATGGTGTTGCAGATTGTGTAAAATATGTACTACCTGCTCTAATGTAGCAGTTGTGCAAGATTTTTATTTTATCTTGGCTATTTTCTTCCTCTACTATCTCCAAATAATTTACAGGTAAATAGTTAAAACTAAAAGCCGAAAGCACATACTTTATCAATTTTTCTCTTCCTTCTGGTTTCTCGAACAACTTTTGCGCTACTTTAGTTTCGAATTTTCAAAGTTTTTACAATTGCATAACGAATACCTATATTTAATTTTTGACCATTAGGCTTTTGACAGTAACTTTCTGCAATAGCATAGTTAGAGATAGAATGTATCAACAATAATCCGTCGGTCGGTTCTGAATGCATTTGCGCCATTTCTATTTACGAATTTTCGGTTTCAAAATTGCATTAATTAATTTTTTGGACATTTAGGGTTTTGGCAGTAACTTTCTGCTATAGCATAATTAGAGATAAAATGAATCAACAATAATCCGTTGGTCGGATTTGGATACTTTTGCGCTATTTTATTTACGAATTTTCAAAAGTTTTCAAAATTGGATAATGAAAATAATTAATTTTTTGGACATTTAGGCTTTTGGCAGTAACTTTCTGCTATATCATAGTTAGAGATAGAATGTATCAACAATAATCCGTTGGCAGGATCTTGATTCCCTTGCGCTATATTTATTGACGGTTTTTCAAAGGTACTTTTATATACTGGATATGAATTTATAATTGGTTAAATGTGTAAATGTAAAAATTGCTTGTATTGCGATATTGTGTAGCCGTTCGTTAAAATTAAGATATCGTGTTGATTTATTATTTAATTGAAATTGATTGAAACTGCATGTTATATTATATAGACGCGAAGTTGTGGATACTCCGCCACTGGTTATTCGGGTCACTTCGTGAATTGACAGCTAACATTTAACAGATAACATCACACACCTCGTATTTAACGCTAGTAGTACCGCTTGAAGGACGAATTTGTTGCATATTCAAAGCAAAAGTCTAACCCCACGCGCATTTGAAAATGATTCGTTACAATGCTTTATATACCTCAAGCTATATTTAATATAAAACTAAATGGTCAACTGCCAGTGATGGGGCTTACTGACACATTTTTCCAATTTAAAAAGCTTGTAACAAACAGTCCCAGCTTCTCTACTCTGTATAAGTTTGTGAACCTATTTCAGAAACACTCCATATAGCTGTCATGTCCCCTACTTCGTAATTTTGGTTGTCTATTGTTTTAAAAAATGTTGTAGTTTAAATATAACGGAAGAATAAAGTTGTAAATACACCAATTATACATCATTTAGTTTAATGAATTATGTAACTGGAGCCGACGCTAGAAAAATCCTCATTCATGGGCATTTACCATCGGGGTTAATAAAGTTGATGATCATTAATAACATAGTAAATATCTATATTTATTAATAAAACAAAAAGCTGCCTTAATATTATATCGATGATTACTTATAAACAAAATAATTGTCTTTGCATGACAGACTTGGATCGCGAAATTACTTTTGGTAAACCTTGTAGCTGAAAACAAATGATTACAGCGACGCTTTACCTATAATAATTATATAAGATACCAGCTGTATGACTGCAAAATTATCTTTGGCAGAGTAGCTTATTTCTCCCTACTAACAAGGAATTGACTGGGCGTGAACTACTTAATATAACTCCTCCTATTGCTCAACCATTGGCGTAAAGTTACAACCTCCATTGGGTATACAAAGCATTGATAAGCTATACACACGAATAGGTATATGTCTTTTATTGAAATATGAAATGTAATTCCAGACATTGGAAAACAGCAGCATTTGAGATCGAAAGCGGAAAGTGTCCGCAGCTATTACGAATTAAAAATGTTTATCGACCCAGTTACAAATTTCATTGCTATGTGTTCAAAAGCTTGTTGGCTCACAAATAACATGCAACCTATCAAAAATGTTAAGAGCTGTGCTTTGTGGACTATTCCATAATTATTCCTTTAAATACATTTCCTATTAAACCTCTGTGAATTAATATATGAAAATGCAAACGAGACTAGCAACAGCGCGTTAAGTAGGTACTTGCTCAAACCCACCAATATCGCATTATTCTATTTATCTAATTAGGATGGTTATTAAATATTAACAATGTCAATGGTAGAGCAATAATGCCATGCCGATAGTATAGGTCTTTCAAAATCTCATGCGCTGTTGCGCATACTATCAATTTATAAAGTTAAAAATTGCGTTAAAAGATAAATTTCTTCCATCGATTATGACGAAAAATTCTTAACCGAAATCAGATTACGTTCTTAGGGTCAAAACGAAACAATAAAAGTATACGTAGCGATTATGACAAGTATATTTTCTCGTTAAACTGAAGGGTTTAGCGTGAAAATTCAACTTAAAATTTTAGGAAAAATAATGTTACTGTTTTATCGATCATCCTTAAGTTTAATTGAAATAAATTGCATAAAGGAATTAATTAAGCTGAGAAAAATATTAGAAGAACAAAGTATTAATAGAAAATTTTTCTGCTCCAACTAGGAAATCCAACACTTTAGAGACAGATATAGCGTACCAGGAACCTCAAGTTTCAGAAACTAAACAGGCAAATAAACATCGAATAACCGAAACTCAAAATATCGTGTCGGCGAATTGACCATTTTATAAAATATACAATAAACACAAAAAATTACATTTGACGTGTTTTATGACTCACTCACGTATGACATTGTAGATTCTGGTAATGACAAGATGAAAATAAAAAGTATGTTTTGGTAATGTAATAGAAAAAAAAAACTTTAACTTTTCTATGAAAAAAGAAAAACCATCAAATATGGATATTTGCCCTTTTGACATAGCATTGATATAGATCTCAATGATATTTGCCTTTCATTTAGCCTGGAAATTGAAAATTTGTACATTATAGTATCATTCTTACCTATTACGAATGAAAGGAATTTTTTAATTAAATTATTTATTAACAAAATTCAACTTATATCTAAGACATATTTAATATGGAAGTTTTATTCTAAAGAACGATTCGTTTGTGAAAGTGAATCATAATAATTACGAAAATCACGCGAAATAACACCTGTATTGCACAACGATATCAAATCGTCAAATTTGGCTTCGGTAATTTGTAGTGGTTCATTGGCTCAATTTGGCCTGATCTATTTCTTCCTCTTCGTATTGCAGAACGCTCTACGATCTCAATCAACTTAAAATCACCATCATTATCGTATCGAAACAAAATCAAATTCGGTTGTTTTTTTGGTAACGCATCCATTTTATGTTCATACATGCAACATTATTTCCATCGGAACATCTTTTTAAGTTATGAGTATTGTCATTATTTTCCAATCAATAAAGCTATCGAACTTATATTTTTTAACTTCATAGGACGACGAATTTTTTCTGGCCATTTGGCATGTAACTTTCCATTCTGGAGGTGCACTCACACTAATGTTTTTGGCTGTTCGCTCTATAGTTGAGTGCACTGAGTCACCTTCTTGTTGAGAGTGCCCAGACTCATAAAACACATTATCAATACTTTCGACATGTGCAATATTTTTCACAGCTGTGGCAAAATATTGATTACGGTTTTTCCCGCCACAATAATGCCTGTCATAAAAAAAGAAATTTTTAGGTACTCTCTACTCTGGTTTTTAGGTAATTGTAAACGCAGGTGACCACTTCATTGAATCAACGTTTTCCATTCACTTCGGTCCACAATTTGCATGTTCCCCGATGAAACACAATATCATAAATCGCCTGGTTATGAGTGGCTAACTTTCTCTTATAAAAAATAGCAGATACTTTTCCTTTTGGAGATTGCAATACAGCTTCCATATCAAAATTTAGAGCGCAGTGGTGGGAATAACTTTTTACTTTATCAACAAACTCATTCTCTACTTCGCGTGCTCTGTTCTTACGATATAAATGATTGTTAAATTCTTGTAACTCTTTTGATTTTTGTTCGTCTGTCAGACTTTCAAACTTTTGACAGGTATTGCAAGATTCTTTTTTCGGCTTATGAAAACTTAAATTATATGAATAGAAGTATTTTTTATACAGAGAAATATATAAAAAAATTTTTGTTGTTTTCAACACAACTCTCTTTATACAACTCAAACAGTATGCTGATGTTAAATTCTGCAGGTAAGTATTTCTTGGTGGAGGATTTCCTGCAATAGTGAGATTCCTCTGCCGGTATGGATAAAATGTGTTTTTTTGGCGAATGCTTAATCTTCTTCTAATGTTTTTATAATCGATGGGTGTCGGCCCCGTCTATCGGGTTCTACGATTCCAGTATTTTCAGTTCGCTTTTTTATACATACTCATACACATTTCTCTGAAATATTGCTCACTGCCAAAAAGAAAGAACGAGACACTCGTATGCGTACATTATTACAAGTAACATAATAATGCACTGCATTACGCTTTCGTGAGTGATGCTTTACACGTCTTCTTTCAGGCTCAATTGATATATTCTGTCTTCGTTGACCCTGATTGCTGATGTTTTCACCTAATTGCCAATATTGTTTAAATAGGGTGTCTTTCTCTTCTTCAGAAAATTTGGAACTGCACTTGAACGTGCATTTACTGCAAAAAATGTGAATCTGTTTCGGCGTGTAACTTTTCTTCCAGTTGTGGTTTTATATGGTTTTCCTGCAGCTTTGAGTTTCTTCTCTTCTTTTATGTTAACAGATTTTTTTTGGTATAATGTTGACTTTTGTATGCACTCTTTAAAATGAATTTTTAATAGAGCCCATTACGTTTATTTACGACGATAGATTCAAATACATCCTTTTTTTGTGGTAATTTGTTTTTCATTCACCTAGCTTCTGTTTCTATTCAAAACCCCATCCTGTATTTTTACCTCCTTGCAATAGTAAGCGCAATCATAACATTTCTTTCAAATTTATTCATCCTAAAACGAAAATTTATTTGATAACTTAAATAGACAATACCTTGTTTTAGGTATCCTTTAATTTGTTAAATATTCCGATAACGTATAATTGTTTTCTGTTGTGTTTCCCATTTAAAGACATGTTGAAATAATAGATCCTACTATTAGTTGATAGCGTCTTTTCCAGTTTGCTAAACGCACTTTGATTACGCGAGGATTTCATTTCAAACTCGTGTCATTTGAACCAATTTTTAATTTGATTCTGCAGCTTGTGCGTTGAAATATTTTCTACAGCGATGCACGTTTTTTCGTTCGACAAGTAGGGGGTATCTTGCGTGTATCGGTGAGTTTTTCGCGTTTACCCATTCTAATCAGATTCTCTTTTTAGCTCTTAGGTGGAGGCCAAATTGGTTTTCTTTATGTACACTCAACTATTCTTTGCTACAGATCAACTGCCAGTGCCGATTTCAACTCGTTGGATTGCAAGATAAGCAATATGTACACATCATTATCAAATTGATTCAGTAATTTTGTTTCATTGTACCTGAAAATTTAGCATTTAGTTTTATATAGATATTTAAAAGTTCGCACTGTGTAAGTGACTAATGGTATTCTAACAAAAATTTTATTCAGTCTTGTGTAGTACTGCGATAGACTTTACATATAAGTGTCAATTGTATTTACTTCTAAATATTCCTAAAGCTCAATTAGGCACACATTATCTAACCAATAAACAAAGACTTTTTAGAATCCCAGTATTTTATTAATAACAACCAATAGTATTTAAGATGAAATATTTTAATTTTCCGGGCATGCTCAATAATAATTATTAACTTTCACATTTACTCATAATTTATTATTTCAAAAATGTAAACAATTCTGCTTTAATACTGCACTCTATGAATTTCAACGGCACATGTAAATATTAAAAATGGAGTTTCAATAAAATTCACTTCAAAATCACAAGGAGATAACTTGAACAAAACTTAAAAGCACTTACTTGATTGAAGTACAGTTGTAACCAAAACTTGCACGTTCTTTCAGAATGAACAGCATACCAGATGTTCAACAGCTTACAAAAATATCAGCGATGCACTCAGTTATCATTCCAGGAATTTATGCAAATCTTGAAGCCTACTAATACCATCATGAAACTGATAGATATTTTTCAAATCATCTGATGTAAACTAAAACAAAAATTTTACTGTAGATAAATTTATCAATACAAAATTAATTTCCAGACACTGAATATTCTAACATTTCAATATTCAAATTGAATCTTCCGAAATTATATCATCATCATCATTTTGTTTTCGACCTTACTTAAGGTCGGTTTGACGCAGCTCTAACTTCTTTTCTATTCTGTGCTAATCTAAAAAGTTCTAAATACCCTTCACAACCTAAATTTCTAATAATTTGACTAATATAGCTTGGTCTAGGAATTCCTATACCCTTCTTTCTTTTTCCTATCTACCTGGCTCTACATAGATATTATCAACCTGATGATTGTTAAAGAACTCCAATATGTTTACATGATTCCCATTTATAAGGAAAAATATTACCTGGTTATCCCCTCCAAAAAAGAAATAGTGTTAAATTATATGTTATGGTAAGGCTTAAGCAACGAATCGCTACCAACATGCCAGACCGCTAACTAATTGTGAGTTATGTCATGGTGACATTTAGTTAACTGGTTTATATTTATTTATTGTTTTTTGTTTGTTTTGGTTCCGAACCTACTTTAGGTCGGTTTGATGCAGCTCTAAATTCTTTTCTATTCTGAGCCAGTCTAAAAAGATCTACATACCCTTCACAACTTAAATCTCTAATAATTTGACTAATATAACTTTAACATTCTCCTACAACATCAAGTTTCAAAAGCTTCTATCTTTTTCTTATCTACCTCTTTAATTATCCAAGTCTCACTACCTCTCCATAAGTACGACTTTAAGAAAATTTTTCTATTATCTAAACTAATACCATTAGCTATTAGCAAGGTTTTTTTTAAAAACATTTTTTTAGCTTGAGCTATTCTAGCTACTATATCCCTTCTGCTACGTCCGTCCTTTGTAATTATACTACCTAAATAGCAAAATTCATCCACTTCTTCTAACTCAGTATTACCTATTCTTAATTTTGGTTTGGAACTAGGCTGCAACTCACTTGTCATTATCTTTGTTTTTCCTGAGTTAATTCTCATACTGTAGCTACTCTGTAGTATCTGATCTAGAATATTTAAAAACACCCCTAACTCTTTTCTAGACTCTGCTATAATGGCTATATCATCTGCAAAACGTAACATGTCTATTTTCTGTCCCTGTACACTAATATCTATCTCTTTTTTCTCTCTAGCTACGTTTAAAGCTTCCTGAAAGGAGATAGTATATAACCATGTCTAACACCATTTCTAATCTTAGCTTCCTTTTCTATTTCATCAATTATAATTACTACGCTTGGGGTTTATTATAGACTGTAAATAATTTTTCTATCCCTATGAGAGATTCCTATTTTTTGCAAAACCCTGAACATAACAATCCAATTCACCCTATCAAATGCTTTTTCTAAATCTACAAACGCAAAGTGAGTCTTTTTATTTTTTTGTAACTTTTTTCGATTATTACCCTAATCATTAGTATCGGTTCTCTAGTCCCTCTGTCTTTACGAAAACCATATTGGTCTTGGCCTAAATAATTCTCAGTCAAACTTTCTACTCTATTTTTAGTTATTATTGTTAGTATTTTGGAAGCGTGGGTAGTTACACTAACCGTTCTAAAATTCTTACACCTATCCACTCCTGACTTTTTTGGTATTGGGATAATAATATTTTTTTCGAAATCTATTGGGACCTCACCTGTGTCATACATTACTTTTACTAGTTCATATAACTTGTCTAAAGGTTTCTGACTTGCATATTTTATTAATTCTGCGGGTATATCGTCTATCCCTGGTGCTTTATTTAGTTTAAGATTCCTAACAGCTCTTTCAAATTCCACTCTTAGTATTGAGAACCCTATTTCTACATCCACCTTTTGGTCGTTCTCTAACTCGCCCATATCGTCTCCCGTATATAAATCTTCCAAATATCTATTCCTTATATCTGCTACCTCAACTTTATTTATTAGAAGCTCATTATTCTCATCTTTAATACCATTATATTTTTTCCTGTCTTCCCCCAAAAACTTTTTAACTACCCTGTAAGCCCTGTCTGTTTAATCTACTCTCAAATCATCTTGTATTCCTTTACAGTTCTCTTCCATTCACTTATTTCCTGCCTTTCTACACTCATGTACTATCTTATTTCTAACTCTATTCTATTGTTGCTTACTTTCACTACCCAATTCTCGAAAAGGTTTTAGATTTCTTCTATTCTCTATTAAATCTAATATCTCTTTTGCTACCCAGGGTTTTCTGGCTTCTATTTTTTTCTTACCTATAGTCTGTGTTGCTGTATCATGTACGTTCCCTCCTATAGCTATCTTTTTGATCTTATTATATAATCTACTTCTCCCTAAATTTTTGTTCGTTGCACTACGAAATAAAATTAACAAGATACCATGAGATTAATTTATATTCACTGTGTTACTGACGTTTAATAAAACTAGCACCGTCTATTGCAGACATCACTGAAGCAAAACATAATAAGAGAAGCTCTCCTCTCGAAACTAAAATGAAATCAGGAATCTAATCACTACACGATGTTCTCTAGTTTTACGATTTTTTTCGAACTCGGCACCAAGCGTAATTGCTCAGGCCATCTTTTTGATAATAAGTTTGACACAACAGCTAACGTAAATGTTTGCAAATTTGACAGTTGCAACGACCTATATTTTTTTCTACTTATAGAAAGAGGGAACTCTTGAAATGAATCTTATAAAACATATTACTTGTTACCGTTCAATTTGAAAAGATGCTCATAGTTTGGAAACATAAAGTTAAATTAATACAACAGGTAATAAATACATGAGGTAAAACAGAACCGTAAAATCAATTATCACTTACTTACAAATTTACAATGATGTTAGGTTTGAAATAACCTATCAAAACAATAGCATAAAAATCCATAAAAATACTAATGGAAAATAAATTTGCTACACAGCCTCTTTCCAAGGAAAAAAAAAATCGAAGAAACACAAAGATAATAAATCCAAAGATTTTTTTTGTGTCAAGAAACAATACCTATAGAATACTATCTTCAGTTATTTAAACTCACAGTTAAGCAACACGAAGCAAAATAGACCAATATTACATAACTTACAACTAATTTCAGCATACAAAACTAAAAAATAACTAAATCTTCGGGGGGGATTACTACATGCATGAAGTGACTAGTAATTATGCGTACTACACGCCAAAAAGGAGACAATTTCAAAAAGTTATAATCGATATTTATACATGATCAATCAAAATCATACGGGAGGGTCACTCAATTTACGCACAGGGAAAATAAAAATAAAAAGTGTCGTAATGTAATATAACCGCCGACAACCAAACCATCGTATTGAGTATACATTCTATTAACCAAAATTACATATTTACAAAAATGTTCTAAAGAAAATGTTTTAATACCAATTGATGGTCAACAATACTAACTCATGATGAACTCTAAAGTCAATTTTGAAGCAAACCTATTATAATTCCAAATAATAATTGGTTTCTTACCAGCTCATAACTTGGACTTGGACCACCTACATTAATGCAATAACTGCGGCTTGCTTCAACTGCCTTTTGCACGACAAAAGATATGGCGCATTTATTTCATTAACAAATAAAATGAAATATATAACCACACAACCAAAGGAATTTCTAACTAAATAAGTACAACAGGCTCATCCAACGCTGCTTGACGTAAAAGAAAAAGCACCCTTCAATTGCGTCTCGCATCAGCAACAACATGCAACACTATAATTTATGTTATATACCACTAGCAAAGTGTATTGACAACTTCAAGATACTCAGTATAATATCTACAAACTGACAACTAGATGACAGCTTATAGTTACAAAACAACAAGATTTCAACTCTACTGTATGGCTAAAATCTTTCTTAATATCATTTACATCACCAATGCTACACACCGTCTAAGCTTGGATTACCAAACAGTATAATCATACAACGAATAAATTCTAGACCAAAAAGTCAATACAGAAATAATTACTACCATTAACTACTAGACATTCTAACACTACTTAATGAACGGAAACGTCGCCTTCTTCACCATCATCACTGAATACTGAATATGGCTTCAAGTCTTTAATATGCCATCTGCCTGCTTTTGAACCATCTTCATTATTCAACTCATAAATCAGATTAGAAATCTTCTTTTTAACGATACACCAAACAAATTTAGGTGCAAGTTTAGCAGTAAACTTTTCACATGCCTTCGAAAGAACCTTGTTGGCCCTGCACACCTTGTCGCCTACTTTGAAGGTAATGCTAAGTCTTCTTAAATTAAATGTATTGCTTGACCGCATGTAAGCTAAATGTAATTTCTCACGTACTTCTCTAAAAATATCAAAAACCTTGATAATCTAAAGCATACCTGGTCCTATCAACAGAATGATATCTATATCATTTGTGGGTTCTATATTAAGACCATAGAAACTTCCAGACACAGGATCATGTCGACCAAAAACTAAGAAATTTGGTGAATAACCAGTGGCATCGTGTCCTGCAGAGTTATTCGCATATTTAATTTGGGGTAACTCGATATCCTAAGTATCAAGCTCTTCAATACAGGACCTCATTGCAGTTTCAACAGTTCGATTTATTCTTTCCACAAAATTACATTGGGAAGAATAAACGGCATTAAACGAAATTTTTTGGACATCATATTTTTTGCATACTGCATTGAAAATTCTAGCAATAAACTGTGTACCATTATCGCAGATAATAAATTAGGGCACACTAAATACTACGAAAACTTTTTCTTCCGGAACCTGTTTTGTTAAATGCGCTTTTGCACTACCCAAAGGTAACACTACTGTAAATTTAGAGAACCAGTCACCTATAATAAGTAACCACTTGTCTTCAGCAGTAAACCGAGGAAATGGGCCCTTGAAGTCTACTGCAACAAAATGAAAGGGGAATTTCACCTCCTTTGCCTTTTAAACCAAGGGATCCTCTATTCGACGCTTCCTGTGCACCACACCTTAAGTATATTTTACAGAATTTCATAACATCGACACGCATCCTTGGCGAATAAAAATTTTCTTGCACGCGCGCCAACGTTTTAAAGAAACCAAAACGTCCGGTCACTGAAGGGTCATAGTTTATTTGAATAACGTCTTCCTTTTGTGATCTAGGAACTAAATATTTTCATTCCCTTACATACGATGAAAGCGGTAAATTTGATGAAAGAAATTTAAAAACAAGGTTACCTTCAACTTTCCATTGCGGGTAATCTTATGGCGAAGATAAATCTTTTCACGTAGAGACACATCAAACCTGATTTCAACTAAATTATCTACATAATTTTTAGCTGGGACTGCTCGGCTAAGACAATCCGGAACCACGTTAAACTTTTCTTTACGATGTACTAACTCGAAAGTATGCTGCCGAAGACGGACGGCCCACCTAACTAATTTTCCTGTTGGGTTTTGAATATTATTGAACCATAACAACGAAAAGTGATCCGTAAAAACAGTAAAGTGGGTGCCCCCTATCCAAAGTCGAAATTTTTCCATAGCAAAAAACTGAATAATTTTGCTCGGTACTGACTGGCGTATGAGATAACGTGTTTGACACCACCTGTGTTAAAACGGCAATAACTGTGCTTCTCAAATCATTATTTAGAAACGCATTGAAATCTCGTGTTTCTAAAATCCTTCATAAAATACCATTTAAAATGGGTACTTCCTTAAAGCATTACCACTTTATTTCGAGGCAGAACTCCTTTTAGAGAATTTATAATAAAATGTAACTGTCTATTATACTTTGCTAGCATGATATCGCTATGGCTGTCTTGTATTTCTATACAGGGTGTAACAAAATAAGTGTAATACATTTTAGGGGGGATTCCTCATCGTAAAAGAGATAGGGTCTTTCATATAAAGAAACTTCATTGGAGCATCCCTTGTTAAGATACAGACCCTTAAAGGAAGTACATAAAATTGGTTTTTCATTTCTTTTACAAACTCTAAAAAGTTACAACATTAAAATTAAAATGACTTTTTTTACTATCAAAAATACACTTACTCGGTAATTTATTTGGTTTACCCCATGGTTGTAAGGGGTGGAAAACGCAACCCCTAAAATTTATTTCCAATGCCACTTTTTGTCTTATTATTTGTTTGCCATTTAAAAATTTATTTCCAATAGCTTATTTCATTCTAAACAAAAAATGTCTCTTGAATTTTTTGCCCAAAATTAACCAGTTCGCAGAAAAAAATTATATTACAAACAACTACAGGGATACATCGTCATAAATGCGAACTGGATTATTATTGTTATTTTGTAGTTACTACCTGCATCAAAGGATGATTAAAGATAAACAAACAAAACTAATTTATTAATAACAAAGCATACAACATGTAGAAATCATAGTAAATTTTCAACATGTCCACCTCGAGTCATTACACATGCGTCTAGACGTCGGCGCATTGAGTCACGTATTCGCTCAAATATTCCTGGAACCTCTCTAATTACCCTGCACGCATCGATGATGCAGTTTCTTAAGTCCTCTACATCGCGAACAGGAGTAGGCCAAACCAAACTCTGTAAATGGCCCCAAGTAGAGAAATCGATAGGATTCAAATCCGGGGATCGGGCGGGCCAATTTTGTGGTCCTCCTCGACCTATCCTATGATTTGGATATGTTTGAGTTAAATGCTGACGTGCTGCTTGACCAAAATGGGCGGGAGCCCCATCATACATAAGAAACATAACCCTTCTGATACCACAAGGAACTTCCTCCAGCAGTACTGGATGCACTTCTCTTAAAAATTGAGTGTATGCCTCACCATTTAACCGAGGTGGTAGAAAATGAGGGGCAATTAAATAATCCCAACAACTCCGAGCCACAAGTTAAGACTAGGGATGGATTCGGGCCGGGCCGGGCCAGGCTTTTAGACGCGGCCCGGTCCGGCCCGAAATAATTTGCTCCGGCCCGGCCCGGTGGCCCGGCCCGAACCAAAACGCATCGGCCCGGCTTGAGGCCCGGCTTGAGTTTCGGGCCGGGCTTCGGGCCGGGCCGGGCCGATTCGGGCCGGAATGTAACAAAAACCTTAAGTGATGTATAGATTTTTCAACATCCAAATGGAAAGTATAATTTGTTAATACATGTATTTTCAGTTGTATAAAAATACGTCTTTACTATTATTATGCTTTTCTACAAAAGTTGAATATATCAACTTTAATAAATTATAGTTTATAGTATCATTTTAACCTCGAAGATTCCCAAAGGTATTTGGACATGATGCACACTTGCACAGGCAATCCAAAATAGAAGGTGGTTTGCGTCAAACTTCAACCTTAAGTAACAAAATGCATTTTAGAACTCATGTACTACTACTAGTATATAGTAATATTATTTAAAGGAAAGTATTCAATATTCGACTGAATATTGTTTCCCCATATTCTAAACAAAGAACGTTACCAATTTCTATTTTACAGATTGCTTGTGTATAGGTCTACATTTCGAGAATGTGCTAGCGTCCGTTCATAAAACTGACTATTCAAGTCTCTCGTATCAGGTAGACATTACTTTGTTGTCTATGAATATTTTCTTGTCGCATGCTTTATTGGAAATTTTAATTATTATGAAAGAAAGGCCGACAATCTTATCTATAAAATTGTTCAATATTAATATATGCAGGGTTTTTCAAAAGTATGGAAACTCTGCTTTCGCCTTATATAGAGAATCTGCTACGTATTGAGTAAAACAATAACATATAATTACAAAGAATCTAGCTCTTTAATATGAAAAAAGACATGTATACAGGATGTTCCACACCGAGCTTCCATTAAAAGTATTTTAAAAATTACAATTCTGCTGGCAAATTGAAACTTTATGTAAGAGTTACAGAATGTAATGCAATAAACAACATCAATATTAAAGAAAGGTTTATTTAAATATAAATCAAGCTAAGCGACTACACATCTTGAGAGCTTCTTACGTTCTCACGTTCCACTTACGTTCTACTGTTTCTCTGAACAACAAGTTACAGTAACCCCTTACTTACTCCCTCTACTACCCTTAGGTCCATCGACGCACGCAGAAGGCCTGTAATATTTTACACATCCTCCGGCGCGGCGGTAACACTTAGCTTATCACTTCTTATTTCTGAAGGATACAATAATTGTATTGGGCGCCTAATTACGGTGCCATTCGCAATCTTAACGTAACAGGCACGCACTTTGCCATCACGGCCGTATATCACGTCTTTCACCAACCCTAATTTCCACAATAACCGTCGTTTATCATTTCCATGTATTAATACGACATCCCCTTGCTTAATCGCACACTCACGCACATTCACGTTATGATGAGCTCCTCTCAATAATTGTAAATATTCTGCGCTCCATCTTTTCCAAAAGTAGTCGATAACGTTTGTTCTCTGCTTCCATAGCCTACGAATTTCATCTCCATTAATAACACGGTCAACAAAAGGAATAGTAGCTAAAGCGGGTCCCAATAAAAAATGCGAAGGGGTTAACGGCATTAAATCCATAGGTTCACTACCTAGGTATGTGAGCGGGCGGGCGTTTATTGTTGCTTCAACCTCGGTAATGAGTGTATTTAGTTGATCTAAATTTAGTAAAGAACGTCCTATCGTAGCCCTAAGGGCGTCTTTTACACTTTTTACAAGTCGCTCGTAAAATCCTCCGTGCCAAGCCGCTCGCTCTATTATAAATTTCCACTTAATTTGGTGACTGTTTACAAACTCGACCAATTCTGTACTCGCCATCACTTCGTTTAAAGTCGATATTTCACGTGATATTCTTTTAAATGTTTTAGCGTTATCAGAGTAAATGACCTTAGGAATCCCTCTACGGGCAAAGAACCGTTTACACGCACTGATTGTAGACGCAACATCCATTTTCAAAACAATCTCTAGATGAAGTGCTCGTATAACAGCGCAGGTAAATAAAATCACATAATATGGCTTTGAGTGATAACCCTCTTTAAAATACAACAGTCCGGCGAAGTCTAAACCTGTCACTTCAAAGGGCTTTGTTTGCTGTATTCGATCTCTAGGTAACGGCGCGAAAGGATGCGACCCTGACTTTCCACGAAGTCGTTTACAGATGACACATCTTGCTAAAACGGACTTTATTAATTGCCGTCCTCGTACAATCCAAAATCGTTTACGGAATTCGTAAAGTGTCGCATTAACACCACTATGATGAAGAGTTTTATGAAACTTCTTTATTAGTAGTTTACTTAAATGTGCTTTTTTCGGTAGAATAATGGGATGCTTGAGGTCGAAATCTTCTCTTAAATTATGAAGTCGTCCACCCAAACGCAACAATTCATGTTTATCCTCTTGTACGCTGTTAATCTCCGAATAATAAACCTCCCGCTGAGCTATTTCGACCCTTTCAAATTCGTTTACGGTTAAGCTCTTTATTTCTTTACTATTTCTGGTTCTTAAATTTCCTATAAATCGTAAAACATATGCCGTTATCCGCACTAAACGATCAAAATCACTGTATCTGGAAGAATCTATAAATTGATTGCTACCTTTTATATTGTCGTTAATTAGTAAAGACATTTTCGATACTATATCTATCGTTGACGTAGCTGTCTCTATTGTATTATCTGGCCACGTTTGTTCACTTTCTAGCAACCACTTAGGACCGTGTAACCAAGTTTCGGAATTTATTAAAGTACTTGCACTTATTCCGCGGGTTAATAAGTCCGCAGGGTTCTCGCGACCCGGACAATGTCTCCATGTTTTTTCTTTCGATAAGGTCTGAATTTCTTTAACACAGTTAGTCACATATTGTTTCCATTTTGACGCATCGCCTTTAATCCAATGTAACGCGATTAGAGAATCTGTCCAACACACTACCTTATCTATTTTAATTAACACATTAGTTTTTTCAGCATCACCGCGGGAAATTAACTCGGCATAATTATTATCCAACATTCCTTTGATAGCAGCGTTATATTCACATATTTTGTTAATATTGGTCAATTTAAACTTTAGCCTCTGAGCACGAATTCGGGCACTAATTAAATTATCATTTTCAATCACTGCATCCTCATTCTTCCACGGTAACGCTACTAAATATCGATCATCACATTTATGAACGTTATTTTTCAAAAAATTATCGAAAAATTTTTTATCGTCGTCTGCTTCTTTGGTTATACCTATTGTTTCTAAACTCCACATACTTTCGATCTCAGCTTCTGTTTTTATAACTGTCGCATGTAACACTGTCTGCAGATTTACTCCTATGGTTGTAGCATCAACTGGTATGGGGCCATGCAAAGCATAACCAAATTTCGCGTCCACCGCTACTAAACCTTTGTTTAGACGAATATTGTTTCCTGTCACTACTGACCAGTAATTGTCTGCCCCAATAAGGATACTAATTCCATCAACAATTAACGCTCGATCTATATTAAACGGGATATTGTCAGCAAGCTGCAAGTTTTGATACTCTACCACGCTTTCTTTAGGTATATGTAAATCATCCATGCAAATTTCTGGAACTTCCACAGCCTCAATCGTTAAAATTTCATCTGTGTATTGTCCCTTCAAAGTAATTAAAACGCGGTTGTAAAGCTTAGAGGAAATCGATGCACTATCTCCAAACGCGGCAATACGAACCCTATGTTGTCCAACTACAGGTAAATTTAATACCCTTGATAGATTCTCCTTAATAAATGAAAGTTGACTACCGCCGTCCATAACTAATCTGATTAACTTCTTTGAATTTTCGCCAAAGGCATAAACACACGCCGTTTGTAATAGCACATTTTTGTTTACGTTTGTCATCAAACTGGACACCGGCGGCGCCAAAGTGTTCATTGAACTCTCGCCTTTCGTTAATTTCATTGCAATACCTGTCTTCTCAGCGTTGTATCTATCTTTACCTGGCTTAAAGCTTGGATCGCACATAGTTGTAGCATGCCTACCGCCGCATTCCTTACATTTTAAGAATCTATTTTACAATATTTAGCACTATGGTTATTTCTCGTACAACGGTAACAATTTCCGGCTGCCTTCAGAATTTCTTTCTTCCTTGTCAAAGGTACATCTGTGTCACACATTTCGGTTTTATGGTCTTTCTTGCAGAAAGCACAGCATTCAAGACGTTTGTTCGGCGTGACTAATAAACTAGACGCAGTTCCTTTGTAATGCGTTGGGAGCATCTTTTCTTTACAACCTGCATCCGGATTTAAAGCTTGTTCTAAGGACTCAATTTCGTTTTTAAGAAACCGTAATAAATCCTTTACCTGGCGATCTGAATCTTCCTCTGACCTTAATGATGAACTTTCTAAATTATTCGCAATAATTTCTAGATGATTGGATGATTTCATTTTCATTTGTCGATAAAATCCTAAACGCAATTCCGTTGGCAACGACTTAATGAGGGTCGACTTTACGATCATGTTGTATTGAGAACTAGATACTTCTAATATTTCAAGAGCACGCATAGCTGAAGTAATTAGATTGTAATTCTTCCTTAAAGTGCTTACGTCATTTTAGATTTTACAGGTTCGATTTTCATAATGCTATCAATATATTGTTCAATTAGCCGTTCCCCATTTCCAAATTGATCTTTTAATATATTCAAAGCTTCTTCATAGAATGCTCCAGATGGAGGAAATCCCTCAATTGCTTCAGCGGCCCTTCCCGTGACATACATTCGCAGGTAGTTGAATCGATCTCCGTTCGTTAATTGTTGATTGTCGTGGATCATACTTCTGAATTGTTCCCAGAAAGGAAGCCAGCCCTTTGCAGTACCATCATACTTCGCTAACTGTACACGTTGAAGCTTCACTGACGTAAAGGACGGCCTATTTGTTTCGTTACTTACTGGTACCGTATTCGTTAAATTCGAGTCAACCTCTATCTGCGATTGTTCCGGACATTTTAATCTAAATTACAACTTAGACATCGTAGTTACAGCAACCTCTTCATATTCATACCTTTTCATTAACTCGTCTCTAGATTTTCTTTAAGCAGAGGTTCAATTTGCATATCAATTTCTTTCAGATTGTCACTCGCAAGCTTTAACTTTGACATAGCTGTATAAAGGTCTTCAACACTGAAACTACTTTCTAGAATAGAATTTATATTATTAACTGTTTTAGTTAAGTGCGTTCTACAAATTGTCCGTTTTACTTGTTCCATCATGAAGCCTCGATAGTATAGCCGTTTGTTAAATATTCGCGTTCCCGTTCCGTTATTTCGAATATTTACGTTAAAGCTCGTTTATATTTATCACCAGATCTTCCCGGGTTTCGGCACCAAAGTTTGATGTAATGCAATAAACAACATCAAGATTAAAGAAAGGTTTATTTAAATATAAATCAAGCTAAGCGACTACACATCTTGAGAGCTTCTTACGTTCTCACGTTCCACTTACGTTCTACTGTTTCTCTGAACAACAAGTTACAGTAACCCCTTACTTACTCCCTCTACTACCCTTAGGTCCATCGACGCACGCAGAAGGCCTGTAATATTTTACACACCGAACAAGGCGAAACTATAGCTAAAATAGTTTTGAAGTCCTGTAAATATCTGTCATATTAATTATTTTAAATAGCACATCCTGTATTTTATTGCATATATGGATGATGCTTAAGCAGATGGTTACTTTGATTTAAGCGCATGTATAACTATCTTCAATTGTTGTGCATCCAGGAATTATTGATCTAAAAATCGGGTTAATAAACATTCAATCAAAACGGATTGTAGGTTGTGTTTCCATTACACCTTAAGAAATGTTTTTCAATAAAAACAATAAAATGGTTTTTACAATTTTAGGAGGTGAAAAATTCCGAATTGCAAAATTACGTAATTTTTATAATTGAACCCGCATTTTTTTATATCTCGACATGAACGAGCATAAAAGTATAATCAGTTATTTGGAAAATTTCGGTTTGTGCTTAATTTTCTTTAATTTTGTTTTCGTTTATGGTATTGCGGAAATTAAAGTTATACATAATTTTTTTAATAAATTGAGCTCAAGCAAAGTACAAATATTTGTTAAAGAATTTCATTGCTTATTCTAACTTATTATTAGTTTTTAAATTCGCGTTATTAAATTGTAAAAACTATGTTAGTGTTCTTATTGAGATTGAGAAACATTTGTTACGGTGTTATGCAAACACAACGTATAAACCGTTTTAATAAAATGTTTATTAATACCATTTCTCTGATCCTCCAAAGTGCACTTTTTAAGAGAAAAAATTCCTGGAAGCAAAACTATTGAAAATAGTTTTACAAACCTTAATATCAAAATAATAATCTACTTGCGCACTATTCAAATAAGCAATAAAATGTGGAGTATGCCATTTAAAATAATGAAATTGACAGTTACTTTCGATATAACCGGTAGTTTTACAACGTTGAAAATATCTTAGCTAAATTTGCCTTATTGGGTAACCTCTACATGCAAAGTTTCAATTTTCAAGAATTGTAAGTTTTGAGATTTCTTTAATGAAAGTTTGTTTTGGGGCATCCTGTATAGTTAAGTGTTTCTATATTGCTATACAAGTAAATATCAAGCAAGCAATTAATTATACATCCTGCAGTATGTCAAATAGAAATAAGTTTTTCACGATGTATAAAAAAACCAATAACTTTTGACCCATCACACTGGAATCAGGTACATTCCTTGCTGGTTCGCAAAATTTGCTAAAAATAAGTCGTAATAGGATTAAGTTCGATGGAGCAAAAACCTCTAAAATTAAACTACTACCGCACTTACCAACTACTACAGCTGTTTAAAATATGCGACCTAAAATGCAAATTATAAATTTTATGTGTGTCCATTATTGGCCTAAACTCTGCAGATAGCAGCAGCTAGAGACGCCTCTGTTAAAATAATATTTACTCTATTCCGTTATTTTTTATATACCTTTTATAATATCACGATTTTTCTTTATACCTTTTTAAGAGCCGCAACATAGAATAGTATTTAGTATTTACATTTTAATTTTCAATATCTATCAGTTATTTATAGCTATGAAAAACTAATCGCATTGTATTCGGTATGTTTTTCAACAAAAGATACATTCAAATAATTAAATATGATTGAGCTGGTTTTTTGTAATCGTGAGTTTTTAATATTTTTGCATATACAGAGTGGTTTCGATTTATTCATAAATAATCTTCAGTGCGGGGCCACAATATTAAGTTAATTAATAAGTATAATAAAATAAACCAGCTCAATTAACATACTTTGCAATACTCGTTCAAATTAATTAAATATAACAGGGACAATTTCTATTTCAAATTTCTAGAAAAAGTGGAAAGAAGTGAATATTATTTATCGAAAAAAAATCGAAATTCACAAATCGGTGTAAACCAAAACATTTTCGTTTTCGATTTACTTCCATTATCACACACCTATCAATATGTGTGTAATTGTACCTGGACGATATATTAGGAGGAGCGTTAATTAAAATTTTGCTTAAGGGGCAATTAAAGAAATCATTAAATGAAGTCTTTTACTAAATCAATAAATTTTATATTTCGTTACATAAACTTCGGGCCGGCCCGAAATAGCCCGGAAAGCCCGAAAAGCTTGAGAAGTCTGGCCCGGCCCGGCCCGGGCCCGACACGTGCTTGGCCCGGCTTGGGCCCGAAAAAAAGTTTGCCGGCCCGGCCCGAAGCCCGGCTTGAAATTCGGGCCGGGCTTCGGGCCGGGCCGGGCCAAAGCCCGGGCCCGTGGCCATCCCTAGTTAAGACAAAAATGTTCTTGATAGTTAGTTAGCTTAAACAATAGCGTGAGGATTTTCATCAGCCCATATGTGGTTATTATGAAAATTAATTATCTTGTCCCGAAATATGTACATTCGTCTGTGAATTCGATCGTCTTCAGAAAGTCAGGATTTCTTATAATTATTTCCAGTATCCAATTGGAAAATCAAGACGGTTCGGAAAATCTCGCGGTAACAGTGCCTGTACTCATTATAGATGGTAGGGGTAAAAGAGTTGTTCCTTTAGAATTCGAAATACCGTCATATGGTCAACATTTAACTCGAAAGCAATCTTTCTAGTACTGCTAGTGGGTTGTTCTTCAACCAAATTAAGTACTACTTCTTCAAGCTGTTGTGTTGTAACTTCTCGATGGCGCCCACAATCCTGCGTTCTTTTTTCCAATGAACCATATTCTCGTAACCGTTGATGAAGTTGGGCAAATATTCTATGCGAAGGAAGCTGCCGTTAAGGATACATTTCAGCATACCTTCTACAAGATTCTAGCCCATTACCCTGCGACAGACCGTAAACGTAATGCATATCAGCCATTTCCGCATTCGTGTATGCCACTTTAATAACAAGTGAATTATTAAACTAACAAATTAAGAACAGAACAACGACACACAATTATTAATTCAATTTCAAAAATTTACAAACTGACAGCGTGATAACAATTTAATTGTCGCTATCACTAATAGCGGCCTACTAGATAAATTAGTTTCGCATTTTCGTCTTTTAACGATGTATCTCTGTAGTTGTTTGTAAAATAATTTTTTTCTGAGAACTGGTTAATTTTGGGCAAAAAAATCAAGAGACATTTTTTGTTTAGAATGAAATAAGCTATTGGAAATAAATTTTTAAATGGCTAACAAATAATGAGACAAAAAGTTACATTGGAAATAAATTTTAGGGGTTGCGTTTTCCACTCCTTACAACCATGGGTTAAACCAAATAAATTACTGAGTAAGTGTATTTTTGATAGTAAAAAATGTCACTTTAATTTCAATTTTGTAACTTTTTTAGTGTTTGTAAAAGAAAATGAAAAACAAATTTGCTGTATCTTAACAAGGGATGCTTCGATGAAGTTTCTTTATATGAAAGACTCTATCTCTTTTACGATGAGAAATCACCCCCTGAAATGTTTTACACTTATTTTGTTACACCCGGTATTGATTAAAAATCTTGCTGACCTGTTAATGTGGTTGGAGATCCTCGTTTGGTGTCTGGAGTTGCTGTTATTAAAATAGCTGGATGCATTGTTGTCTAACGCCTTGATGTACTTGGGCGTTAGTCCTTTTCGCCTACACCTTTCTAAATAATACACCGTTATTCATATTTGCAAGTTTTTTGGGTGATATTTGCCCATCCGTTTAATTTCAACACTGGTTCATTTCTTCTTATGTATGAAAAATAATCCAGTATTTTTAAATAATTAAAATATCAATAACAGTTGTAATTGAGAAAATCATTAACGTCCTCCTACAAATTTTTTCCTTCATCGATCATGCTCTTGTCATATGAATTGGTGATATATCAAAAGCCCCAATTGATCTGCAATTATATCGTCGTTTTCAGGTCTTATAGAATATAAGGTGTATTAAAGAATTTTTTGGGATATAGTCCAATAACGAAACAATTAACTAGATAGTTCTAATCAAAACTTGATGTTTCGGTAGTTTTTCCTACTATTATCCAAAGCTAAAATATAAAGAAATCGCCATCAGTAAAAATACATATTAAGACGATGATAACTTACTCTGATCGGTCTAAATTTACACAAATATATAGAAAATTCTAAATGATTTACATATTAAAAGTAGGTTAAAATTAAAAAATGTTAAAAGGACACGTCTAAAACTGGTAACGGTTAAAAACGGAAACAACGAATTTAACAAAATTATTTGAAATTAACAAGGAGAACGTTCAGAAAAATGACAACAGTTACTCTTCAATGACTATTCATTCCTTTAACGATGTTTGAAAATGTAGTTGAAACTATGAAAGAAGTCGTCTGCGTCATCACTTGTATTCGTACGAATTAAGTTGAAAATTTTAAGTCAATATAGCATCTAGTTCATAAATACATTCCGATTTGGAAGTTTCCGTCAATCTTCACACATTTGCAAACCGTAATGAAGCACGGTTGCCAATAATATTTTATTTTCATAGAGATAGTTGCTTTAACTATTTTTAAATTGGTGTCCTCTTGTTTTACAAGATTAATGAATTCAGTTAAAATAGAATGCATTTTCATAAATTGAGTTACATATATTGAGCTGAATAGAAACGTACACTAACTGCAATATAAACTATTAACGACAGCTGCTTTGAAATCTTTCTCGGAACGATAACTTTGGCAACCGTGCTTTATGAAAAATTAACATTTTTCTTATTGACATGACTAATGACATATTCACACCAAACGCTTAATTTTCATTACTTAATTCTTTTAAAAATTTTAAAACTATATTCCATTTCCAAAAGAAAGATATCCTATTTTAAATAAAAGTCATAATTTTACTAAAGGTTAGCCTCTTAAATGTATCTTTTGAATTGAGTTAGACACCTATGACGTAGAGGACTTCTTTTGTGGTTCCTACATCATTAGCGTTTAGAGCGGAATAAACGTTAAGTACTTTATCAACATCCATTTTGTTATTAATAGGATTGATTTCCTTGTTGATATAAAACTATTCTATGAACAACCTGGTCTTATAATTGAGTTCACTGTCAAAAATCATGGTATCATGGAATAATGGTGTTTGATTAGTTGAAAAAGCATGTGAGGACAATGCACATTTAGCAGAGTATTTTCGACAGTCACTCCTGTGTTGGGTTAAGAGAAATCACATGTAACTGCAATAATAATTACATTGGGCAGAAGAGTCAATGGTTAAAAAAAATCAACAACAAGCTATAATTAATTATAGGAAGCCCATTCCATAATAACTTCACTACATTTTATTAAAATAAATAACTGTTGAAGCAATCCAATCATCTTAGAACATTTAAGAACATTCTTAATCTTAAAAAAAGGAAAAAAACAAGCATATTTGAATAAAGTATGGATATTCGAGCCAACGGTGAATCTTGATAAAAATGTGCAATCAAGAACACACATAAAATGCCATATTTAATACCATTTGTTAATCAGATCCCACTAGAAAGTTCCGATATTAGACTATTCGAAAATCCAACATATTGCAAATATAACTATAATTGAAACGCCCTTTTCACATTTGAACAACTAATAGTGTTCCGTCAACCAATGAATTTGGAACATTCGAGAAAGAACTCGATTCGGTAAAACTAACGCAACAAATAAATAAGGATCATTTTAGAATCCACGCACCGACTGTGATATTGGAAAGAAGGTTTTTACGTGAATTGCGATTTTTAGTGAAAATTTATAATTTGAAAGTTGAACTTTATAAAATTTTAACTAAGTGATATGAATAATAGAGTGCTTGGTGTAATAAATTTTATATAGAACTTTTACCGTTGATATAAACGTAAGTCCAGAAATTATTAATATTTAAATAAAAATTTTTCAATTTTTATTAATTTAGGGCTCTAAGTTATAGATAACACTAGAAAAACTAAGTAATTCATTAAGAAACTGGGAAATAATTAAACCTATTATTGAAATCGCTAAAAAGCATCTGAAGAACCGAAGACCGTTATTTAAAATTTAGAGGGATTTCCAAGCAGAATTGTGGGAAGTTCCAGAAAAAGTGGGAATTTGTGTCAGGAAACTCCAAAAATTGTGGAAATTTTGGCCAGAGAATTCCAATCGAGAAAATCCAGGAGAATTATACGGTCAGAACCATTTCTTTAAGTTCAATTTATTGCACGTTGAATTTGTAATTTTATATAATTTGTGAATTAGGAATTGAGCTTAAAATTTGTATTTGATTAAAATATAGTGTGTAAAAGGTCAACAAAAATTTGATTGCTACATAAAATTTTGTTGAAAAGAGGATACTTCGTTGAACGATCAAGAAGTTATTTCATGGTAAGGTAAATTTTTTTGCTGGCTTTAATTGCATTAAAAAGGTGTAACAATTATAATCTTTGTAAAAAGCTAATTCGATGAAAAATTATTAATTTGTATTTAAAATTTCTATAAAAGGTAAATAATATCAAAAAGAGTGTAAGTAGGTAAATTGTAATTTGGCATAAATTTTATTTAGTTCATTATACAAAATTTTTTGGTGAATTTCGTTTGTCCTATTTAGGTGAATTGAGTGTTAGAGAGGAGTGAGTAAAATTTCTTTGTTATAATATATATCACTGTTTCACTTTGTGCGTGGAATCACTGAGCTAGTTGAGGCATAAATTTAAGTGTGTTAATTTTAAATTATTTTAAAGACAGAGAGGTGGCGATCAGCAGACAATTGATCGATACACACCTGGTGAGCCAGCGATATCGTAGAAATATATATATATATATATATATATATATATATTGCTGTGAAACCTACAAAACGCCTCACCAGAGTAAAAAAAAATATTCGAGCCTCTCGAACTGGGCACCTAGATTTTCTGTGATTCTCGCCTTGTTGAATCTCTTCTGATAATCGCCTCTTTACTCTCTCCGCCTCGGCTGCTCACCTAGTTAAAACTTTCATTCTCATTAATAAAAAAAAAACAAACACATTCCTACCACAAACATCAACGTTAACTCTATTTACATTAATATTCATAATACATTAAAATTTCAAAATTAAATTTCAGCATAAATTTCAGTATCATAAAATTTCAAGTTTAAATTTGTCATCATTTTAATTTGCATCCTGAATTAAAGTCCTTGTCGGATGCATACTAATTAAGTTACAATATGTGCAGACCTAAGTCTGAATAAAAGGGAGCATCTCCTACCCCTTTACGTTAATTAAACAGGTTAGTCTAATTGAGCTCACAGACAGACCCAAATTTTCATCATAATCCAAAACATAAATCTGATAAATACTCCTTTCAACTTATACAAGAAAATTTTATCTTAAAACTAAAAATTTGTTGTTTATACAAATTTACTACTGTGCATCTTTTATCAAACAAATTATAAAGATATTCAACACACACCAAAACATCTAAGATCGAACAAAATGCATAATTTACCTGAAGGTTACTGCACTCGTGACTTCAATGTACATCGGACTTGCTCATCCCACCATTCCAGCTGGTTTATGTTTACGGCTTCAGATTCTGAACGCTTTTAAACTTTTCTACCCCACCATTCATCTAAATTGTTTCAGGGCTTCTCAGGAACTCATCTATGTATATCTAAATCTTGTTTTGTGGATCTAATCACGTTTACGAATAACATTTGATTATTAACACCCCCGAAAAATAGCACTGAAATTCATAATTCTTTCCCGCTATACCCAAAACTGCCTACTTTTGTTTATTCATTTATCGCTACTAATTTGGATAATTGGTACAGTAATACTCGCAAATATAACTAGACTTTATTACCTTGTATCTTCTTTTTTAAGTGCACTAATGCATAATAACTTGTATCGTAGCACGTATTCTGCTTGAAGTATGGTATCACATCACAAAAATAAAGAGCAAAACTGTTTAAAGTATTCAATAAAAATCGAAAATCTAAGAGATCGAAACTCCTATAAACACGGGTTTATATAATAGCTCGCCTGCACGTCGGTTTTGTCCCGCAACGGCCAATTTTTAAAATTTCGCATTCTATGTTCCCTTTTCGACAGCTCGGCACGCGATTCTACAAAATTTGCACTCGCGCCAGTTGAAAATCTAGAAAATTTTTACACGTCGCGCAACGCGTCTGCGAACAATTAATTAATTTTGTATAGAAATTGTTACGTTTACACCTCTCATATCGGCATCTTATATCAACCAATCGTAGCCCTAGTGAAACTTCGCAAATTACGCCTTTATTATCAGTGTCTCTGTTTGACGCGTTTTTCCATTCCTTTATCTGTCTCTTTCTACTCTGGTCTGAGTGGTACAAATCGATATTCTTTATTATGGGCTATTTGAATCCACGTGGACTTGCGACGTGACTTTTTTGAGTAAAATAACCAAACATCCGACCGTTTCCAATATACGTAGAATCTGCATGTTTTTATCAGCTCG
Source organism: Platerodrilus igneus (assembly GCA_036346225.1). Taxonomy (NCBI): domain Eukaryota; kingdom Metazoa; phylum Arthropoda; class Insecta; order Coleoptera; family Lycidae; genus Platerodrilus; species Platerodrilus igneus. Next base: position 3,233,549 of record JARFIW010001599.1, read on the forward strand.
AATTTATTAGAATTTGACATTTAAAAGTTTGCAGGAGTGCTCCTAATGAATGTTTTAAATATAATTCTCCGAGCTTTGTTTTCATGGTATTTTAACCTTGGATTTTCACAGGCTTTTATGCTTATTATATATTACTAATGGTTCAATTAACTCCAATTAAAATAATAATGAATGGCATTGACTTCTACCCTTTAATTTTTAGCGAATACTAATTAAATATTAATTATTATTTGTACACTTTGTTTAATACCCGTTACTTAAAAATTGAATTAATTAATATAAAGTTCGCACGTAATTTCTATTTGTTTCCTGGAACAATTAAATTAAATACACATTGAGCATTTTAATTCTGCTTCTTTTTATAGAAAGCGTCTAGTGAATAATTTAAATCCCTTATTTTTAATGAAACGAATAAATTTTTATGCTCCACGGTTTTAATAGCGCGTATTATCTAATAGAATTCTATACAAACCCTACATTCTAATTGAATGATTTAAATCTTTACACTAGGCATTTATTTACGCGTACTTTTTCCCAAAGCTTCCTTATACACGTTGATTAAAATTATTTGATGTCGTTAATTAATTTTCTACCTTGGTCTAAATTTGAGTAATATATATATATATATATATATATATATATATATAGGCATTATTTCATCTTATTAGCTATATATATATATATATGTACATATATATATATATATATATATATATATGTATATATATATATATATATATATATACACACACACACACACACACACACACACACACACACACACACACACACACACACACATAAAGTAAGTTGATAAATAATACTAACGTATTACAGTTAATAAGATGAAATAATAACTTAGACTTTTATGCACCCAAATGATCATTTCAAATTGAGCTAGTAATTGAAAGATTGAAAATATAAGATCTTGGACACAACTTGAACCTATATCTTAATCTTTTTAGGGCCATGCGCTTACCAATTACGCCACCGAGACCGATGACGACAATTGGAAAATTTACAAATCCAAATCGTGTACACAACTATACATAAACCTAACTTTCAATTACGTTTGACATTTTTGTGAATTATACCTAACAATGTCAAGTTTTTGATTTATGTCAGTTATAGACAGGAAGCAACGCTCATTATTGCGGTTATAAGCCAAGTATTAAATATATAAATATTTTAGGTAGTTTTTACATAAGGTTGTTGTATTACTTATCATTGACAGTACATAAGCTAAAAAATAAACTAAAATGGCAGCAGCGCTCTTGTTACTGATACTTTCGTTAATCCGGCTATTAAGAGATTCAATCCGAAAACTTAATAGTTTACTCAAACCTCACAGACTCCTCATTTTTAGGTCAAGAGTGTCTAGTTCTACTAATTACATTCAATCTGATGAAGCCATGGTTAGTATCTTGTTACGTTCAATACTTAGGGTACTTGCAATCTTAGAATTTGTTTTTTATTGAAGTCTGTGAATTTCGCTTTCACTTTCATAGCAGCCAATAATGATATTTATTATTCTAAGGTTAACATGAGGCCGAGTTTATAGGTTGTCAAATCGGAATGATTTTGTGCTTTTTCTTTTGTCTGCTATAGAAACGAACCAAACAAATATCATGTGAACATGTACCTAGGTTTTTGCAGGTTTTTAAAGACTAGGAATCTAGAATTATGAAAATTTATGCAAAGAGTTTTTGTTAATTAAAGGAAGGGATTAAGTTTTAGACTAATTTGCAATTGGTCAAAAGTCGAGAGTAGCGTCATTTGATACAAAAGACAAGTACTTACACAAAATTGCGCGTTTTACAAAGAACTCGTTTTATTATCCATTATCGTTTCACTGTAGCAGTCCTAACTTAAGAGAAATTTATTAAAAATTTTCTTTTAAGTCCAAATGTATATGAAGTAACTGTAAAAGCTTTAACTTGCACTTTCTACAGTAAATTGATTGTCATAGTTTAGGCAAGTAATTTATAGTACAAGCTGATGTGGTGAATTGAAAGTATAATTTTTTTCTAATTATTAGTATAAATTATGCACAAACTTTGCTCTTTTACAGGGTCAACTACGCATTAAATGCTTAAAAATAGATATTAAGTTTGTAGTTTTCATGTATTTCATTGTTCTCCTTAAGTCTGAAAATGTAATTAATTAATGGAATCTTTTATAGGTAGTCTGATGCAATATTCTAAAACGATGGTTGTAAAAACAGATTTATGTACATGGTTGCTAAATTAAGTTCAACGCACTTCCTGAGTTACAGTTCGGGGCAGATTTCATGATTGGATCGGATGTGTATCTTACAGTCCTACGTAGGAAAAGCGTCATAGCACAAGAAAATTCGCTCTTTCCTCATTAATAAAATTTCCATAATAAGAACACAATTCCTTCTTGACATACTGAAGGATCTTTGTCGTTATTATAGTTTTCGTGTTTCATAATAAACGGCAACCAATTTATATATGATTCTCATCTTGAGCACACTCAGAAAATATACTATTCCTTGTTTTTAAATACGTATATAATGCACTGCATATGCGAAACGGTGACCATTGTGATAAAAGAGGAGGTTAAAGATCAAATTTACGAAACACTCGACAAGCTACTTTCGAATGAGCCGAAAATCATATCTTTCTACATCAATTTTCCAATACGACAACGTAAGGTCCAAAAATACCATTTTTATTAGATATAAAAGTCATTCGCCACAATTCAGTCTACATTCAGGAATCAAGTGACCCTTCGTCACATAACTTCCTCGTGAAAAATATATGAGCGGTGGGTAACGTGATTATTAAATATAGGTGTTGAGCGGAGTGATTGACCTTTGGAAAGCACACAAATGTTTATTTTGAACCTTAGTCTCTTTTATTTTAAAAGACATGTAAAAATATGCGATTTTGCGTTCGTACGAAAGTAGCTTATCTACTTTAAACATTTCTTGAATTTGCATATAGCATTGGAAATGACAAATCATACAGTATATTCTTATCAGTGGATGTGTTATTGCCGAAATACAGGTCCATTCATTGCTTTACATTACATCTAAAATGCCAACAATTATAGGCCAAACATTTAAATTTTGAATTTAGACCATGAACTAAAATTTAAATATTTTTCAAAAATTTCTACTTAAGCACTAGTTACATATCCCCCAAATCAATATATATGTGTATATTTAAAGAAATTATTAAGACCTAAGAATTATTGTTACATTGTATAATTGGAGGACATAAAAAAGGTTACGAAAGTTCACAAACCAGACATGAGAAGGAAACAGTTTTTTGTATTACAGGCGTGATATGACACTGCAGGTGCAGATCATAGTAGACAATAAGACAGCTATTGTTAAAATTAAAATTATTAATATGTAATACTTTGTACTGTATCAATAAATAGCAGACATGAGATCTGCATTTCCCACAAAGTGATGTAAGAGCAGGGATAGCATAAATACCATCAGAAGCCCAAGATGGCCAGTCAGTCTCGAGCTTTACAACTTTAACTTTGTTGGTTGTTCAAGCTACTCACCCTAGTTTTAATTAAATTAATTAGAGAAAGTACTTTGATTATTTTTTATTTTTAAACGATAATGAACATAACGAAACCATTTGTTGAAATCATTTGTAATTTCTGTATAAATTAAAATACGCTTGCTAGGAGTGTTAATTTGGAAATAAAGTCTTTTAAGAAGAAGCTCCAAAAGGCCCAAAACCTATCTCAATAAATAATTATTAATTGTTTTTAAATACGGGAGTCACATGAAGGAAGTGTTCTAAAAACAGTTGTTGAATTATGCTCATAATATAAAACAGTTTTAAAGTGGTGTTTTATTTAAAATAAAAAAAGATAAGGAAATAGACCGTTACTAAACTAGTTAATTTTAAATTTAAAATGGTCAAAATGAGTCCCCAAAAGAAAATATTGGTACTCATATTGATCGTGCTCGGTTGAAATAGCTATGGACTAGATTTTTTTTTCAAATAAACCTAGGTTTGGCTACGGTGAGGTCAATGACAAGGATCGAATTTGGTAGCTGCATTGTAAGCTAGTAGGTAAAACAAAACATAGCTAGTAAAACATATTAGATAGCGCAATTTCAACTTTCCCTTTATTATCTTTATTTACTTTCTATAAAACTACCGCCCTCTCGCTCTTTTTCTGTATAAAGGCAGACGAAGAAGAAAATGGTCGTGAACTACGTTAGTTGTTGTGAATTAATTACCTTCCTAGGCTCCTGCTACTTTGTACTAATAAATCCTTTTTTGTTGTTACTATAGCTTTAAGTTGTCGATACTACTTGTCACTATTCTGTAAACTAGCAGTGTCATCTTGTTGCTGAATAAAGCCTAATCTAAGGTTTATACTTCACTTTATTCAGCAATAAGATATCAGTATGGACAAACTACTAAAACGAGATAAACTTGAGATAGACACCAACGCGGTTGACTCTCATAGGTTCTAGACTCACTAGTACAAGACATTCACTAATTTTATTGAAGCTACAAAGGCTAGTGACACTCAAAAACTAAACCTGCTCATCAATCATGTAGCACCGTCAGTATACGAACATATTAGAGAGTGCAAATCGTTTGAAGATGCTCTGACCGTACTAAAATTGCTGAATAATGAAATTTTTGCCAGATATTCATTAGCTACTCGCCGACAGGAACCGGGTGAATCAATTGATCGCTACTTTCAGGCCTTGAAAGTACTGGGCAAAGAATGTGAGTTCAAAGCAATCTCCGCGGAACAGAATAAAAATGATTTCATCCGTGATGCTTTCATAAATGGATTATCGTCATCTAATATTCGTCAAAGGTTGCTAGAAAACATTACTTTAGAATTGCAAGATGCTTATAATAAAGCCAGGTCTCTAAAAATGGCTCAACTGCAGTCTGAGGTCAATGCTTCTGATTTTAAATTTGTACATACTGTTACTAACTAGGGGATGATGGATCATATCGAAAGCGATCAGAATAAAGTAACTCTATTGTCAGTAGTACAAAAATGCTATTTCTGTGGTGGAAGTAAGCATACCAGAAAACCTGCCCTGCCAAAAATTCTACATGTTTCAAATGTGGTTAGGGCACTATTCGAAAATTTGTAAAAGTAAACCGAAGCCTGCTAAAGGCACCAACCAACGCTTCTGCTATGCTTTCAGCGATGGTCCCTGCTTGTTCAGTAAAGTTTATGGTAGAAATAGCGGTAAACGGAATAAGGGTTAAAGCTCTAGTTGACACCGGAAGCTCAGAAAGCTTTATAGATGAAGAGTTTGTTAAGCAACATCATATTAGAAGTTTTCCTTCTGAGGGAAATGTTGTGCTTGCTTCTTCAACTATGATTTCCAAAGTTTAAGCTCATTGTAGAGTTGAACTAGAAATAATGGAACGCAGTTATGGCATAGTTAAATTATCAATCTTACAGAACCTCTGTAGCGACGTCATAATTGGTCATGACGTATTAAAGCGGGACTGCTCGTTGGAAGTATGTTTCGGTAGGGGAAAAGACGCCACTATCAATTTGCAGTATAACCATAGCTAACATCCCACATTATTTTCTAGCTTGCTACCAAGCTGTACGCCGATTGCGATTCAATCCAGACGTTATTCTAAAGAAGATTTGGAGTTTATTAAGGTAGAAACTAACGAACTATTACCTAAAGGAGTGATTGAGCCTAGTGTTTCGCCGTGGAGGGCCCAATCACTGGCGTGTAAAAGCGGGAACTATATAAAGCAAATGGTAATCGACTATTCGCAAACTATTAATAGGTACACTTTACTCGATGTTTATCTATTGCCTAGAATAGAAGAAATTGTGAACTAAATATCGCAATACCAGGTATTCAGTTCGATTGATTTGAAAAGTGTTTACCACCAGATCCCAATTCGCACTGAGGAAAAATATTATACGGCTTTCGAAGCCTGTAGGAAGCTGTTCCAATTCTGCCACCTACCATTTGGTGTTACGACTGGAGCGGCTGCGTTTTAACGGGCGATAGATAGCATTATTGTAACTGAGAATCTCCAGGATACTTATTCGTATTTGGACGATGTTATTGTAGGTGGGAAAACACAAAAGAAGAATGACGTTTCCTTGCAGATATTTTTAGAAGCAGTTAAAAAGCACGGTTTACCACTGAATGAAGACAAATGTAAATTTTCTCAGATAACTATTAAAATTTTGGGTTACCTGATTGAGAATAAAACGCTAAGGCCCGACCCTGATAGGCTTAATCCGTTGTTGAAACTTGAGGTTGCTGGAAAACAGCACGCTTCTGAAAGGGCTATTGGTCTTTGAATGTTTGGCGATAACACATGCAATAAGATAAAGACTGACAAAATCATGAGATGGCGACTAGAATTGTCCTCCTATAAATACAGCATTATTTATAGACCTGGCGACAAGAACGTGCCTGCCTACGCGTTTTCACGAGCGTGCTTCTTAAACCTAACAGGCAGTGAAGAAAAGTTATGGAAACTTCATAATTCACCGTGCCATCCTGGAACTACAAAGATGTATAATTGGATCCGAAGCAAAAACTTACCGTATACGGTTGATGATGTAAGGAAGATGACTACGACCTGCAGGGAGTGTTGTGAAATCAAACCAAGGTTCGCCAAAATTGCGAATACACTGATTAAACCTACCTCTCCCTTTGAGCAGCTGAGTACGGAGTTCAAAGGACCCATACCATCGCGTATTGCCAATAGATGTATGCTGACCATAATTGATGAATTTTCACGTTTTACCTTTGTTTTTGCTTATGTTGAGATATCTTTGCAAACGATAATCAAATGTTTAGAACTGGTGTTTTCAGTATTTGGGATGCCTTCATATGTCCACTCTGATCGTGGTACCAGCTTCCTCTCGAACGAAGTCAAATCATATTTGACATCCTGCGGTATTGCTACCAGTCTGACTGCTTCATACAATCCGCGGAGCAATAGACAAGTGGGGGGTTATAATGGTATAATATGGAGAATTGTATTGCTTGCGCTGAAATCAAAGAAACTGAAAGAAGACCTGTGGGTGACTGTACTTACTGAAGCCTTACACTCTATAAGGTCGTTGCTTTGTACCGCCACCAATGCAACTCCGCAAGAACAAATGTTTAATCATTCCCGTCGTTAGCAAAATGGGCTGTTGACACTGGGTATAGTCTTTCTAAAGAAGGGTACTAAAAATAGTAAATACGAGTCACCGCGTGAGAAAGTGGAATTATTTGAAACAAATCTTTATTATGCTCATATTCGCTACCCTTTTGGCAGAGAGGACACCGTTTCTATTCGTCGGCTTGCTCCTTGCGGCGAGAGGGAACACTTGCAAAGGACCGTTGATACTAATAACGATGTTCTAAATACTGGTATGGAAAAAAAAATGGAACTGTCTAACGACCCTGTTGCTCCCGAGGCTAGCACTAACACCGAAATTGAGGTACGTTCCGAATCGGCAGAGGAGGCATTTACTCCGATACTGCCGGGTTCTAGTGATCAGTATCTTCGGCGAAGTAGTGTCTTGAGCAACGAACTCGGTGAGCACACTACAGCTCAGACCTTTATGGAACGTCGCTCGCGTCGACAACCGAAGTATTTATCGGGTTACGTAAGATTTTAAGGGTGGGGTGAATGTTGTGAATTAGTTATCTTCCTAGGCCTCAGCTACTTTGTAGTAATAAATCCTTTTTTGCTGTTACTATAGCTTTAGGTTGTTGAAACTACTTGTCATATTTCTATAAACTAGTAGTGTCATCTTATTGCCGAATAAAGCTTAATTTAAGGCTTATACTTCAGTTGCTAAGATAGTTTGACAGCCGTCACTTCAAAAAATAATTTCTTATAAAATTATAAATTAAATCTTCTAAAGCGAACACTAACGTTTGTATACAAACATCTTATACTTATTCACTCAAATAAAAACGACTAATACATATAATATGTAAAGATAAAAACACAAAAAAATTTAAAAACGATAATGTATTTTTGCGCTTAGTCCAGATTTTTCTCTAAACTAAGTACAGAAAGTTTAATGGTTCACGGATGGCTGCAGTGGGTTAGTGTTCTGAACAAAGAACTGAAAAATCTAAAAGACATTTCCGGAAGAAGACTAGTAACACATTGAAGTATGGTTATGCACTAAATTGACGCAAGTAACCTGAATTAAATTCCTACTTTTTAAAGAACACTAAACGGTAAATATTGCACCAGCTAGATTGCAGTGGCGAGGGTGAGTCCTTCTTCTTCTTCTTCTAAACAACTGCAGAATTTGTACGGGTATACAAACATCTAGACTTTTACTTATACCTACCTGGAAAGGTCCTTGCACTCTGTCTAATACGTAGTTGTTGTGAGCCAACATACCTGGATTCGGGCTCGTTAGGCGATGTGCGGTATAAGAGACGTCTAAATGGTTATTTTTTCCGCAACACTGATTGGGGCAGCTTTGTGTTTACCTTTTCTAGCCTACTAATTTAAACTGAGCACAACCAATAATAAAACTGCGAGACATTCACTTCACTTATATTATTAAAATACAAATAGCACAGTGTTTAATAAACATAACTCTCAAAAACACTAAACTCTATTCCTAAATGGACAAGTATGCGTGTCTCTAAAAGAAAATGATTATCTTTAATTTATTCAATTGTAGTTATCCATCCAATTTGACCAGTACATGTAAATTTATGCAAATAAAATAGTAATGCTTGTTTATATTATAACTTCTTGTTACATTGTGCTTTTCATAAAGTGTGCACCAACATAAAAGCATGTCCACCAATCAATCTTATGTAAATAATAAAATATACACTACCAGAATGTGTAGCAGGTGGGAAGCAAAAATTGTATCACTTACCAACTATGTTAACGAATGTATCAGAGAACCACTTGTCGTGCTGGACAAACTTGGGTGCCAGACATCCATTTATCCAACTATCGTTAACAGAAATTATTTACTCCGGAAACACTTTCACAAAGCAACGTCACTTTTCCAGAATCCGCGATTTTTTCGCATTTGAGACTTTTTTTACTACAAACGCAAATTTAAAACTACCGTTACGAATTATTCAACATGTTCACCCGCCCGACGATGACGCCGGTCAATCGACTGATTTAAGTTAAACGTTAGTATTGTAAAAATTGAATAAATCTGAATGATTTCTTCCACTAATTATGTCGGTATTTATAAACTATATCCTTTCAAGGAGTTATCCAATTTTTCTGTTCACACAGTTTAAAGCGATTCGAACTGTCAAGGTCAAGGATTTCGGGGCGTAAGAGTGGTTATACGTATTTTTACCGTTATTATTTAATATCAACATCTGCGTCATTGGTTGGTCAGTACATTTCAAATTTAACTTTTTTTATAGGTTTCTGTCTGTTGGAGTGACTTACAATTATTTTGGTGCCTTTCGATTTGTGAGAATGTTTACGAATACATTTTCTTAAGCTTAGTAATTTGCTGAAGCGTGTCGGTATATTTCTAGTTCGGCATGCGTACTGTAGAATTCCGGTTTTAATTGCTGGTTGTAAAATAGTGTACCTGTACTTTACGATTTAGGTCTTATTTTAATACTTTGACGTGTAGCCATGTTATTAAATTGTAAACCACCAAACTTCTATAAAGTTTTTAAAAAAATTGCGCTATATCTGAAACAACTAACTTAAATAAATTAATACTTTTATTTACAGATTTATGCTTAATTAACGCATGAGCGTTACAGTATACTAAATAAGAGTATGTAGACGTAATACAGAGATCAATATCTAGAGAACTATGACTAAGTTTATAATTAAATTAAAATTAAAACCTCAATTTTGTTGATGTGTGTCAATTTTTTTCTCTAAAGTGTAATTGACGGAAAAACTATAACAGTTTAATAATTTTGTTGAATTGCTTACTACATGCTGCTGGCATTTAGTTTATTATCAACCTTTCAACTTATTTTTCAAATAATTGTCTTGAACTTTTAGAAGAATTGTTTGTTTATCAAAAACAGTATATAGAAAAACTTAATTTTGTAATGTTAATCTAAATGTTTTATAGTACTAATTCTAAAATTCAAAATTATTCCCATTTATTAGCAAAAAGGGGCCCGTCAATCTTGATCATTAACAAATTTGGCATTATAAATCAAAATATCTTCACCAGTGTTAGCTTCTAATGTTACTATTTTTTTATTGAAAATAATTTAGAGTTGTTGAAGACTTATTGAAATATGTGATGAACCCGAGTACAAAAATATATCAAATAGTATTTGTGGCAACTTTACCATTTCATATATTCTTTGTGAAGGTTGGGGCACAGCCATGGCAGCATATGCTATCTTAAGCAGATTGACACATTTACACGGTTAGTCACTTACCCACATATACGCATACGCACACACCTGAGCGTATGCATATACGTGCGCCGGTACACATTAGCAAACGGGCGCTCATGCACAGAAATATGAGTTTACACAAACACGCGTGACGCACACGCACACAAACGCACGTTACAACAGCACTACACACACACATTCAGCCAAAGCGGAGTTTATGATAATTAATTTAATATGAAACTAAATCTAAATCAAAACACAAGTAAAAGGAAATGCATATAGTTTAGATGTAAATATCCACTTTTCTTTAAAACGAAGTTAAATTGTCTTCCATACAGCACAAGGTACAAACACCTGTCAAATAAGTAGATTGATAAATTCTATAAATGCAATTACAACAGTATACGTTTATTTGTTTGAAAATAAAGGCAACTACGGTTTTGCGTTATAAAAACGCTATCAAATCCTTATTTAAAAGTAAATAGTTGCACACATTTATAAAAACAATCAGACCACTAAAGATCATATAGACAGAACTCTTTTTAGTGAAAACGTTTTGGAAAATCTACGCAAAAGTAAGGTTATAATGTAATTCCGATGGATTTGATCAAATTCCTCTTTTAAGATTAATCTATTAGTTTTTCTTTTAAATAACACTTATGGACTTACGAAGCTTAATTTAAATTACAAAAACTTACCCTCGAATTGCTAAAAAAAGATAATATCCAAATTTAGTTGCTAGGACACTACACCTTACGGTAACTTCATATAGAAGAAAAACCATGAATTATCACACTGAAGTGTGAAGTTTACCAGAAAGTCAGTTAAATCAATATACAGATCACTTTAATATAAGAAAAGATAACTTACAGTAGTTTGGTCAAGGCAAACCATATTAACGGCCACATTTAAAATTAGTAAGGAATGAACCGCTGACGTCATTAATTTAATTGATTTCTTTTTTAATTTTTAGGTTGCGACGAGCTAGCCCTAGATCGCGAAAAACGTAATTAGGTATATATGCATTATAAATAGAACCACGTGTTTTTAGGCGCCAATTGCTACAAAGGACAGGTGTAGTACAGTAGTATACCGTTGGCTCACATGGAGGGCGTAATCGGTATTACATGAATTTACAATTGGTGATCTATTTCTTAATCAATTTGATTTGAGCGCGTAAACCTTTGTTGGCACATACATCATAATTGTAATATGCAACATCTCGGACTTTAACGGCTAGAGACATCTTATCCTTTGTTGGTAATATCCATATTTAATAATATACAGATAAGCTGCATTACACAAAATCTAGACATTGGTATTCTGCAAGCTGTATCAAACAGGCACCTTGTCAGCACACCGTGCACACTATTGTCGCCCTTAAAATAATGTACAGCCAACTTCCTCAATTGCACCTAGGTCTTCTGTTTTTATGCTTTATCCATATAATTGCAAATTTAAAGTGTTTCGACTACTTAGATATTGCAGCGTATTTATGTCACAATTTATGACAAAAACGATACAACCTTTTGAATAAGTGGCACTTATTGCAAATGCTATATTTTTATCTGTTTTTCAAGCTTCAAATCCTATATTAAAGCAGGGGAATTAATTTCACTAAAACAATAGTATACGTACTTTCTAACGCCACGATTACAACTGTAACGAAATCTCTATCTGCACAAAGATTAGTACTTTATTTCAAACCAATTATACAATCCTTTTCCACGACTCGCAGATATAATGGAATCTTATAAGCTTTCATATTAATTTATTTTCAGCTTGATAACATTACAAGCATTTTCTTTGACACTAATCTTTTTAATTACTTAATATAGAATCTCTAGAATTAACTATCCAAGCACTCATTATTAATTTATATCAACACTAATTTATATCACTTCTTTCAAAGCTTTAAAACTGGCACACATTGTAGTCATAGCTGCGACAAGAAACTGAACGTCGGTATTTAATACAGCGTTTATATAAATTGTAAAACCTCAAGACTCTTCTAAATCATACCAGAATTACGCAAATAGCGTTCTAGAGATTTCTTATTGTACTCTACGTAACTATTAAACGTATAACTCATGCCTCTGTCAATCAAATCCATCCGCAAGATGTGGGCCGACACAAACGTTACCGTGACAGAGATAAACCCGTTCGCTACAACCGAAAAATTGACAGTTTTCCTGCCAACGATCAACACAATGTAGAAACTTGTTCTAGTTTTGTTATATTGGATAAGCCGCGGGCAGTTTCGTCTATTTCTTGTTACATTCTCATCCACTGGGGACAGTACTAAGTAAGACAAGAGTTATTTTAAGATATTGAGCCAGTAAACCCTGAAAAAACCTGAAACGTCTCACTGACGGCGGCAAGATATCGATGGAGACCTTTGTTACAGTAATCCGTGCGGACAAAGGAAAAGTAAAGTATGAAAAGCAAATGAACCGTAAGTCCGCTTCGAGTACCGCAACAAAACCAAGGGAAATCCAAAGAAGGCTGTACTAGCTGGAAAGTCCTAGAGTGGCGTGGGTCCCACAGACAGAAAAAGAAACCTCACGAAAACAATTTTGTTTACAAAACCTTAAGAGACCAACATGTTATAAAAGGACAACCAACAAACAATAACATAATACATTTATATAGAACATTCGGGAGGATTTATACTGTACACCAAAATCTATAGAAAACGATAAATACACTGTGTATCTCAATGTAGTTTTCTCTTTAAAATTAATAGAATAACAAAAATTCGTTACTACAGCAGTCAATCATAACGGTATACAGGGTAGAATGCCTTCTGGCCTGTATCTGAAACAAAATATGAGTAGAAAAAAATGTCACACCTAAACAATTATGTAAATCTAACATTATACAACCAAAATTTATAGGAACAGTAATGTTAAACTATTATCTAATAAATACTCAACCACTACTAGCTGTCACCGTAACATTTCCGACGAAGGATAGAATCCAGATAAGGAACGGCAAGTCTTACAATTTATTATGATGTTCCTGCCTCAAACTTACCGTAACGTGATCTTGAAAGCTCGAATTGGTCAAAGTCGGTTCACAGCAAGTTTTTGGAGTCGACATATGTTATAGACATGGCACGGCATACGATTAATTTGAATATATAAGAGTATCCACTAGGAACATCAACACACGAATTTATTTATCTCCAACCAAAAGGTGTCAACTTTCCACTTCTAGATAGTATAATTGTCTAGTTAAAAGTATTATATTTCTAAATTGTAAACCAAGAATGAGTAACTATTTAAATTTAAAATACTAATGACATCTGTCAAGAGTGTAGCAGAAAAACGGAGCCAATAGTCCTGTGACTCTTACAATTTTACTTTTGTGTCTCACTTACCATTACACAAATTAGACTCTGCCTTAGTTCTAATTTTTTACGAACAAAATAACGATTTTGCGATTATATGTACCACCAACTTTGGTTTTATTCTGACAAACGGAATTACTGCCAAGACTCGAAAAATCAACGCTTCCTCAGGGGAACAGGTTGTAGCAATGAACGACGCGTCAGGAGCGTTGCCTAACTTTTCACATAAAATTATATAAAGTGTAACATCTCAATAAAGTCGTGTAAGATATGCAAAGCGAAAATTTTAATGGATCGAAATGGTTAATAAATTCTCAAATAACAGTAAAAGCAAATAAGCAATGTAAGATTTAATTATGTAAAATCAAAAATATTCGCGTGCAGGCCCTGAACGTAACACCTTTACCCGTATATTGCAACACCTAAATTGCGTAAAAAAAGTTTTGCTAACCGGAAATTTTTTCACCGATTGGTTATTTCTTTTATCTATAATGACTGGGGTATTGACATCACATCGACTATACTTTTATTACTAATTGTAGAAAAACAACAGCGTATTAATAACGGGCTTATTTGTGAATACCGTCCCAAGTAACTGGAAATCCACCGAAGTCGAATTGAAACTGAGAGATTCAAGCCAGTGCTAAATTTCATATTCAGTTTGGGTTATCTGTATATATAAAGTGGTTCTGATAATTTATTAAACGTGAAGTTATATAGCATAATTGCAAAATTTAAGGAACAAAATATGTTTACTGATATATAGTCACCTGATAGGAGTGAACCAATTGAATATAAACACACCATAACTCCAGAGTATGAAATATGTTAAATTTTTTAATAAATTTCTTAAGGGTGGTCTATCTTTATACCTGATCAGTATAAATATTTTAATATAAATGTGCTTCGAATTACCCAGATCAAGGAAACAGCTTTTATTTTGGGAATTGACAAATTAATAATTGTGATTGTTTGTCGTAAACGGGTGGGATAATTAGATGATTAACAATGGATTTGTCCTTATTGATTAGATTATTCCAAAAGCCTAGTAATTATGTGTAATTATAAAATTTTGTTTTCACTACCTTGGATTAAGTTTTAAGCAGAAAGGTGGTAAAAATTTTTTATTATATTACTCCAGCCATTATTTTTATTTTGTAAGTACGTATTTGATTGCATCAGAACAATGATTTAGTCTATAGTAAGCGTCACCTCACAGTTCTAGATCAACGTTATTAAATAAATAATGGGAATAATTATTACTACCTTTTCAACTAAATTAAATAGGGAAGTCAATTATTACAACTGGGGCAAACTCAATTTTAACGTAACGCTTTCAGGGCGAACGTGTTTCGGTATTTAATTTGGCAAAAGTATTATTAAACAATAACTTGAACATTAAACTCGTTCAAAACCATTTGGTTATGTGCAAAAAAATTCTTAAAGTTAGTGTTCGAGTGTTTAAATCATCAGTTTTTGGGAAAATATTCAAATAAGTGAAATCGTTTACCTTTCCTTTAGCTTCTCAAAAGCAGTCTTAATAATACGAGTGATGCCTTTAATGTTTAGCATACTTAGACATAACGTACGTCACTAATTAAATGTCAATACTAAAATTAACCTCCATCTTTAATTAATATAAATCCAACGTTTAAGTGCGATATGTGTAGTGTTGTAGCTACAACGAACTGTTTAACTTATAAATTTAATCGAAAAATAGAATTAAACAGTGAAAATTTACGTCAACAATTTCTTGTTGGTATGGAGAACTCCAACGTAGACGGATTAGACCTAGCGACGATCCAACTGCATGTGCATCAACGTCAGACAGTCAGGAAAACGTCGATTCTGCGCGCAAGCTCCTCAACGAAAGTCAACATGTGACATATCGCGAAATTGCAGCACGTTTGGGGATTTCAGACTTCATTTCAATACTTTTTGCATAAAGTGTGTGTAAAAAAATTACATTCTCATGGATACCGCAACTGTTGACCGAAGAAAAGAAAGCAGCTTGGGTGAATTGGTGTTAAACCACACTAGACCGCTTGAATGCAGGCAACTTTAAAAACGTGTACAACATCATGTGTGGTGACGAATCTTGGATTTGCTCTTACGAGCCATAAAATAAACGCCATTCTTGAAGTGTTTCCAGAAAGATGGTCGCAACATTTGTCTCGAAAGCAGTTTGTGTAGTAACAACTCCTTGATACAAGATCAAAGAACTGAAATTGCCGATTGATATACAACCAATTGTTTGCCACAAATCATCGAGGAGCTTTGAAAAACCAACCCCAAAGCACGATACATCTCACAGCAAGTCCACACACTGCTCGCAAGACAATTAAATTTTTAACATAACCAAATGTCAGATTACTAGACCATCGTCCGTACGGTTCCAACCTAAGTCTCAGCGATTTCTATACCTTTCCGAAAATCAAGACGGACTACATGGTCAAAGCTTTCAGTCGTTATAAGAAGCAGGCGATGTCTTTAAATCTGCAATTTTGACTGTACCAACAATCGTGTGATGTAACTGCTTCCACAGTTTGTTCGAGCGCGTGCAAGAGAGGATTAATCTTCGTAGAGCATACTTCGATAAACAAAAACTTTAAAAGTTATCTATTGTTTTCTGCCAGTTCGATATGCAAAATTTAAAAGGACAACATCGTAGCGTTTTGTCATCCCGTGTAAAAATATAAAAGATTACATAAGTAAAACAGTAGGAAAGATTGAGGGTTTCTTGCGTTTATAACCCCTTCCCTCACCCCCCATTCCGCCTTCCAGGTTCCACAAACCACCTTCCAGCAACCCACTAACCTACCACCTATCACCCACCATCGCTTTCCACCTTCCACCTTCCACCTTCCACCTTCCACCTTCCACCTTCCACCTTCCACCTTCCACCTTCCACCTTCCACCTTCCACCTTCCACCTTCCACCTTCCACCTTCCACCTTCCCCTTCCACCTTCCACCTTCCACCTTCCACCTTCCACCTTCCACCTTCCACCTTCCACCTTCCACCGTTTACCTTCCACATTCCACATTCCACCTTCCACCTTCCACCTTTTATCTTCTATCTTCCACCTTCCAATTTCCATCTTCCACGTTCCACCTTCCACCTTCCACCTTCAATCTTCCACCTTCCACATCCCACCTCCCACCTTCCACCTTGTACCTTCCGCTTTCTACCTTCCACCTTCCTTCTTCACTTTCCACCTTCAACTTTCCACATTCCACCCTCCACTTTCCGTCTTCCACCTTCCACCTCCCACATCCCACTTACACTTTCCACCTTCCACCTTCTACCTTCCACCTTCTACATTCCACCTTCCTCCTTCCACCTTCCACCTTTAACCTTCCATCTTCCACCTTCGACTTTCCACCTTCCACCTTCCACCTTCCACCTTCCACTTCCACCTTCCACCTTCCACCTACCACCTTCCACCTTCCACCTTCCACCTTCCACCTTCCACCTTCCACCTTCCACCTTCCACCTTCCACCTTCCACCTTCCACCTTCCACCTTCCACCTTCCACCTTCCACCTTCCACCTTCCACCTTCCACCTTCCACCTTCCACCTTCCACCTTCCACCTTCCACCTTCCACCTTCCACCTTCCACCTTCCACCTTTTACTTTCCTCCTTCCACCTTCCACCGTCCACCTTCCACTTTCCAACTTCCACATTCTACCTTCTACCTTCCACCTTTTATCTTCTACCTTCTACCTTTCACTTTCCACCTTCCACCTTCCACATTTTACCTTCCTCCTTCCACCTTCCACCTTCCACCTTCCATCTTCCACCTTCCACCTTCCACCTTCCACCTTCCACCTTCCACCTTCCACCTTCCACCTTCCACCTTCCACCTTCCACATTTCACCACCTTCCACCTTCCACCTTCCACCTTCCACCTTCCACCTTCCACCTTCCACCTTCTACTGTCCAGCGTCCACCTTTTACCGTCCACCGTCTACCTTTCACTTTTCCCCTTTACCTTCCACTTTTACCTTTCACCACCCACAATCTTGCACCTACTACCCGCCACCCACCATTTACCACTCCCATCCACCAACCACCACACACGATCCACCAATCACTACACGCCATCCACAACTACCACCCATCACCTATGAACCGCCACCCACCACCCCTACGCACCACCCACCACCCACCACCTACCATTCACCAATCACCACCCACCACTCATCAACCACCACCCACCAACCAACACCGACTACCCACTACCCAACACCCATCACGCACCACCCACCAGCCAGAATGGTTCATTACCCTTATAATATCGTATACAATCAGACATTTTGCATTGTACCATTTTATTACGAATGGCATTAGAAACCATAGTAGAAGTCTTATCTGCACAATTTATATTTTGTAATGTGGAGTCTTGCCAAATATGTGTTGCGCATATGGAATGCGTTGGCACTGTGCAGTACTTTACAATAACGCGCTCTATTTCTTCGGAAAGGTCACTGGGTTGACATCTTGTGCTTGCAACAATTTTGTTGCCCATCCGTCCACTAGAGAATTTAACGTCTTTAATTCGTTCGCATTCGGAGATACTTTTATTCTTTTGATAGCAGTTCGCCACCTCTGCTTTTGCTGGGTCATTGCATAATCCTGAAATGGGTATATATTCAATTCTATAATCGCTGTGTACGAAGGCAGACTGCCACTGTATGTACAATAACTGTCCTGCAGTACTAAGATGCTTGATTTCGGAATCAACATCGCTGGTTGTGAGGACATCAATTTTGCAGTCCTAATAGTCTAGTTGGAGCAACCGAATCTTTGGATGGAATAGCATCTACAACAGTACCAAGGTACCATCTCCATGGACAGGCGTGTATAACAGTGATGTGATCTTGCCTGTCATGGTCTTCTCTGTATTAGAAGACAGCAAAAAACTTGCAACCTTTTCTAGATAGTCTATTAATACATCTAGTAATTTCTTTGGCAATAGATGCACCTTTTTTTACGAGGATTGACTCTCGAACCATTCGATTGGCTGTTTTCTAATTAACTCCGTTCAATATTGGTTTAAAGACCACGCAGTACCTCTGTTTTACAAGAAAGTATTTTCCATGCACAATTTAACGCACAACAGGGGTTTTAGTGTTTGTGTACTTTTCCATAGTGAATGATTACGAGATATGTATGTTACAATCTTTAGAACCATTTTTCTAACGGGGCGAATCGCAACCCTGGATTGTTTGTTCTTACCCAGCCTAATTTCCGTCTGGCGTTAGTCTGGCATTCTATTGTTATGTTGTGATGTTTTACTGTAACAAGACTTTTAAAAATTTATAGCCCCAAGATCGCCTGATAACCCGCCGGATTACTGGTTTTGGGCTATTGTTTGCACGGGCTGTTTTGGGCTCTTCTATGTATTACTTCTTAAATCTTTTGAATTGTATTTTTAGTTCAAATTCGATTACAAACCTTGCTGAAACTAGTTGCAGTTAAAAATAGGAATTTTGATAAATATTCAAAGTATATATTGCTAGGGGTAAAAGTGTAGTAAGTAGTTATATCTCTAAGGTTTATAGCTAAGGATATGTATTTGCTTAAGCCATAATTTTAAAAGAATTTTCATAGTGCTCCTTCGAGTTTGAGCGATTTGTTCTACTCCGAATAACAGGACTGTCAAAATGTAACAAAATATTTTGGTTTAAAGGGATTCCTATTTTTGTGTTATATGGCATACTTTAATATGTTACTTTTTATTGAATGATTATCTTGTAGTGTGATACAACTATATATTTTTCCTAAAGCATTATAACTGGTAATTGTCTTCGATCTTTTCTAAGCTGCCCTGTTGCTAATCTATTGCAAATATTTATATGCCATTTGCTGTACGTTATGTTTTGAGTTATTTTAATAAAAGGAAACATCTTGAAAGAAGAATAAATAGACTTGAGAATTAAAAGTTTAATATTTTCTTATTAATTATTAAAATATGTAAGGGTGGGTTCCAGTAATTTAAATGATTTTAATAATACGCAACCCTACCCTAGTTTGCTTGCTTTTGTGTCGTATCATGAAAATAACGTAAAACACTCACGTCAGACTTGGACTTTCAGTCTGCAGGTGCACCATCAGTGCCTCATTTATTCTTCGGTGATGTTTTATGCACTATTCTTGCCTTCTAAAGTTTGAAGTTCATTTATAGTATGGCAATTGGGTACTGACGCTCGTATAATTAGCAAGTCATTTACCGTTAATGTAAAGATATTTGTAGTAGTTTCCATGAATAAATATTTTTTATACTGAGGTGGCTGAATTCCGTATATAATTCGGCGCATGCTTTCCCCTTAGTGTTATGATTAGCTAAATCTTTCCCGTTTTTCCGACCAAGTTGATAGTAAGTAGTAGTCAATTTTTGTGGGGATTTCGTATAGAGATAGTATAAAAGATAAATTTACGTCATCTATTACGCGTGGAATTCCAATTCAAAAGCATTGAATTTTCTTTTCAATAATATCTAAATATATATCCTTGGATTACGCTATCAAGGTTTCAGGAAGTGGCTTAGAATATTCTGCGATAGATAATTCATTATAAAAATTCTAAACAGATGAAACGCTTTCATCTACAAATTTGTCCGAAGGAAGCGCTTTACGGGTTGTGCCAAAAATTAGCGTAAAGAAACTTACTAAATGTGTATTCTAGAATTTGCTTTTAATTAGTGTGCATTGATATCTTCATAGTTATTTTTAAAATAATAACGGATTTGTAAAATTCTTCTGGTATTATGCAGTATTGTACTTTTGTAATTAACTTTAATAAAAAGTTAAACTATAGTTGTTTGGATACATATCAATTTGGAGACGAGAAAAGACAAAAATCTGTATCGGAATATAGATAAAAGGGACAAATATCATAATAGATATTAGCCGAATTGCGAGCAGTACTTTCCTGCAATAATATAGAAACTAATGAAACGGGTCTATGTTTCTTATGTAATATAGCATAGCAGCATCGCCATGTATTGTGGCATAGCAGGTTCGCCAGATATTCAGTTTTTGCCTATTTTATTTGGAACGCCATCTGACTTTTGATCTAAGCTAGAAATGAACAACACTTATTATTTATGTATTGACAATAATTAGCACAAGGACGCTTAATGACTCACATGTTCAATTCGATACATTGTAACGTTTTGTTTTTCCTCTCCAGCAATAACGCATATAAATCCTGTATTGTGTTACAAAAATTTTAGATTCCCTTTTTAATTCAATATAATTCGTATGTCAAGAACTTCTAAATAATTAAAAGAAAGTTATTATAATTTTAAAGCACTCTATTTATAGATCTTTTATTCTAATTATGTAGTAAACAAATTTATCGTTAAAAGTACTCCAGTTTTGTGTTTAGCATTATGATACAAGTCGTACGTGTTTGTTGGAAATTTCATAAATTATCTTCAGGGCGATGTAATTTAGAGCGAATATGCGCACCTGTTGTTTTGAATACTCAAGTGTTGAGGTCCCGTTTGTTCACGGACTACGACAGTCGACCCTTTACCGTCCTTAAAATAAGATGCAGAGGTTAAAGGGTGGCTTGTGACTCGCATTTCAGTTATGCAGTAAATCGATCCAAATGAGTTGTATAGTTCATCATACGCAACACGGAAATTCCTAGTCAACACTGAAATTTTTAGTGAACACAGAAGTTCCTAGTCAACACTGAAGTTTTTAGTTAACACTAAAATTTTTAATTAACACGGAGATTTTGTGTCAACATTGAAGTTTTTAGTTAACACAGAATTTTTTTTTTTATTAATGGCGATGCGTAACAGCTAATTTATAGCGTACAAATTGTATGCAAATGGAAACCTACAGTTAAGAGATTTACACGAAGGCTCTCCTCTACGGGGGATTCCACTTTTTTATTTTTATGGTTCTAATCTTCAGGATATTGCCGTAATAAAGTGGAGAACGAGTTTTTGCTGTCAGTATGCAGTATTAGAGGCGCACACATGTTTCGAGTTTATATACTAAAGGTTGTGTATCAATATGCACTCTACGTTCGAGGTCGGTAAGTCGATTTTCCTTTGTTATAAAAACCTTCTGTTTGACGTACAACGCTAGTGACTATTTGTGTCGAAATAAAAGATACCCAAGGTTAAGTTGTAATATTTGTAACTTGAACTATTGAAAACTAATACCTTTTAATAATCATATTTCAAAATTTAGACTTTTAAACTTTACACTAAATTAAATTCTTACTTTATAGGATTGTTGACCAAAACGATCTGTTTAAGAACATAGGTTATGAATCATACTAAATAGATTTTATTATTAGCATTTGTTTATTCATGTTGATTATTTATCATACAGTTGAGTAGTTTCTTATACATAATACCTTTTTTTGACAAGGCTTAAAATTATTACAGAAATAACAATGAGTAACTAAACACTTACACATTTTATTGTAAATTCCTGTTAGTTTGAAACAAAATTATCTTTAGTTTAATATATGTCTTGTTTTCTAACAATTGTTTTTACAGCTTTAGAAGCGGCTAATCACACTTTAAGAGATACTTAAGAAGTTGTGTTTATACTACCTCACACATATTTTTGGATTCTATAAATCTTGTATAAACCACGGGTGCATATATTTAGTAAGTAGAGTATCCATGCACCAATGGCCAGTAGCAAAATCTATAAGTACATATAAGTTGTCTGACTTATTGATTTTATTATTTTGAGACGCAAACTGCTGCCTCCAATGCATTTTTATGTATTTTATTTTACTTCAGGATAAACGTTGCACCATCTATGAATACAAAATCTTGTATTCCAATAACAGAATATATTCGTTGAGGTTTCTGTATTTTTCTTGGCGATATTCTTTGTTCTTATATATTGCATAAGTACAGTGGCGCCTGACCCATCCGTATTTATTTAACGACCCCCCTGATAGTCTCTATGAAACCGCTAAAGTTACAGTTCAGAGCTAGTACGGAAGTCTACAAAACTCAGTCTATGCTTCTGCGTGAAGCAAAAACTCCCTACAGGATGATTTCGCCTTACAAGTGAAGTCGTGAGCAATAACTTGGAATGAGTGCTGAATATCTAAATCGCTAAATTGCTTATAAATGAATTTCTATATAGTTACTTATCAATTACATATTAGTTTTGTATTCTATTATAAACTAGTATGTACAACCGGCTTAATTATGAATGCTGATTATAATTATATTGAATTCCACTCATTACTAACCTATTGCAGTTTTATTGAAACTGGACATCTGAAAATGCTTATTCTAATAACAATTATGTTTCTGACCTAAGTTTAAAATTACTGTCGTGCGTAATGTCTGGGTTTTGTCTAAATTGTCCTTAATTGTACAATTAGCTTTGTTATATGAGATAACAGTATGTTGTACCTTAAAAATAACTATGGAATTTTGACTGATTCTCTCTTGCTATGAGTACTAAATCTTCAACTCTTACGACATCGGTGGTTTTGTTTCTCTTGGTTTGGCATTCCTAACATTTGAAAATACTCCCTGTATGTTTGTTGTGGTTTGTTTAGTATTCTTCTTAATCTTCTTTGGGTATTAAACCACTCATAGTTTTTAAAATTATCTTTATTAAAAACTATGAGTGGTTTAATACCCAAAGAAGATTAAGAAGAATCCTAACATTTGGTTGTGTACTGTATTAAATCTCGTCATATTCCTTTCCTATTGTACTGGGTTTTTAATCTTTTCTTAATAATCGCTTGTTACCACAATATTCTCCGAAAATTGCGTTTTCTTGAAAAGTTTTAGTAATCGCTGTCGTTGCTCCTTGTTTTCTACAGTCATTGGTTTTGGATGTAGCATTACGTATACTTCACTCAATATTGACAACACTGGCTTCTTGAATTCACTAATTGTACAATGCTTAAAAATGTTCTCAGGTGCGCATAATTCGCCACCTGCTTCTTGCAACTGCAGTAGTAGTTCCTACAGTAAAACGCTACAATTAATGAAATGGATTATCTGCTCTGCTTTAAATATTCCATTCTTGCCCACAAGTGTACTTATATAGTTTATTGCTACCTTAAAATTTACCCTCGAAAGTTGATTACCGTTGCATCGTTACATTGTAATTAAAAAAATTTTACTTTATCTGAAATCCCTTCTCTAAATTTCCCCTCATTGTCTGTTTCCTTATTTACATTATTTGGTTGCGTTGGTATCCTTACTGTTATAAAATTAGACATTATTAAATTAAATCTCGGGTCTTTCCATTGCAACATGCCATTTTGACTATTGCAAATTGTCTTCTACAAACTAAGTAAACCTTTTCCGATTTACCTTAACTATTTTTCTTTTGCTTAAGTTTATTCTACGCTATATTTCTGAATATGCTTAAAATATGAATTGACTCTCAGAATTGATTTCTAATGTATTTAACTATTTAGTACAATTAAAAGTGAATAAATAATATATACGTTAGCTATCAATTCTTTTATTATTCAGGTCTTCAGATGAGTTGATTATTTGTTTATTGACCGAATGGTGAATTTTGTCAAATTCCTTCTTTGATTTAGAACGATCTGGTGATATCTTATCTTACTTTTCCTTATTTCCGAAACATGAGGTCGTTTAATGCAAGTGTTTTAATAAATGTATTTTGTTGGTTTCTTATAAAAATAATTGTATAGGATTTCTGTTGGATAAGTGGGGATTAGTTGAGCCGCTATAAACTCATTTTCATGATGATGGTAAGATAGAATCGGATTATGATTTCTGTTTTTTGTCGAGATATTTGAGAGTTTTATGGTAAACCTTTATAGCAAAGTTTTAAGGTGAATTTTTATGGACGACTATAAGGCAGAACTCAAAAGCACATTGCTACGTACAGCAACGTAGTTTAAAAACAAACCAAAAGGGAAAAAACAAAGAAAGAAGGACCGGGCTCAATCGGTGAGTGAGCGGGGTATCATACATACAAAAATAACGGAAGGCCTGAAATAAAAATACACGCACTCATTCATCACTCAACAACAAAACATAAAAAAACTCTAATTAAAAAACATGTTACTCAAGAACAGTAGTACCAAAAACAAATTAAAATAAAAAGAATTAATAATCAGAATATGCATCTATCGGAGGAACAAAAAAATCAATTCTTAACACGACGAGTTGCCGTTTTTAGGTATCTACCCCCATATTAATAGACGAAAAAAAGGAAAAATAAATTACAATCCTAAAAACAACAGCTCTAAATCGTCATCTTAAATCTAAAATTAAACATATAAAATCATTACAATAGCTACAATATCAATAATCAGTGTCATCCCACGTACAGATTTTAATCATTTTAAAACCACAAAGTGTATTTATCCAACAAAACTGAAATATACTGGTTCAACCAGATCATAGAGCCCATACAAAGAAATAGTGGATAAACACTCACCCACGTGTTGAATATTTTGGACCTATCACACCCTCCTTAGGGCCGCAGCGGGGCAGTAGGGCCTAGGACCACGCAATTTGTACCATATTAAAAGGGGCGGCAATCATGTCATCAATTGGGTCCAAGGTAGCAGGTAATCCTATCCATCGGAAGAAGCTAAAATGGTTATAGGTGAATTAATTTATTATCGCAAAAAGTATAGGTTTGTAAAACCTTCATTACCTACCTCGCTGTATTGCGTGCGCGAAATTCTCACGAAGAAAAAGAAACAACAAAAATATAAGGACTGTTTTCGTCTAGTATAAGGAAGAGAAAGTGAATATTAATATGTTTAACTAGATAACCAGAGCTCCAAGTACTATTGTTGTTATCGAAACGTGATTAGGAAACTTAAAAACACGGTCTTATCGGATAGTTCAATACCTTATTTTAACGAGTCTTTAGATGTAAATCACATAAGAATCAATTATATGCGGTCGTAATGTATAACGAGTTAACGGATACCTAAAACAAGGTATTGACTATTTAATTTTAGCATAAACTTTACGTTTCGAAATAAATAAGTTTAAAATGAAAATTACTAGGAAGTGTACTTATTGTAAATAGGATGTTGTCGACGTATGAACGAGTAAAAACGGAATCGATTAAATGAAATAATCAAATACCGCCAAAATAAACGTAACAACGTCCTAATAAATTTATTAACCTTTCTTCAATTTGGTCTGATGTTAAAATTCTTGATCAAGAAATGCTTGTGATATTGTTTAGACAAATAAACCTTTAATTTTCAATTCGTATCTAAATTTCATGAAACAAACAACAGAAACATAAATTAAATTGTTGATTTGAAAAAAAAACTTCATGGGCAGGTATATTTTACTACTTCCAACCACAGGCAGATGTGAGATCCTGATGGAGCAACGAATCTGCCCGTTGGTATTTGTTTAGTCTAAATACTTCGCAATGATTTTAAAATTTCTCATAATTAAAGCACTTTAGAAAAATAAATTGAAGTAAGGTAACGTCTGTTCCGATATGTTACCTCAAACTCGGAATATTCATTTTTATATAAGATTACTTGTTGTAGATTGATTAAATAATTTGTTTGATTATAATGTAGCAAATTTTTCAGTTATATAAAATAATTAATTAAACTACGCTACTAGTAGGGCTACGTTCGAAAAATCAATCTTTGTAAAGTTTAATCGATGCAAGACAGAAGTTGCATGAAGTTTTTCGTTAAGTACTCACTATGAACTGGTTTCTTTGTTTCGACGGTATTAAAATTATACGCAAATTTAGATAATTGTGATTAAGGCACTTCTACAGCATTCATTTTACTTGATTGCAACGATTTTGACTATTAGAACAGCCAACTTATATGAAATAAACAAATGAGCTGTTACCTACTCAACACTGGCGGACCTTTTAAGAAGATACTGCACCCAGTGGTAAAGGAGGAAGTTGATCGACGGAAACAACACGTTTCCAATTAAAAAATAATGAGTAATTTTGCCTGACTTGAGGAAAGGAATTCGAGCAAACGAAACGAAAATCAATATATAAATTGTTGGTTATTTTGCAAAAAGAAAAATCCGTGACCGATTTCACTGTTCTTGCAGATCATCAAACGGACGCATCTCTTTTTGCAAAACAACTAACTAAATTCTAAAATAATACACAAATTAAAGTGTATTTATAGTGCAAATGGTTCTCATGCATCCTCTATACTCGAATATAAGCAACTAACTATCGATGACTGTTTCCAGTCTCCGATGTGATAGTATAGATGACATTGCCAGACAAAATTTTAATAGCAAGCCAAAAGACTAGATGAAAAATGAAATAAGCAAATGACCTGTTACCTACTTAACACTGGCGGACCTTCTAAGAAAATACTGCACCCAGCGCTAAACGAGGAATTTGGTCGACGGAAAGTAGGTAAGTAAGGTAAGTAGGTAACAGGTATTTGTTTATTTCATTTGTCATCATGTCTTTTGACTCGCTATTAAAATTTTGTCCGGCAATGCCATCTACACTATCACGTCGAATACTAGAAACAGTCATCTATAATTAGTTGCATATATTCGAGTATAAAGGACGCATGAGAACCATTTGCACTACAAATACACTTTAATTTGTGTGTTATTTTAGAACTTAGTTGGCTGTTTTGCAAAAAGATATGCGTCCGTCTGATGATCTGCAAGAACAGTGAAACCGGTCACGGACTTTATTTGTGCAAAATAACCAACAATTTATATATTGATTTTCGTTCCCTTTGCTCGAATTCCTTTCCTCAAGTCAGGCAAAATTATTCATTAATATTTAATTGGAAACATATTGTTTCCGTCGCCAACTTCCTCGTTTAGCACTGGGTGCAGTATCTTCTTAGAAAATCCGCCAGTGGTAAGTAGGTAACAGGTCATTTGTTTATTTCATTTTTCAGCTTGTCTTTTGACTCGCTATTAAAATTTTGCCTGGCAATGTCATCTACACTATCACGTTGGAGACTGGAAACAGTCATCGATAGTTAGTTGATTATATTCGAGTATAGAGGGCGCGTGAGAACTATTTGTACTATAAATACACTTTAATTTGTGTATTATTTTAGAACTTAGTTGGTTGTTTTGCAAAAAGGGATCCGTCCGTCTAATGATCTGTAAAAACAGCGAAACCGATCACGGACTTTATAACCAACAATTTATATACTAATTTTCGTTCCCTATGCTCGAATTACTTTCCTCAAGCCAGGCAAAATTATTCATTAAGCCTACTTATACTTCAACCTTTATTGCACTTAGTAATTCTTTTATTAAATTATTATAACGCTTAAATACTAAAATTTATTTACAATTACTGTTATATTTGTTTGTTTGTTTGATTCAAAATTATTATCCATTTTAGTGAAATTATTTATAAAATTATATGCCAGGTATCTTGTTCCAATTAAGGTTTCATTTCATTTACATTGTCCATTTACATTTCTTAGTCCTGTTTATACCTAGCTGAGGTTTTTATGTAAGTCTTTTGCTTATCAACGTGACCTTTAATGGTTTATGTTAGCTGTGCCAAAGCGTACATATCCCTTTTATATCAGCCGAAAGAAAGTAGAGTGCACGATTGTTGATTCACCTCGTCTACTTCTATATGCGGGAGGGCTTGCTCGTTTCCCTGGTCCTAGATTCCGTAATTTTTTGATATGTTTTTGACTTTAAAATTCTTACTTGTACGATTTACTGAACAATTGCTTATACTTTGCAAGATACTCTAATAATCCGTCTCCAATAATTCATAAAATTCTTCTAG
Organism: Platerodrilus igneus; assembly: GCA_036346225.1. NCBI lineage: Eukaryota > Metazoa > Arthropoda > Insecta > Coleoptera > Lycidae > Platerodrilus > Platerodrilus igneus. The sequence goes on from JARFIW010001599.1 coordinate 3,261,975, forward strand.
TTTTGTCAACAGTTTCTGAAATTTTGCCCCTATTGGTAACATATTCTCATTATTTAAATGTGCGCCAGTAACAGATTTTCCGTTGATAGCCATGAGAAGAGAATCTATGCAATGCTCGAAAATTTCGCTTCAATTTCTATACACAAACTCTTTACTTGTTCCTCAAAACATTTATTTTCATCTTAAATTAATTAAATTTGACCTCAATAGATCACTAGAAGCTTCAAAAATCTAATACTTCTTGTCCAACATTTCATAATATAACTAACCTATTACACTAATATAATTAGAAGGTATTGCGTATTTCACAATACAAATTGTGTAGTCATTTCGTGCGCTTCTATACCAGTACGATACCTTGTTTTACTTCACCTTTTCGCGTATCCAGTATTTCAAACTGTTACTGCAGGATTCACATTTTCGCAGAATTATCTTCGTTACTCATTTCTGTTTATTAGAACGTATATGAAACTATCATAATTAGAACGATTATTATTATTCATAAATAGTCTGATATTTTTAAACCGTCAGTTAAATCTTATTTAGCACTAGTAGTTTCTTTTCCCATGGCTTGTACAATAATTTCTTCTTGTTTCGAGTGCGTGGTTCTCATGTTCCGTAATTCTAGGGCGTTTATCGGGAGTTTAAAATATTAGGCTTAAAATCTAGCTAACTCTTACAGTTTAATCCTGGCACACTTTTGCGAATTTCTCTCCATGCTTATTTTTGTTTAATTCCATATGTTAAAGTACTGTTTTTAGGTAGTGTTGTAGAAAATATTTTTTAGCGTTCATCCCTGAATCTTGTAATGCCCAGGTATGTAATGGGTTGAAGGAGCTGGCAGGGTTTCCATGTAATGTGGCATGGCCGCAACGCCATATACTGTGGTTCGTCCTAATCTATTTAGATCTCCATCTCACTTTTGACCCAAGCTAGTTAAAACAAAATGTACAACACTTATTATTTATTTATTGTCAATAATTAGCACCAGGGCGCTTAGCGTCTCGCACGTTTAATTCGATTCAGTACAATGCCAGCATTTTATTGTCTACTGTCTTATTATCTTCTCTTATTCTGTATTTTACATTTCTATACTTATGTACTTATGTTTCAGTTCTGTATTCTACTTATTATATAACTTTAAGTAGGTTAGTGTCACAATTATAGAACACTGACAACTACTAACTATTACATTAATAGCTTTGCCGTTCATGGTATGGCAAATGAAATGTGCACAACAATCCTTCAGTGTTATTGGATTAAATTGCTTACTTTACCCTACACTGACATTAATCTAAAGCGAAGCTTGTGGTATCCTACGAAATTCGATGGCACTGGTGTCTCCGGGTAGTAAAATCTATGAATAACTTAAAAGGATTTTATTTAACCATTTTGTTCCAAATCGGTTAGTAATAGCAGAGAGGTACAGGTTATATTTAGCCAAATAAGAAAGGTTAAGGGATGCCCGGTCATTTTTAGTAAAATTTAAAAATCTTGCACAGTTTGTGAATTTGAAAGCGTTTTACATGATGCTTTACGAGACAAATTTCTCTGAAGGCTTAAGCCTGACGATATTAAAAGTAAGTTGTATGAGCCTAATCTAAAATGCGTTTCAGATAGCTTCCATCATGGAAGTAGCAGAATTGCAAGTTTGAGGCCTGGATTTTGACGAAAATGCTTCGATATGTAAATCATCTAGTAAGTCAAACCAATCACTGTGTAGTCAGGGAATATTGCAAACCAGTCAAGTGTACAACCGTCGATTACTAAGTTTGCTGTCTCGGGACATTCAAGTAAAGTTTGCCCGAAAACTTCAAATGCGTCTTGTCACAGAAGAAAGAAAATATGACCATGAAGCATGTCTAACCCAAAATTGGCATGTTTTAGGTGTAAACGTAGTAATCATACAAGTCGAGAATGCCATTGGTCTATTGTAAATGCACTTAAAGCTTGCAGAGAACCCAATTCCTTATCAGAAAGTGAGTTGGGAAGTATCCATAATATATCAGATCAATTTGAAAAGTCATTAAAGGTATGTATTAATGGAGAATCAGTTTGCATGAAGTTCGAAGTGGATTCAGGCGCATCAGAGTCAGTAACACATTTGTCAGATTTTAAAAAACGTTGGTCACATTTACGAATTTATCCGGTCAGTTATGTACTTAAAGTTGTACGGGCAATACAATCAACTTTGCGGGGAACGTTTGTCAGAGTTTCGTTTAATAATGTAGCTTACAATTTACCTATAATTATTGCAAAAAAGGAATTTTACCATTTCCTTTGTTGGGTAAAAATTACTTCAGAATCTTTCCCCTAATTGACGAAATACTTTTAACCTACAAAATACTAGCAAGAATGAATGTCAATCTCAGTCAGTAAATTGTATAAGTAAAAACCTTGTTTAAAAAAAACAGTTCCCAATGACGGATAAAGTAGCAACTCTGTTTTTTGAAATTAAACATAACTTTCATGAAACTTTCGTAAAAAAAAGAAGTCAGTAAAAATGATTTCAAAGTTGGTTTAAAAGTAAAGAACGGGACAAAGTTTAGTTTTTACAGAGCATACGCGTAGCTATATGCAGTATAGAAGAAAATCGAAAAGTAATTAGAGCCATTAGCAAAGTCAAAAGTATTATCAAAAGTCAGCTACAACAATTTGGCAGGTCCCACAGTAGTAACCTCAAAAAAGCAAACTGAAGATATCAAAGTATGTATCGATTTGGAAAAAGATGAACTTTGTTTTGGATTCTGATCACTGTGTTCTTCTAATTCGAGAGGATATTTATCCGTCATTAGAAACAATATGATAACTTTGCAGCATTGGATTTAGAAGTGCGTATCAGCAGGTATCCGTTGAATCCAAGTCTAAAGGGCTGTTAACTATTAATACTCGTGCAAAGCTCATTACGTTAAATCGTTTAACTTTTAGTATAAGTGCAACACCCAGCATCTTTCAATCAGTAATGGATACTATTCTGAGGGGGTAAAATATACCAAATATTACCTTATTCATATTCTTGTCTATGGTCAGAGCTTGACGAGTTCCACATCAATGTTGTACAGGTTTTTGAAAAGCTAATATCAAAGTTAACGAAAGAAAATGCCAGTTTTATATTAAACAATTAGAGTGTCAAGGTCATGTAATTGATCAGGAAAAGCTCCATTCAACAAATGCGAAAATAAAATGCTCATCAATGCCCCAAATCCGACAAATGTCAAGAAGTTAAGATCGTATCTAGGTCTCCTTAAATTTTATGGAAGATTTATTCCGCGACTAAAAGCGTTGTATGATCTTCGTTAAAATAAGATGGACTTCAAAATGAACTGGTTCGATAATTGTAAATTTTTTAAGAAGACAAACACTGGCTATACTTACTTACATAACTTTTAGTTCACTACGGTCCACCACTTCCAATTCTGTTAACTTTTGATTGTTGTGGTTATGGAGAAGGGCCACATTTAGTCAGTTAGTAAATGGAGAAGAGCCTCCCATTATTTTTGCGTCGAGTACACATTTTCAGTTACAGAAAATAGTATTCTAAATTTGGAAAAGAAGCACTTGCATTAATGTTCGGCCTTCGGAAGTTCCATAATAATATATTTGGGCGTCACAAAGGGATTCTAATTTATTCGGCTTCTCGACGTACCTCTTGGGCTATAACCCTCCCTGCTTACAATTTTAATATAAAATAGCGTAAACGCCAAGTCATAGCCGATGCTAATGGTTTATCAAGTCTTACATTGAAAGCAACTACTGAAGTTCTTTCAGTCTGGTGGAAAGGATGCTAATTGGTTCGGCGGATACTGCGTTTGTTTCAAAAAAGCTCCAGTTATGGTTATAGTACAAGAGTTAACTAGTTCAAGTTGACCAAACAAAAATCAGAAAAAGAAGTTACCATTTTTTAAAAAGAGAAATGCACCTTCAATAAAACGCAATTGTTTGCTGGTTGGAAATGGACTAATGATTCCCGTGTCTCTACGTCATTAGATCTTGAAAATATTTTATTAGCAACATATCGACATTGTCTGTACTAAAATGTTAATATGTTGCTACTATTGGTAGCCTAATATGAGCAAGGGTGTTGAATAGTTCATTTTGAATTCTGAGATTTGTCAGCAAATTCAAGATTTAGTGTCAGTGATTAATTGTGCCCCATGGCCACTAGCGTCGATAAACGTCTATAGAGTGCACGCTTACTTCCTAGAAATATTTAATTATAATTTTTTCCAATTAGTTTACAGTATACCAAAATCGATGGATCTGAAGTTAATGTCGAAGGATAATACAGAAAAATACACCATCCAATGTTTGAAGGTTATCTTTAGTGTCTTTGGGCTTCCACATGAAATTGTTTCCGATAATGGTCCGTTCTTTAAATCAAAAGAATTTCTTAAGTTTCTTACTGCTAATGGTATAAAGCCCTTCTAATAATAGAGCCACTGAATGACAAGTTCATGTAGTTAAAAAGATTTAATTCGTATGTTACAGATTTATTAACCAAATTACACGTTTTCTGCTTACAAATACAACTTCATCAGTACCAGGAATTTCACCTGTCGAAAAAATATTCAAAATTAGACGGCGGACAAGATACGATTTGCTTAGACCAGATCAATTTTCGTATTATCAATCTAGTAATGTAAGGAAATCTAAACCTGAGCTTTTTGATGTGAGCAATGAAGTCTTAATAAAAAACAAGAGAACTAACATGTGAAATAAAGAAAACGCAGTGAAGGACTTTAGCTACTCTACATATTCAGTTATGCGCAATAATGAAGTAAGTTTAGATCGTGCTGATTATATGAATTTAAACCATGGTGTCGCGGTTTCAAACGCAAGTAGCTATGATGTCACTACAAGTATAATTCGTAAGTCACCAGCAGAACCACATGTGGCACCTAGCACCTCCAGCAAAGCTCCGTTGAGGATGCAGAATATTACTCAGTAACAAGTCGTAATTTATTCCAAGTAAATAGTAGCAATAATTGTGAATCACCCGTGGAAATGCGTACAGTTGAAGTTCTACGATTCCCAAGACCAGTACTATTGTAACCAGATCAGACAGGTTAGCCAAACCACCCCGAAGGTTGATCTCTGTAGTGAAGGGAGAATTGTTGTGTATTCTAGAATTTTAGTTTAATTAGTTGTTACAGGTAAAATGAGCGTTGTGTTATAAATTTAGATTTTGCCTTAAGGGGCAGGGAACCCCACAACAATTTAGGGGAGTACCGGTTAACTACAGCGGTGCGGGGAGCGGGTTCCTATGAAAAGATAATAAAAATACGAAAAATAGCACTTGAAATGGCTGAAATACTTTAACCCTTTTCTACAGTCATAATTAAGGTGCGCAAAACCGCCTTGTCACTGCAATCCCTTTGATAGACGGTTATTCCGGGTAGGTCTCCTTTATTTTTAGTTTCCTAAATTTATCCGTTATTCATTACGTTGTTCTATAATACCCTACAAACACTCATTAAGTTTTTCATGTTGATGTGCTTTTTCCAAATACGACTTCATCACTGGGGGTGATTGAATATCCTTCCACAGTGACCTAATTACTATCTAGTTTATAAATAAATGTAAATATAATTCAACCTACACCTAATCTTTATTGACATTCCATAATTGCGATATAAAATATATTTTCGCTAAAAGAAAAACCTACTTTTCTAGTATCAAACTGGCCAGGTATTACCTACAGAAATATAAAAGAAAAACAGTAAATAAAATCCATCATAATGCTATCACGCCAATTTTACAATTTTCCATATTGGATTACATGACATTCTATGTCCCATTTTTAGAAATGCTCTAAAGAACAATGTCATTGTCCATTCAAAATATTAGTTTGATGCTTTATTCAATAAATTTCACCAATAAAACTTATATATAAAATCAATATCCATATTTCTTAGTAGTTTGAAATGTTGCAAACTTTTCTGCATGATAACATCGTGCTTAAATATAACCACCACTAGTTCGTCATAAATTCATCGTCCAAGATAGTAATTACTTTCGAAGTCGATTAACTTCCTACTACTTGAATACAACCCCGTTTACATTTAAAATTTGCAGATACATAATTAAAAAATTTAAACATAAAAGCTCATATATTGATCACTGTTTCATAATGTTCATTTTACATTTAAAATTCACATATACATAATTATAAAGTTTAAACGTAAAAGCTCAAATATTAGTCACTGTTTCATAATTTTCAAACTTAGGTATGTCCAGAAATCATCTGCATTTCCAGCTAGCACAGCTCCCTTAACACAAATAACACAAAATCCAAATTATTCAAGGGGTGAACTCTCTAGTCCCTAATCCCCTCTTAACCGGTCGTCCCGACGTTAATTTCACGAACACGTGGATTGAAAACTTCCATGTCCATGCAAGCTTAGTTCAAAAATAAATCGTACGTCGCGTGTTTTCCCTGCGGAGTTGACTATATTTACATCTTGAAGCTGTGTTTTGTTCAACTTCCTTTCTTTCTTTAGTGCTTGCTCGTATTACTACATATTACTTTTTAACTAACTTTCAGACCTTAACTTCTAACAATAATACTTAAATCTAATATAACTTCTCTTTGGATAAAATATCGATCCACAGTCTATCATACTTTATATATGCTAAATAAAGAAATTCATTGTCACATTAACTACAATAATGTCACATACTTGTGAAATTTACCTTGAACGTCTAGCCAAGTATCAGATATACAGATATAGTTCCTGCATTTCACAGCCAGCGATGTGCATGCTGGTGGAAAGAAATTATTCTATTCTACTACACGGTCAGTAATTACAATCTGATCCCACCTTACTCGCTTACATCTGAAAATGCAGAGCACCATCCCGCCGACGCCGTGATAGCACGACATCTGCCATCCTCGCCGACTGTCACTTCCTGAGTGCCTATATCTTTTTTCTGCTAAAAATAATTCTTCATTTGTTCATAATAATATATTCTTAGAATATGTTTGTATATTTATTGCAAAATAGACTCCACGTCTATTCTCGTTGCTATTATTGATACGCACAGGAAATCCGAAGCTTTGCTAGTGGACTTCATATTCAATGGCCGTTTACTTCAGCCTACAGTCCTTACTTTTGGATATTGTGGAAGAGCAATATAAAAATTATTGTGTATCATTTTAAAAGAATGGTTGGGCTTACTTATGATTAACATACGAAGATACGAAGAATTTAGTACTGTTATTAGTCAGATAGATTCTATGTTAAACACAAGACCATTGTGTGCGCTAATGAGTGACGTATCACACTTGTCTTGTTTGACACCATTTTTTTTGTTGGGAAGTCTTTTACCATATACACCAAAGGGGAAGTGTATGAACACTCCAATAAACAAATTAAAACTCTGGAAGTTGTGTAATAAATTGCAATATTGTTTTTGGAAGGCTTGGGCCAGGAATCACTTAAGGCAACTACAGAGTAGAAAAAAATGGAAGCAGACAATATCAAATGTAAATAAAAGTGCGGTACTGTTAATTCGAAATGATAAATTACCTCCTGTGGAATGGGGCATTGCGTGTATCGTTAAGGTAGTATGTGAGAGTGGTGACCGTGTTAGAGTAGTGCATCCAAAAACAAAAAATTGAGGGTTTTTGACAGCGGTATCAAAAATAACCGTTTTTCCAATAGGCACGGATTAATCTTGGTTGGTGTAAGGTATGCAAGGGGTAATTTAATAATGTGCCTACAATCACTTACAATTTTTATTTTATACGGTGCTCTAGTTACGCATTGGTTGTGTGCTACAGCATTAACCTGTTGGTATGATGCCTATCTTATTACGGCAAAACCAAGATACAGGTTTAAGTCCTGTTCAAGACCTTATATTTTCCTTTTTCAATTATTACCTCGATTTAAAATGATCATTTGGGCCTTGCATAAAAGTCTAAGTTATTATTTCATCTTATTCACTGTAATGCGATAGTATTTATCAACTTACCTTGTGTAATTAACTACCTAAGATATTTATATTTATATTTATATATATATATATATATATATATATATATATATATATATATATTGCTGTGAATTAGACCCTACGTTGATGCGCAATTTTTATTTGATATGAAATGCCCCACGATTGGTGCGCCCTTTTTTATTGATATGATATCTCCTTTACAAGCCCCACAATTGAACGTTATCAAAATTGCTAATATGTTTCTTACAAGCCCCACATTGGTGTGAAATTATAATTGCCCTGAAATAGCCTTTTTGGATTTTAAGCCCCTATGATAGGTGTCTTTAATATTGATATTAAATGCCTATTGTACGACGATAAAGATTGTTTAACCCTTTCTCTTTCTACTGTTTAAATAAATTTAAATGAATTTAAATGAAGCAATCTAAAGATTACACAATATAATGATTGAAAATAATATGTACAATTTTATATAAATTCAAAATTTAGCCCCTGAATAGAACATTCACATTTACCATATTTATGATTTTCTGAAAGCCAGCAAAAATATCCTTTTAATTACTTTTAAGTACCTTCGAACGTTCTAAGATGCTTTCCCTGTTTTCAAACTCTCAAATGACTTATTTGTCGACTCTTACAGACATACAATATATAGCAAATATTAAAATTGAAACAGTCTTTAGCTAATAAAGTTTTTAAGATCGCTAACCTGCATTTTCTTTCCTTGTCACTGGAATTGCCTCAGAGTAGCTGTGTTCAGCATCCCTTGCTACACTCGTTCTTCTTATTGCTTGTAGTTTCCGTCAGATTCCATGAGTGTGCTTACTTTTGTTTAATTGGTCGTATTTTCAGACGTATTTTTATATTTTTCTTTTAGAGGTAATTTTTTAGAAATATATTCAGATATTTAATTTAGATGTGGGACGATATTGACTTAGATCAGTACCAAGATATTAACTTAGATCTGTATCAAGATATTAACTTAGATCTGTATCAAGATATTGATTTAGAGCAGTATCCGAAGATTGACTTAGATCTGCATCCAGATATTGATTTAGAGTAATATCCGGATATTGACTTAGATCTGCATCCAGATATTGATTTAGAGCCCTGAATTGTAAAATATTAGAATAAATTTTATTTAGGAGTAGATTGAGTAGTAATGGCCACATAATGCACGTAAATAGTATTAGGAGTTAGAAAACCTCATTTATTTAGCATGGATAATACGTAATTTGCAAATTATGCAAATAGCAAACATTTAATACCCTGTATAAGGATTCCAGTTGACTTTAATTAATGCCGGAAAGCATATCATTCAATTATAAGCACACATTCAGCAAAAGAAATAACTCTACACGTAATCAAACTCGTTTTAAACCAATAGTATTCATAAATTGTAAATCGATACGCGTTAAATGGTTAAATGCAGTAAAAAGCTAGAAAATCAATTCACATTAAACATGCGACAATGCAAGCAGATAGCATAGTGTCCTGATATGAAACGCATCTTTCGAATTAAACACGCTTTAGAAACATAACATGTAAACAGAAATATGTTAATTTACGTCACTTTGTCTACGTGATTTTCTTCATGGAGTCAATAAAATCCCAAAGCATTATCTAGACAAACAAAAGCCATAAGTAAAATTACGTGTCAAAGCGAATTAGAAATTCCTGTAAAAACATCAGAACACACGGTCTAAAATAAATACAAACTAGAAATCCACTGGTACCTACGTGATCAAGGAATCGTTTCGACGAGTTGTTAGAGATATACCTGTGAAAGCTCAAAATATCCAAAACAACGGATGGTTGGCCGTAAACTTTGAACGACAGTTCAGATAACCAATGAATTTTTAGATGGGGCGTAGACTATATAACACTCGAGTTTGATAAGCAGACAGTCTTAGTTTGAAGCAAGCAGAAGCTACATCACTTATACTCAAGAATTTACGCGTCGAATATATATTCAAATTAAATGATCAAATTTTTGTGATAAGTGGTGTTATAAAATTTTAAAATAAATTATAGTGAAAATATATGAGACAAGTTTTGCCGTTTGCTGGAAAACGTGAGCAGAAGTTTATTAATTAATTTAGGTTAAATATTTATAATTTAGGGCTCTAAGCGACAGTACGAAATCTAAGTGAGATCACAAAATCTAAGAGAGCAACTCAACTGATTGCAATATTGGGGTAAGGATCCACAGCACGCAGCAGAAAGACGCACAAAGAAAACTACAGGTCAGAACTACTTAGTCTAAGGAATTATATTATCTTTATATTATATTTGAACATTGATGATATGTTATACTTGAATATTTTTGTTAAGGGGTCGTCAAAAGTTTATTTTATACGTGAAAAATTTCGTAAAAAAGGGGAAAAATCTTGAACGATCAGAGAAATTTCCAGTAGAGTACAACGTCATTTTATTGGCTTTAAAATAAATAAAGGGAGCTTTAATTTTTGGAGATAAACAATTTAAAAATTAAATTGGGAAGTGTATATGATTTTTTTTCTTTCTCATCATACAAATATTAATTGACTTCGTTTTATCATTCAAAGCAGGAAAAGTTTTAGGGGAATCGTAACGTTGTGCACTCTGTGTGAATTAAACTGGGCTAGCCGAGGCACATATTTAAATTTTAGGATATTAAAATACACAGAGCGGTGATGATCAGAAGGAGACTGAGAGTATAATTACATCGACGTGCAGCGTTATAATATCAATAGATATGCAATTTTCTAATTTCTTGTACTAAGTATGAAATGGATCTATTGTACTTATGTATACATACAGGGTGATTTACGAGGTTTTCCCCCGGCTTATGGAGGTGATTCCTAATATTATTCTGAACAAAAAATGTATATAAAATAATGGGATAACATTCATAATTAAAGAGTTACACCATTTTGAAAAAGCAAAACAAAACTTTTTATTTAAGGATTTCACTAACAAAAATGGAAGAAAACAAACAATTGTTTTATTTTGTAACATTCTCTTGCATGTAAGTGGATTTAAATGGATTTAAAGCAAGTGATCAAGATTTCCTACCTGCATTTGAAGGCAAAGATTCGCACGGGAGTGAACGGCGCGCGTAGAATTTCAAACTTCACATGCTCGTTCCATACTGACGTCGCGAGAATGCGTTGAATCACGAGGTATTCACCCTGGTAATGGAGATGATTCTTGGTATTATTTTGAACGAAAAATGTAAATAAAATAATGGGATGACATCATAATTAAAAAGTTACATCAGATTTGCGAAACATGCCGTGATGTATGGAGCGTTAGTGTTTGCTCAGGACACACGATCAAACAGTTTAATAGTAGACAAGTGAAACAATTGAGTGTACGTTCCCATAACAACAGGCACGTTGTTGATACTGCAGTCACTGTTTAATGTTATTATCTCCTGGGAACATTGCAATGCAATACAAGTTTTCATCTCAGGAGTATGGAGAGATGGTGTTCATTTTGGGCTTCTGTGATGGTGATGCGAAAACTGATGTTGCTGAATATCGCCGTCGGTATCCTAGTCGTTGGATTCCGAGTTCCAAAACATTTAGTAGAACATACCGAACATTGTTACAAACTGGTACTCTTCCCAGTGTGCGTATTCACTCCGAAGGAAATCGTGACGTGCAAGAAAAGGAAAACATTCTTAATTCAGTACCCGATTCAACGTTTCACAGTCGAATATATGGAGAATTCTTCATGAGAACGGACTGTATCCTTTTCATGTGCAAAAAGTGCAGCATTTCGAACCACATGATCTTGCCAACCGTTTGCAGTTTTATAACTGGTTAAATGAAAATCAGCAGCTCTATTGCTTGATAATGTTCAGTGATGAGGCACACTTTAGAAGAGATAGAATCAACAGCGTGCACAACATGCATGTCTGGGCAGATGAAAATCCCCATGCCACGGTAGAATGTAATTTTAAACACAGACTGAGTGTCAATGTCTGGTATGGTGTTGCGTATGACCCGTTACTGGGGTCGTTCATTCTCCCAGGAAATTTAAATGGTGCGATGTTTGTTAACTTTTTAAAAAAAGAGTTACCGCAACTTCTCGAAAATGTTCCTCTGAATACAAGACGCCAAATGTACGTCCAACATGACGGGGCGCTTGCAACTTCCACCACATAGTAACTGCTCATATGAATCAGCAATTCCGACATGGATAGATAGGTCGCGAGGGACCTATCAACTGGCCTGCCAGATCACCAGATTTAACACACCTAGATTACTGCATTTGGGGGCAGATGAAAGACCTTGTATACCAAGTTAGAGTGCAAACACGAAAAGAGTTGATTCAACGAATTCCCGATGCCGCAACGTCAGTCAGGAACGTGCATGTGAAATTACGAAATGCTACGCGCGCGGTTCACTCCCGTGCGAATCTTTGCCTTCAAATGTTGGCAAGAAATTTTGAACACTTGCTTTAAATCCACTTACACACAAGAGAATGTTACAAAATTAAGCAATTGTTTGTTTTCTTCCATTTTTGTTAGTGAAATCCTTAAATAAAAGGTTTTCTTTTGCTTTTTCAAATTGCTGTAACTCTTTAATTATGAATGTCATCCCATGATTTTATGTACAGGGTGAACCAGTCAAATCTGCATATTTGAAATGACTGTAGAAAATAAACGGATGGATATTTCAAAATTTTATGGTTACTATCTTAATGTACATTAAAAAGCATTTAAGAAACAACATTCACTGTTTAAAAATAACGCCAGTAAGATGGTGTCCTTCCCGATTGAAACATACTTGTAAGCGATTTCTGAAACTGCCCATCACATCACGGAGCATGCGCTGAGGAATTCTCTCGATTTCCAACCGGATTCTCCTCTTGAGTTCCCCAAGCGTTGGAGGTCGTTGTTCAAAGACTTTACTCTTCAGGTACCCTCATAAGAAAAAATCGCACACTGTGAGGTCGGGCGATCGAGGAGGCCAAGAAAGTGCTCTATTTCGAGATATCGCCCGATTTGGAAAAACATTGTTGAGACATTCATGCTCACACGGGCTATATGACTTGTGGCACCGTCTTGCTGGAATAAGGTTTCATTGTTCATTTCATGTTGACGAAGCTGAGGAATGAAGAACGAATGCGACATTTCCGAATAGCGTTGTGCATTCACTGTATCTGCTTGCTCTCTGTCATTTAAAAAAAAACGGGTCTATGATTCCCAATGAGGACATTGCGCACCAAACTGTTACCTTGCTTGAATAGAGGGGTTTTTGATGAAGTTGTTGAAGGTTTTCATCACTCCAATATCGGAAATTTTGTTTATTTACAAAACCGGAGAAATGGAAATTTGCTTCATCGCTCATCCACAGGTTGTGAACAAGGTCTTCGTTTTCATTAAACATGTCCAACAACGTTTGACAAAAACGCCGCCGAGCTGCAAAATCGTTTTCATTCATAGTCTGAACAACCTGAATTTTGTATGGGCGGTGGTGTAAATCTAACCTCAAAATTCTTCGGACGCTCGTGTTTGCCATGCCAAGCGCAGCACTCTGTCGATGCGCCGATCCCCGAGGGCTTCTTTACACAGCAACTTTCACGCGGCCAATATTTGCGGGAGTTCGCACTGATCTTGCACTGCCCACCCTTCTGCTTTTCGTTTCACAAATTGCTTCAAAGTTTGTCACCCACAATTTGATTGAATTAACAGACGGCACTGGCGTATTTCGATTAATTTGAAAATTCGTCCGGAAACGACCCTGAGCGGCTGCATAACTACCACTGGTGTGCCGAAATTCAAGCTATATAGTTGTGCTTTAGTTTACATTGAATTTTTCAACTGTCACTATGATTTGTTGGCCTAGTCTACTGTATCGTTTAAACATGCCGCTCGTATTTACACATCCTGACTGCCGATATAATATTTGTGTATGAAGTTTGTAATGGAAATACCGCTGTTGCTTCTAGAGTATACAGCATACAATTTCCTAACCACAGACTACCAGATTCAATAGTGTTTACTCGTGTTTTCAATACACTGTGAGACTGGTGCAGTGCCCAGCAGGCATATTTCATCTGTACGTGCAAATGAACAGAAGGTGCATGAAGATGAAGACATTATTCAGTCGGTAGAACGTAGTCCTTCTACAAGCACACGAAATATTTCTGCACATATCGGTGTTCCACACACAAGAGTATGGAGGACATTTAGTATGCACGGATTCCATCCGTATTACTTACAACTTATTCAACACCTTCGAGCAGGAGATGAAGATAGAAAGATTGGAATTTTGTCATTGGATACTTAAAAATTTCCAAGTAATCCCATTTTTAATCTTCACTGATGAACCCACTTTCACTCATATCGGCATCAATAACAGTCGTAATTGACATAGGTCCGTGATGTTGTAACATGTCTTTTTGATTCGCTTCAACATGTTACAGCGTGTTTCGCAGTCAAACACATACATTTCCCTTTGTTAATAAATAACAATAAATTCTGTTAATATTCCACCACTCTTTTATAAAAGCATATCTGAGGTGAATCTAAATCGTAGACTAATGAAAACGTTCGTTAGTGTTCGTTTCCCTCAACAACCTTCGTTGGTGATTTTTGGTTTGATAAGTCAAAGTTTCACTCTTTTTCCTTAGCTAACTGTCTTCAAGAGCATTTCTTGAGAACTTTGATATTACCTCCCCATTTGTACCTGGTATTACTAATTTCATTATTTCCTAAAAACACCGTTTTAGCTTTAGAATATGGAGCCGAGAGTACCAAAATATCTACGTTACCCACCGTTACTATTTAAACGTGGTAAGTTGATTACGGATTAACATTCTGTAAATTTCAACATGCCTCGTGTAAAATTTCTTTTCCTCATACATGCGTGATTTTCTAGGGACTTTCTATCACCCTGGAATTTGTGACTGGACATTTACGTTTGTCTTCGCTTAATGCGTTTCCTCTTCAACTATAATTTAAATTACCTTACCGTCTAAATTTTGTGTATGTATCGTCCAATTACTATGTTTACCTATCGTTAGAAGATTACCTGAATCTAGCAAGTTTTGGTTGCTACAAATTATGGAGATGTGCGAGTTCCTTAGTTTTTCCTGCAAGCTGGTTGACATAATCTACTAATACCGCCAGAGGATATAGAGGAACTCCTTTTAAACTTTGAGTAACTAATTTGTTTTAATTGAGTTACAAAAACTATAGGTATGAGTTTAAAAATTTTTATTAAATAGTTTCTTATGTAAATAAAAAGGTGTTTGAGCTTTTGTTTGAAAATAATCACATCTCTCTTTAAACCTTTATTCTAAAGTATTTATCTTGCATGTAAGATGCAAATTTATTTAATTTGTGTAAACTGATAACATTTAGGTTTTGGTTAACTGCTGACGTATTTTGTGACATAAGGATTTTCATGAAACTTCTTGTGATGAGCTCTATACCTAAAAGGAAATCAAATTTCCTTTTATACTTTATTACTTATTTGAAAAGATAATTACCTATGTTTAAAATTGACAATAACAATTTTCTTTTAACGCATGTCGGTTGTCGAAATTTTATCTTATTCTATATCTGTTAGCATTAATGAAAATGAACATTAGAACATATGTATGAAGTGTTTAAACTACATATGTCATTATTTGTACTTCATTCATGCGTTCGTAGAAATGATATGTGTTTAAACAAATGTCTTACCTGGACGTTAATATACAAAATTTGCTTCGAATATAATTTCTTTATTTAACTATTTAAAAAAAGTTAAGTTATCGTTTCTATTTAACTTTATCTAGATATCTTTGTCTTACCCTGAGATTTAAGTTTCTTGCGTTCACCGCAGCCGATGAAGGTCGATGCTATTCCCGCCAGAATATTTTTTATATTCTGCTGTTCACCTACCCTTTTACTACCCGTAAAGAGGTAGGATGCAATGTTATCAAGAGAAGTCAAAAGTGCATTGAAGTTGGTGTTGGAATTTTTGAAAATCAACTTTGAGCTTCACGTTTGCCTTTTGTTTGGGTTATATACTAATAGCTGTATCTCTGTACTCAACAAAAATTGGACACATGTTATATGGATCTTTTTATTGTGATTCGTCTATACTACCACCTCCTAAAATATGTGCCATTCCTCCTGAAACACTCTGCATTAGGGTAAAATATCAATAGCATACAATCGAATGGTGGTTTATTTCAAAAATGAAGTACATGTAGTATCTTGCTTCATGATAAAAATACGTTGAAAAATGTTACTCAGCATACCAAACCAGCACTCAAGCTAGTATAACTTATGATTATTTATGCTGATGTAAATAAAGTAAGTGAAATCATCGCGAAAAGGAGTTAAAAAGGTTTAAAATGTGTTCTATTCGAACACATGCAGTACCTGCAGAAATCAATGCTTCAATTGAAAAACTCATATACAAGCTAAACTGTAACGCAGGTTCTACAAGAACTTTATTCACTGTGCGTCAAGACCGCCCACAAAGGGGGTGAATGGGGGTCGCCTGACCCCCCTGAATATGTTCCTTTGGTTTTTTTTCGTTAGAAATCGCAACACGAAGTGCACCTTCACTAGAGATTGAAGAAGATTACGATTTCACTATCGGTTATACTATTGTTTAAAAATAAAGTAAACCTAAATGTTGAGATTACACTACAGGTATGCCTATTGTCTAACTATAAATAGACCGACTTTGTATGTCATTTTAAGCAGGAAATGCGAATTAATGCAATTACCTTACAATAGTAACCCTTACCGCCTATAACAAAACTGTTACTTTCATTCTTTAATATCTAAATATCTTTACTCTGAAAGTTTCTATTCAAACGAAATATAAATAAAGGCTTTCATAATGGTTTCTTTCTTATTGTACAGATTCAGGTACTCTACAACTAAAACTTTGGAATGTTCTACAAATGTCTCATTGTGTTCAATTCTGAGAAAAAATATATTCTTTATCTATAACAGTAAAGTACGTCTATATCTTCAGTGACTTCAGTTTGTATTCAGTGTTTTTCGAATGCGGTGTACTTTTAACTTGTGACTTAGGAAACTTTATCTGACTGTTGAATTAGTAGAAGACGTGTATGTTGATAGATATTGATTGGTCATTTTCCTTGTAGTTATTGTTATCAGTGTTGATAAGTAGTGTAGTTACTGGTTTTTGTTTTTAAAGAAGGCCGAAGATTGCAGTTACAGTTTAGTTACGGATAGGATAGCAGTAAGTACTAATGTACCTAATGCGTGAGAATACATATTTAAAAATAATATTTATTTGCAATTGGGAGATTCTTATTTTTTTCTTTAAAGTCTATTTGATTAACAAATCTCTTCTTTTGAAGTATCAGAAAAGTAAAGCGTGTTATTTTTTTTCAGAAATTCAGATCTAAGATCAGTAACAATACTAACAATGGATATTATAAAATTTTTCAAACGAAATGAACTAAAAGAATCATCTAGCATAGGCTGTAGTAGTAGCGGTGCTGGTGCTAATGCTATTTTTGAGTGTAATAGTGTAGTACATAATAGAGTCAATGATCTAAATAAAGCTGGTAGTTCGTCACCTAATACTTTAAAATCTCGATTTGGGCAATTTTGTTAACTCGAATGAAACACTTTCCGACGGTGTTCGCTTTTCATTATTAACAAATCCTTACAAACCAGATCCTAATTATAATTTCAAGAACGATTCCGAAGAAAGAAGACGTGCTTTTAGATATGACTGGCTTCAAAAATACGATTGGCTTGCGTATTCTCCAAAACTCAAAGGCGCACTTTGCAAATATTGCGTAGTTTTTCGGCCAACTATTAAAAGAGGGGTTCTTGGTTCTTTCATTGTGAAGCCCTTCACAAAATATCATCACTTTGTCGCTTCTGCAAAAGCACATGCTACAACCGAATGGCATCGTGATTCAACTATAAAAGTTTCTAGTTTTACAAAAATTATTGAAGGAAAACGTCTATCAATTACCTCTCAAATAAATGAAGCTGAGCGGGATTTGATTGAATCGAATCGCAAAAAACTTATACCAATAATATCCACCGTCATTTTTTGTGGCATGCATGATTTGCCATTACGAGGTGATAAAAAAGGTAATTTTGAGGATCTTTTACAATTCAGAATAGAAAGTGGGGATCACATTCTAAACGAGCACTTAAAGTTTTGCAAGAAGAACTCAAAATACACTTCTCACAGAACTCAAAATCAAATAATTTCAATTTGTGGAACATTAATTAGGGAATAAATTGTGAAAGATGTGAATTTGAGTGAAGCATTTTCAATTATGGCTGATGAAAGTGGAGATATTGCTGGGGTAGAACAGTTATCACTTGGAGTAAGATTTGTTAGTAATGACAATTCGGTCAGAGAAGAATTTTTAGGCTTTGTAGTCCTTACATCGATGAACGCAGAAGGTATAACTGCTGCAATTTTAAACGCTTGTAATGAATATGGTCTTTGTATGGATAAATTAGTTGGATTAGGGTTTGATGGTTGCTCGACGAAGGCAGGTCATGAGCAGGGAGTCCAAAAACTTATTAAAAATAAATATCCAAAAGCGATATATTTTCACTGCGCGTCCCATAGATTAAATTTAGTGATAAATGATTTGAACATGATTCCGGATATTCAAAATTCAGTAGGTACCATTAAAAGTAATTACTTTCTTTCGAGATAGTCCATTAAGACGTAGATATGTTTCTAATATTCCACTATTATGTGAAACACGCTGGTCCGCCAAATATAAATCAATGAGGTTGTTTGCGGAACATTTTGCAGATACTATGAACGCTCTGGAAAATTTAGCTCATAACCGTGAAATAAATGCTCAGACAAGAAATAGGGCCAGTCAACTTTTAAATTGCGTTTCTTCGTCGAAATTTATTCTTTGTCTGCATATTATGGCCAAATATTCTAGCAAATTAGAACCTGTTTGTAATGCACTGCAGTCTAAAAGTATAAACTTATTTTCCGTTAAACAGCACATAGATGAACTACTCAAACTTTTAAGACACACCGTAGTGATCCTGAACAATATTTTAAAGAGGTTTATAAAAAGTGTTGAACATGCCCATGGTTTTGGATTGGAAATTACATTACCACGTATTGCACCAAGACAAACTCAAAAGTCTAATTATCATATGAGTAGTGTTGAAGATTACTTTCGAGTAAGCCTTTTTATTCCTTATTTGGATTCTGTTATACAGTCTATTTCCACAAGGTTTTCTGAAGATGCTACGACTTCTTTTTTACTCTCTGGATTACATCCAAATAACTTAAAAGACAACAATATAAAAAGAGCATTGTTAAATTAAAAAGAAGAAATAGCCAGAAGTTACAACATTGATAACTTTTCAGAACAGCTGCAAACGTGGGTAGAACTTTGGCAAAATAGAGATATTCAACAAGATACAGACTTTGTACATTTGCTTGATAATGAAGTTTCTTTTTTTCCGGCCATCAAAACTGCGCTGAATATTTTTTTGGCATTACCTCCAATTACTGCAACAATAGAAAAGTCATTTAGTACGCTAAAGCGGGTAAAATCGTGGCTTAGATCAAGCATGTCAGGGGATAGATTATCAAGTTTATGCATGCTTAGTGTACATAAGGACATGGTAGGTAGGGAGAAACAAGCATTTATAAATGAAGTCCTAAATAGATTTGGTCAAGACCGAAGAAGATTGATATTTTATTCAAAATGATGATGATTAATAAAACGCGAGAACAGTCCTATTCAGCAGTGCCAGTTATAATAGTTTGTTGTACCCTTCTTAGTTCTTAGTCATGTTTGTTTGTGCAACAAATACTAAAGACACTATTTAAAGTGCCGGTTGGATATTTATTTACTATTAATTAATATCTGTGGTTTGTGGCCATTTGATTGACAATGTGGCTTTTCTGTTTCTGTTAAATATGGTTGTGTCGTGTCTGTATTTTTACATTTTCTTACGGGCGGCTTATTACGTGTATTGGAATAAGTCCATTCAATTTTCAATTAGTGTGTGTTAATGTAAAATCCAATCTTTTCCATTTGCTACCCCGTGCATCATCAAGCCAAAAGAATTGATAGCCTGCTGCACCAGCAATTTACCAGATTGTTAAGTAACTTTACACTTTATGAAAATTCGATTAATTACAGAATGCTGCATTTATTAAGAACCTATCAATCCTACGTTTTTCTTTCAATTTCAAATACTATAGCCGAAATCTCGAAAGAATGCATTCGCGTCATAGGTTTCTGAATTAAACACCGACATACTTTTAATGTATATCGCTTTTAAATTCAGTAACCTATGGCGTGAATGCATTCTTTCGTGATATCAACTATAATATTAAAAAACGCTGCATTATCGATGCTCCTAACTGCTTTTGAGCTACTCTAAGGAAATAAGATTTTATGCCTTACATTACTTTCCAACACGTCCGGTAACGGGGTTGCATTAACAGTGTTCATCCTTTGTGTAACATAACTAATATTTTTGAAAGTAGTCTTGACCCCCTCTACAAATTATTCTGTGGGCGGCCTTGCTGTGCGTTATTATTTTTGTTCAGGGTAAAGAAAATGCGTGAAACCAGAAATATTACTCAAGAAATACTCAACTGCGAATGCTTCTGTTATGGGGTAAAAGTTGTTTAGTAACACAACGAACGCTTTAAAAGTCTAAAGTTGAACCGACCAAAGCCGTTCTACTTACGATTCTTGATTACACCTTAGGACACGGCCCTAAGAAATATTTTAGAAATATAACAACACCATCCTTTCCTGATTGAGAGGATCTTCCAATTAGCTGCATAATTGCAGCTTTGGCATGTTGAGGTAAAAGTTGTGGCTAGTTTTGACAGGAAATTATTTTATTACTTCAATTTAACATTTCCTGGCTGAAGCATCAATTAACCCGTGCGGTACCATATCTTATACTTGCGGTTAACCTATCTATTAAAATATGGGAGTACAAATATTTTTTAGATGTGTGTCTATATTCAAGAGATTTCGAATAAGAACCTTAAATTTTATTTGATAGACAGCTATGTTAACCCATCATTCAGTCTTTTTATGACCACACGCATCACCGTTTATCATGAATTTACTTTTTACGCTTAGTCTAGCATTGAAATGTAACTATGTTTAAAATAATCAGAGTTTATAAAACGTAAAAGCTATAATTTTATTATAATTTTACCCTTTCTTTAATAATTTCTGAACAATACAAGAATGGCTCGCGGAAAAGTATTCAAGGGATAAATGTGGACTTATTTTAAGAATTCAATTTGAATAAATTAATTATTATTAATAGAAATAGTTAGAAGTTATAAATGAAGTCGGTAACGATTAACATTAAAAACTAATGAACAAAAAAGGTTGAGTAGATCGAGTAGAGTGGAATGGCCCTTTGTCATTTTTACAAATCGTGTAGCGCCTTTTATAAATACAAGTGAATTACCACCATTGTAATTAAAGTCCTTTATTTAAAATCTAGTCGCATTTAAGTCCGTAGCTGTTTCTGTGTTTAAATCGTAGCTTAGCATTCCTAAACATATCCAAAACGTTCGAATCAAAAAGTTTTACGCATAATTCCTGATGTTTGGAAACTGATTCTTCAAACAATAAAGCAGACAAGTTATTAGATTCCCCTAGATCAGTACGTCAGACTCATAAAAATAATAGAAATGCTCAGCCTAATTTCGCCAAATCTATTAATAACCGCACTTAGTCCCTCACGCTGAGACTATAAGCAAATATTGAGAATGCAATTAAGAATCTACTATTGAACGATAAAGAAGAAATTAGAGCCAGAAGTTGCAAAATTATAAACAATCATAAAAATTAAAATATAACTGAGAAGAACAGAAATATAAATCAAACCTCGCTAAAAATACAAAGACTGAAAAGCAAAACAATTTCAGAGGTAAAACCAAGACAATATTTTAAAACCAAATAAATCCTATGAGATAGCAGTAATGAATAAAAGAACATATGAATACAAGATCGGTAAATTGTTACAGGACCCAAAAACATGCAAATAAATAAAACAGAATTCTACTCTCGCATATCAAAAAATTAATAACGATATTGTAAAAGAATAGGATACATTCCACCAAAAGCCTGTAAGGAATTGAGCAATACACAACTCGTTGAATCTGAAATTTTATATATTACCCAAAACGCACAAGGAGGGGTTTCCTATAAGACTAGTAGTTTCTGCTGTCTCCATTTAACAGAATCGACTCCGTGGCGTAGTAGGTATGCGTGTGATTACTGTGCCAAAGGTCCCGGGTTCGAATCCCGACACGGATCGCTTGAAAAGCCATAGGCGGATTTTTTCACAAAAATACGCTCTCATTCGGATAAGAGATAATTCATAGCTCTCGTGTGTAAGTATTGTTACGCACGTTAAAAATTTCTACCTTGTCTGGATTAGCATAAGTTAGGCAAAATTCCAAATTTCCAGCTAATGAAAAACTTGCTTCCTGACCACTGTGGCACTACGGGCGAAGCATTAGAAAATCAATGCAGTGTCTCCATTTAACAATTTCTCAGTCAAAACCACAGCGATTAACGACAAAACTGATATATAGAGACAGGGCGAAATTCATCTTGAAATAATACAATAACTGTAACAAGATAATTGCATAAACTATAAAAGGCAAAATAATCACACTATGAAAGGCATAGCAACCATGAGGAACGCATCTGCCTAAATAATTAAGGACAATTTTGTCAACAATATGTATTATAAGACATAATAATAACAGATACAATAAGAATATCACACACTACCCTGTATCTGTATTTATAACAATGAAACATCTTAAATAATTAATATGTAATTAATATTTTAACTCTGTAACTAAATTCTAAGTTTTAAATATATATTGCTCTAAAGTTACCTGACAACGAAGCCCCAGCGTTGGGTCGTCATAAATGCTCTAAAGTTACCTGACAACGAAAGCCCAGCGTTGGGCTGACATAAATGCTGCGAACTTCCTTGGAACAAGGGGGTTAATTCGTGCTCCACACTTTGGGCGTCATAAATGCTCTGGAACTCCACGAAAGGGCCGCCATAAATTCTCTGCAACTACCTGAAACACGTAGGACGCTAAACCTCCAGCCCTTTTTTCTCAGGTGTATTTTTGCCACGGCTGCTCAGTTGCTTTATGAAAATACTACTTAACTATTCAAAGAAAGAAAATACGACTACCAAAAAATTACTTCACACTTTATTGTAACATCAAATCATTACCCAAAAATCTTTTTCTTAACATTGTTAATTCACACCTTGGATATTTAACAATTTTAAATTTTAAACGAAGTCATTTTAAAAATACCATAATTTCAAGTTTTCTCTATTTACATCTATAATTATTAAAAGTAACTGGGCTTATCCGTAAATATTATTTTAAAACCACAGGTCTAATACGAACTCATAGTAAAAACCTTTCTGTACCTAAGTGCTAATTACTGCACTGAAAAATTACCAAAAATCCGTTTGCTTTGTACAAAAGCCAATATTGCCCACTTATTATATAATACATGATTTTACATAAACATATTTTCAAATAATTCCTTATCAAAGGTAAATAATCAATTATTATGTCCATAAAATTCAACAATATCCACCCAAAACGCACAAGATGTCATAATCACCAAACAATCACCACAGTTAAAAAGTTTTTATAAAGTTTAGTTACCTGGAATGTAGCACTACCAGATCTCTTCCCTGAAACCATCTCTGACGAAGTCCTTCTTCATGATTGCACGTACAGGAATTACCCCAAGTTGCCTCCCACCATCAGGAACAACAATCATCTACCCAGATCTCTCTATATCCAATGTACGGTACTTCCAAACCAAGGTACATCCGCTACTGGTCCATCAACATCCACTACTCCATGTCAGTACACAACAAGCACCTCCAACCAAAATAGGAAAACGTCTACTTACGTACATCAAGCTTCGATTTTCATAATATATTTTATCAGTTTACGACTGCTATTTTAATGTGGCACCAACTTGTGCATATTGAATTTATCAAAATTCTCACACTCACAAGTCACTTAACTACTTTGCTATTGTAGTTCGAAGCTTGGCTGAAGATCGAAAAAGAAAAAGAAAGTTTACCACCTCATTTTGGTTTATATAGACTCAAAAATGACCCCCGAATCGTATTACACAACCCCACAAACACGCTTTCTTGGTAAACGGTCTACTGATTCCGCAAACTTATGCACACAACAACTAACCATCGCTGAATTCTAAAAATCCAGCCATTAACCTTCAACTTTTCACCATAAACTTGACAGCCGTTTGCCAACCGTCTCGAAAATCTCAGAATTTTCAATAACAAACAAACATTTTACTCCGAAACCCTCCAATGACTGTCGAATTCGCCGAAATCCCCTGGTAACTGGCATCAACACAAGCGTCCAAAACACGCCTCTCTCATATGCGCATATACGGTCACCTTTCTCTAACATGCATCCAAAATGTTCTGTCCTTTGTCTTGTGCCCTTTCTTAATTTTCTATGACAGTTATCCGTTTCTTGTATCATTGTTTAACCCGTATGTTATATCTCCTTACCTTTATCCCCGCTATTTACAAGTTTTATACTACCCTACCAATCTACACTATCGTCTTTCTCATTCTTATATACACAGTCTAATAGTCCTACTCTGTCGTACTTCTTAATTCTCTTTCAAACCGGTCCCAATCAAACTTGTCTATCTTTAAAATTTCCTTGTCTTACAGACGTTTCAAAGTCAATGACAACTCCATATGCTATCTTTCATTCCTTGCTATTTCGTGCAAAACACACTCTTTCTCTTTATTTTATCGATTCATTTTTGTATGTAACCTTAAACATAGACATGGTGTTCATTTTTAACGATCTTTTACTTGTTTACAGGTTTTTTAATTAATACGCCAAATGCTAAACTTTACTGGAAATTTTTCGTTTGCTGCACTTTCGTTCTTAGAAACTCATAATCGTTAACTTGTTTCTTGTCAACACTTTTATATCCTACACTAACCTTTGGAAACATTATAAATGCTTCAGCTTCATATTTACACTAAGTTATGTACACAAATAGAATAATTACACTCTGAATGTCTGTTACTTGATATCTCTAAAGAATTTAGCGTCTTCTAATTATTGATTTTTGTGCGACGAAATGAAGAGATTTCTTACTACTAAGTTTGTATGGTACTTATACATTTAAATGCACGTGTTTACCTTACGGATCTACAATTTCTATATTTAATAATTGTAATTAATCTTTATCGTAACTCTAAAATGAAGCCAAATTAACCTTAAAGCTAATTATAAATCATAAATCCTTATGCTATAGCTTAAAAAAATTTTAAACTATTACATGCCCTCTCTATTCTTGGTGTACCCTGTCATATATATTTATCAGACCTATCTACCATCAGTTCTAACATATAAAACCATAGTTATATATATATATATATATATATATATATATATATATATACATATACATATATATTGCTATGATATCGTTGCAATAACTCGGTGCCCCCTTTTTTTCAAAAAGATTTATTTTTCTATCAACTTTAATTGTAATGCCTCGGTTAGCTCAGTTATAACTACGCACGGAGCTTGCGACGATACGACAACAAAGAATTCTTAATCTCATTTTTATCTCTACTTCCTATGTATTTGAGCTAAACGTAATTAACACAATTTATATAATGTTCTCAATATATACAATGTTCAAAGTGTTTATAATGTTGTTGAATAGAACCCCTTTTATAAAATTGAATTAATTTCTCCCAAAAATTATAACTCCCTTTAATTGATCAAGAAGCCAGTAAATATCACCCTTTTTATTATTACTTGCAGCCCTATGAACGTTCATCAGTCTTCCTTAAATTTTTACGTAAATTATAACGTATGGAAAAACTATTTTTATTGGCCCTTACGTAAATTTTCGGGAAAACAATATTTTTAAATATTCAGAAATAAAATTATCAATGCAACAAAACATTTATAATGGCTAACCTGTTGTCTCTTTTAGCCCCCCCAAGACTTTTTAAGTGATAGTGATTGTGAACACCCCCGCCCCAGAACGTTTAGTGCATACCCACCAGGACTTTAACAGTGCATAAAGTAAGTTATCAATAAACGTAAGAAGACGACTAGATCTTCGGATTCTGGAGAAATTTATATACGATGTAGGAATAAAATTGTGGCGGCTGTACTCGCATAAGCATTGATTTGTATTAATAAGAAGGTTTTGAAATAATTTAATGAGCACGTTTTTTGTGTGTACTGGCGCTAGCCATCATAATGTTTATGGGAGTGCAACTGATAATTTGGGTGATGCTTTTGGTAATTTATGCACTGTTACATGCTTTTGCTTATTTAGATATTTATTTATTTATTTATATATTTATTTTATTATTATTTTATTATTATTATTATTCAAAAGTGTAACGAGCTTCCGGACTATTTGGGATTACAAGTATACAAAATAAATCTGCATGCGTCTACATCAACTTATTGATAGTAGTTTATGATGACTATAGTGACTAAATCGCTACTATTCCTTTTCAACGGCCATCTACATCTTCTGAGATACAATAAATGTTTCAGGTTTTAGTGGTACAACTAATGTATAGTCGGAACCACAAAAGAAGAATATCAGGTTATCATTTGTATTTATCTGAATCAATATAAATTTCTGAAGTGAAGACTATCTACTTATATTTATTGATTAGTATTAGAAGAAAAAGCAATATTGTCAATTCTATTTTATATCCAATAATTTCGAGTATTGCAGAACTTGTGCTCATAACTATCATCCTTTTATTTAATTAGCCACTTTAAAATTACGATAATCACAATATATAACATGCCTACAGCTCAAGTTTTGTTTTAAAAGAATGCATACGTATATTAATAAACATTTACAAGGAATTTGTAAAGCCTTAAATACACAAAGATTGCTTTGGTGTTTTAATTCTGTTAAATTTATCTTGGCAATAGCGCAGTTTAAGATTTTAGAATGACAATTGTCAAAACGAAAACGCACAAGTATGTGTATTTTACATCAGAAATGCTAATAAACATGTTCTTCGAACAAATTCAATTCGTTCACGCTACGTACCATTAGCAATGATAAAGTCGATTATTTTAATTGAAACGCGGTACCTCGTGAATTGTAAGTTAGGTTAATGTATTATAATTATCTAGGTTTATTTTTGTTTTTATATGCATCTTCTGTTAAAAATTGATATTTTTAATTACGAGTACTAGTATGACGTCCTACACCGTTTTGGCGCAAATCAGATTGATACTGGTGACACCTAAAGTATAAGGATTTTAAAACAATTGCGTTAACAAATAAAATAATAATGTTCCAAGATATATTGTTACTCGAACAAATTTTTATAGATTACAATACAATAGTTTTGAATACATACTAGGTTATCAAAAAAGGTGTAGATATTAAAATGATTAGAGTTTTTTTTTATTACTGTCGCTTGCTGTTGATGTATCACTATTACAATCGACTTGTATTATTAACTCATCAACAGGCACATCTAGTGCTTTTTCACGTAGGTACCATTCACTTATAAGCGTTTCAGTATACTAGATACATTTCTGCCATAAATTTTTGAGACACTGCTGTAAAGCTTCGCCCCATATATCTAATACCTTACTGTGATCATCGCCTTCTCTGCCGATATCCTTATTATTATAATAACATTCATCATGTACCCAAATCATCTCAATTTCATTAAATTGACAATGATATGGTGGGAGGCGCAAAACTCCGTGGCCATGGTTTCTTAGAAGCTCGTCATATAGGGATGGACTCTCGCCGGACCGAGCCGGGCTTTTAATACGCCCGGCCTGGCCCGACGCAGAAAAGTGACCGGCCCGGCCCGAGACCCGACTCGAAATAAAAACTGCTGGTCCGGCCCGGCGGGCCG
Source organism: Platerodrilus igneus (assembly GCA_036346225.1). Taxonomy (NCBI): domain Eukaryota; kingdom Metazoa; phylum Arthropoda; class Insecta; order Coleoptera; family Lycidae; genus Platerodrilus; species Platerodrilus igneus. The sequence continues at coordinate 3,289,882 of JARFIW010001599.1, forward strand.
GCCCGACTTTCATTCAGCGAATGAGAAGATATTTTTTTCAGTTATGTTCAACAAGTAACTATCACTCTTTTGTTTGATTTAAGAGTATAATGATTTTGAGTTACAATCAAGTTACTTGTGGAAGATACCGTAGTATATCATTTGATTTTTTATTCTTTAAAAAATCCTAGAAATATGTATCAAAAGTACAAAATGTTTAGCAATTTTCAACGTTTATGAAATCGTACGCTTAACGTACCTTATAACCTTTAACATAGATTTGCGTCCGCTTCATTTTTTCGTTCCTACTTAAAAGAATTTTACTAAAATTACCTACTTGATATTAGAGAGTTATTGCAAACTCATTCCAAGCAGACTTTATTAAAAGAATCTTCAAATAAAGTATCCTTTATTAAAAGTTTACATCCAATTTAAAGGAGTGTTATTGTAAGTCTCTTTTCCTTTACTCTTTAATTTGACATATATGTTTAGTATTCTATATCTATAGGTTATGTTTTAAAAATGAATACAAAATTAATCCCCTTTGTGATAAGGTGACCTATAATACATGTTTAACTATACATATTGGAAAAGATCAAAAAATTTGTATTCACACAAAGATGAAATTTTTTTTATTATTTGAGTCTTTCATTTCCCATTCGATAATATTTGTGTGTGTTGTCAAACTACTTTTACGGAATACTCTTCGAGTTTGCTTCAAGACACTGTTATTTACTTCCTCCCCAGCATATAACATATCTATTTTTAAAAGGATTTTTACACCTTACTTCTAGGAAAACATTACAAAACAGCATCCTCGTAATTAGACCGTTGACTTTTTATATCTTTTTCGTGTTATAAACTTGGACATTATATTTCTAAATTTAATTACGGAAACAACACTACAACAAACCATTTAATTTCACACTATTTATATAGAAAGCAGACAATTAAATGTAAGTTTGTACGTTAGGCATTTGGTATATGTCAAAATTAAGGCGCCCTAAATAAAAGCATTCCTTACCTGTATTTAAATTAAATAAAGGTGTCCTGTATTTTAATAAAGTACAAACATTAAAGGTGTAATTGAGCATGTGTAAATGTCAAATAAGGAAAAAATTTATTACAAAATTGATCAAACGAACGTTGCAATAACTCTCTAGTGTTTTAGGCGGTAGACATAAACTATACACCCGATTGCTAATATCAACGTTCGCGCTTGGATGAAATTTAAAATATATACATATACATAATATAAATCGTGTAAAATATTCGGGATAAGAAGTGAGTTATAATATCACGTCTCCTTTACACTAAACAAGACGAAAAACTGATTATTAATGGGTTCATGAAGACACTACGTGAAAATATAATTAAGACCGTTTCCTTACTTAATGTGAGATAGAAGTGAAACGATGGTAGAGCACCTACTTGTGCGTTTTTCGGCTCGAAATGTTCGGGGGGCCCAAATCCCTTCGCCCGGCCCGGACCGAAGAAAGATAGGCCCGGCGCGGACCTGGCCCGGCCCGGACCTGGCCCGAAGAAAGTAGTCAACGGCCTGGCCCGGATTCGAGCCCGAAATTGGGCCGGGCCCGGCCCGTGCCCGGGCCGGGCCGTCCCAAAAGCCCGAGTCCATCCCTACTCGTCAACTTTGTAACGCTTTTATGGCTTGCTTAATTTAATCAAAGCTAATACTTCATTTTATACATCTGCGTAGTATACCGAACGTTGTGTGTAATAAGCCGTTGAATTATACCAACCTTAGACCAAAATGCTGTTGATACTTTCTCAAGTAATGTAAAATGATAAGGTGCATTATCTAGTACTGTTAATGACGGTTCTTTTAAATTGTTTATTAACTTCCCTGCAACCCACCTTAAAATCGTATCAATTCGATTCACAATAATAATCGATACTGTGCAAATAACAAAGAAGCAGTATAAATATTTAGGATTTCGGGTTGGGACCGAATTAAGGTCGACGTTTCGCCCACTTTTGTAAAGGGCTTCATCAGGACAAGAAAAGAAAACGAAAATGAATAATAAAAATAATAATAATAAAGATAAAAATGATAATATTAAGTAAACAAGTTAAAGTGTAAAGAGTATGTTAAGTTACTTCTGAACTAGCAAACTCACCAGCCCATTTAAGCTAAAAGGTGTTTTATAGCGAAGTAACTAATGAACTCAGCAAAATTACTTTGTACACTCACCTTTTTGTTACAGTGCCGTAATTCTGACATAGTTCCCAATTTCCTTAAAATAAAATATCACATTAACACATATTCCAGCCGAAAATTTTTTCACAGAACAGAACTCTCACTACTTCGCAAACGAATTTCCAACACTTGAATAGAAATAAACAATATCTCTAAACAACTCTTAGAACTCCAACTAACATTATCCGCCACGCTTAGCTACTATGACTGTACTCTGTTTGACCGAATTTTATACTTTCAAGCCCAAAAAACCATCGAACTCACCACAAAAACCCACTTACGCAAATTCTTTCAACTTTTCAAGAACCTTTCACATGCTGAGAAAACATCTTACCCAAAAACTCTGTCCTCAAACACAGTCATAAACCAATCAGAACATATCCTATCCGAAAACAAACTACATATCCTTTCCAAAGGACTAAACTTCTCAATTGCACCCACAAAAATTCCCACAGAGCAAATCACTAGCTCTGTAAAATCAGTGATCCGGTCCCTACCCCAAGACGATGCCAACCTAATTCGCTTTGAAACAACTAAATGTGGCTGATATGCCAAAACTCCCTACAAAAACGTGAAAAAGCAAGAAATGACACCTACGAACGAACAAGCAAATTGTTATACTTCTTGCAGACAAAGGTAATGCGATTGTAATTCTAAACCGTACAGAGTACAAAGAAAAGATTAACCAATTATTACAAGACGATTCCTAAAGTTCTATAATCAAAAACTCCACTTCAAAGCTTAAACGGGAAATTTCAGCACTTTTCAAATCTTTTAATATTCCCAAAGCTATCCAAAACGCATAATATCTGGCGAATCTAAACCACCTCGCTTGCATGGCCTTCTTAAAGTCTATAAACCTGAAGTCCCTCTCCGTCCGATAGTGAGTACAATTGACTTGCCAACCTACCATCTGGCAAAATACCTAGCAAATTTCTTAAAACCCTATTCTGGTAACAGCCCTACTAATGTTTTAAACTCCACTCATTTTATAGAACTAATTGCAAATATTGAGCTAGGGTCTAATGATATACTAGTCAGTTTTGACGTAACATCCCTATTCACCAGCGTATCTGTCATGCCCAGTGTCTCCGTTATTAAACAACCCCTACCTCAAGAAAACGAATTTGAGTGCCTGCCCACGCTCACTGAAAAATGTTTAACTTCTACCTATTTTGTTTCGACGGACAATTTTACAAACAAACCTCTGGCACACCCATGGGCTCACCTCTATCCCCTTTTGTGGCCAATACATTTATGAAGTCTTTGGAATCAATGGCTCTAGAATCCACAGACTTTAAACCAAAAACTTGGTTCCGTTATGTAGATGACACTTTTATAATCTGGCCCCATGGGCAGCAACCGCTCCATAATTTTCTAGATCACATAAACATTCAACATAAATATATTAAGTTCACTATAAAAATTGAAAAGAACGGAACTCTGCCACTCCTTGACGTTCTAGTGGAGCACCAACCCAACGGATGACTAAGTCACTCCGTATATCGAAAACCCACACACACAGACAGATACCCACATGCCTCGTCACATCACCATATGTCACAAAAATCATCGGTAATCAACTTTCTGGACCACCTTCCAATTGAGATCTCACAACTAGAACATTTATTTAATGAACTGACCCATCTAGGATCTAGTCTTATAAAAAACGGCTATTGCAACTCAGATATCGGCAGAGTAGTAAGCCTGCATCTGCATCCAACACGAACCCCCAAACCACGCTGTAATTTCGACACATGATCTTTAACAATACTTCCATATATATATATATATATATATATATATATATATATATATATATACACAGAGTAACAGACCATATTGTCAAAATTCTACGTAAACACGACATCAAAACAATCTATAAGCCCACTAATAAAATTTTACAAATATTACCAACCCCAATAGATTCCGAAAGCAATCTTAAAAGCCCAGGCGTATATAGTATACCTTGCAGCTGCGATTTAGTATACATTGGAGAAACAGCACGGCCAGTACAGACTAGACTAAACGAGCATAAGCGATGCTTAAGAACAAGCCAACAATCGCTCAATTGGGAAAGCTATACATGGTTTTGTAACGCGTTGTGCTACGCTAGATATAACAATTAAATTGGTAAGGAAGAATCAATTTTGAATGACAAACTTGTTATTGAGGCACCCTGTATAATTTTAATTTCATGTATAATAGTGTTCAAAAATCCGACGTGGTGAAGCCATGCTATTTTTAAGGTAAGCTTTGGATTTATGACATAATAGTGAACTCATCAATATGCATTCCAATTGTGTACTTTAATTTTAATTGAATAAATTCCATACAATGACATAACTTTATTTGAAATAGTTGCAATTACTACAAAGAAAATCACTAACATGCTTTAACTCAATGTAACAAACCAGACGCTGTGTAAGGAAAATGGACAAGTATTTGGTTGCAGGTGATTTAATCTTTTTCATACAATATAATTATAATGTTTTAAATAGTTACAAAAGGAATAATTAAGTACGCAATAACCATTAACAGTCAAACATCTTTTGCGTTTTAGATAAATTAATGGCATATCCCTCTGAAATAGAGATAATGGGGATTGAATGACTTCGGTTGCATCCGACGGAAATTGAGAACCGGCAATACATCAACATAAAAATGTAGAGGTGCACGCGAATAGATGGGGAGCGTTGAGGGTTCTAACAATGTTTGTTTATAAGTAATGTTGAAAGTGCAGGAGCCCCTAGACAAATGTGGTTACATTCCCGAAGGGAATAGGCTGCGATCAACACGTAAAAGTTAAATACGTCTGCAAATGCAGGGTAGTTTCGTAGGAACGCGTGCGCGGATATAATGTCGTGCGAACCATTTGAAAACAAAGGAGTGAGTCGCTCCTCAATTAAGTTGTAACTGTGTGGCTTGTATAGTGCAACAGAGTTTTCTGTTTTTGGAGTACCTAAGGAATGATTGCAAGCGAACATTGGTGTTTTTGGATACCCTAGAATTACGCAGTGAGTAGATCGTTCGTACGTTTAAGGATTTTTGTTAAGTATTTTTGAAATAGAATGCTTAATAGTTGATATTTATGTAATAAGCAATTCATTTAAATGTGAAAATAATTATTTAATAGAACTAATTAGCTTCGGAAAGAGTGGATAGTGATTTTAAGTACCAAACTTATTAGTGAAATCTAGACTAGTAATAATAGTATAAAAACTTAGTATTTTTGGAATGCACAATGAAACGATACAGGGAAAGTTGGTACCTAACTGCTTTTGCCTTTTATAATAGGCAACATTTTCAATAATTGAGATTTATGAATGTTTTATAATTAAATATGGAAGCAGAAAAATTTTGGAGTTGCAAATAGTTCTATCGATGGCTTAGATTCAATGTTTTTAATATATATTTTAACTATACCTGGCGAGATTTGTGGTTAGAAATTGTTTTTTGGAATAAAAATTTGTAATTTTCTTGATATTATTTTATGAGAAAAGAGTTTAGTTCTAGGTTAAATTTTTATTTGAATTTATTTAGGAGATAGGCAAAGTCAGTGATTTGTAGAGGATATCCAGCGACGCCGTAGTTTACAATTTTATGTTATTATGACCGAAGCAAGGGAGTTTTATGCGGAAAAACCGTCTTACGTATAAAAATAATATCATAAGAAATTGATGTGACCGACGGTTTGACGCCCTTCGAGTTTGACACAAGTAGAAAGACCTTTTAGGGTAAGTGTTAATGAAGCGTAGAATTTTTGTATTTAGGCCATGTTAATTATTGTTTTTATATTAATTTATTTTTATATCTTCTTTTCTCATAGGAATCCACTCCCGCATAACTGCAGTTAGCATACGTGTCCTTATATTTTTACGTTCCGCGCCTTTGAGGTAATTCAAAATTAATTCAGTTGGTGCTCATTTTATCCGTAATAGCTTATAATTCATTAGTGGTGGCAATGGAATCAAACTTGTTACTTTATAATAAATACGTATAGAGTACAAGTGTATAACATAACATCCAATATTTTTGTTCAGCATCTTTCTGTTAAGTAATATTGTTCTGCCTTGTGACTTTAGATGGGGTTACATTAGATACCTGAAAAACACCAAACTAATAATTCATTTGGTTTCAAAAACTAATGCTCTGGTATAGTTGATTGTAATTCGATCATTGACTGTATTCAAAAGTGTCCATATTTAAAAAATTACAATACTTTGGATACTCTCATATATTGTTAAATAGCTTCCAAACGAGCGAATCTACCTCCGCTAAAAAGCTCTATGGATTCACCGGGCACCTGTATAGAAATCTAGTGGGTCCCTTGGGACATGTAAAGTTAGTGGAGTCAAATTAGGTTTTTATCTCGGAACTGGTTCAACCAACTCGGATTTTAATGATTGACGGCTTAAAATTTTACAAATTAAATATACTAAAACCTCTATAGGTTAAAAATTGCCGCTTTTGAATTATTTAATAAACTATTTGAATTATATTTTTATTATAACGTTGTACGAGAGAAAACGCAATCAATGTATGATCTTAGGTTCAATACCAATTCAAAAAGTCTAAAAAGACCTCAAGCCTATAATAATAAAATGTTGAAAAAGTTGCTGAAGGGGATTTCAATGTAGAAAGAGACAGAGAATGAGCAGATGTTTTGGTAGGGTCTCGTAAGGAAGCGCGATCAATGAGTGTCGAAGGCGGACCTTTCAGACGTTTAGTCACAGACAGTGTCGTCTATATAGATTAATGGAGTTGCCTGCACGAATGATATTATTTAAGGAATGGAAACTTTCTGCAATATATCCTTTAAAAAAAGCCACTAACATGCTGATTCTACAGATGCGAGAATCGCAAGAGATGATGGTGATGTTCAAAAATTGGAAGAATGGCTTCAGTGTCAAGACCCATTCTCCGACCTGGACGTAATTATGAATATTGCAACAGGTATTATTGGTCACAAAAAGATCAATTGCTACAATGCCTTTAATCAAGGCATTGAGTCCGTAAAAAATAGGCGGACAAAACTTTGGAGATTTAAAATTGAAAACTTCACAAAAAATTGTGCCTTTACTTGCTGTAAACAGTTAAAATAAAAATAAACAACGAAAACTTTTCAATTGATCCTCTTTTATTGTTTCAACGTATTAGCGTATTAAGGAAATCTGATGCCGATTTGCAAGAGTATATGAAGTATGAATTAGCTCCTTACCCGTTATCAATATACGACGACGCAGGAATGCAAAAAACCCAGAAATTAGGGATGGACTGGGGCCGGGCCGGGCCGGATTTTTAATAAGCCCGACCCGGCCCGATACAGAAAAGTGACCGGCCCGGCCCGAGGCCCAACTCGAAATGAAAACTGACGGCCCGGCCCGACGGGCCGGGTCGGGCCGACCCGATTTCGGGCTGGCCCGACTTTCATTCAGCGAATGAGAAAATATTTTTTTCAGTTGTTCTCAACAAGTAACTATAAATCTTTTGTTTGATTTAACAGTATAATGATTTTGAGTTACAATCAAGATACTTGCGGAAGATACCGTAGTATATCAGTTAATTTTTGTTTCTTTAGAAAATTTTAGAAATATGTAACAAAGGTACAAAATGTTTAGCGATTTTCAATGTTTATGAAATTGTTACAGACGAATTTTTATAGCCTTGCTTTACTTGGTGAAACTGAAACTTTTGGAATTGAACTTTGATCTACAGTTTGATTGTCTTTGTTTTAGTTCTTTTAAATATTTATTTAACTGACTGACAAATCGTGCTAAAGTTCAAGATTTAACACTTTTGCTGAATTACTGAATGCTAAAAATTAAATAAATTGTTTATAGGTCATAGTATAAACGGTACCAAACTTCATCGGTTAATATCTCAAGCAATTGAAAATTGGTACCTAATGTTATTAGAACTTAAGGAACCTGAAAGTCAAATAATAGACCGAATGTTTCCTTAAACAAAGTTGGATTTTCAAACTGTGGTATGTAGAGGATATCTTATTCTTTAGAAATACATATTATCTGATGGTATAGAAGTAAAATGAAGTAATTGTTTTAGGTTGAAATGTTTTTTAAAAAATTATTACCAAGAGGTATAAAGCATTACATAGTTCTTTTTATATACCAATAAAATTTTATTTACTTTATCCTTTTTTATGGCATGAGTTCGATAATGTCATTATTATACATTTTCTTGCAATAAATAGAAAAGTATATCTGCAGCCATATTCTACTGTTCAACAATAAATTAAGTGATAATCATGCACGTAGCTAGCGGATAGGGGACTTAGAAGGCTAAACCCCCCACCCCCGTAAATATTCTAGCCCATCAAGAAGGGTGTTCATAAAACGCTAAAAATAAAGTTGAATTTAGAAAATGATTAATGGCTATTTAGTCCGCCCCTCCCCCTTCCCCAAACAAAGGGCTAGCTACGTAACTGGTGATAATATCAAAGTATACAAAGTATGAAATTCAAAATTTCAAGTACCCTAGAAGTGTCTGCTATAACTATAGTCTACGAATAGACGATTAACGTATTGTTTTCGAAAGATTTACTGAAATCGTTATTTTAAAGTACATGCAGCAGTAAAGAATCTACCGCTAATTAATATATACTGTATGGTAGCGTTTAAATAGTTATTTGTATATCAAGGCGGAAATTGTTTTCTAGCGTACCGAAGAAAGTTTTATTGCATAGATCGCTTGCGACGGAAGCAATATAATTTCGAGATCGCCAAAAAAATTTCGGTTTAGGTACAACCGTTTGCATGGTTTTATTACAAAAATTTTTACTTAACTGATTAAGCTATAGCTAGAATTTATATGTTTATATAGTGGCTTTACATCACACGTTGCTATGGAAATGATATATTTAAAACACCGACATTGTTCTTAAAAATTCCTGAAAAATCTCAGGCTGCGCTAGTACTACATAGTTCAATATCCTACACTATTTCAGAGCAAGTGTTTTTTCCTTTACTCTTTATTTTGACATATGTGTTTAGTATTTTATATCTGTAGGTTATGAATGTGATAAGATGACCTATAATACATGTTTAACTATATTGGAAAAGATAAAAAAATTCTATTCACACAAAGATGAACCTTTTTTTATTATTTGCGTTTTTCATTTCCCACTGATTCGATAACATTTGTATGTGTTATCAAGATGTTTTCAAGGAATAATCTTCGAGTTAACTTCAAAACACTGTTTTTTACTTCTTCCCAAGTTTATAGCATAGCTGTTTTCAAAAGGATTTTTACCCCTTCTAGGAAAAGCATTACAAAACAGCATCCTCGTATTTAAAGCGTTGACGTTTTATATCTTTTTCGTGTTATAAACTTGGACATTATATCTATAAATTTAAATACGAAGCAACACTACAAAAGCCATTTAATTTTATAATATTTATACAGAAAGCAGACAATTAAATTTAAGTTTGTACGTTAGGCATTTGGTATATGTCAAAATTAAGGTGCCTTAAATAAAAGCATCTCTTGCCTGTATTTAAATTAAATAAAGGTGTCATGTATTTTAGTAAAGTTCAAACATTAAAGGTGTGTTAATTGCTTATGTGTAAATGTCAAATAAAGGAAAACTTTATTAAAAAATTGATAATAATTGCAATAACTCTTTGGTGTTTTAGGCGGTAGACATAAACTCTACACGCGATTGATAATTTCAACGTTCACAACATGATTGAAATTTGAAGTATATACATATACATAATATAAATCGTACAAACTTTTGAATTATGAATAAATCACTTAGTTCGATGTTCCTGGGCATTTTTAACTTGCCCAAAGTACAACATGAGGGACATTAAATAGGACTAGAAAAAATATTCGGGATAAGAGGTGAGTTATAATATCACGTCTCCTATACACTAAACAAGACGAAAAACTGATTATTATTAGGTTCATGAAGACACTACGTGAAAATATAATTAAGAACGTTTACTTACTCAATGTGAGATGAAAGCTAAAAATGGTGGAATATCTATCTACTCATGCGTTTTTTCGGCCTGAAAAACTCGGGCCGGGCCCAATCGTTTGGCCCGGCCCAGCCCAAAAAAGATAGGCCCGGTCCGGGCCCGGCCCGAATAAAGGATTCGAGCCCGAAATCGGGCCGGGTCCGGGCCGGGCCGGCTCGAAAGCCCGAGCCCGAGACCATCCCTACCAGAAATTTAGCTTCTACAGTATCTTAGAAGAATCTTCAAGAAATGTCAACGATATCAACAATTCTGCTTATGTCATTGATGGTGGGATGCTTTTACATCATGTTAAATGGCAAATTAACCAAAAATTCAACTCAATATTATATAGTTATGTGAGGTATATTAATAGGTAGTACGGTAAAACGTGACAATTGTATTTGATGGATATGAAACAGACACCACTAAAGCAGCAGAACGAAATCGCCGATCTGTAAAAAAATCATCAGTTGATTATGCTTTCGAAGAAGACATGCAGCTGAAAGTGGAGCAAGAAAAGTTTCTTTCAAATACCAATAATAAAGCTAGATTTATAACTAAATTAAGACAATATTCAACAGAAAATAGCATTTGCTCAAAACAAGCAGACGGCGATGCTGATCGACTAATTGTGACCACAGCAATTGATTTATCTTTTTCCAATGTTGTCATAGTGGCTGAAGACATTGATGTTCTTGTCCTATTAATAGCTTTAACAACAGATACAAAGGAAATATATTTTTTGAAACCTCCTAGAGGAAAAACACCACAAAAAGTATATTCATCGGCCAGTCTGGATGAATTACCAAACTGCAAAAAACATGTGCTTTTCCTGCACGCTTTTACAGGTTGTGCTACGATGTCGGTATTTTTCAATAAAGGAAAAAGCAAATTTGAAACAATGTTTTAATCACGAAAATCTTTACAAGAGGCTGCTGAAGTTTTCAATCAAAAAAATAAAAGGGTAGAAAACATTGCTAAAGCTGGAGTAATATGTATTCTTGCTTTATATGGCGCTCCAATATCTATATCTAATTTAAATCAGTACAGATATCAATGTTTTAAAGCAGCCATTGCAAAGGACAGTCGTGTACAATTAACGAATTTGCCGTGCACAATGGATGCAGCTACAGAACATCTGAAAAAAGTATATCTGCAAGTTTAGTTATGGATTGGAAACGGACAAACCTGCACCAATTGCGTGCCCATAACTTTTGAAGGAGACGAGTTAGAAGATGTAGAAGATATTTGAAAATCTTTGTATATTATGGATAAAATTATACTTCATTATTGCTAAACCTATGGTGAATAATTATTTACAGTTACAAACAACAGAATACAAGAAAGCACATTCAAAAAATTAATTAATAGTTCAATTTCAATTTTTTCGCATTTTTTCATATTTCCTGTAAAAAGCGGCAATTTTTAACCTATAGGGGTTTTAGTATATTTAATTTGTGAAATTCTAAGCCATAAATCATTAAAATCTGAGTTGGTTGAACCAGTTCCGAGATAACGCTCGATTTTCGTCTAATTTGACTCTACTAAGTGTATTAAATATTAAAGAGGAATGTCAATTTTGCATCTCTAAAGCTCGTGTTTTAAGATGTTCATTCGATCATTTGAATATTCCGTACGGAAAAGCTTTTTAAATAAGGATATCAGTTTGCACTAAATTAACTGTTTGTAACTCGATAATTGCCAGACGCGATCTAGCATCAACAGAATTTTAGCACATAATTACGTATTGTAACTATAGCCAACGACAAAGCACACGTATGCCACAGAAATATTTATAACAGCCTACTAAAGAAAGAAATATCTTGCAACCTCAACAAAATGTTTTTATCACAATAAAGACCTATGGATTAATTACAGGTTTTAACACTATACAATAGCCATACCCGCATCACAAGAAATGATAAATTAGCGGCATCTGTTGTGCAGGAACTTACACTAATTGCATATTATGTACAAGTAAATACATTATGATTAACCATATCCTATAATTTCCTGAATGTCGAAGTGAAAAGGATTTTTTTGTTCTATTTCTAAAATATAATCACCGTTCATGTCTGAGTTCTGTATTAAGCACTTTCACTTTTATTTAGAACAGGCTCAAAATAATTGTGTATTACCTATAAGCAGGGTAAGTTAGGGGAGGTTAAAAGTAAAGTCCGTCCTTATAATCTGACTACTAGATAAAAAAGACCATACAATTTTTTTTAAATAATACAGGGTCTTAGTGATACATCATGCAACCGAGGTTTTTCAATGTGTCGCGGTTCCCATCAGTCACGTTAATATTTAAGTTAGGCATAAATTAATTCTACAAATTTGAAGCTTTTTTAATGCCACCAACTGATCAATTTGTAATCCCCTTATTTTTTGGGATAGTTGGAAAACGTTTGTAGTCTGTCTACTGTTTGATTACCGTGGATGTGGTAAATGCATAACTGTGGTAAACTGCGGTTTATACACAAAATAATGGTGACATTCAGAGTAAAGACCATAATTTTCAGCTTTTGAGGTTGTTATATTGTAGGGTATAAGAATCCAAAGTTTTAAAGATGCTATAGACCTTTGTGACAAATTCTTTTGTATGAATGTGTTAAGAGAGGGACTTATTTGAGAAAGTCAAGTGGCGTAAGCGAGTTAAATTCGTATACATGTAACGTGTGAATGGCGAAATAATCGCTTAAAGATTCAAAAATAGTAGGACACTGTAAGTGGACAGAGACCAAAATTTCTTTAGGGATTGGTTATGATTCATCTCAGCTTGTTACTAAATATGAAAATCTTTACTTATTATAACCAGTTTATCGAACAAGAAAAGCATTTTTAAGCATTATACAGTGTGTTAAAGGAAGATTTGTAAAACTAGTGAAAACCTAGATATTTAAAAATATGTAACTATATTACATAAAAGAACACATCAAAAGTATTGAATATTTGTAGCAATGTATTGTAATAATAATAAAAAGTTTGTAGTGACAATTTTTAAAAATGTTATTAAAGTTGAAAAATACGTTAATACTATATCGTAACTGTTATTATACAGCCTAAAAACTACAAACTTATTTAAAAAACAACTATGCCTTTCGTAATACTTTGGAATCGTATTTTTTCTGGCCAAATTTAAAAGTCCTTTTTTTTGTTCAAAGAAAATTCCAACTTGGAGTTGTATAATCGTCTTAAACTTTTGTTGTAGCTATCCCTAGTTAAACGTGAAGTAGTTCTGGGCTTATTCTTATAGCCCTAAACTATTCATCCTCGTATGAGGTTTTGTAATAGAACATAGAGGGTGAATCTTTTTGCACCTTTATTATTCTATAGTCAGCCATTTTTATCCGTTCATCGTGCTCGTCAAGCGAAAAATTAGAGCCAGTCGCTTTTGCCAAATTTTTTAAATCATAAAAACTTTCATGATTGAGTCGTGAACCTGAAGGGCACGACCCTCTTTTTTAGCAGGTTTTATCAACATGATATATTGATCTGGAACATAAATCGGGGCACATTTTAGGGCATTTTTAATGTTCCGTTCAATCAGTGAATGCGCAGAGTCATCCTCATTTTGAGAATGACCTTTTATAAAAAATTTGTGTGTTATACTGTTTAGCAGCCCAAATTTTGAAGCTGCATAAAGATATAACGATATCATAAACTTATTCTTTTGTTGGTCACAACAGTTGTCAGAATAATAAATCACATCAAATTTTTCAGTGGATTTACTGGATTTAGTCTGCAACGCTTGGAGAAGTTGAAGAACGCATGACCCTATTTCATTGGCACCTAGATTGCCTTCCCTTCGTGCCACACATAGCATATTACGTTATTTGTCTGTAGCTCAAAAATTGTGAAATTGTAGAGATTTACTTTAGACACGTAATAGAATGTTGAGACTTCTCCCTTTGGACACGGCATAAAGGCTTGTAAATCGCAAACCGCTACGATCAATTTCTCGTTGGCTGCGTTTTCGTCTCTAATCTTTTTCGTTCGATACAGGTCCTTTTTTTAAAATGGCGATCATACGCATCTTGAATGGATATTTTATCTTCAGCATTTTTATAAGCAGTGCAGTTTTCGCATTGTTCTTTTTTCGGTATCCAAAACGAAATATTATAGTCATGCATAAAATTCGAATAACATATTTGGTAACTTGCATGGGGAAGGCCTCTTTCTTTACATTTAGAAACATAGTCTCGGTGCAGATCGGCGATTGCCAAACCACCTTCAATATACGTTCCAGAAGTTCCAACTCGATAGTAGTGACTGTCGATTTTGGGAATAGATTCTGTGTTCACGAATCCCACCTTTTATGCCATCAGCAAGCTTATTATATCTACGGTGTTTACTTCTACTGTCAGGTAGCGTTATATTACTAACCGTTGGATGCTGCTTTGATATTGTTGTTCTTATGGCTCTATCAGATATTCAAGAGTAAATGTAAAAAACTTTTTACAAACTCTAATTTGTCGATCGTTTATATTAAAGTAAATTGCCCGGTTTTTGTCTTTATTACTATTGGGCATTGAGTGTCTAAAAGCAGGGTGGGCCCATTTTCCTTTTTTTAACCAATTTGCTGTTTTTTCTTTGTTGTATAAGACTGACCAAAATTTCTTAGTCTTTTAGCTTTGTTTTGTTTCTACTCATGAGGATTATTTGTATATTGGGTAAGTAAGCGGAACTTGAGCTCAATAATGGTGTATTCTTCACACTGTTTAGACAACATTCTGAGTGTCTCGTACTGCCTCTATCAGGAACTAAATATTTTAGACGGTTGTCGAGTATATTCTCATCTATTCAAGCAAAAATACAATTACAAGTTATGTTATAATAACTCTTATCAAAACTTACTACTTTTGTGATTGCAAACGTTTTGGGACAGTTTATCGCCTGAGATTATAGGACACCCACTCACACAATATTTGGCATCTGGAAAATGTGCTTTTAGATTGCGGTTCTCGTTATCAGCAACTACAGATAGTGTGGTAGCATACTCTACAGTTCCCAATCCTCTTCTTTCTGTATGTGCTTCGTGGTCCGTGATAATAGCTAACACACTAGCATATGATATCGTCCACGACGCATCGCTTTCTTCATAACATAGTGTATGGGTCTCTGCACCGAAATTACAGAAGTTCAGTATAAAAATTGTCGGACCATGTTCCTTACACTTATTCTGACATTTTCTTTATTCTCCGTGGTAAGTAACTGTGCACTATTTTTTTATGGTGCTTTTTTAGCATTTGAAGGTATTAGGTGTATAAAACCAGAATTAGTTCAGGTTAATTATTAGAAAAACAAAATCGTACAACAAATTATTATTGTCAATGCTCGAATTACAGTAAAGTACATTTTCAGTTTCTACGCATTGTTGTAAAGGAACGCGTTTCCAAATAGGTATTGTATTGGAACTATCTTCTTTTTCATTTGCGTTTTGGGATTTAACTAGGTTCAAAATTAACTTCGTGCGAGTATTCAATATTTTGATTTTTTTTTATAAAAAAACAAGACATCGTAATGTGTCACTATTTTGTTTAATTAGCGATATATTCTTGACTGAGCACCAACTATTAAAAGATCATAAAAGCACTTATTTAGTATGCAACACGCTATACTCACCAAGATAAGAAACAAAACTTTTCAAAAGAAACTAATCACCACAAGCAGGATTCAAACATTCAACTTTCTAAGGCAATCCAGATTTTAAAATTGTAAGTTAACCATCGAATTGTTATTATTACTATTATTATTTTTATTATTATATAAATGGATAAAGTTATGTTTAGGAACTTAAGGCTGTGGATTATTTAAAATTTTTGGTTTTTCTATACTGTAGGAAAACAATTCAATTCCATCAGTTAAAAATTGTTGTACAGTGTAGTGGGTATCAAAGAATGACCGCCGTTAAATCGGTGTTAAAAGTTCTGTGAGAGGGATAGCTAAATTCATAAAGGTCTTAATGGGATAATTCTCGGCTTAGTCGATCCTGGACCTCTCAAGTCCAACTTTCTTTACAGTTTTAATTTAATCGATTCTGGCTGTCCTGTTGCTAGCTGATTTTACTGCTTAATAAAGCTTTGATTCTCTGCTCACAAAGGGTGTGAAATCGCTTCTTCGCGTCAGTTTTGCTGGCGGGAGGATGTGTGTACTTGGTGTATGTGTTTACGGCTCAGCTATCTAATATGTTTCTGGGTGTTTTCTTGCGCTTGTGTAGGTTTCCGTCCTGCGGAGGTGCGATGTGTTGAATGTGTTCGATATGTTAGTTGTCGATTTTCTCGTATATACTTGACACCAGCGTCTTGAACTGGTTTTCTAGCATTTGTAGCCTAAGGTACTGCCTTAGGGTTTTCTTTCTAACGAACTATGGTGCTCCGGTGATGGTCCTAACGGTCTTGTTTTGGAATGCTTCAATTTTGGTTTTGTTTGTGTTTGAAATGGAGGTGTACCATGCCGCCGTTGCTTATCTCAGTATGGGTCGTAAGTATATCTTGTAAATCTGGAGTCTGATGTGCATTGGTAGTCTATTTTTGTGGACGAGTATTTCGTGGACGAAGCCTTTTGCTCTTCGAGCTTTGTTTGTCGTTTCATTGACGTGTTTGTTGAACGTTAATTGCTTGTCGATAAGCACCCTTAGGTATTTTATTTATTGGATCCAAACTAGTTCTTGGTTTTCTGGCGTCGGTGGTTTTTGCTTTTCTTTGCGTCAGGAGAATAATATGGCTTCAGTCTTCTGAACGGTTTAATTTGAGTTTCCACTGTTGGAACCAATCCGGTAGTGTGTCCAGCTGTCTTTGTATTCTAATTGTTCTTTCCTTAGCATTTCGTCCGGTTGTCAGGAGCAGGGTGTCGTTGACGTACATAGCACAGAGGACTCTTTGGAGGCATGATAGGTCTTGAATGTAAGCATTGAATAGCGTTGGTGAAAGGTAGCCTCCTTGTGGGACGCCGGCTGTGACGGGAGCTTCTGGTGACAGGATGTCGTTTACTTTCACCTGTATCTTCCTGTTGGTGAGGTAACTTCGCATCAATAAGATGTAAAGCGTCGGAATGTTGTGAATGGTGGCAAGCTTAAACAGCAGTCCGAGATCCATACCTTGCCAAATGCATTTTTGATATCCAGGGCGATGGCGACTGTTGTTACTCTTCGGTTGTAGTTGGTGGCTATATTGTTTATTACCCAAATGGCTTGTAATGTGGTAGAGTGGTGTTGCTTGAATCCGTATTGTTGTGGTCTGTCTTTCAGCAGTGGTTTCAGTCTTGTCAGTAGTAATCTTTCGAAGAGTTTGGATGTCGTGCTCAGTAGGGAGATTGGTCTGTAGTTTTCGGCGTCCATCCTCTTTTTCTTTCACTTCGAAATCATGACCACTATTGCCGTTTTCCATGAGTTTGGGAAGTATTTGTATTGATCATACTGTTGAAGATTTTGGTGATGAACGCCAATTCCTTTTTTGTGTTTCTGTGTTTGTGTTTGTTGTGTTTTAGCGCCATGTGCGTGATTCCGTCCTTTCTTGGAGCTTTCCTGTCACTTTGTCTGGTGATAGCCTGTTTAATTTCTTGTGGTGTGATATGTAGGATGTCATTATCTGCAGATGCTTGTAGTATTTTATCGACTTTTGCGTTTATGAAGTTAGTGAATATATTGTCTGTTGTTGGGTTTTCTAAAAACTTTTTTGCAGAACCTCAGCGAATTTTTCTCCTCGTAGCGGTGCGGGGCCAGGGACCTTCCGTGTCATAAGTCGACGGTTTAGTCTGTACAAGTTTCCTTTGGTTTGTATTGTGTAGTTGACGTGGTTGGTCCAGGATTCGTCGTAATATTTATTCAGTATAATCTTTATTGCGCGTTGCTTTCGGTTTAGTAACATTTTTACTTGTGGGTCTCGTGAGTTCTTCCACCTTCTGACGAGAGTTTCCTTCTCGTTGATGGTCTCTTTTATTTATCGTAGGATGTCGGGTCTTTTGGCTCGGGTAGCAGGTTCTACGGAACACTGTTGCATTAATTCTTGTCTGGTCTCCGTGAGATGCTGTAGTGAATCGTCAATATCTTGTGTGCTGTTTATGTCTGGGTTCCCTTCAGTAATTCTCCTTTGGAGAGCCTCGTTGAACTTTCGCCAATTATGTCTTATCCTGGAACGCCTGTGCGTCGTCTGTGGTTGTATCTGTATTTCGGTGATGACTGGTAGATGATCCGAACTGAGGTCTTGAAGCGCTTCTATGTCCAGAGGGTACGGTATGTTCTTTATGATTGAGATGTCGAAGATGTCTGCTCTTTGTGTTCTGTCTAGTGTAATTCTTGTCGGTGCGTTCGGTGTTACGATGTCAATGTCCTTGCCGAGAGAGTGCGTGTAGAGGGTGCCGCCGCTCTTGTTGATAGTTATTGCTCTGCAGGGATCGCGTTTGGCATTTTGCTCTCCCGAGATTATTATCGGTGTATCTTCTTGTAGCAGGTCGTCGATGTCTTCAGGGCGTATTTCCGCACTGTTTGGACTTCTGTAGAAGCTCCTTGGCTATGAACCTAATGCCCATGCTGTCTAAAGCCGTCGAGTGTAGTTAAAGTTGTTTGTGAAATAGTCGGTAATGTATCAGTACGACAACTTCTTCGTGAGCTGGTTGTCCTGGTTTTAGGTCACTTTCTTTCCTGTAAATGTTATGCTTTGCCAGGCTGAGTTGTTTGTGTGCAGGTAATTTGGTTTCCCCAATCATTGCGACGTCCACGTTGTGATGCTGCAGGAAGTGTTTTAGTTCGGTTATCCTATTCCGTATCACATTGGCGTTCCAGGATAGTACTACTAAGTTTCTTGGTATTAGTCCATTGTCCATTATAAGTTTTCAGTATGTCGCACATTGCCGTCCATAGTAAGGCAGTTTCGAATGTTCCAGCCATATAGGCACTTATGAGTCTTTGCGCCCATTGCAGTGTTTTGATAAAAAGTAGTATCATCGTCGGGGTGACGCTGATGGACGGCTCTGCTTGTGGTTGTGTGGAAGGTGTTTTAGTTGTTCTATGGCGTCGCTGCTCGTCTCTGTTGATTCTTGTTGTATTCATCGCTGACCTTGTGTCGGTGGTGGTTGATGGCTTTGGGTTAGTGATGGCTTCCTTCTTTCCCCGTCGGCTCTTGCTTTTGTTTTGTTTAGCTTTTCTGCGTGGATCTTCTTCGGAACTTGGTTATTCTTCGTCTTCTGTGGTACTTGTCTTGCCTTTGGCGATTGTCTTTGGAGTAATTATTGGGGCGGTCGGTCGAACTTCGTGTCGTCTATTTCTGCTTGTAGTGAATCCCTCGTCGTCGGTTTCTTGTGCTGTTGATGGGTTGCGTCGTTGTTGAGTAGCGTTGGTGTGTCTCTTGCAGGCGGCTTCGTGGCGTAGTTGGTATGCGTGTGACTACTACGCCCAAGGTCCCAGATTCGAATCCCGACACTCCGCTTGAAAAATGTTAGACGAGTATTTTCACAAAAATACGCCCCGTTCGGATGAGAGGTAAAATGGAGATCCCGTCCTTGAGTGTTGTTCCGCACGTTAAAGATCCTTGCCTTGCTTGAAACGGCAAGGGTTCGGTAAAATTCAAAATTTTTCAGGTAAAAAAACCTGTCCAATGTAGTACCTTCGGGTGGAGCATTGGAAATCACATGTAGGGAGTATCTCTTGCGTAGTTGTTCGTGGCATGCAGGACAATTTCGGTAGTTAGCCGGATGTGGAACACTGCAGTTGACGGATATAGGTGATACCTTCCTGCTTTTCTGGCATTCTGCACCTTAACAACAATAAATTTTCATTTAACTTTCAACAACGGGTTAATCAGTGAAAGTGTCAGGTCTGTTTTAATTTTTTAAGTAACAGACTAATAATAAATAAAGTTTATTTAAAAGAAAAGAATTTAATGTTTGCAAACATTGTAATAATTATGATCATCACATAAAAGTTTCTCTGCGTTTGTGTATAGAGCGTCACAGACAAACTGTTCCTAATTTTCAGAAATGAAACAGAGCACTTAAATAAACATTTTTTGTTAATAATCTAGTGTCCGGAAATATCTTCGACCTCCGCTTTGGATATATAAGTTATAACGATGTGCAATCGCCTGCTGAATTCTTTGAACTAACTGCGGAGGTTCACGAATGTCATCAAGCGCTAGAACAATTCGAGCCTCTAACTCTTTTTCTGTATTAGCAAGTATTTTAGAAACCAGTGATTTAATATTATCCCAAATACAAAGATCAACTGGAGTCATATCTGGCGAACGTGCAGGTCAAGAAGCCTCCCCCCTCAACAACCCCCACCTCCCCCCCTCATCCATCCATTTGGAAATTGTGCGTTTAGATAATTTCTGCAATTCAAATCCAAAGTGTGCTGATGTACTATTATGCTGGTAAACAATATTTCTTTGATTATTAAGTGGGTCATTTTCAAACAATTCTGGTAGATTATGTTCCAGAAAAATCCTATACACATGACCATCTAGCCATGCAGCAATAAATACGGCCCAACTATGTAACCATCAACAATCCAAGCCCAAAATTAACAGAAAACTTACATTGATGTAACCTGTGAACACCATGAGGATTTTTTCGCTCCTAATGTGACTATTGTGTGTATTAAAATATCCATCTCTTGTAAAACATGCCTCATCTGCCCATAATACACTCCTAGGAAATTGTGGTTGGTCGTTAATTTTATTCAAGTATCATTCGGCAAATTACACTCTGTTGAGATAATCAAGTGGAATTAGCGTTTGCACTTTTTGAATGTGAAGCGGATGTTTCTGGTGTTCCTTCAATAAATACCCACAATACAGATGTGTAACTTGTATGCATCGCATGGGTAATAGCATGAGTGCTTGTTTTCGGGTTATTTTAAAATTGTTTCAGAAGTTGGTCCTCAAAGTCAACATTTTGGACAGTACAATTGTCTCACCGTGTCTATCTCATTTACTTGGAATTCACTAGTATCTCGAATACCCTGATCCAATCTTGAAAATGAGATATGACAGAAAATGCGACGGTGAGGATGCTGCTCGCATTAATTCGCCTTGATTTGTTAGCATTACCGTAAGCTGCTGCGTAAGCAAGATGCATGTCTGCTAATTCAATATTTATAAAGTGTATTTTCAATCAAACACTAATTTATCTAATAGTGATTAATTTGTGATTCTTAAATTGACAATTAAACACACTTTCTCTAATAAGAAATAATTTCTGATAGACGTAAAATGACAACTACGAAAGTGGTTGTCGTTTCTCACGTGGTTACTGTGATTCAATTTTTACTTTGTATACCCCGAAAAAGTACTTGTGTGATAGCCAATTTTTTTAATTTTATCTCGATACTGAAGAGTTTTCGGATACTGGTTTATCAATAAAAACTGTTTATTTAAATCCCCGTTATCGTTTTGGAAAATCAGGAATGGTTATTTTCTGACACCCACTATAAACAGGGTTATATTCGACCAATAAAGAACAGTAGAAGAAATTGGTGAGCTACGGTTATTATTTCGCCTAAATTCCGTCTCTTTACCAATTTGAGTACAAGTCTATCAAATGCAAGTGTTTTAAGCTTTTTTTTATTATTAATTTAAAACAGTATCCTAAACTATTTTCCTTAAGTAATTAAACATCAAGAAGACGTACGGATAAGGTTTCTTTAGATAAAAATTGTAAACCGTGTTCAAAGGTGTCCCTGTTTCTTATACTAGTTATCGATGAAACTTGAGTTGAGGTATATCCACCTAATCGTTTATCCATCTTCTTTGCATAAATCACTTTAATTGAGCCGTAAAAGATATAATAAAATAGGCGGAAAGAGTAATCATTCAAGGCAGGCAACTTATAGGTCATTTAAGCCACTAGCATAGTGTTCTTCTCTTGAACAGCACGATAAGTAAGCGGCGGCAGTAGGTTTGCAGTGATTGTATGTGACATTGTGAAAACCACTTAACAAAATGGTTTTCTATAGCACAAGACATTTAGTGCTACTATAGCAGAGCAATAACGCAGCTGAGATGGTTTGAATCATATACATCTTTGTCGGAGTATCGCCTAGATTGGGTGTTCTGCTGATGGCAATAAATTATATAACTGTCTTACTAATTTAATGTCCTCTGAATAATTTTTTTTGCTTAAAAGAGAAGAATTATCGCACACGTGTATGAATACAACATTCAGTATTATTGTATAAATTCATCAATAATTAACAAAGGTTTACATTCTAATAGTTTTTAGCGTTGCTCGCTCGTAATAATCACTACTCAAATTTTCCAATTAATATGGCTTAACATTTTTTTTCGGATTGCTATTAGATTGGAGCAATTATTTTCTTTCAGTTACCTGGAATACATTTTAGTTAAAAAATATTAGTAGAATGTTTTGGTTGAATCAGGGCAATTTTTGCGCATTGCATTCATATCTAACTTAGGTAAGAGTTTTCTTTGACTGACCACTTTAGCCTGATCTAGAATTATATGAACAATCTTACCCTGTTTGAATTTTTAAAATCGACCTACTCCTCACAAAGTTAATCCTGTTAAACCCAGATAAAAGTTTTCTTCGATTAACCAATTTAGCCTAATTATCTGGACAATCTAAATCCTCGGAAAGTTTTCAAATTAAACCACTCTTACAAAGTTATACCCGTGATTTTAAGAAGTTATTTGAAATCGTTTTAGGGTATAACACATAAGTTTTGTCTACATTTTTCTGGGAAACCCAAATCTTTAAGAATTTCCAAAATTAGATCAACTCTTATAGGTGCTATAGACAACCAATTTTACACAATTTCTATCAAAATCTGATGCCTTAAATATTTTCAAAAGAAACTTAATAAAACTTTAAAAGTTTACTAACGGTATATCATGCTATTGTCTACAGGATAGTCACAAATAAAACAATTAAATTTTAAATAACTTCTACGTTATAGTTTTGTAAATTGCAGGCTTGGCTATTTTCTAAATGAATCACCGAGCGGAAGTACATGCATTGTTATTAAATTAAAGAATTTGTATATCGTTTGCGGCCGCGGTTAATTAATGTTTAATGTAGGAAGCTTATAATTATTGTTTTAAATACCGGCAAGCTCGAAATTTAATTCTTTAGAAGTGAAAATTCGGATATTCCTACGAGACTTGACAGTTTCTAAGCATATCGCCGAGGAGAATGCATTTCATTGTGATTAAATTAACAATTTATTAATGCAAACCACTTATAAGCTTATCATCGTTGTCCACTGCCCTCGGTATAATTACTAATGCGAGGTCAGTTTTATAAATTCTTTGAAAGTGAAACTTTGTTTCCTTAATACTAGTAATGTTTAATTGCATTTACCGCATTAAATATTACCGTCGGCCTTACTAATAATTTTGAAACATTCCCATACAACTTTCCATAGATACTATTAACCGTGTAATCGTTCAACAAAAGTTTTCTTAAAATAACCTACATTTCGTATGTTCCAGTAGTATGACCTAACAAATTAGTCTAGAATTTTCTCAAAGATCTAATGGGTTTTAATTCCCAACGTCGATGAAAAAATTTAATTTTTAAATAAAACTGTAATAATAATATTAATGCACTTACTCATGCACGAACGGCCTATGTACTAAAATTTTTGTTTTTGTAAATGGAAAATTCTATACAATAGGACTAAACAGAATTAAAGCAAAGCACAGTATAACATTTATAAATCTTGATATATACATTTTGTTGCTTTATATATAAATACAACATTTTGTGTGACGCATGATAAATGGTTATCCATATGTATAAGACAATGACCACATTCTCCATGACCCATCCTTAACGTTTTCAAATTCGAAATATGAGGCGGTATAATAGTTTGAAGGTATAACGTGAGAACGTCTGGTGATAACAGATTTGTTGATGGGTTTTTCCAGGTATGCCCGTGCAAGTGCTTCCGGAGCCATGCGCAATGTTTCTTGAAATATATAGTCTAAAGGCATCTTTAATTTTTCGTGCCATACTTCGTTGTTTTCCACGTCCAAAACCGCCACTTCTTAAAAAAAAAATTGTTTGTTTTATACTGGAAACCTTGTACATCTAGGATGTAATCCATAGTGCAGTGTTCTTGTCGATGGACGTCAACACTAGAACAATCCATTTTTAACTTGTAATTTTGATCAATTCGACGATACTTTGACAACTAATGCTCTGGAACATGGCTCCCTCGTCTTTTATGCTGACGAGCAAGCGTGCGCAGCTCCTTATTATATTAATAGCTATTATATGCAAGTCTTGACTGGAAAAGTGACGCTCATAATTATTTTATAGTGGGTTTTACCTGTTTGTATTTAGCCATCGACGCCATTTTTAGAATTTTTTAAAAAAATTACTCTTAGCGATATTTTTTATATAACTCCGTCGTGTAAGATATCAATTACTATTGTGTTTCCTCAGGTTCTAAAATCTTTCAAAATTTTTTTCAAATCGAACGACCACTTACTGATTTACAGATCAACCTTTTACAAACCATACAATGTTCAACTTTAATCCATTTTTAAACAGTTTTGTTCTGTCTTTTGAGATAAACTCATCGAGTAACCTATCAAATTAGTATAGAGTTTCCTGGGGAATCGAAATTAATTATCACGTCCTTTAAAATTAGCTCCAACAAAGACCCACATATTGTTTTAATATTCAAAAACCTAACAGCAAAACACCTCTGCACTTTTGTTTAAATTTAACTCAATAATAGAGTAAAACTCAAAAAATATTTATTAATATCTAGGATAGTTAAAATTTTCAATTAGTGCATTCACATTCAAATAATTAAACCAAAAGGTTAAATATATATTAATTTTGTACGGCGGGCTAGAAAGTAGTTCGATAATCTATTTTAAATGTAGTTTAAAATAAGACGTATTTTCTAAATAAATTTAGTGAAATGTATGATCCTCAGCCTTGCATTGTTTTGTTAATGACGTCTTACTATTAATTGTGAAAATATATGGGAATATGCATTCTAATAATTTGATTTAAATTGGGTTAGTGTAAGGTCAAATTATACTTATACTTTCCCTATGTGCATAAATACGGGGAAAATGATACTAAAAGTTCATTTTGAATTTATTTTTGTAAAACGTAAAGTCGTTCAAAGTGTAATAGTGTTGCAGAGTTTTCCACCTTTGAAAATTTCGGAGTAAGACAACATTTTATAACGTGCATGTTTAAACTGCGTTTATCTATAGTTATTCAGCAACTTTACCTGCATCATCATTAGGTCTTCAGTCCTGGAACTGGTTAGACGCGTACCATCATTGTTTCCTACTCTAAACTAACCTACAGATTTCCCTGAAATTTGCACAGTCTGCATCTATCACTATCTGATCTACGTCAGCATCTACCTCTTTTTTCCTATTTCTGCTTGTAATATATCCCATACTATTACCCAAAAATTCCTTAGAACGTATTCTGCCCTTCTATTTCTCTTATCTTTTCCCCCAGATCTCCTTGTTCCCCTACTATTTCTATATCTTATTTGTGATTATCTTTGTCTGTCCATGCTATCGTCCTCATACATCTGAAGCACAGCATTTCAAAAGGCTGCTACCGTTTCTCTGTCTGCGTTTCAGACTGCCCGTATTTCATACTGTGGCATACAGGCATACTGTGCTGTGCTCCACACATATGCTTTCAACAATTTTTTTCTTGTTCTATGTTTGTTGTCTTTCTTCATAGGCGCTGTTCTTTCTTGTTAGATGCCGTTCGGTCACCTTCTATTGTTTTACAAATATATACCCTATTTCTTCGACCTTCAGTGGTTGTGAAGGAAGGTAAGCAGCCTGTGGCTGCCAAGTTCCCCCAACACTTAACCATTTACCGATTTAATATATTTTCCAATATATCTTTTCGCACATTCAACATTAGGCGCAGATATTTCGCAGCCAACAACTAGTTGTTTATACAAATCATCAGATTTATCTTATTTTTTCGTCATTAGGTTTTCCGTCTCAAAACTGGTTGGACACGTACCTGCACGTATTTATATTCTGAGCTAGTCTACATAGTTCCCTGAAATTCTCACACAGCATGTGTATACAGCTCGTTCTCCTTCTATTGTTTTCTAATTTTATGCCCTATTTCACCGAAACTCAGTGAAGGGGGTTAAGCAACCTGTGGCTACCAAGATCCCCCAACACTTAGACAATTGCCGGTTTTCCAGTAAATCCTTTCACACGCTTAACATTATTTGACAATGTTGCCCAACCAATTCTTGTAGTTACTTATAATAATCAACGTGTTTAAGCACAGTTATTTCTCGTCATTAGTTTATCCATCTTAGGGTTGGTTGGATGCGTATCTCTATTGATTTCTATTCTGGGCTAGCCTACACATCTCCCTGAAATTCCTGCAGCCTACATCTTTTACTATCTGTGTTCAGCAGTCTAACCTAGGTCTGCCTCTTCTTCTCTTTTTCCAATCTCTGCTTCTAATATATTCCGCACTATTCCCTCATGCCGTAGTATGTGACCTATCATCCTATCTCTCCTTTTTTTTACCGTTTTCCACATATTTCTTTCTTCCCCTACCATTTTAGTACCTCTTCGTTCTTAACTGTGTCTGTCCATGATGTCTTCATCATACGTCTGTAGCACCATATTTCAAAGGCTTCTACCTTTTTCTTGTCCGCTTCTCCTACTGTCCAGGCCTCACAGCCATACAGTTCTGGGCTCCACACATATGTTTTAAGCAATCTTTTCCTTGTTTATATGTTTGTGGTCTTGGAGCACAGTAGTTGCTTTTTCTTGTTAAATGTAGCACGACCTTGTGCCAATCTTTGTTTTATATCTTTTGTGCTTTTCCCATCTTGCGTTATTTGGCTAGCTAAGTAGCAGAAATCCTTAACCTCTTGTAAGTTCGTGTTACATACTTGTATTCTTGTTTTTGATTTATTTTCCCCACCTTTGCATACTAGAACCTTAGTTTTAGTTTTGTTAATTTTCATACCGTATCTCTCTGTTATAATCGTTTCCATTTCATTAGGAGCAGCTTCTAACTCTTCCTTGCTAGACGCTAATACCGCTATATCATCTGCAAATCTAAGCATATCAATTTTTTGTCCCTGCATAGTCTTCCTGCATTTGACAGTATTCGTTGCCTCCTCTATGTACAAGTTAAAAATCAATGGGGATAGGGCACATCCCTGTCTCGCCCCTTTCCTAATGTTTACTTCTCTACGTTCCTGCTCTAATTCTATTACTGCTGTTTGCTCTTTGTATAAGCTTTGTACTATTCGTCTATCCCTATAACTCATTCCAATCTTTTTGAGTATTTCAAACATTTTTTTCCATTTTACATTGTCGAATGCTTTTTCTAGATCTACAAACCTTATATACACGCTTTCCCCTTTCTCTATTGTATTCTCCATTATCACTCTCAGAGCTAAAATAGCCTCCCAAGTTCCTCTGTTTCGCCTAAACCCAAATTGGTCTTCTCCTAGTATTTCTTCCGCCCGTTTTTCCATTCGTCTTTGCACATTTCTAGTTAATATTTTTGTCACGTGTGCTGTCAAACTTATTGTTCGAAAATTTTTCACATCTATCCGCGCCTTTCTTTTTTGGTATAGTTACTATGATGCTACGTTTAAAATCTTTGGGTATCTCGCCTGTCTCATACATATAGCTTACAAGTTGGAAGAGACGTTCTGTTATTGCTTGTCCAGCGGCTTTTAGAGATTCCGCTTGCACCTTATCTGTACCCGGCGCGTTAATATTTTTCAGACTCTTTAATGCTAATTCAAACTCATCTCTAAGTATAGGATTTCCCAAGTCATCATTTTCAATGTCTGATTCCTGTTCTAATGCAGTTAGTTCCTCTCCTGCATATAAATTCCCTATATATTCTTGCCATCTACCCACTTTCTCTACGTTTTCTATGATGACGTTTTCTTGTGCGTCCCTTATATTTTTGCTATACGGTTTTATTCATTCTAATTAATTTGTATGCTTCGTCTGTATTTCCTATTTCCATCTTCGTTTGTATCTCTTTGCACTTTTCATCAATCCATTGTTCTTTAGCTTTCCTACATTTTCGAATAAATTTTTTAAATTTTTTTTTACCTGCAAGACACCTTTTATATTATCCGCTTGTAAACTTTGAAGCAATTCATACTTACATGTATAATTCAAAAACTGTTAATCATTATTTTTTCTAGAATGAACATCTTAAGTATCGCATTCTGTGTGTGTAAAAGCGTTTTTACTGGAAGTGACGCCGTAAACAAACACCACGAGTAGCACATCGAGATGATTTAATTCCAGGAGGAACTAATGATTGCAGACGATGAATGGGAGCAAATTAAGGATTAAGAAAAGCACTCGTCTGCAGCGCATGAAGAATTGTATAAACGCAGCAATTTAGTTAGAGCGAGCCAAGTTGCTATTTGAAAAACCATACACCATAAAATCTTCTTTCAAAATCATAATTATAAGCCTGAACCCGTTTGACGATTATAAAATAACATTCAGATTTGTTGATGTCATTTGGCAGACCGTATTTGATGTACCTGTCAATGTATTTAGGAAGTTTATATCAAATCTTCCATATATTTTACGCACTATAGAGGTTAGTGTGCAAAATCAGATATGTAAATTTGTACGGAAATTTTTTAAAATGATCAGTAAGGCCGACGGCAATTTTTAATTCCGGTATATACAGTTAAACATTACTAGTATTAGGGAAACAAAGTTTTACTTCCAAACAATTTACAAAACTGACATCGTATTAGTAATTATTGCGAGGACGGTGAACAACGTTGATAAGCTTATAAGTGGTTTGCATTAGTAAATCGTTAATTTAATAAAAGTAAAATGCATTCCCCTCGGTGATGTGCTTAGAAACTGTCAAGTCTCGTAGGAATATCCGAATTTTCAAATCTAAAAAAGTAAATTTCAAGTCTGCTGGTATTTAAAACAATAATTATAGGTTTCCTACATTAAACACTAAATAACCGCGACCGCAAATGTATACAAATTATTTAATTTAATAACAATGCATATACTTTCGCCTGGTGATTCATTTAGAAAATAGTCAAGCCTGCAATTTACAAAAATACAACGTAGAAGTTATTTAAAATTTAATTGTTATATTTGTGACTATCCTGTAGAGTGTAGACAATAGCATGATATACCCTTAGTAAACGTTTAAAGTGTTTTATTAAGTTTCTTTTTGAAATATTTAAGGCATCAGATTTTAATAGAAATTATGTATAATTGGTTGTCTATAGCACCTATAAGAGTTGATCTTATTTTGAAAAGTCCTAAAGATTTGGGTTTTCCAGAAAAATATAGACCAAACTTATGTGTCATACCCTAAGACGATTTCGGATAACTTCCTAAAATAATGGGTATAACTTTATAAGAGTGGTTTGATTTTAAAAAATTTGGCGGGTTTACAGTGTCCAGAAAATTCTAGATCAGGCTAGTCGAAGAAAACTTTTATCTAGGTTACATATGAATGCAATGAGCAAAAACTCGGGGTACGGGGCTTTAACAGGATGTAACTTTATAAGAGGTAGTCTGATTTTTAAAAATTCAAACAGGGTTAGATCAGGCCAAAGTGGTCAGTCGAAGGAAACTCTTACCTAGCTTAGATATGAATGCAATGCGCAAAAATTGCGCTAATTCAACCAAAAACATTCTTCTAACATTACTACGTTAAAATCTTTGAAACATCTATACGCCCGCGAAATTACAAACGTAATTTTTGCGGACATTCGGTTCATACGTTTTTTCATACAATTTGGCTTTTAGGAAAGCGTGTCAATTTCAAATTTTGCTGAAAGTACTGATAGAAACTATTCGGCATACTCGGAGGTCTCCAAACTTTTTGTCTCCTAAAACACGGCCATTTTTTCTGTTTCGAGTAGCTCCCGCTTTTCTAACATTGAACTGTAAAAATTTAAATGTGTTGTTGACAACTTCAAACAGGTATAGGTCGGTTTCGGTTATACATAGTGTTGCGTAAAAATGGATCCGGTTCTTAACTTCGACCTGAACTAAAACGCATATCTGCTTGTTTTGCGACCCAATATTGCTTATGTTTAGTTCTAAATGATATGACCAAAATCTAAATTTTAATGACGTTTTCTAAACGCGGTAATCCTATTAATAGGGTTAAGCGTATGCAGTGTGGAAGTGATTTCAATGCAAATTTTTAGGCATAGGCACGGAATCTAAACATCAGTTAAAAAATTTGACCTATAAAGATACTTCCAAAATACGTTGGAACAAATCTAAAGAGCAGCGTGCGATCATATACTAAGTAGTGGGATAAGAAATTTCCTGACGTATTTTACTGTAATTTGCATTAAAATACCGTTATGTTGTATGGTTTTCTCGCAATAAAGTTATCGTGTCTAGCGTTGCTACCATTAAACTCAAGCAGTATGTTACCTATATTACCGACAATATAAGTAAGAATTTGAATAAATGCTTGATAAGGTTCTTTTGCATAATAATATAAACCCGAGTTAATATTGTGTGCGTGCTTTTACCCTGGCGTGTGGGGTTGACAACATGCGAATAAAACTATCGTTGATAAGCTTGTTCTATACAATTTGCATATTCATAGTATAATGGCACGCCTTCCTATTTCTTCCAGTATATAAATAAAACGTTAACAAAAGGTATTCAGCCAATTGTGCGTATTCCTAAAGTAAATGCAAGCAAAATTTGGCAAACGTGTAACATTAAAGAGCGACTTTTTAACATTGTCAAAACATTTCATCCAACCAACAACATTAACAGTAACAAAGCGGTTTCAAACAGAGTGCTCGAAAGAACTGTCGAGTGTAGAATGAAAGTAGCTAAAGCACAGCAGTTACGAAGGTAATTCTATTAGAGGGGTGTACAACACTAACACTTTCATACTGACCAACTTATATTTTCCTACTAAACACTTTGGGTGACTTTCAATAGAATCCTATTCTGTGAAAACCACGATGCGTGGTAGTAACAAATTAATATGTCTTAAAATGACACAAAATGCGCATGTAGAACATAATTATGTAATTCAAAATTTATACAGGAAATCGTAAACTAACCACTATATAAGCTATATTAAATAAAAACAATAAGTAAGGCAATATCATGCTATTACTTTGGAACGTCCTATTTTCGTTTTCGCCCATTTACTTAGCACGACTGTAACTCTATTTTATCAGTTATGTGTTACTCACAGTTTTGGCATCCGGAAAATCTAGCCGATACTTCACAGAAACCTCGGTTAAGTACTCCTACATGTGATTTTCCAATTCTCCACCCGAAGGTACTATCTTGGCCAGGAAGCAAGTTCTTTAACGTAAAAATTTTGAATTTTGCCAAACCCTTGCACTTCCAAGCAAGGTAGAGTTCTTTAACGTGCGTAGCAACACTCACATACAGGACCTCCATTTTACCTCTCATCCGAACGAGGGCGTATTTTTATGAAAAATGCTCGCCTAACATTTTTCAAGCGCACCGTGTCGGGATTCAAACCCGGAACCTTGGGCGTAGTAGCCATACGCATACCAACTACTCCACGGAGCCGCGGTTAAGTACTCCGCTAAAAATCCTGTTTTGATAAAACACCGAAATCCTCGACTGTACTAACAAAAATGGTTGCCGACTAAGTCAGTGGGACGGATGGTTAAGTGTTTGAAGAGTGTTCCAGAGTGCTATCAAGTACGGAATCTGTCTCGATCAGGAAGTATCTTTAATGCCACCTAATCTCGCAGGGTTGCTAGGGAAAAGCTCTAGAAAGAATAGCAGGAGGGTGCTGAAACCCGAGATCGGGAGAGCGATTCTGGCTTAAAAATGTACCTGAACAATCAAAAAGGACATTATTTTTTATACATAATGCAACCATGAACCATAAAACACTTTGATCTATTTAAAACAACTAACGGCAAAGAAAGTTTCTAGAAGCAAATGCTAAATGACCTGAATATTCAATCACGTTTCTAAGTAATTGCAAAACAATTTATTACTGCAAAGCTGTAACTATACCGTTACATTAGTGAGAAAAATCAAATATAAATAAACATGTCTTTACACTATTATGCATGACTTTTTTCAAACTATACAGTACACTTACGTTTTCATTACAAATTCATAATACATTCTTCAGCAGTATTAAAAATCAAATATATGGTAAATTTACTTACCCAGAATCTTATTCTAAACACACAGTAATACAAGTACGTTTCGTCAGATCATGTAATAAATTTTAAAGGTTTATTTAATACAAACTATCTCTCCTTCAACCCCCCTCTCTCGCTAGTACAGTTTAGTATGAAATTATAAATACCTGATGAGTGATTAACTGTCGTTGTGGTGTATACCATAAGATGCTTACGATGGCCCTGCCATCTTAAACATTTTTATTTCCAATACAAAGTTGTTGATCTAGGAACCAACGTGCCCCTAAAAATTAAAAATAACCCATATGATATTATCCGAACATGAATAGACTCCAGTCTTGTTCAATAGCCGTATAGTCAAAGTGGTATGTTGATGACTTGGATGTTAGGTACTAAGTGCTCAAAAAATGGCTTTACCCTTCCTAAAATAATTTGAGACAACCTTGGCAGGCACTGGACAGGTGAATTAGATTGCAAAATGAAAATACCTCGTGTCGTTTTTCCTGTATGATATGTATGTATAATCAACTTACTGATAGCGGATCTAGCACTAGAAACTGGGCCCATTTATTTATTTGAGTCGGTGCAAATCTTCCTATAAAACTTTCATACCCAGCCGATGAGATCACCGACGCAGTAGCGTAATACATTATTAACCAAAACCAAATGGACGATGACACAAATGGTTTAAAATGAAATTACAATAATGATATCTTATCTCACCTGTAGAAACTGAAATAATGGAGTTGACAATCTTTGAGTATGAGCCATATATGAGATATTTTTATTTAAGAGCAAAATTGTAGTAACCTTAAAAATTTATTTCTTAAAGGACATAACCTAACCCTATAGGTGATATTTGCTAATACAGAAACTATTAAAATGAAATATGATTATAAGTATTTCAAAGGAACGGTACATCTCCCTAATTGGTTAGATTTTTTTTCCAAAAATCTTGAGTATATTAAAACAAATGGGCAATTGTAGTAGAAAACGGACACCAAGGCATCATCCAAAAATTACGAAATAATTCGAAGAGTTGTGTATAAATAAATGAATGCATGTTTAACTTAACCCAGATGAGCTTTTCAATGTCGTACATTTCGGAAGCCGTAGTCAAATTGATTAAAAAAAACTGTATAAACGTTTGAAAATCAGATATAAGCTTCTCCAATTTTTCATCTACTTATTGTTTAATAGCTGCATTGCAAAAATCCGGAATTAACAATAACAAATAAATAATAACAAATAAATCAATAGCCCTAATTGAATCAATAAAGTACACAAAGGGAATAAAATAGCGTGAAACTGAGCATTCCCCCAGTACTTAAAAGTGATAGTGATTGAGAGGTAGGAGGGAGGGTGAAGGATGGAGGAGGGAGGAGGGAGGAGGGAGGAGGAAGGCGGGAGGAGGGAGGAGGGAGGAGGGAGGAGGAGGAGGGAGAAAGGAGGAGGGAGGAGGGTGGAGGGAGGAGGGATGAGGGAGGAGGGAGGAGGGAGGAGGAGGAGGAGGGAAGAGGAGGAGGGAGGAGGGAGGAGGCAGGAGGGAGGAGGGAGGAGGGAGGAGGAGGAGGGAGGAGGGAGGAGGGAGGAGGGAGGAGGGAGGAGGGAGGAGGGAGGAGGGAGGAGGGAGGAGGGAGGAGGGAGGAGGGAGGAGGAAGGAGGGAGGAGGGAGGAGGGAGGAGGGAGGAGGAAGAGGAGGAGGGAGGAAAGAGGAGGGATGAGGGAGGAGGGAGGAGGAGGAGGAGGAGGAGGGAGGAGGGAGGAGGAGGAGGAGGAAAAGTGGGGATGGAGAAGGAAGTTTCGCGGAAGGAATGGAAGAAGTAGTATGGATGAGGGAGGAGGAAGGAGGAAGGAGGGAGGAGAGCGGAGCGAGGAGTTTGGAAGGAGGAACAAGGAGGGTGGAGGGCGGATGGAGGAAGAGGATGAGGCAGGCGCAGGGAGGAGGGAGAAAGGAGAAGGGATGAGGGAGGAGGAGGGCTTAAGTTAAGTCATGTAGTCTGCACTTGGGTTAGTTGGTGTTATCTCAAGTTAAGTTAGTTAGACTTTCCTGGAGTTAGGATAAATTAGTTGGACTTATCTGGACTTAAGTTTGATTGTGGGAATAATTCATGGGTTAAATCAGAGCCGGAGCCGGCAACCTAACCTATCAATTAGGTCTGAAAAATATTAAGAAAAGGTATACAAACCCTATATGTAGTCCCTACAAGATGGAACTGTCAGATGCTAAGTTGGAGATTTTATTGAAAGCACTACTAGATATATTAGAAAGAAAGAAAGAAAGATCATTACTACTTCTTTGACGTGGATATAACCCAGAAATTTGCTGGTATACTTAAAAAGGCGGAAATGATTAAAAACTTTATAAATAATTTTTTGTGCAGCCTATATAGGAATGCGTGTTTCCGATAATTTTTCAGCCCGGGAAGTACGTTGTTGTCGAGCTAAATCAATAAAATGACATGAGAGATCGGAAAAGTGACACAAAAGCTCGGAAAAACGATTGCCGGTCTCATATGTGAACAATTATGTTAAAAACAAAGTATGCATGTTACGTCAGTGGCCATGACAATACTGTGTTTATCTGTAAGTAAATTCTTTTGAATTAATTGCCACAAGCTTGTAAATTATTTAAAAATTTAAAAATTTTATGTTGTTATAGTTCTAACACTTTAAAATTATTTGCGGCTGCACAAAAATTTTTTTAAGCGGCATATAGGAAAGTGTCTTTACGGGGATCGCATGTTTTCAGGGCTCCATCAACGGCGTCGCCCTGAAACTAGTTGGTCGGCAAATGTCTAAGTGTTGGGGGATCTTGGTAGCTGTCAGATTGCTTAACCTCCTTCGCGTTCCACTGAATGTTGATGAAATAGGATATATATTTAGATAACAATAGGATGGGAGCTCTGCTGTATATAACAAGAAAATGCAGTGGCTATGTTCAAAGACATAGAAACATGGAAAACATTGTTGAAAGCATATGTGTGGAGCACAGCACTGTACGGCTAAATAATGTAGCAAACTGGAGATCGGTAAAAGCATTTGGAAAGTAGTGCTCCAGATATATGGTGATGATAGCGTGGGCCGACAAAGTTAAGGACAAAGAGGTTTTAGAAATTAGTAGGGGAAGTAACATATCTGTGGAAAACGAAGAAAAAGGAGATATAGAAGTTAGGGCACGTTTTAAGCCATTGGGGAATAGTGCGGGATATATTACAAACAGAGATAGAAGAAAAAGAAAGGTAGAAGTAGACGTAGATCTAGACTAGAGTATTGCACGCAGATAGTGAAAGATGCAGGCTGTGGTTCAAGGAAATGTGTAGGTTAGTTCAGAATAGGAAGCAATGGGGATACGCATCTAACCAATTCCAAGACTGAAGACCTAATTATGAAGTGCTAGATTGTGCCACCTAGCGGAAAACTACGGACTTTGAAACATTTTTATGCACTGTGTTAGAACAGAGTTTGTTATAGGAATTTTTCCTCAAGTTCTAGGACGTACGGTATCCGAAATGCAACCGTTCTTCACCCTTAATGAATCACTATATACATGTAAAAACTGTTTTCCAGGATATCCAATAGAGACTTCCAGCATCTTCTGAAGGTGATACGGACGAAGTCTATTAAAGCCGACTGAAAAGTGTGTTAAACGAATATTGCATTTTCCACTTCTTCAAAGCAAATATTTAGTAGATCATTTTAGAATGATTGCATAGTGACTTCATACGAGATCGTATCTTACTTTTTTTAAGTATCGTTAGGGTGGAATAAAGACAGTGATGTAAAAGATGTTGCAGAAAAACGACAATATTACCTGTAGATGATGCAATTAGAACAGCATTTGAAATATTGCCTCCTTCTATTTTTGATAAAATTATTCGTATGCGGACTGCATCATTGCACATTTTACCTTTATCACGCGCGTATAAGCTGATGACTTTCGATCAATAAGGTTAGGTATATTAGAACGATACAAATTAAGCGCTTGATAGTTTTATTTGTTAATGACTTCCCGCCCTTGATATTAGTAACAGCCAAGCAGGTTCGAAGAAAAAGTATTAAATCTGCTCATTCTGCTAAAGTGTTATTTTTCGTAAACTTTAATTAACAGATGACGAAATATATTTCTTGCTGATGGTCTTGCAGCTTTATTATGTGAATGTGTTGTAGTAACTTTCTTAGCATTCTCTTCTGAAAGTTTAAAATCTAAATGTTCCTTACTATTATCGTTAACACGTTGAAGGACATTGACGTTCTACGACGTCTTTGAAGCCGATCATTTTGTGACATAACGTCATACGGTGTCTTCCATATTTTTTTCTAAAACTGGTGGAACGTTGATCGGCGTCCAACTATGCATGTAGAATATATGTCGGTTATTACTGTCACATTTGGCACGAAGTATACTTGCCCAGTGAAATTCCCTAACATCGTAAACCAGTTTAAATCCCCTCTAGTATTGGTCTGGAACCGCACCCTTCCAAATTACAACAGAACGCTGAGTGGCGTTTTCAGTGCCACTTAATTTCATTTAGTCTATCTGTATGTGTCATGTTGGTTGTTATTGCGCGGCAAAACTTTTGTTTAGCTTGTTATCCTTTAAAATAAGGTGTTTTTTGTTAGAATAAGTAAGTATTCATTTTCTAGTAATATGGTGCTGTTTCATCAACAACATTTCCTATTGTCTGATAATGGTTCCGTGTTCTTACAAATAATGTGATTTCGTTGGTTGAAGATGGATTTACAACTCAAACGACCCTTACGAACGTGAACAGAAACGGTCACGCAAGCTTTTTGAAGTTTCCTCTGACGAGGGCGACGGCGAAAAAGATCCATACAATGACAGTGATGGTGAATATGGGTCTGACAAAAATTACAAACCTGACGAAACTAGTGGTTCCGAAACCGATGACAGTACTAATTCCAGTGTACTATCTTCAAAATCCAATGAGTCGGAAGAAGTTGAACTACCTAACAGTTCAAATATCGCACTAGACGATTCCGAAAATTCGTGGGAAACTACAACTACACCAGTGTCCGATTTTGCATTTGACAGCACCGGTGCAGAACTCAAAATAAATATTAGCCCCGATGCCACACCGTTGGAAGTATTTGAATGTTTATTTACGCCATCTTTACTTGAATATATTGTTAAATGTTCAAATAAATATGGTCAAGCTTTATGTGAAACAAATATATCAAAAACAAGGTATCAGTAGGTCTGCTAGTTTTCGTTCTATAACAACCGCAGAAGTAAAAGCTTTTTTTTTTGGGTTGTGTCTACTCCAAGGTCAAATTTCAACAACGAATATGCATCGATATTTTTCATATTCTGATATACTATATTATCATCCGATATTTCCATATGTCATGTCAGCGAGGAGGTTTGAAACTATACTTAGAGTTCTCTGCTGTTCTCCGTCAAATACGAAAAGCAAAGAAAAAGTACAACCGCTCATAGATATGTTTATAAAACAATATCAAGATACCTACAGGCCAATGAAACAGCTGTCGATAGATGAGTCTTTGTTGCATTATCGTGGTAGACTTGCATTTCGAGTTTACATCAAAAATAGAAGAAATCGATATGGAATAAAATTTTTTGAATTGACTACTTCTGACGGCTATTTGCTAAATATGGACATGTACAGTGGATCTGCACTCGAACGTGTTTCAGAAGGCACTAAAACTGAGGCATTAGTGCTTTGGTTGATGGAACCTTACATAATAAAGAGTCACGACCTATATATGGACAATTACTATAATAGTATGCAATTATCTGAAAAGCTTCTTAAGTATAAAACTAGTAGAGGAAAATCAAGAATCCGGCCGCCTCATTTCCCCCAGAATCCCTCATTTCCCAACACATCTGGACCAAATTTACATGTAAATTCCCATAAGGGGGAAATGAGGGAGATGAATCTCCGCCTTGCTCCGCCTTGCTCTCCGGCTTGCTCGGACACCCCTAACCATTTTGATTACGCCACACCCGCATTCTTTCCACCCGCGAGATAAATCTTTCTCCACATTTCCACACACGAGATAAACCTATCTTGTTTGGTATCAATTAATATTAGAATTTTCTCAGCTACCCGAATCTCTAGGAATTTTTTAGATTGCGCCATCCCCAAGGGAGCTACCCTCATTTTAAGATTTCTCACCTATAGCGACTTTGAGCGTTCTTATAAATTTTTTTTATACATGCGATACATGTTGTTCGTCTAAAATTTTACGCAGAATTCGAATATGTAAACAGATTTGAAATCGGACCACGCCCTGCAAAGTTATACTCCTTTAAAGTCCTGATCTTCTAAATTTTGCTCTTTGCTCTATAAGCAAACCTAACAAATAGTTTTCTTCGGCTATCCATTGCATCTTTCGAGATAAACCTATCTTGTTTGGTATCAATTAATATTAGAATTTTCTTAGCTACCCGAATTTCTAGGAATTTTTTAGATTGCACCATCCACAAGGGAGCTACCCTAATTTTAAGATTTCTTACCTGTAGCGACTTTTGAGCGTTCTTATAAATTTTTTTAGTCATGCGATACATTAAATTAGCTTAGAATTTTACGCAGAATTCGAATCTGCAAACAGATTTGAAATCGGACCACGCCCTGCAGAATTACACACATACCCTCTGCGAGATAAATCTTTCTCCACACTTCCACCCACGAGATAAACCTACCTTGTTTGG
This sequence comes from Platerodrilus igneus, assembly GCA_036346225.1. Lineage (NCBI taxonomy): Eukaryota > Metazoa > Arthropoda > Insecta > Coleoptera > Lycidae > Platerodrilus > Platerodrilus igneus. The sequence goes on from JARFIW010001599.1 coordinate 3,328,884, forward strand.
TATCAATTAATATTAGAATTTTCTCAGCTACCCAAATCTCTTTAAATTTTTTAGATAGCACCATCCCCCAGAGAGCTACCCCCATTTTAAGATTTCTTACCTGTAGCGACCTTTGAGCGTCCTTATAAATTTTTTATACATGTAGCACATCTTGTTAGTCTAGAATTTTATGTAGAATCCGAATCTGTAAACAGATTTAAAATAGGGCCACTCCTAACCATTTTACACACACCCTCTAAATTATAAATTTCCTGCAGCTCATACCTAAAAGAAAATCTAAAAACAATTCTTAAAACTTTTTATTACAAACAATTTTTCTAATACAGTTTAAATTTTGTAAACCACATTTCTAAATACATATTCACAATTTTTTATTTTTAACCTAGAGCTCATATCGGCTTATACTTATTAATATTTATTTCTAAACAGAGCACCTTTTCCAAAGACCAACCGGACCCGCATGTTTCAAATTCCTCTGATTTTGTTCTTATGGTTTCGCTTAAGACCTCGTACATATTTTCCAGATTACTAGAAGACGTTATAACCACATTTTTTGTGTTAAAGGATTTCACATCGGTAGTCTCTTCCCCCATTTTGATGTAAACGCCGTAGAGTTCGCAATAGACTTTTACTGCTGTATGTTGTATTCTTTTTTCATTTATTAATCGAATAAATCGCTCTTTCTGCTTCCAAAGAAACTCGGGCACCCCATCGTCGACACTGGCGTTCTTTATGCGATAGCTAGCCATACGGTTGTTAAACGCAGTGCTAACCATTTCTACACCATCGTCGCTAGTAGCGGTAACTGATGCATTTTTATGTCTGTTGCTCCTTAAATGTGCGGCATACGTAGTTTTTTCCATTTCGAAATCGCATACTTTACACATAATTCGTGGTTGTTTCGTACAAGACCCTTTAACAGCTGGCGGCGTTGAACGTTTACGGCTGAATGACATGCCGTGCTGTTTTTCCTTGTGTCGTTGTAAGTTGCCCATTCTCGTAAAAGCGAAACCGCAAGTCCCACAGTTTAAGTACTTTGCTGCAGACGGATGTATAAGCTTAACCTTGGACGATGTTACACCACAACATTTGTTCTGATGCCGTTTGAGAGCATCCCTTCTGGTAAAGTAGACGTGACACGGCTCGCATTTAAAAACGTTTGCAGGTACCATTTTAGTACAAAACAAAATCCGCACTATAAGACTTGACTTGTAAGCGAACTAACTTATAACTAAAGAGTTTACTCTCGCGCACCGGCTTTATGTACCCTATAGAATGCAAACCGAAGGTTTCCGAAGACACCTGAACGAAGTTGAGGATTCAGCGGGGGACTAAATGAGGTCATAATCCTTGCTGCTCGTCCAATACATTTAGCGCCAATGCATGCACCTGGATCGCATCGTCGATGGTGCGAATGCCGTTAGTAGAAACATCGGAAACGTCTTCCATGTTATACGGATCGCGTGCATATTAAAAATAAAAAAGGGTGATATAACACGCACACAAATTGTCTTGAAGTCGTGCTGTAGAAGATGCAGTGCTACTATAACCAAAAACTTAATAAAAACACTTTAAACCATTACTAGGGAAATACCAACTTGTTGTCTACAGGATACTAACTAATAAAGCAATTTAATTTTAAATAACTTCTACGTCATATTTTAGGAAATGGTGGGCTTGAATATTTTCTAAATGAATCACCTAGCGAAAGTATATGCTTAGCAGTATTAAAATTAACCATTAATTCCCCATTTTTACGACCATGGTTAATTATAGATTAAAATTTAATTTGTACACGTTCGAGCTTCTCGTAAACTAACATATTTTATAGCAACAATGCGCTGTATAATACATGCATACCCTTCGCCGCGCTACCGCTATTCTTGTAATTGCTAGAAAAGTCACTCTCCTTTTACTGTTAGGACCGATGCAAAGCACCATTTTTTATACTTTCTATAGCACATCGCGCACTTTTTCGTCTGATGATTAAATTTTGCTTCTGTAGGCTTTTACACTTTCGCATAGCGGTCGACCGCACGTAATGATTTCTAGAACCGGTAAGTACTTGATATCGTCCAAATAGAGAATTAGATGCTCGATGTCTGTCAACTTCCAATTCCCTCGTAAAAGGTAGAAAAACTCAGTCAATCATCCATCTAACTTAAACTTCGAACCGCTCCTGTTCTGATAATTTACAAACATTTTCAAACGACAATGGGCCGGGAATTTTAAACCTCCGGGGATCTTTAAGTCGTGATCAATTACACATCCGAGCTACGCGTAAACTAACATATTTTGCAGCAACTGTGCACTGTATAATACATGCATACCCTTCTCTGCGCTACTGCTATTCTTGTAGTTGCTTGAAAAGTCAGTCGCCCTTTTACGGGTAGGACCGCTAAAAGCACCATTCCATACTTTCTTTATAAGTGTAGCACATCGCGCACTTTTTGTCGGATAATTAAATTTTGTTTATGTAGGCCTTTACACTTTCGCTTATTTAAACATCTAATACGATCAATTAACCACTTTCGCTTATTCTAACAGGAACCACCATACATTCCGCCACGCCGTTCTTTTGATTCCAAAGATCCTATGGGCTTCCGCACACTAACACCCGACGTATCTTTTCTACTATTTGTTAAACAAAAACTACCGGCATCGCTATTGTGGACGTAAACAGATGTTTGTGGATGTGTACGAGAATATGTAACCATATACATTAACCAGTCTAAGCTATTTTATTTAGTTCACGAAAACTACTATTTTTCTAAACCATAATTAATAATCGTCTTTATAGGTTCCACATTTCTACCGTTACCCAATGACTGGTGCTACGTACATGGAAACTTTAATTTCTTATTGGAGAGAATTTTTATTCTCCCGCGCACTGCTGCGTAGTTGCATGCCTACCCCTTTTGGAGGTATATGCTCGTTATATGTTGTAAAACCCTCGGTTTTACTTAACTACAATTCGTGAGACCCCTTTAATCTTTTTAATCGTATCTTTCTCGCCTACAATACAGTAGGACTTAACATTACTACCAACAAATTCTAATACTGGACTCCCATTAAATACGTCTTTAATTTTCCCTACAACTTTTTTTGTTGACAAGTGTTATATTGTATTTATTATACTCAGGGTAGTCACTCTTTGAAGATAAATATATTTTGCTAGGTATCAACTAATATTAAATTTTTCTAGGGACCCCAAATCTGTAAATAGATTTTAAATAGGACCACTCCATACAAAGTTATGCGTTTTAAAGACCCAAATCACTAATTTTTGCTCATCTTTATTTAACACCATTTTAAAACCTTTTCGCTACGCAAGACATATGCCTTAGCCAACCATCTCCCGAGAAATCTAAAACCGCCGTGTCCCGCGAATACCACGTGGGGATAACACGTATACTCTGTCAACCAGGATAGAAGCCGGAAGGATTTGGAAGGTGGGAGAAGAACTTAAAAATTATGGAATCTTAAAACTAATATATACAATAGATTTACAAAATCCATACAAATATAAACAACTATCCTATATCTTTACACCCCATGCGTAGATTGTTGTACTATTAGGAATGATGTACCTATTGTCATCTTCCTCGATAAACTAATTTTATTAATAAACTGCGTATGCAAATCGTATTCTTTACTCCGGGTACATACGCAGGCAAGTACTCGATACCATCCAAATAAAGAATTGGATGCTTGGTGACTGTTAACATCCGCTTCCCTCGTGTACGCCCAGACACATCCCAGCCCATGAGCACCCCTGCGCATGCACACCCTGCCCATGCGCACCCCTGCGCGTACGCACCCTGCCCATGCTCGCTGCCCATGCGCACCCTCTCTGTGCGAGTGCTATTTCGGGGTAACGTCACAGCCTTTTATAAATAAAGAACAATGTTATATAGTATTATAAAATGTTTATTCTAACATTATACATAACAAATTTAAAAATATTTAATGCCAAGCATGGAGTCATTTAAACTTAATTTTAATACAAAGTTATACACAGAAGACATTCTTTTCTTTATGTTTGTTTGCAGTGGTTTTAATTTTATCTAATTTTATTCGCAGCTTAAAATTTAAATCGACACCCAAGTCTTCTATCTCCTTTTCTAACCAATAGTTTGATACATAAAGACCGTCTAGGTTTTCGAATTGTAAAATGTACCGAAGTTTGCCTCTATATTTAAAGTCTTTGATTCCGCCGAGAACCAGATCCATTCCTTCGTGTAATTCTTGCAGCTTGTGACAATCTTTTAATCGCAGCTTTCCCACTATATCCTGCATACGTATCTTGTTAGCTTGATCGACTTCTTCTTGTCGGTATTGGAGGAAATCCTTTTTCTCCCACGCACCGTTGTGTAGTTGCATATCCACCACTTTTGGGAATATATGGTTGTTATAGGTTGTAAGACCCTCGGTTTTAAATGATCCGAAAGGTTCTTTACTAGGCAAATATACAATGTTTAGCGGAACCACTTTGCGTGTGGTGTACGCCAAGGTTACGAAACCCGCATTCCTTAGTTCGTCTTTGTTATCTGCCATTTTGATAAATACGTTTTTAGAATAACCTTTTAAAAAGTATACGGATTTAGTACCATCCTTTTCTGCAAGAACACCTACATAACTAAAAGAGTCTTTCTTACTAACCGCAAATGCATACAGCTTGTACAACCCGGATGTATCTAAGTCAGTCCATCGACACATAAAATAATCTTTTAATTCTTCCTCATTTTCTCTAATAAGATGTTCTTTGTCTAACACGTCTTTGTATTGTTCGCGTATTGTCGCAGTGTTTTCCATGTAGTCCAATTTTCGCCTTTTTGCATCCATTTCCTTTAATTCCAGTTGTCTTTTCCTTCCACTTACAGCGTATGGCATGCATAATGGGACAATTTCCTTTAGCGTAAACGGATAGAGTTTACTACCAATATTTGCGCGTTGTCGTACAACCTCTGGGCGAATGTTAGGTCTATTTATCAATCCCAATTCCGAAATGACTATTTCTTTTGGAATTGTAGAATATGGTGTTGCAGATTGTGTAAAATATGTACTACCTGCTTTAATGTAGCACTTGTGTAAGATTTTATTTTATCTTGGCTGTCTTCCTCCTCTACTATCTCCAAATAATTTACGGGTAAATAGTTAAAACTAAAAGCCGAAAGCATATACTTTATCAATGTTTCCCTTTCTTTTGGTTTTTCGGACAACTTAATTTGCAAGCCCGTCAATTTCTTTGTATTACCATTACCCCAATACACGTACTGTAGCAGGTTATTATACACTAAACAGCAGCTATTTTGTAGCTTGTCCGATAGCTTACTCCACATTTTGGCAAGTGGTACCGAGTACATTGGCGCCTTTAGGAAGTATAACATACTATCTTCCAATAACGTTAAACAGTCTTTTAAGGGATTATACACCCGTTCCGCACTGACATAGCTTCCAATTGCACAATTGTATATTGTCGCTTCCAATCGCGTAATACCATGTTCTTTAGCCAAAGTAAACGCAAATGTTTCCCTTAAACGTACATCTGGACAACGTAAAAAATCTAGTATATGATTGCCAAGTTGTTTATTAACACCAGGACTTGTTATCTGACAGACAAATTTATTGTATATCTTAATTCTTGCATTGGTTGTTAGCCATGTTAAACAATCAATTCCTACAGTTTTATCGTTGTCAACTATAATATTACACTTTTCTTCGTATTCGCCCTTATAGCATAAGTTATGGTTTGTAGTTAAATAATTACACATCTCCATCTTGCTAAATATACCCGCAAAATCTTGGGTTACATCCATGTCAAAAAGATAGAAATAATCTTTTTCGAGTTCGTCTAATATATCTGGTAGTTCCTCCAATAAAGTTTCCAACTTAGCATCTGCTAGTTCCACTTTGTATGGAACACATATAGGATTTTGGAATTTTTTATTAATTCATTCGAGGTCTTCTTTTCCGATAATTTCTTTTACTCTCTGACCCATCTTGTTAGTGCTTTCCAGAGAAAACGGGAGCTTAGCTTTAACACCATGCCTAGCGGAAACAAATCGGTCAAACTTTCTTCGTAGATAGCTGTTAAATGCACCACAAATTTCTTTTTTTTAGGATAAACATCCTTTTGCTTGCAGATGTTTGCTCGGCGTCAAAAAAGTCGCAAATTTTAACCAACATTATATTGTCACAAAATGGTTCTGTAATTGGTGTGTGTAGTCCACCAGTCAGCATCTGTTCGCCTTCGACATAACAAAGATTACCAATATCTGTTACCAGATTATTGTTGCACATATTTTCTGTCAACAGCCATAATCCAAACCGCTCATTTGTCGGTTTCGCTTTATTCCCAAGAAGTTGAGAAACGTTAATCACCTTGGAGACGCTCATGTTTACCGTTCTAGCTACTATCGAATACTAAATTGAATACGAAAAAATTGTTCTCTTATGTATTCTACAGAGTGGGGACGTATATTGCCGAAGATAGTCGAATATGTTGTTATCCGACCTAAGCCGACAGGGATGCGCATCGACATATATCCGGATATATGTAGGATGTTAAGTTAGGGTGAAATTGCCCCATAGGGGCAATTTCACCCTCACATGACCATATGACCACATGACCAGCTGACCATATGCCGCACATTTAAGGAGCAACTGACATAAAAATGCATCAGTTACCGCTACTAGCGACGATGGTGTAGAAATGGTTAGCACTGCGTTTAACAACCGTATGGCTAGCTATCGCATAAAGAACGCCAGTGTCGACGATGGGGTGCCCGAGTTTCTTTGGAAGCAGAAAGAGCGATTTATTCGATTAATAAATGAAAAAAGAATACAACATACAGCAATAAAAGTCTATTGCGAACTCTACGGCGTTTATACCAAAATGGAGGAAGAGAAGTCCGATGTGAAATCCTTTAACACAAAAAATGTGGTTATAACGTCTTCTAGTAATCTGGAAAATATGTACGAGGTCTTAAGCGAAACCATAAGAACAAAATCAGAGGAATTTGAAACATGCGGGTCCGGTTGGTCTTCGGAAAAGGTGCTCTATTTAGAAATAAATATTAATAAGTATAAGCCGATATGAGCTCTAGGTTAAGAATAAAAATTGTAAATATGTATTTAGAAATGTGGTTTACAAATTTAAACTGTATTAGTAAAAATTGTTTGTAATAAAAAGTTTTAAGAATTGTTTTTAGATTTTCTTTTAGGTATGAGCCGCAGGAAATTTATAATGTAGAGGGTGTGTGTAAAATGGTAAGGGGTGGCCCTATTTTAAATCTGTTTACAGATTTGGATTCTACATAAAATTCTAGACTAACAAGATGTGCTACATGTATAAAAAATTTATAAGGACGCTCAAAGGTCGCTACAGGTAAGAAATCTTAAAATGGGGGTAGCTCTTTGGGGGATGGTGCTATCTAAAAAATTTAAAGAGATTTGGGTAGCTGAGAAAATTCTAATATTAATTGATACCAAACAAGGTAGGTTTATCTCGTGGGTGGAAGTGTGGAGAAAGATTTATCTCGCAGAGGGTATGTGTGTAATTTTGCAGGGCGTGGTCCGATTTCAAATCTGTTTGCAGATTCGAATTCTGCGTAAAATTCTAAGCTAATTTAATGTATCGCATTACTAAAAAAATTTATAAGAACGCTCAAAAGTCGCTACAGGTAAGAAATCTTAAAATTAGGGTAGCTCCCTTGGGGATGGTGCAATCTAAAAAATTCCTAGAAATTCGGGTAGCTGAGAAAATTGTAATATTAATTGATACCAAACAAGATAGGTTTATCTCGAAAGTTGCAATGGATAGACGAAGAAAACTATTTGTTAGGTTTGCTTATAGAGCAAAGAGCAAAATTTAGAAGATCAGGACTTTAAAGGAGTATAACTTTGCAGGGCGTGGTCCGATTTTAAATCTGTTTACAGATTCGAATTCTGCGTAAAAATAGGTGAGAAATCTTAAAATGAGGGTAGCTCCCTTGGGGATAACGCAATCTAAAAATTTCTAGAGATTCGGGTAGCTGAGAAAATTCTAATATTAATTGATACCAAACAAGATATATTTATCTCGTGTGTGGAAATGTGGAGAAAGATTTATCTCGCGGGTGGAAAGAATGCGGGTGTGGCGTAATCAAAATGGTTGGGGGTGACCGAGCAAGGCGGAGAGCAAGGCGGAGCAAGGCGGAGATTCATCTCCCTCATTTCCCCCTTATGGGAATTTACATGTAAATTTGGTCCAGATGTGTGGGAAAATGAGGGATTCTGGGGGAAATGAGGCGGCCGGATTCTTGATTTTCCTCTACTAAAATTCATACAAGTGGCACCCTAAAATGCCATAGAAGAGGTAATCCAAAGTTTTTCGTTAAAAAAAAGTAAAAAGGGAGAACATTATTGGGTCCGGCAAAAAAAGGTGTACGTTTCTAAATGGAGGGATAAGAGGGATATTCTAATGGTAACAACTCTCAATTATCCTCGCATGATTTAAATAAAAAATAGATTTGAAGAAGAACAAATGAAGCCTCAAGTGGTAGCTGTTTATAACGATCATGTCTGGAGTTGATATATGTGATCAAATGACTTCGACTTACGCAACACCACGTAAAACCATAAAGTGGTATAAAAAAGTTATGTTGTATCTGCTTGATGTTACTACATGGAATGCCTTTTACCTCTAACGAAAATATTGCAAAGGGGATTTTCGCAGTTACAGTTTCATTCAGTTTAGAGATGTGCTAATTAAATTTTTAACCAAAATTTCTTATAATTTAGAAGCAATAGATTTAGTGCAAGCTAAAAGGAATGACTGCAGGCGTAAAGCACCACCGCAATCAATTATTGTGCCAAATATATCAGTGGAAACAGGCCATTGGCCACAAAAAATTCCAGGTACTCCCGGAGCTGCTTCGCAAAAGAAATCAATATTTTTGAGATGTAGGCAGTGCACGAAAAAAAATCTACGCAGAGAAACAAGTTTTCACTGCAAAGGTTGTGTAACAAAACCACCCTGGCTGTTTTGAAGAGTGGCATCAATCAGTAGGCGCTTTTTAAAAGCTTCGTGCCAAATATGAACCTGCTTGCAATAGCTATTTTTGTATGTATTTGTACTCATTTATAAATAATTAGTTTTAAGTTTTCCATCATAAATAACCTTTGTTTTTCAAAATAAATGCTTTGCGTTTTACAGTTTCAATTATCATTGATAAAGTTATATGCGTTGTTCTATTTAGAATTGTAGACGTCTAACAGCGTTGTGCTATTATTTACTATAAAATACATTTGAAATCTGGCAAAATGTCTATTGGCATCAACTTTTATCTCTTCTGAAAATAGTCTAAATATTGCTTTTTGATACATTTACAACAAATAACGTTAACTGACAAGTATTTTGTGTCAGGAAACACGAAAAAAAGTTAGAGTCACAACACAACCCATACGGGTTTCCCTGCTGTCCTTAAACGTGTTACGGACTTCATTTTTTTCTTTAACCGTAATGGGTATTTTCTTAAATTCTAGCTTTATAATTGATTTCGATCAGTCATATTTTGAAAGCTAATCATTGAATATGATTTGCGATTGGTTAATTTACACAACATTTTTCGTATATTGAACATTTAAATTCCATTTTAGAATTATGAATACTTTAAGGTGAGCTCTAAATGAATTGTACCTCTTATACATTCTATTACTACTTCCGCATTGAAGACTTTATTATCTAACGGGAAGTTGATCCAGCACTTTTTGTTTAGGTATTTATAATTCATGAGATCTACCTTTAAATTCAACACAGTCACTTTCTGATAAAAATTCAAAGATTATTATGATATTTTGTCTTGTTATGGAAGTTATATACGTCCAGGTGACGAGTCATTTGACAGTACTGTCATTTATTGAAATTCTTTAGTGCTAAAATGAATCATACCAATTATCACTCTTACACTAACAAATTAATTAAATTATATCGCATTCTCTTAGTACGGAGCTTTTTAAACTTTTTCTTATGATGACCTTTCCCAGAAAATTTTAAATGATAAGGTGAAAATTGACTTTACGTTAATTTCACATTGCGCGTTTCTCCTTATGCTTTATTTTATTGCATTCCTCTCGCAATCACAACTCACCTAGGTTTCGACCGACAGCTTAGGAAGGCCTGCTTTAGTACCTTTCATTTAGAGCTTCCGCTTTTTTTGCAATCTGGTTGATATTTAGCAAGATTTTCTGACATGTGATATTATTTCGCAGTTATTAATACCCTTGAGATATAATATTTGATAATTGTGCATGCGCCATCGCTTCATTTCTAAGTATTTATAGGACACGTAACCACGAAAGAAGTAGTAATTTTGTGGCGTGGAAAAAAGCGTAAGTTGGTAGCGTTTTAGCGTTACCTTAATAAAAGCACTGTTAGACATCAATTTTTTTGGGAACAATTAATTTATGAATATAACATATTTAGGTGTCCATGTAACTTTTCGTGTTAGTATCACGACATTCCTTTACAGTATTTACACACTTATTCGTGTCAAAAGTGTTTAAAAATGTAGTGTCAAAATTATAGGATTTAGTTCGATAAATAGTTTCGACACCGCATAACAGACGTTGCAGGTAACTGAAATCCCTATTAAACTAGCGTGATGTTCCGAAGTAAATATGTAATTATTGCGCTGTTGTAGTAATTGATATAAGGTACTCTTTATCTCGTGTAATAAAATATAAGCTATGCCGCACTATACTTAAAATAAAACAGCTTTAGTAATACTTAAGAATTAGGTTTTTATTCACAAAACCAACAGCTTATATATGGCTAAAGTTGTCGAAATTATTTGGCACCGACCAGGCGCTGAGGGTTACAACTATTTTCATTAAATGGGGTTCACAAAGCTTTCAACTTGTTACGCCCTTTTGATTATCCTAATAATACAGTAATATTTCGCCGACTGCTTAAGCTTTAATTTGCTTAATTCCTTTCCAAAATCTATTTTAAAAATGGGTCTAAATTTCTATAAATATACGCGGTAACTTATAAACAACATAAAAAAACTCGAAAATTAATCTGCATTACAATCGATATACAAACTATCAACTACCACAATTAATGTCTATTTTAGTATAATAAGAAAATAAGGGACATTATATAGCTTGAAAGTTGATTAAGTAAAGCTTTAATCATAATAGCACAATTGAAATAATGGCTACCAATAATTAAATAACTAAACAATATGGAAGTTGCGCTCTATCAATAGTCAAATAATTCTAAAATTTTCTCAATTATGACATATTTTGCGTACCTCACGCCAGCTTTTAAATAGAATAGTATAACAACATGAAACGTATAAGCTTACGAAAACATATTGTGTTATCGAAGTAGAACAAATATATTTGTCGATCCACCATATACAGAAAACTTATAAAATTCCCTCAAACCCATATCCTGCAAGCTCCTTCAATCACAATTCTCTCCACTGCCAACCCTTAAGCATATCGTCACTCCCCTGCTCCGCATGATGTTCCTACACCACAACAGCAAAACCTAATAAACAATTCACTAACCCCACCCAAAAACGAAACATACACGGAACCTAATCTTCATAATCCCCATAAAGCTTCTGGTTTCAATCAGATAATAAATGATATTCTACAAAAGTCCTGATCCCTCATTAGAGATGCCGTTCACCTACTGTTCACCATCTTCCTCTCAACACAAACCTTTTTAAAAATATTCAAATCAATCTGCATAATCCTAATGCTAAAACCGCCGAATAAACCTTCCGACGACACGAAATGTTATAGATCTATCGCCCTACTTCTAACGTTTGGTAAAATCTTCGATCAAGTTATCTTACACAAAATAAACTGTCATATTGAACGCCATTCGCTCATTTTTTTCTAAATAGATACGGTTTTCTGACAGGACATAATGCAGAACGCACGATTCACTCGTTAATTTCCACCACTCGATCCTCCCCTTCCAATAATTACCCTCTTCCTTGACTTCCACTCGGTCTTTATACTTTCCAGGTGGTCAAATCTCTTAATTCAAATGAAAATAGTAAACTTTTCATCCAACATGTTCATAATCAGTAAATCGTTCCAAATATCCTAAACCTCCACTTTAGCCTAAAATTATTACACCATAGCTATATCACCCACATAAGGCTGTCCTCAAGAATCCCGTTGTCCCCGGCCTATTGGAACTTGGCTATAAACCTTTTACTCAAACTCGATATCCGTAACACAACCACCCTTGTATATGCCTATGAAATTACTTTCCTAATACATGATTCCCTAGAGCACACTGCTGACCTTATTAACTCACTAGAATCCTAATCATCCCCGAACAAACAACTGCAATCTCCTTCCGAAACTCAAATGTTCTTACTGAAAGATTCCGCAGCCCAATACAGACCTCTTACAAGTCGATTCCTAAACATCTTGATTCCTATATCAATTACAGCACAATACTTAGGACTGTAACGCGAGAGCGTTACACTAGAAATAAAAAAAAATATGGGGTAAGAGAAAATAATCTAAAACGGATAACTTTCATGTTGATATATCCTGTGTATTTTGATTTTATATATAGTAGTGTGCAGTGAGCGAGATCTTGCAGTAAAATTGGCAGTTTTATTTAAATTATATTCTCTCAAAAACCACAAAAATAATCGTTTTATCTCTGTTAAATACATAATGGAACACAACTTAAAGTAGTAAATTATTTTAAACAACAAAAATGTAAATAAAACATTTATAACTATTAACTTTGGTATTGGAAGCATATCAGTTTTAAAAGAAGGCTCTATATCTATGAAAAAATGTTATGCATACCAAATGTAAGAGCTTTTAAAAATTTTAGTTAAATGAATTAAATTCAATGTTGCATATAAAGATAACCCTAGACATACTTTAGTACAAAAGAAAAATCCAGACACCGACTAATAAAAATGCACGGACAATAGATGACAAATATAAGTTAATGACTTCATACAATACATTGCAATGTATCCATTTATAGTTTAAAGCAGAAGGAAACAATTGTTAGCTTAAGTAAATTACATGAAGCTAAAATTACTTTCTCCTTTATTCATTCCATGAACTCAGTAAGAAAACCGTACTGTGACAAAAATCCCAATAAAAAAAGAAAGGAAAACAGAAAAATTACCGTAATCATACATCCCACGGAAAAAAATGTTAATCAATTAATCGTGAATCGGTAGTAAGCCGACATCTAGATATAGTTGAACGAGGACGCAATATGACGGACGGAACCGTGGGGTTGGGAGTTGAATAGTGGAAAGACACACAGTTTTATGATGGGAGCGTGGATTTCCCGTCGAGAATAATAAGGCATGCGACTAAATTTATTTGAACAGGCGCTTGCTTCGGAAAGGTATTTGTCAATTCATGAATGCGTGGAATTATGGTTATCTTGGCGCAGTAAAAAGACTAAGGACCTGTAGAGTTTACTCCATCATTAATTCAGGATTCCATGGTGTATTAGTCAATAAAGCTGTGTTAGGTGCATAGCTCAAGTAACGGTTGTAAGAGAAACATTGGTGTTGTTGGTTGTTGGATAACCAAAGATTATACAGTGAGCAGAATAAGCTTTTAACTTAAAAAATTTTAATTACGTATTTATGAACGGAAAATATTTATTTGGTGGTATACAGAAGCATGGAACATTTCTGCGGAATAGCTGTCTTCAAGGGTATATATATATATATATATATATATATATATATATAAGCTTTGGGAAAGTGTACGCGTTATTAAAACCGTGAAGCATAAAAATTCATTCGTTTCATTAAAAATAAGGGATTTAAATTATTCACTAGACGTTTGCTATAAAAAGAAACAGAATTAAAATGCTCAACTTGGATGTAATTTAATTATTCCAAGTAAAGAAACAAATAGAAAGTACGTGAAAATTTATATAAATTAACTCAATTTTTAAGTAAACGGGTATTAAACAAAGTGTACAAATAATAATTAATATTTATTATTTATATTCGCTAAAAATTAAAGGGTAGTAGTCAACGCCATTCATTATTATTTTAATTGAAGTTAATTGAACCATTAGTAACATATAATATGTATAAAAGCTTGTAAAAACCCAATAATATTCAAATCGTAGAAGTGTTATTTAGAAGTATTACGATTGAACACCTGGGTACTTTTAAAAGTCACGTTCTGCGTAAATTTTGTAGATAACAAATGGTTACAGAGAATGTTGGAGAAACCGTCGCTTAATATTCACGGGAAATGCTAATAAAGTGGGCTATTTAACAGTCCACGTGGATTGTACATAACTGATAGTAAAGAGTATCGATTTGTACCACTCAGAACAGGGTAGATAGAGACGGATAATATGCGCAAGACAGAGACACAGATAGTAAAAGGCGTGATTTGAGCAACGTCACGAGAGCTACGATTGGTTGTAATTAGATGCAGATATGAGAGGTGTAAACGTAACGATTTCGATACAAAATTAATTAGGTATTCTAGGACGTGGTTGCGTGCCGTGTGGAAAATTTCTCAGATTTCAACTGGCGCGTGTGCAAATTTAATAAGAATCGCTGTGCCCGACCGTCGAAAGGGAACATAGTATGCGAAATTCTGGAAATTGTCCGTTTGCGGGACAAAACCGACATACGGGCGGGCTATTATATAAACCCGGACTTTAAACAGTTTCGCTCTCTTAGATTTTTGAGTATTCGATGATTTAAACAGTGCTCTTAGATTTTCGATTTTGATTAAATACTTTAAACAGTTTGCTCGTATACTTTGGTGATTATTGAATACTTTAAAACAGTTTGCTTTTTACGTGCTACGATGAAAGTTATTTAGTGCATTTAGAAAAGAAGAGGTAATAAAGTCTAGTTATATTTGCGAGTATTACTGTACCAACTATCGAAATTGTAACGATAAATGAATAAACAAAAGTAGGCAGTTTTGGGTATAGCGTGAAAGAAGTATGAATTTCTTTGCTATTTTTCCGGGGTGTTAATAATCAAATGTTATTCGTAATCGTGAGTGGATCCACAAAACAAGTTCAGATATACATAGATGAGTTCCTGAAAAACCCTGAAACAATTTTAGATGAATGGTGGTGTAGAGAAAATTTTTAAAAGCGACCAGTAATCCGAGGTCCTAAACATAACCCAGTTGGAATGGTGTGATTAACAAAGGACGATGTACATTAGAGCCACGAGTGCATTAACCTTCAGGTAACTTATGCTTTGTTGTTCGATTTTTGATGTTTTGGTGTGTGTTAAATAACTTTATAATTTGTTTACTTAAAATGGACAGTAGTGAATTTGTACAAACAACAAATTTTTAATTTTAAGGTGAAATTTTCTTGTTCAAGTAGAAAGGAGTATTTAGTATTTATGTTCTTGATTATGATGAAAATTTGGGTCAGTCTTTGAGCTCAATTAGACTAACCTGTTTAATTAACGTAAAGGGGTGGAAGATGCTCCCTTTGTACTCAGACTTAGGTCTGCACATATTGTTAAATTAATTAGTAGGCATCCTACAAGGACTTTAATTCTGGATGCAAATTAAAATGATGACAAATTTAATCTTGAAATTTTATGATACTGAAATTTATGCTACAATTTAATTTTGAAATTTTAATGTATTATGAATATTGATGTAAATAGAGTTAACGTTGATGTTTGTGGTAAGAATGTGTTTGTTTTTTTTATGAATGAGGATGAAAGTTTTTAACTAGGTGAGCAACCGAGGCAGAAAGAGTAAAAAGGCGATTATCAGAAGAGATAAAAGGAGGGTTTCACAGCAATATATATATATATATATATATATATATATATATATAGAAATTAATAGATGAAATAATAACTTAGACTTTTTAAGTAAAGCCCAAATGATCATTTCAAATCGAGCTAGTAATTGAAAGAAGGAAAATATAAGGCCTTGGACAGGATTTGAACCTGCATCTCAGTTTTGCCGGAACTGTGCGTTAACCAATTACGCTACCGAGGCCGATGGCTATAATTGGAAAATTTACAAATCTAAATCGTGTACAGTACCATATATAAACCTAACTTTCAATTACGTTTAGCATTTTTGTCAATCATATCTGAAATTGTCAATTTGTGACTTATGTCAGATATAGACAGGAAGCAGCGCTCAAAATCACGGCTATAAGCCAAGTATTAATATATAAATATTATAAGTAGTTTTTTACACAAGGTAAGTTGATAAATACTAACGTATTGAAATTAATAGATGAAATAATAACTTAGACTTTTTAAGTAAAGCCCAAATGATCATTTCAAATCGAGCTAGTAATTGAAAGAAGGAAAATATAAGGCCTTGGACAGGATTTGAACCTGCATCTCAGTTTTGCCGGAACTGTCCAAGGCCTTATATTTTCCTTCTTTCATACTACTCGATTTGAATGATCATTTGGGCTTTACTAAAAGTCTAAGTTATTATTTCATCTATTAATTCAATACGTTAGTATTTATCAACTTACTTAATATATATATATATATATATATATATATATATATATATATATATATATATATTAAAAAGAATTGCTGTGACAGATGTTTTGGGCGTCCCTCAATTTTGACAAAAGTAGAACACCATTTAGAGAAGTGCTAATGTAACGTTACTTTGTTTGTATTTCAGTCTTTAATATTTATTAATGATTATTCTTTTATCATTTTTATTTCAAATCCGTATTTTTTAAAATTAAATTTTTATCTAGAAACATATGCCCGTGCCACTGCAATTAGACGACGCACCCTTATTTTGCTACAGTATCACCGCCCTTTCAAGGCAAATAAAAATTCCGTACCCTAACGCTGATTTTATCCGTAGCAGGACTCCACATAAACATGAGACTCAAGATGAACATCAACCTTTACAAACTCCGCAACAAAATCTAATTTATTATGCAAAATCTCGTACGATCACTCCTCACTCAATACACCTCACCAAACCCCACACGACGATTAGTCCAGAATCAATTCTACTTTACAACACTCTAGGCTGCCCAACGAACTCCATCGCCTGCTTATATACCATACACCCCACATCCTCCAATTAAAATCCAACTTCATTCAGTCCTTTAAATTCAAAACCTTAAACGTACGTTCCCTATCACGCTCCACGACACAACCCTATTCGTTGAAATTTACTGCACTCTTGCGAAATCAGAAATTAAAGCATAAATCCAGAATTTCCTACTTCGTTTCTGGCAAGACCTACGGTCCCTGTTTCCCACCGACCGCTACACATCCAAACCAAATATAACTAATATTCCTACTTGCACCGCCCTCCCCAAGCCTGTCAAGATGCAATTCCTAATCGGTCATGGAGTCATCCTAAATATACTCCATCAATTCTAATCAACTCCTTTCCCAAACCGTACCTGTGATAGCATTACCTCAGAAACCCTAATCCACGTAAAATACTCCTGTGTGCTCACCACTCCTCTACCGACAAGATTAAAATCTAAGTAAACCTAGATCCTTAGTCTCCCATTCCAAACGTAAACGACCTTGTTACACATTTTCCCCAGTACTTAGACCAATTTCTGACAATAATCCCCATCAACAAACCTATCTAAAGTCCACAACAATAAAACATACTCAAAAGACAAATATTAATTATTTTAATCCCGTGACACATTTACACTCACCTGTGCAATTACTCCTATCAATTCTAGGCGCATTCATCTTCGGTGGGGCACAGTGCCTCACATCTGGATCTCAAAAGCCATTATTCAAGTTCAATTTGTTTTGAAATATCGATTAACTGGTTGAATATATTTTTATTTAAAGCGTGATAATGAAGCATTTACAAATAGCGTTACATATAAAAATGAAATGGGGTAAGAGGAAGTAATATAAAACGGACAAATTTCACGTTGATATATCCTGTGTATTTTGATTTTATATATAATAGTGTGCAGTAAGCCAGGTCTTGCAGTAGAATTGGTAGTTTTATTCAAATTATATTCTTAAAAACCACAAAAATAATCATTTTATCTCTATTAAATACATAACAGAACTCAACTTATAGTAGTAAATTATTTTAAACAACAGAAGTGTAAATAAAATATTTATAACTATTAACTTTGGTATTGGAAGCATGTCATTTTTGAAAGAAAGCTCTATACCTACGAAAAAAATAATGAATTCATTGTTATGCATACCAAATGCAAGAGTTTTTAGAAATTTTAGTTAACTGAATTAAATTCAATGTTGCATGTAAAGATACCTCCAGATATACTTAGTGTAATAGAAAAATCCAGACACCGACTAATGAAAATGCACGGACACTAGATTACAAATATGAGTTAATGACTTCATACAATACATTAGAATGTATCCATTTATAGTGCAAAACAGAAGGAAACAAATGTTAGCCCAAGTAAATTACACGAAGCTAAAATTATTTGCCTCTTTATTCATTCCACGAACTCAATAGACCGTACTGTGACAAAAATCCCGATCAGTTAAGAAAGGAAAATAGAAAAATTACCGTTGTTATAAATTCCGTAGAGTGTACCCCACCATTAATTCAGGATCCTATGGTGTATTGAGTGAATAAAGCTGTGTTAGGTAAATATCTCAAGTAACGATTGTAAGAGAGACATTGGTGTTGGATATCCAAAGATTATACAGTGAGCAGAATAAAATTTTAACTTAAGAATTTTTAATTATACATTTATGAACGGAAAATATCTATTTGGTGGTATACCAAAGCAAGGAAGATTTCTGCACAATCACCATCTTCTAGGGTAGATATATATTAAAACGAATTGTTGTGACAGACGGTTTGGGCGCCCCTCAAATTTGACAAAAGTGGAAAACCATTCAGAGTAAGTGCTAATGTAACGCTGTTTTGTTTGTATTTCAGCCCTTAATATTTATTCATGATTATTTCTTTATCACTTTTATTTTGAATTCTTATTTTTATAGTATAATTTTCCCTAGGAACATATGCCCGTGCCACTGCAGTTAGACGACGCACCCTTATATTACAACAGTATCTCCGCCCGTTCACGGAAAATAAAAATTTCGTACTTTACGCTGATTTTACCCGTAGCAGGACTCCACATAGACATAAAACTTAAGATGAACATCAACCTTTCCAAACTCCGCAACAAAATCAAATTTATTATACAAAATCTCGTACGATCACCCCCCACTCAATACATCTCACCAAACCCCACACGACGATTAATCCAGAATCAAACCTACTTTACAACACTCTAGGCTTCCCAACGATCTCCATCGCCTGTTTATATACCATACTCCACATCCTCCAATTGAAATCCAACTTCATTCAGCCATATTAATCCACAACCTTAAACATTCACGCTCCACGAAACAATCCTATCCCTTAAAATTTACTCTTGCGAAATCAGAAATTAAGAAAGAATCCATCATTTCCTCTTTCGTTCCTGGCAAGACATATGATCCCTATTTCTCACCGTCTGCTACACTTCCAAGCCAGATGTATCTGATGTCCCTACTTGTACTGCCCTCTTCAATCCTGTCCAGATGCAATTTCTAATCGGTCATGGTAACATCCGAAATAAACTCTATCGATTCCAACCAACCCATTTCCCATACCGTACCTGTGACAACATAACCTTAGAAACTCCAATCCACGTAAGGTATTCCTGTCGGCTCACCAATCTTCTGCCGACAAGATTAAAATGCTAAGTAAACTTAGATCCTTACTCTTCCATAGCAAACGTAAACTACCTTATTACACACTTTCCACAGTACTTAGACCAATTCCTGGCATTAATCCTCAGCAACAAACATATCTAAAGTGCACAATAATAGAACACACTTAAAAGATAAATATTAATTATTTTAATCCCTTTGCACATTTACACTAACCTGTGCAATTACTCATATCAACCCTGGGCGCATTCATTTCCGGTGGAGCACATTTCCTAACACCTGGATCTCAAAAAACCATTATTCAAGTTCAATTTGTTTTGAAATATCGATTAAATGGTTGAATATATATATATTTTTATTTTAAGCGTAATAATGAAGCATTCACAATTAGGACGGTTTACAGCGTTTCGGTGCAGCCGTTTCGGCGCCGTCGTTTCGGCGTTTTTGATTCGGCGCAGTGGCGTTTTGTCGCAAGGACGTTTCGGCGTAGAAACGCTTCGGCGATGAGGCGTTTCAGTGCAGGGACATTTCAGCGCAGGTACGTTTCAGCGCAAGAACGTTTTAACGGTTCCAATAAAATGTTGGTTGAAGTGACGTAATCCAATTCATATCCATTCGTTACCTTGAAGCGGAGTTTCAAGACAGTTTTAGCCTAAACTAATGAATCCGGAGAATTCTGGTTTTTGTTATTTTGTCTATTTATTGCACGCACCTTCCAAATATTAATTAAAACAAATATTCTAAATAAGTCTACTAGGGAATTTTTAAATTGAACAATTTTAAAATGCAGGAAGTAACTTTCTCATATGCTCGATTTCTTCAAGACCACCGGTATTGCAATCTTTAATTGTAAATAAATAGCAATAAGTGCATGCGGCTCAAAAATATTTTGGCGATGTGTTAGAAAGGATTATTGCAAAACTAAAATCCAAACAAAAAAACGGTAAAGTCGTAAAAAAAGGTTATTTGATCATTTTCATGACAGTGTAGCGGCAAAAGTTGAGGTTGATGCAGTTGTTTCTAGAATAAAGCAAGAGGCGGTAAAATGATGGAATCAACGGCACACGTTATCAACGTCTGCATTGGAGACTTATCAGAAGCTGCTTAGGGAACCATGCCAAACTAAAATACACTACGCAAGAAGATTCAAAGAAAGCGAAATCTTATGAAATCCGCACCCTCGCACCTGAAAGTACACAAAAGTTGATAACTTCGCATAAATATAAAGCTTTTAAACCCCAACCTGGAATTCAAGAAAAATTTTTGCTAGCTGATAGTGGCCGTGGACGAAATCTCCGGGTAAGTATTCTCTATTAGTTTCTTATTTAGAAACTTAATGATGGTACTCATTATAGATATTATGCGAAACCGACCACTGGTTTATAGATGGCACGTTTAAATCTGCGCCACGCCTACCTTCTCGCGCAGAAATTCGGAGGAGGTTCATCCATTATTGTATCTGCTTCTTCCGAATAAACAAGGTACAACATATACAACAATGGTAGAATTTAATAAATTTAGAACCTAATTTGAATCTGACTCGTATATCATGTGATTTCGAACTGGTTGCGATTTCGGAGTTCAAGAACGCATTTCCAACAGCTGAAATGCAGGAATGTTTTTTCATTTAACCAAAAACATGAAAAGCATATCGCTAGCTTAAACTTGATCGCTCGCTACAAAGAGGATGCAGACTTTGCACTAAAGCAAGAATGGTGGTGTCTCTTGAATTTGTACCAACTGGAGATCTAGACGGTGCAATAGACAGGTTAGCTGATGCATTACCCGTGGAACTACAACTAGTGTTACAATGGTTCAAGGATTCTAATCTAGGACGAATGAATCGTCGTGGAAACATTAGGAGGCCGGCAATTGTTCCACCGGGAATGTGTTCCTTGTACGATAGTGTAGTAAATGGCATGGACACAACAAACAAGCATGTAGAAACGGCCCATCGACGCCTTCAAGCAGAAATGGGAATGATTCATCAATTTTCATGGAAGTTTATAGACGCATTAGGAAGAATCCAAAAAAGGCCATAATATGTTCTATGAACACTTAATAGCAGGCAATGAACTACCAAAAAAGTTAAAAAGATATCGCGATGCTGACACACTCATAAAAACAATAGCGGATAATTACGCAAAGTGAGATATAATGGACCATCTGCATGAAATATCTTACAATTACAAGATGAATGTATTACTGTCGGATTGTTATTTACTATTTCATGATACATTTTTACGTATTAGAGTATTCGTCAAATTTGCTACATTTATTATTATATTTGCTTTATTTCTTATTCTAAGAAACAGTTTTAATGGTTATTGATGTATTGAAAATGAGAAATTTGTCTTTTAAGCTCTCGCGCGTTGTTAATTTTTATAATAAAGTAAATTGGATGCTTATTTTTTTTTCATCATTATTTCTCATACCCACTTTTTTTTGCTTTAACCTTGCTGTTTATTAGTGTTTGCAGTATAATCAAGTATAATTTGGGTTTCTCTTACACATTGAAACTAAACCTTAAAACTACAGAGTCTTCAACGAGGAATGGGACAACTGAATATCATTCAAAACGAATAAAAATTTTAGGTTTTAAAAAAATCTGTATAAAATGGGACGTCTGCTGGTCCGCCATATACCTATACAAGAACTTGAGTTGACATTAACCATAGTCACTTGGCGCTATCAAACTTTGAATTTTTAAATTGAATGATATAATTTTCTTCATTTTTGATTTCTATAGCATTTTTGTATTAACTTTTAGTATTACATGTGGCAACCTTTCGTTTATAATTTGAGATAAAAATACTGATAGGGATTTTAATATAATAAGTATTCAAATGTAGCTTTATTGTTATTCCAAATTGATTGAAATAAAAAGACATGAAGCACAATAAAAAAATTGAAACTTAAATAAAATAAAACAAACACTACGGGGTTTCGGTATAGGCGATTCGGCACTACCGTTTCGGCGCATCTGATTCGCCTCCAAGGTATATTGGGGCAAAGACGTTTCGGCGCAAAGACGTTTAGGCACAAGGACATTTTGGCAGAAGGACGTTTTGGTGCTAGGACTTCTCGACGCCGTCTCTTGTCCTTTGCAGTAATAGATTTTGATTCCTAACCTACGTTAAAACCTCAACGCAATTTTCGTATATGCACTCGTTTAATTTCTTTGTCTTAGTAGTAAAACATTTCGACTTCTAACCTAGGTTGAAACATCAACACTATTTTCGTACATGTTCCCGTTCGACGCTTGTCACAGTAGCAAAACGTTTTGATTACTAACCTAAATTGAGACCTTAACGGTATTTTCGCCTCAATACTATTTTTGCACATGTACGTAATCGATTATTCTCGCTTAGTAGTAAAACATTTCGACTTCTAACCTGAGTTCAAACCTCAGCACTATTTTCGCTTTAACACTATCTCCGCACATGTACCGTTTTGATTATTATGTCCTAGTAGTAAATTAATTCGACTTCTAACCTAAGTTGAAACCTCAATACTAATTTCGTTTCGACACTATTTTCGGACATGTACACTTTCGATTATTACGTCTTTGTGGTAAAACATTTTGACTTTTAACGTAAGTTGAAACCTCAAAACTACTTTCGCACATGTACCCATTCGACTTTTGTCACAGTAACAAAATATTTCGAATACTAACCTAAATTGAAACCTCAACACTATTTTCCCTTCAACTTTATATTCGCACATGTACCGAATCGATAATTCTTTTTTAGTAGTAAAACATTTTGACTTTTAACCTAAGTTGAAACCTCAAAACTATTTTCAGCTCAACACTATGTACGCACATGTACACATTCGATTATTTTTTCTTAGTAGTAAATCATTTCGACTTATAACCTAAGTTGAAACTTCAACACTATTTTCGTCTCAGCACCATCTACGCACATGTACCCTTTTGATTATTTTGTCTTAGTAGTAAAATAATTCGATTTCTAACCTAAGTTGAAACAACAACACTATTTTAGCCTCCACACTATTCTTGCACATGTACACTTTCGATCATTAGGCTTTAGTAGTAAAACATTTCTACTACTGACCTAAGTTGAACCCTCAACTCTATTTTTTCTTCAACACTGTTTTCGCCACATTACATATATGCACAATATTGCCATTAGGACAAATAGCAAGCAATTTTGCTCGCAGAAATGTTTCGAACATTTTGCGCCAAAACGTCCCTGCGCAAAAACGGCCTTCACCAAAACGTCCCTGCGCCGAAATGTTCCGACACCGAAATGTCCCTGTGCCAAGGCGCTCCTGCGCCAAAACGTCCCTGCGCCAAAACTGCCGCGACGAATCGACCGTGTCAAATCGGCCGCGCCGATTCGTCCCATTCCAACAATTAGGATGGGCTACAAGTCTGGCTTTAGTTAAAAATAAACGAATTCTGAGTCTGTGTCTATCCATGTCAACCTTCTGAAGCACAAACAGCCAACACGTTTTAAAGTGCATGTTTAATACAGATGCCGTTTCTTTTTTTACAACATTAATTTTGTCTTTAATTGAATAATTATTTCATATCATCAGTCAAAGATACAATATTTAAAAAGATTTTTGATAGCATGGGTAAAATTATGCAAGACAAGATACAGTAGCTATTTAATACGGATAGCATATGCACCAAAATACAAATTAGCGAGTTAAATACACTTATAATAAATTAGTTAACCAAATAAATAGAAGAATATTTTTGTTAAGGATAAAATCAAATATGTAACCGCTGAATTTTAAGAATAAACGTAAACCATATTTGTTTCAACGTAGTTTATGTGCCGATTCAAAATAATAAGTTGAATCTTCTTATAAACAATAATTACTTAAAAATAAGTAAATTTAATAATTGAATCGCGGCAACAAAAATGTCTCGTCAAGAACACCTATGTCGCCAATTGTAAAAATATGATAAAAACTAACAGAACAGATGTAAATTAATATTTAAAAAATATGAAAAAAAACATTAATAAAATTGACCCGTGAAATAGTATACAAAATAAACTCTAAGACTGCCTTGAAAAATCTGTATGAAATCGACTTTTGTGCACTCGGTAATATTTTTTGTGCTAAAGAATTTTAACTTTAGGTAAATTAATTTAGTGACATTTGCCATATTTATACGGTGAAAATAAGTGTGTAGTTCTATTTACCCCCCTTCATGTTGAACAGGCATTTCTTCATGTTATCGGTCACCTTATGTATGGTTGTGGTTCGGTAACGATTGTTTCCTGCTCAGAAATCGCATTCCTGGCATCACATAAGGCTTATCTTAAGGTATTTGTATATTTCGTTGCAGTGTATTTCAATTAGCATATCAACTGTAATGTGCAGGTTTCATGTGTGACGAAAGCTCGAACAATACCCTACATTTGATTTTCGATTTTTCAATGCTCCACTCGAAGGTACTACATTGGCCAGGAAGCGGGTTCTCTTTACCTAAAAATTTTGAATTTTGCCGAACCTTTGGTGTTCACAGTGAGGTAGGGATCTTTAACGTGCATGACAACACTCACACACGGGACCTACATTTCACCTCTCATCCGAGCGAGGGCGTATTTTTGTTAAGAAAATTTAGTTAGCGTTGTTCAAGCGTGTCGGGATTCGAACCCGACACCTTGGGATCAGCAATAATACGTGAATCTATGTGATTGACGGAGCTGCCGCTAGAGCAATAATCCAAATAACAGCCGCTGTACTGTATGGTTTATTCCAGGATGCTTAAAAAATTTCCAATCGTTTAGAGAGCACATTTGATGACAGGACAATCAACACCGCAGCTTCTTGTCTAGCTTTTATGTATTGGCTAACTCCGCCTAATTTACAAATACCTGTGTGGGTGTTCTGGTCACGATTTTGTATTTTTTGTGCGATCACCTTTTGTTTGCTTAATGCATAAAGACAACAAATGTGTATAATTCATTTACAATAGCTGCAAGAAATATATATAACAGGAAATTGAAAATAGCAGTTACATAAGACTCTACATGCTTATGCAATGTACAAATCTCCTTGAATTTATGCATGAGACAGAGCATTTATATGATCAAATTTTGTTAACGTTAGAAATGTAAATGTCCTTTAGCGTTAGAAAACTTATACCGCGTATTTAAATGCGTGTAATGTTTGTACACAAAATAAATGAAATTCTTGCACTGGATTCACTTTGAACTTTAATGCGGGTTTCGGTTAAGAAACACGGTTCATAAAGAAATCTACATTAAAATGTATAAACATAGGAGTAAGTACTCACAAACACGTTGTCGTCTGGGATCTGCAGGTAACAGTTGTGTTGGATCGACGTCGGTATACGGTGCTCGACGTGGCAGGTCGATCAAAACACGTGCCATGTAATGTGCGGTTTCCCTTATCGGTGATACGATGCGTGGAACGGCATACTGGAACGTTGAAACTGGTGCGGGGTGTGGTATTCAAACGTCCATGCAGGTGGGTCCGCTTCAATGATAGTGGGCGAAGAAGACGAGGACGTCACTGACGATTCGGACATCAGGTCTCGGTAAACCGCGTTCAGTGGCAGATGCTGATACCAAAATGTTTTACGAAGTAACTTCCTTTGGTGAACGTCCAGACCTTGAAGGTAGGATTTGGTGCACTTTGCCGGCAGGGCATGGGGTATCCACGTTTAGAGCATGACGCACAACCTTCTGGTTTAACCTCCAAGCTTTGGTGTACCGTGAACAAAGGTTAAACTCAGAAGATCAGAAGCTATTGCTTGCACCTGGCTATTGCATGTCAATATATTTCCAACAACAAACGAAAGTTCGCCGCCTTGATCATTATACTTAATGTTTGTATTGTAAGAATTGTAATTCCCGGGCAACTCTATTCGATTTTGAGGTATGTTGATTGGCGAGTCTATTATTAAGGGGCGTTCACGTTTGCGTTTTTATGACGCCTATGAAGCTTGTTAGGTGCAACTTGGGTTGTATACCTACATACCCCTTTTCTAGTGACTGCGTTAGTTACGATTGAAAGTGATGCATTGTTTTGGAAAGTGTACTCTTCTGCCACTTCTTGTCGTTGACGGAGACTACTTGGTTGTTTGTGACTTGTGTTGTGTGCTTCAAATGGTTCGTTTTCCATATATGATGGTTTCACTCTGTCGATTGAAACAGTGATTTTCTTGCCTTGTTTTTCGATGATGACTGTTTTATTGTCCATTCGAATAACTTTGTATGGTCCCTCTTACGTTCGTTGTAAGACACTTTTGTTTCCTCTTTAGTGCAGAAAAGTGTTGCTTGATTGTCTCAAATCTTTGAATATGAAAAGTTGCCTGCGGTTATGGTTTGTACCTGGGACTGGTTGTAGTCGTTGGAAGAGGTAACGCAGCTGCATTACTAGTACTTCAGGTGTAATTTTTCTGTCTGCTTGCTAAAACTTGCTAGGAATTCTCCTCGTAGGTGTAGTGCTTCGCCATGGTGAGTTCTGCTGATGTAGAGTTCAAATCTTCTTTCCAAGCATTTCGTATTCCGAGTGAAACTAAGGGTAATGCTTGTGTCCATTGCTCGGTTTCGTGGCATACCAGTGCAATTTTCAGTTGTCGGCGAAATCGTGCCACCATGCCATTTGATTGTGAATGATATGCTGTTGTGTGGATTTTTGTAAATCCAATCAAGATTTCTAGCTCTTTGAATAGTTGTGTTTCAAATTGTCGGCCTTGATCTGTTGTGATTCTGAGTGGTACGCCAAATCGTGTGATCCATAGTTCGATGAATTCTTTGGCTGCCGTTTCAGCATCAATGCTTTGCAAATGTGTTGCCTCTGGTCATGTGGTAAAGCGGTCGATAAATGTAAGTATATATCGGTTGCCCTCTGATATAGGTAATGGTCCGACAATATCTAGGTATACATGTTTGGATCTTGCGAATGGTGATTTGAAATTTTGTGTTTGAAACCACATGTTTTGGGACTTTGGATTTCTGACATTGAATGCAACTTCGTGCCCAATCGCGGCAGTCTGACTTGATGCCAGATCAAACGAATTTTTGGGTTACAAGTTTCGTGGTTGCTTTTATTCCTGGATGTGCTAAGTAGTGCATGCTTACGAACGCTTTTTTTCGTAACTCTTTTGTAACGAAAGGACATGCTATAGCGGTTGAAACGTCGCAGAAAATGCTTTGCTCAGAGTTCGGTATTTGAATCAGTTTGAAGATTAAACTGGTTTTGTTGTTTCCTTTGAAATTTTTGGATTTTTCGTCATACTTCCCAATTTTACTGGTAGTATACCGGGGTTGTTTTTAATATCTTCCCCTATTATGCCGTCTTCGTCCGTTCTACTTGGGAACAAGCTGACGGGAAAGGTGATTGCTGTCCATCTAAAATTACAGGGTGTCTTAAATTCTTTAAATGTATGTATTTTACGATTTTTCCGTTGTCTACTACGGCCACATTCCTGTCTGATATTTTTTTTGATTATAAACGGACCTAAATTTCTCGGGGCCGTTTTGTGTCTTTTTTAAAATTTTTCTCATGCACGGTTTGTCTACTGAAAATCTATTTATATTGGCGTTTTTATTGCGGGTTTTCGTAATATGTTCTTTATCGTTATCTAATTTATCTTTTACATTATTATAGGTAATTTTTAATTTGTCCTTGTTGGCTTTAGCATACTGTTGATATACTTCTTTATTGTAGTGTATATCGTAAGGGTTGCGAGTGTCTTAATGTTAATTCGAAGGGAGTAAAATTAGTTGATGGGTGAATTGTGTTGTTGTAAGCAATTAGGGCGTATGACATTAACTTAGTGATATGTTCTTTCTTATATGTTAATCTTAAAAGTCTGATTTGTTCTAATAATCTTAAATGTAATCTTAAGTGTAATCTTTCGATTAATTATTTGATTCCGGGTGATTTACTAAAATAAAATAAATTTTTAGTTTATGGAGTTCTATGGTATTTTGTATGGTTTCGTTCCTAAATTCGCTTCCATTATCTAAAGTTATTGATTCGGGTGTACCGCAAAATGTAAAGTATTGTAGGAATCCTTGGGTTACATCAATACTGTATTTTGTATTATTGGGTATCGCTTGGCCTACTTTGGTGAATGCGTCTACGATTGTTAGAAAGTTTTGAGCTTATACTACCAAAGTGCCTGCATGTAATTTTTGAAAAGGTTTGTCGGGTGTTTTAGTTAACATAAAGGGTACTTTTGGTGGTGATCTGTCGTATTTTGCCTTGTCGCATAATTCACATTGGTTGATAAAATCGTGGTTAATTCCTTCATGTCTTTAAAGTAATATCTTCTTATGAGTTGTTTTAATGTTTCGTTAATTTCACGATGATTGGTTTTACCTTCGTGTTGGTTTTGAATTGCGTCATTTATTTCGTCTGGGTCATCTAAAGTTACTAATTTTCGTGTACATCTGATAATCTCGAGTCCTGAATCATTCAATAACCTAATACATAGTTCTGAAAATCGTCTGTACAAATGTTCTGCGGTGAAATTAAAGCAAAAACGTCTTTTCTTTGGGGTATGTTCCTTTAGAATTTTAATTATTTGCGCTTCATTGTCATCTTTCGTTATTTGAATTTGGTATATTTTTCTATCACCGGTTTTTGTATATTTTACCGGGTCAGGGTTGGTTAAATCTTAGGTGATTATAAATTGGTTTGGTTTCGTATCTATTGCTTCGTTTAAAATTTTACTTGCAGTTTTTGGTTCTTCGTTTTGTGTTGAGTAGATGGTGTCTATTTCTTTTGGGTCTTCTCTTATATCCGTTTTGTCTACATTACCTATAACTGACTCTGTCTCTAGGGTGTTGAGTTGTATTCTGCTCAGTGCGCTGCATTATTGTTATACATTCCTTTTTTGTATATGATTTCGTAGTTGTAGTCTTCATATTTAACCTTCTATCTCTGTAATTTTCAATTCGGTTCCTTGAATTTACATAACAATAGTAATGGTCTATGGTCTGTGTATATGTAAAATTTTCTTCCATAAAGATATGGTCTAAAATATTTGGTTGCCAAAATTATGGCTAATAATTCTTTCTCAACTGTGCTGTACTGTTGTTCTGTTTCATTTAGCGTTCGCGATGCGTAGCTGATTGGTTTATCACTGCCTACTTTTCCTTGGCTTAATACTGCGCCTAGAGCAACGTTAGATGCGTCGGTTGTTAATATAAATGGTTCTGAAAAATCAGGGTATTCTAATAAGGGGTGATTCGTAAGGATACATTTAATTTTTTCTACTGATTTACTGAATTCCAGTGTATGTTGGATCTTATTACCTTTCTTTAAACAATTTGTTAATGGTTTTGTTATTTGCGCGTAACCTTTGATGAATTTTCGGTCATATCCGCTGTCCTAAAAATCCTTTTATTTCTTTATTCGTTTTTGGTAAGAGATAGTTTAATAAATTCACTTGTTTTGTCTGGGTTTGGCATAACACCTTGTGGGGTTATTGTGTCCTAAAAATGCTACTTCCTTCTGCAATAATTCACTTTTGTCTAATCGAACCTTAAAATGAACTTTTCTTAAACACTCGAAAACTTCTCTCAATCTTTCGATATGTTCCGCGAGTAATGTCGAATATACGATTATATCGTCCAGGTACATATGACGTTTTTCGTTGTGTATTCCTCTTAAAATGTTGTCCATAACTCTCTAAAAAGTGGCGGGTGCGTTCTTTAATCCAAACGGCATGCGTTTGTATTCATAATATCCTCTAGGTGTACTGAATGCTGTTTTAGTTGTGTCTTTCTCGTCCATCTCCACTTGGTGGTATCCTGAGGCGAGGTGTAATACTGAAAAATATTGACACTTTCCTAGTTTGTTTAAATTTTCTGTAATATTGGGAAGTGGGTATATATCGTCTACCGTCTTCTCGTTTAGTTTTCTGTAATCGATTACCATTCGTTATTTGCGTTTGTCTGAGGCATCTAGTTTCTTCGGTACAATTAATACGGGGCTGTTCATGGTGAATTTGAATGTTGGATTAGGTCCTGCTTTAATAGTCTGCTACCTGTCTATCTGATTCTTCTTCACTTGTTTGAGGTAGTCTATATGCTTTGGTGAAAATTGGTTTATTATCTGTTAGCTCAATATTATGTTCCACTGTGTCGGTGAAAGTTAAAGGTATCCCTTCACAATGGAATATATCTCGGTATTCGAAACATAAGTCTTTAATTGCTCTTTCCTCTTCGTTATTAATATCATTATTAAAACGAATGTTAATTAAATTTTCCTTTAGCATTCTATTGTGTTCTGAAGGGTTGGAGTTGCTTTCTGAGTCTTCGTCGATTTCCATCTCTTTCACTTCTTCTACGTCTATTGGTTTTGTTAATGATACGTCTATGGGGTAATCGTTTGAGTTCAAAATTGTCGAAGTGGAATAATTGTCTTTTATTTGTCCTAACGTTGTGGGTGTTTCTACTCCGGGTTGAAATGACACGACATTTGTAATTCCTATGTCGCTTTTTGAATTTACTAAGACTTTCATTTGTTTTTCTGTCCTATTCTTGATGGTCGGTTTGAATGTTACTGTTTTGGAATCTAATGGGAATTTGTCCGTGTTTCGTTCTCTTAATAATCGGTTTTCTATATCAATATTTGCTCCTAATTTTCTTAGAAGAGCCATGCCTATTAATCCGTCATACTTATCGTTAAATTCAAAGATGCAAAATTTGTGTTTTATTTTTACGTTAAAGGTTTTTGATAAAGGTATGTTTGCAATAAATTGGTGTAATGTCGTTTTGTGTGCTGTTTTGATTTTAAAAGGTTTTCTTTCTAGAAAATCTAAACAGTGTTTCTGTACGGATTTGGGGCTAATTAAAGTTTTTGAAGATCCTATGTCGATTAATAATTTGAGTTCCGCGTGAGGTATTTCTATGTAGAGTAAGATTTGTTGATTAATGTTATTTAAATTTATTATGTTTGGTCGTATTTGAAACTGTCCAACTGAAAATTTGAGTACGCACTCTCCTCGTCGTTTTCGTAGTTTTCACAAGGGTTGTTGCATTCGTAACTTTCTGCACGATTGGTTTCCTCGTCTCTACTGGAGTTTGCATAATTATCCGTGTCTTGATTATTAAAATCTTCTATTTCTTGATGGAATAGTACTTAGGAAGTAAAGTTTCGTTTTTGGGTGTAATCGGGTCTAATTTGAGATATTTTGGTATCCTGTCTGGTGTTTCCAGATGAAGTGTCCATAGGAGTTGATTTGTAATAATTATTGGGGTTGTTGTTGTTACTCGCCATCGGTGTGTTTCTGTTGGAATTTGCCCCGAATGTTTGCCTTGGTTGATTTGCGTTTTTATTAAACCTTGGTGTAAATGTGGGTTTTGTGAAATTGGAATTGAATGTTGGTTTTGGAAATTGTCGAAATTAATTGTTGAAATCTGTGTTATTAGAGTTTGGATTGTTAATTCGTGATTGATTCATTGGTGCGTTAAATGGTGTAAATTTCGGTTGTGTTAGTATTTGTCTCGCCGCTTGTATTGTTTTCATCGTCGAGTAATTTTTATTCGCGTTAGGATTATATATTGTATTTCTGTAATACATAACGTTTTCTTCCTCTACAATTAAAATCATTGCATCTTCTAAATTTTGAAATGTTTTTATTAATAGATGCCTCCATTTTGGATGCTCCTCCACTTGTAATAATATATGCTGCTAGCTAAATCATTATATATCTCCCAAATCACCTCTGTGCCAAAGGACATGTTTATATCATTATTTGATACGTTTTTCACGTTCCCCTAGCCTATTTAAAAAATAAACGAGAGAAAATGTCCAACTATTGACCCCTTTGTCCTACACTGAGAAAAGTGATTTGGTTGATACAACCAATTCTGTTGTTTTGAAGAGTAAAGCATTTGATTAAGTATTTTTTAGTCGTTCTAAACAAAACTATATTCACTGAACCGCTTGCAGATGGTTAAACTAACATCAAAAATTAGTTGACTTAAATTTGCTTGTTTGAATGCATAATAACAGTTGGTTAATAAAAGAATGCAAAAGTGAATTTTATTGAACAACAGTCGTATTTAAAACAAACTAATATTGTCAACAAATTTCATATTTTAGTCCAATACTACATTGATGTTAAAAAAATCCATTTTAGTTAAATGAATGCTGGAAAAAGTGTCAAATGAACACGTTTTGTAACAAATTTAACATTGAAACAAACGTCTCTAGCTTGTTGATTTAAATAAACTACGATTGCCAAATCAAACGTCGACGTTATTTGTTGAACGCAACGGTATTGTACGTCTTCGATGCTACGTATTGGATGTACAGCGCGCGCACACTATATCTTTAATATACTGGTAACCTCCGACTGCGGCACGTCAACATGGCGTCAAGCGTTACTTAGCATTGTTTATTGTGTAAGTTTCCATAAAAGTATTTCAACTAACTGCAAAAATACATGGAAAATATATTTAGTATGCTGTACTATGTTTAAACAAAATCTTTTCGTCTAAAAACACGTAAGTACATTTCTATAAATTAGTCTTATTGCCCATAACTAAATGCCGTTGTTTTTAGCATTCAACTATATAAGCGAACGTATAACTTTAAAGTTCAATGGCAACCTCAAGGAATAAACAAACTATCAATAATCAGTGTCAGTTTTATAAAATTGAAGTGGAAGCTAAACTGAAAATTATGCACGATGAGCTAGAGTTAATGTAACATTCAAGGTGATTTGATTCAATATCCAACTTGATAATGTGCCTGAATTAAGTTATTTTAAATCAATATTTTTTTAAAATCTATTAGGGATGAACAAACTCATTTGTTGATCGCCAAGTTGTATTAAAAAAATTGATTAAAATAACTTTATTAAGCCGGAATCAATCAAGCTGGATATTGAATTAAACTACCTTGGATGTTTAAACTAATTCTATTTCTAAACAATGTACAACGCAACGAAATGATAGATTTGACAGCTAAATGTTTCAATTCAACACAATAAAAGTTTGATTAAACCAAAAATGTTATTACTTGAACCCTTATTAGCCACTTAACTTAATAATTATTATCTGCTCAACATATGGGTTAGTTAAATCAATGACGCTTTTTGGTTAGTTGAAAAATTTGAATAGTTTGTTTTAATGCTGCAAACCCTTCCAAGTATTTGCTTCAATGATTTTTATATGTAAATGGGATATTCAACGTGTTGATTTAACATAACAGTTTATTTGATAAAAGTATTAAATAATTCAAATCAAACCTACAAGCAATTGAAGTAACGATACCTAAAATTCAAGTTACATTAATAGCGATTTGAGTAAATGCCATAATTATTGTGGTACAAATTTAGGTTTGTTTGCTTCAAAATTGGTTTTCCAACATTTTATTATGTTCTATTTAATGCATATAGATCATTGTTTATATACAAACCAAAATTCTAATTGAATCAACTAATTTTCAGTTGAAGCAACAAAATCCTTTTCTCAGTGTACTAAGCGTAATACAGAATACTTGCAATTTGATATAGTACTATTTTCAAAACGGACTTAGAACTTTTGAATCCTGAATAAAAAACATCCGATATAGCGAAAGTGGAAGTCTGTTAAGGGAAAATTTCTATTTTAATAACAGAATATTTTCCATGCTTTAATTAGCAAGTTACGTTTTTTGGTATGATTATTAAACAATAATCATAGGGTTACAATAGGAAATTGCTAATTGATGTATAGTCGTTTCGATAATCTGATATTGAGCTCCGTCACGACATAGGATTTTGTATAATTGCAGAGAATGTCTAACGCAAATTGTAATTACCGGGAAACTAATGCAACGTGGCCATAATTATAAGCAAACTAACTCTCTTATATGCAAATTCAAGATTAAAACACAAACTGGTTTAAAGCAATTACTTCCTCATAAATTTCTTTTAAGCATTTACTTACTCAGATGCCGAGAAATACTATAAATTTAGAAGTTATTTTTTTAAAAGCTTTCTTGTATTTGTCGAAGTTTACGTCTACTTAGCTTCATACATCGATTTATGTTAAAATTTGATGTATTCAAGTTTGAAGACGATATAATTTTGGGTTGTAAGAGACTGGCGTGCATGAAGAAAATACGATTGAAGTCGAGTAAGTTATATAATTATAGGTTGGTTATTGTATTGATAATATTTCGAGACCAGCAGAAGAATAATATAGTGCTGCAACTGATGCTATACGGACGAAAATATAAGTAATACTTATTTTGTCGTTGCTTTTGAAAAGAGCTTCACTTATAGAAATTACTGCTTCCAGTCTTTGTTTCAATAGTATTATTATATTTTTAAATTTACACGAAATAGGAAATTTGTATTTACTGTGGTTTACTTCGCGTATTCAATTTAAGCATACTTGTTTATGCACCAAAATTATACATTTTAAAATAAACGTTTCCGTTATATTAAAAATTCTAGCATACGTTACGTTGTTACCCTAATTGGATTTAGAAAATGTTCAAATGAATATTTTATTTCGGAGAAAAACCAGGAAGGAATTTTAAACAGAACACTACTAGATTATGCATTAAAATGCATTCGCTGTTGTTTGAATTCATAAATGAAAAGTTTAAAGCTGATTATCTTAGTTTTCTCACTTCCATGTAATGCTTTCACTGAATTGTCTGCCCAGGGTGTGTGTGTGTGTGTGTGTTTTACAGTTGCAATATTTTTATTTCAACATAAATAAAGTTACATTACTAATAAATACATGCACTGCATACTCAATACCAATATCTCCCCGGGGAACTGCAATTAAGCATAACCTCACAAAAAGTGGTGGTTGCTCATACGCTCTTCTTTGAGGATTAGCTTAGCTAGAATGAGTAATTTGTTGTTCCATTATTTGGATCTGTCCGTCTCATATAATTTTCTTTTTTTTACCCTCAATGATAATGGCGTCTTTTTAAATTTTTTTGTACATCCCCAGTGACAGTTCTGCATCCCAAATTGATTCACTTGGTTCTCGGATGCAAATTCGGGTTTTACGTTTTAAGCTAGTCGAAGTCGGATCAATTTCTTCTTGGACGTTGGATGTTGTAGTAATTGTAATATGCATAATTCATAAAGAATTTTCATGAAAGTTTCGATTAGGAATTAATTGCAGATATAGTCTTTGTTGCATTATCGTGCACTTGTAACTTTTATATCATTATCTTGCTTATCTAGCTATTCTTTGGTTAAGTTTTTATTACAAAACGCGAATTTCAACCTATTTTTACTTTTAGCACGCTGTTATGTACAAGGTTAAATCACGTGTTCTTCGATTAAGATAATTCTGATAGCAAGGTCGTGTTTTACGTATATAATTGTATTATGTATTTAACGCTTTTCTCTTTGTGTTGTCAATTTGTCGCAGTTCTTTCATTATTATTGCAGCAAATATGGTAATTGATGAGCATACTTTTTTGATTCTACCATTTTCTGGACCAATGTATTTGAACTTAGGTTTATTTTTGTAAAAGCAGTTAGTTTCTCACGTGGTTCGTTAAATCGTGGGCAGTGAAAAAATACGTGTTCTGCATCTTCAAGAACGTCAATGCACAATGGACAATTAAGAGTTGTATCTAATTTAAATCTATAGAAGTATGCTCTAAAGCACCCATGACCACTTAGAAGTTGGGTTAGATAAAAGTCTAATTCTCCATGACATCGATTGAGCCATGGGTCTATAAGTGGTATCATATGGTAAGTTCATCTACCCTTCTGCGATGTATTCCAACGTTGTTGCCAATTCGCTACGAATTCTGCCTTTCTTCTTTCTTTCTTTGTTCTAGAGTTTTATCTTTATAATACTCTTCCCGACAGTAGTGCGTTAATATTTGAATCGGGGGCATACCTGCGAATAAACACGCAGCTTTATAAGAAATAGTGTGGTACGCCAGTGGCGTAACTACGATTTTTGGGCCCCCCCGCAAAAATTTTAAAGTGGGCTCTCTTTAAAATGTATTACTTTTACTGGCTTATATTTAGCCATATTTTTAAATTATAGTACATGTAGAGAAGGAAGCAGTATAGAATTAAATACATATACTATATTAATCAAGTGCTTTATTAATTATAAAACCAAATTACATAAATTCAAACTTATAAGTTAATTAATATTAAA
The DNA here is from genome assembly GCA_036346225.1 of Platerodrilus igneus. Lineage (NCBI taxonomy): Eukaryota > Metazoa > Arthropoda > Insecta > Coleoptera > Lycidae > Platerodrilus > Platerodrilus igneus. The sequence continues at coordinate 3,365,680 of JARFIW010001599.1, forward strand.
TCTACATATTTATACGCCGCACAAAATTATTTACACCTAAAAATTTGATACAGTAAAAACCTATGAGCTAGCAGACATTCCAAATCAAATTCAAAATTTTGTTTTTCTTGCATGTTTTGCTGCAAACGCGTTTATTGTATCCTCTATATTCATATTTTTGGCAGTGTCATGTTCTACTGCTAAGAGGATAAATCGTCTAATCTATCTTGTGAAGTGCGGTTCCTAAGATAATTTTAATAATTTTTAATTTTGAGAAAGATCTCTCCGCACTTGCAACGCTAACGGGTAAAGTTAGGTATAACATTAAGGCTGTTATGGTGTTTGGAAAACTGCTAGAACCTGTAGATTTGGAAAGTACTAGATATTCTAAAATTGTAAGATACCGTTAACATTTTTTAATTCATCACAAATAAGTCTATTATTTTGAGTGTAGTAAGTTTTATACCTATAGCATCATTTAAATCTTTGTAGTAAAATTTTTGCAATTGTTTTGCCTTAGATAAAATATCGTCTGCAGTTAAATTCAAAAATACATTAGGTTCTAAGAAATTAAACTTTTCGTTTACATGAAAAAGCGATTTAAAACGATTCGACAGCTGTGAAATTATAATATCCATTACGCGATAAAATACATTTATTTTAAATTTAAATTCTTCATCATTAAATCGATAATCATTGGATAATTCATCGTAATGCTTTTTATTTTTGGTTGCCTTTTTTATAAATTCCGGTTTAATATTCCATTGCCCTGCTTCCTCCTTGATGTTGGAATAGTTATTTCTTGTTTCCTTGAAAATTTTAAAGTTTTTGAAATAAGAGTTATCTGATTAATATTCGCCTTTTCACTCTGAGCAGTTTGTGAGAGCTTGTTAAGCTCTTCTAGAATTTGACTTAAAAACACTTAAAAAATAAAATTAAAATTATCCATGCTAGTTAATATTTGCTTTGCGTCATTTCGTTCATCTGTTTTTTTGATATCATAATAATTTTATTAAGAGACATTACTATATCTTTATACCGAATTCTTATGGCAGCTAAAGATTTTACTCGATCCGCCCAACGTGTCGGATTTAAGCGTTTCAATTGTGTGAAATTTTCTTTAAAAACAGAAAGCCAATTCCATCTTACTATACTATTAGCAAAAATGTATATATGTTTTCTAAAAGTAGAAAAACGATTCTATTTCTTTTATACCTTTAACGGCATCATTTATGACTAGATTTAAGTTATGGGCACTACAGTGCATATATAAGGCTGCAGGCTCTATGTTTAAAATTCTCTTTGCACGCCAGAATACGTACCGCTCATAACGTTAGCTCCATCGTAGCCCTGCCTCTACATTTATTTATATCTAATTGCATGTTGGTTAAATTGCTTAATATAGTATTACATAGTCCTTCAGCAGATTGGGACTCTACTTTTGTAAAACCCACAAAAGTTTCACAAATATCTATTTTGGTTACCTCTCCCAAGCTGTCTTTTTAAAATCAATATATCTTACAATTTTACTTAATTGATCAATCTTAGTTATATCCTGTGTAGTGTCTATTATGATTGAGAAAAAGGAGCGGATCTAATTTTATTTAATAAAATATTTTTAAGTGTGCGCTTAAAGTATTAATAATATCGTTTTGAATTTTTGGGAAAGATATTTAATTGAACCTTTGGGTCGTTCAAGCACTTTTTGTAATATAGGATCATAGTTACTAATTAAATGAACTAAACTTAAGAAATTACCGTTGTAACTGTCTTTTGAATCAGAAAAACTTTCTCTATGTCCTCGAAATGACAGCATGCGCTGGGATAGTGTTAAAGTAACATTGAAAAGTCTGTGTAAAACATTTTTCCAAAATTCAGTTTCTTGTTTTAATAGTAGAGTATCTTTCTTATCTATGGTATAATTTTTTCCACATATCGTAAATAAAACAACAAGTTAAATGAGATTGAGCAAGCAAATGCTCTTTAATTTTTTGATAAACCCTGCCAATCATTAATTCCGGTCGTCCAACTTGACCTTACTGAAGCAAACAGCCAACATGGTTGACAATAAACACAATTTTTAATTTAGAATAACACAACCACCCATTTGAATTGTGTGGTAAGTTTAACGTATTGCTTTTATTTTCGCTTGCAGTTATTAAGTAATAATAGTGAACTGAAAAACTTCTATTTTATTATCTTTAGGAAACGCACCATCTGGTCTACACAATCCGTAATTAATTATTTCTTTTCTTAAATTGTCATGTTGTAAAACATTGATTTTTAAAAATGTGCAAAATCGGTTGGATATTCTTTCGTCAGATCCATAGATAGTTCATTAAGTGAAAAGTACTACTCACATTTACCTCTGTAATTGTAGTGGTATCTAGTTCCAAATTTCTATCGCGGCCGTCATTATGTGATGTACTTGCGCCCTGGGTGAGAGTTTTTAAAATTGTTGACGACTGCTGTTCGTCTGTAGCGGAACTAGTAGATGCTACTGTCGAAAGCCCAATTTCTTTCATAGATTGTTCTTGTTTTCGGACTCTTTAGAAGTAAAAAGGAACTTATTTTTGGAATCTTGCTCTTTGATTCTTCCAATAGTTTCCTTTTCGTTTTTTGCAGCGCCGCTTGTAGTGCTCATTGTATATTATTTCCTGCAATTTTGAATGAAATTAATTATAATGTAATTAGATAAGTAATAATTATTTAAAAGCCTTTTGAAATTACAAATAACACATACATACTTTGCTTTAAATGCTTTAATTAACAAAATATAAATGATTTTTATTGAATGCTTAAAGATTTATTTATATGTATTTCTCAGCGCGACTTCAACTATGATCAAATCAATAGTAGTTTAATAAAAATAGATATAAATACTTACGTTTAAATATGAAAGACCTCCTGTAATACGAACACAACACTATTGAGTAAAACGTACTGGAATGCTTTTTTACTTCCTTTCCGTTATATATAATGCAGCTAATGCAAATACGTTGCAACCAGCTGACTAGAAACCACAAAATGAATTTCTTTCTAGTATTATATTTTCAGAAAGCGAAGGTTACTAAGCTACCTGCCATCCTGTGAATCTGTACTGTACAGACAATAGCCCTTTTATTCCTATTTAAAATCCCACAAACCAAACTAACCCTACTATACGTCGTTTAATAATGCTTTACCACTTTATACAACTTATCACTTAAGAATAATATAGACATCTTTGTTATTAAAGTTTACAGTCTCTTTCATCTGTTTATTAACCCTTACAAAATAGGACAGAACGGATAGAAAGAAGAAAGGATGCAGGCTGCAGGTGGTGTTCAGTATTTATCTTAATTATTATTTCTTGTATTTCAGCAGTTCCTAGTAGTAACATCAAGAAAACGTTCGTTAACCTGCGGTTTCTGAATTATCTGCAATATTTTCTTGACCGTTTCTTACCTGCCAAATACGTTGAAGATGAATAAGTTGAGTTTATTATCGTTTGGGCCTTCTTGCACTTGGGGCCCCCCCGCATAGCGGGGGCTGGCAGGGGTGTAGTTACGCCACTGTGGTACGCACATATTACTCGTAGAGTGCTTAATCTATACACGGAAGAAATTTTATGGCAGTTCGATTCTATTTTTACCGAATTAGCCCAAATTGAAGTTCCATATAAAATTATAGATGTAACAACCGATTTTGCCTTTGATTTTCAAGCGATGGACATTCATGTATTATATGTTGTACGGTTTATTCTCCTAAATCGCATGTACATGTTGGGTTATCTATTATTTTAAATTTATTGAAGTAGCTTTTTATCCTACCGCGGCCGCTTAGAATTGTTTTAGGTTTGCAGAGATCGGAAGTTTTAAATGCAGTCAATCAATTATTGTTCGAAAGAATGTTTTAGTTGTTGTCCCTTTTGTTGTGTTATGCTATTCCTTTTGCCATTTCGCCGTACTACTTTTTTGTGCTGTATTCTTAATTGAAATTTTGGGAATTCTATTGAAACTAATATTGATGGAATTGGCATTTCCTGCTTCGACAGCCAACAGATTTGCAAGCTTAATACCAACGTGTTTGTCATTGTAATCAAAGTGACATATACTTACTAACCATCTATTTCTTTGCATATATAGTATTTGCTTTCCAATCTTTTCTATTACATATTCGTGATTATGCCCTTCTTTTATTAATTTTATTATAGCTTTATTGTTAGTCCGAATTACGAGAATTTTTTTGAAATTCTTCTGTTAGCAAAGTGTTATAGGTTTTTATTGCAGTTCAGATTGCAAATTGTTCTGCTTGCATTTTTGAACATAATGCATTTAATCTACATTTGATTTTAGTGACTGGTTCTTCATTTTTATAAATAGCAATTCCTGCTCCAACTCCTTCTGCTTTTTTACTTCTGGATGTGTCAATTTCAATGAAAAATTTTTGTGGTTCATTTTCGAACTTTTCTTCAAAAATGAATTTTTCTATTTGGCCTGGGTGATTCCATTTACTATAATTCATTGGGGTATCGTATGGTATATTATTGTTTGATAGATTTTTTGTTGTTTCATATATAAATGATGTTCCTTCTAATTTTAATGTTATAGGAGATAGTCTTGCAATGATGCATAAAGCTTCATAAGATATAGTTCGAAATCCTTTTGCAATTTTTATGTTGATAAGCCTTTGAACTCTGTTTAATAGTATCTAGTTCCTTTTTTCTTTAATGCACTTTTTCAAATTGAGACTTCATATGATATGATGGGAAGGAATGCTGCCTTGTATATTATTTCTAATGCTTTTTGTTTTAATCTCCATTTGATTTTAACCGATCTAGAAAGTATATGAACAACTTTCATGCAGGTATCTGTTATATAATCGATATGTATATCAAATTTAAGTTTTTCATTTATATATATCCAAGTATTTGATTGTATTTACCTGTTTAATTGGTAAATTATTTAGGTAGATGTTGATTTTTGTAAATTTTGATTTTCTTTTCCTAGAAACTAGCACGACTTTTGATTTCTTTTCACTGAAGTTTGTTTGGTTATTTTTAGCCCATTTCATAATCTTCATAATTTCAATATTCATGTAATTTTCTGCTTCTAGTGCATTTGAACCACTGTTAAAAATAAGTAAGTGGTCTGCAAATGCAATAGCTTTAGTAATTTTTTGAATACTTGATATTTAAAAAAGAATTATACTGTAGATTCCAAAAACCCGGACCACTGTATGATTCTCGGGAACATCCTGTAGATAATTTTTTTCAATTTTTACTTTGCAACTTCAAGTGTTGCAAATCTATTATTAAAATACCTTTTTGTTAAGTTAAAATGATTCGCAGGGCATTTGATGTCACCAAGGTCACCAAGCTGCGTCAAGAGCACCTTTAACATCAAGACTTATTACAATTACATCTCTCTTCAAGTTGATATTATTTTCTAGAAGTCTAGTAACTTCCAAAACGGCGTCAATAGTACATTTTTCAAGCATGAAGCCATACTGATTTGGGTTATGTAAATTCTTTGAATGGAGATGATAAGCTATTCGATTTATCAATAAATTTTCTAAAATTTTTCCTTCAATGTGTATTAGGCTCATTGGTCGAGATTTAGATATGTCATTGGAGCTGTCTTCGCCAGATTTTAATAATGGGACGATGACTGCTTTCTTTCATTCTTTTGGAAAATAAGATCTCTTCAAGCACGGATTATATATTTCTGTGGTAAATTTTGGAAATCATTTAAATACTCCTAGTAGTATGTCGCTAGTGATTTAATTGCTTCCGGGTGCTTTTTTAGGATTCATATTTGTACCTATATATTCTATTTTTCCTGCGTTAAATTTTTCGTCATCTGTTGTATTGATTTTCGTGTCTACCTCTTTTGTAATGTTTTTGTGATTCTTGTCATCTTCTTCAATTTTGTCCTCAGGTATGAAATGTTCCATCATGTATTGTAGAGTTTTGGTAATATCTTTTGTAAACTCACCATCATGTTTTTAGATAGTTGTAAGTATGAAATCTTTTTATGCTTTACCTCTAATATTTTATATACAATATTCCAAGGATTTCGGCCATCTGTCAGATTACAGTATTCTTTCCATTAACTTACTTTTTCTTGTCTCATTTTTTGTTGATATTTTTTTTTCTTCTTCTGTATAGATTGATTTACCTTGAAGTCTTAAATCCCCATTTATTTTTGGTTTTGGTACCTTAGTCTACAAGCATTTATTCGTTTATGTAATATCGTTATGGAACCGTTCTACCATTAATTTGCTTTTGAATTTTGAATTTATGGAATGATTGGGAATATCCATTTTGTAATGCTACTTCACATTTTTGTTTATGCGTTCCAAGATCTGACATGTTTATTGTTAAGCTTTGTAAATGGTTATCTATTTGTAAAGTTTTGTTTGGTTCTAAATTACTATTAGCAATTTTGTTGTCTTTGAACACAGTAATTGCTTTTTCTTGTTAAATGTAGCACGACCTTATGCTAATCATTATTTTATATCTTTGGCGTATTTCCCTTCTTACGTTATTTGGCTGCCTAGGTAGCAGAAATCCTAAACCTCTTCTTCTTCTCGTTTTCTATTTGTATTCTAATTTTAAATTTAATTCCTCTTCTTTGCATACTAGTACTTTAATTTTATTTTTGTTAATTTTCATACCGTATCTCTCAGTTGGAAGTGTTGCCATTTCATTAAAAGTTGCTTCTAACTCTCCATTGCTAGATGATAATACAGCTACATCATATGCAAATCTAAAACTTATCAATTTTTTATCCCTGCATAATAATTCCAAATGTTTTCATGCATTTGACAGTATTTTCATTGACTTTTCGATGTTCAAGTTAAAAATTAACGGGGATTAACTAGTATCTACTTTTCTACGTTCCTGCTCTAATTCTTATACAGCTGTTTGCCCTATGTATAAGCTATGTACCATCCATCTATCCCTAAAACTTATTCCAATCTTTTTAAGTATTTCAAACACTTTTTTCCATTTTACATTGTCGTATGCTTTTTCCAAATCCACAAACCCCACATACACGCGTTCTCTTTTTCTATTGTCTTCTCCATTACCAGCCCCAGAGCTAAAATAGCCTCCCAAGTTCCAATATTTCGCCTAAATCCAAATTGATCTTCTCCTAGTACTTCTTCAACCCGTTTTTCCACTAGTCTTTGCACAATTCTAGTTAATATTTTTGACACGTGTGGTGTCAAATTTATTTTATGAAAATTTTCACATCTATCCGCGTCTCTCTATTTTGGTAAAGTGACTATGATAATACGTTTGAAATCTGTAGGTTTCCTGCCTGTCTCATACATATAGCTTGCAAGTTGGAAGAGACGTTTTGTTACTGCTTGTCCAGCGGCTTTTCGAGTTTCTGCTTGCACCTTATCTGTATCCAGCGCTTTACCATTTTGAGACCATTTAATGCTAATTCCAACTCATCTCTAAGTATAAGATACCCAGTTCATCGTTTTCAATGGCTGATTCCTTTTCTAGTGCTTATAGTTCCTCTCCTGCATATAAATTCTCTATATATTCTTAGCACCTAACCATTTTTTTCTACATTTTTTATAATGTTTTCTTCCGCGCCTTTTATATTTGTGTTATACGATTTTATATTCCTAAAATTCATTCTAATTGGCTTGTATCTTCGTCTATCTTTCCTATTTACATCATAACTCGTAACTCTTTGCACTTTTCATCAATCCATTGCTCTTTAGCTTTACTGCATTTGCGAATAATTTCCCTTTTTATTGCTTTGTATCTCTGTTTTACAGCTTCGTCTGGTCTGTTTCGTTATTTTTGTCTTTCTTCTATTAAATTCATAATATTCTTTGTTATCCAAGGTTTCGTATTATTTCTTTGTGTATACCCCAGAATATATCTGGCCGCCATGTCTAACTGGATTCATTGTTACTTCTTTGTGCTTCTACTTCCTTACTGTAAGAAATTTTCTCGATATCTTTCAGCAATTCATTCTCAGAGTGAAAGTACCTTTTTTCGTTCCTTTTTCCTTAACTTTGATACAATTTTTGAAACCGTTTTAAGTACACACTCTGTTAGCTTCATCTCTAGCATCTTTCACCTTTTATACATAAAATTTTAGAAAAGCAACCAACAATAGTTCTTTATGATACAAGTGTGTGAAGTAGGGCTTTTATGCACGAATTGCGAGGTTTAAGGCACGAGCCGTAGGCGAGTGCCTTAATCGCAAGGAGTGCATAAAAGCCCTTCACACACATGCATCATACAAAATTTTATCTACGAACTAATTTGGAACGTATAATATACTTCTCAATTACATAACTTTTGTACACGAAATTTGCAAAATATAACACAATTTCATTTTGTTCGCTCAGAAAAAAAGTGCGATGGTAAAATTCGGACAATTGCTAATATTACCGATTACAATTATTACTCGTCTAGGGCTCTTGCCTTAGTACAAAGAATGCATTTAAGTCCTGATACATATTATATTGCACAAAAATTTATCTGTAAACTAATTTTAAAGCAAAATAATAAAAAACTTATTTCACAGGAATTACAATATATGTTTAACCCAAGATCAGTTTATTTACTCAGAATTAATAGTGATCGTCAAATTTGGGCAATTGATACTATTACTTATTATGACGCAACTTTTTTCATTAGCTTGTTCATTCATTGCATCCATCGTATATGTATAAGAGGTTGATGATTCTTGAGTACTTCTTCCAAACATCTTTTTTGTTGTTTCTTTTTTAGTTTGCAAAGAATTTTCTACGTAACCCTCTGCGACGGTGGAGGATTTCCATCTACCATGCCGTTTGATTGCAGAAATATCCTCACCAGAATCTGCCAATAAGGAAGCGGTCGATCTCCTGACAGAATGCCAGTATAGCTTTCGGAACATGGAAGATTAAGAAATTTTGCAATCAGAGAAGGAATTTTGCCAAATTGGTTGATACCGACGGGCTGCTTTGTACACTTATTATTTCTGTAAAAGACAAGAACACGTTTATCTACAACTAATATGTAACATACGTGCTACACCTGTGGTTTTTGCAGTATAATGTTATATATTAACCATGCTAGGGAATAATGCGAGCAGAGGGAATAATGGCTTTCTATTCCCTCTTATAGACCAAGTGAAAAATAATATTATTAAATCCCAATACCTTTCAAATTTAAAACACACGTCAAATGCCAGATATCAAATACTATGTCTCAATACAATAACACGAGCAACTAGCCGTTTTGGTTTTCGCTAATTTATTGTAGAATTTTGATAATTTGGAAAGTCAAGCAATATAAATTACGCTCTCTCATACTGATACTTAGTTGTAGATAAAGTATAGTATACGTGTCGCTATAATAAAGGTCACTATTCCCTCGGATGATTACTACACTCGCTCGCTTCGCTCGCTCGTGTAGCAACTTTCATCCTCGGGAATAGCCTTCATTATAGCCTTGTTGTATAATATACTATTATGATTTGTTTGTGGTCGTAAATTGGCATATTTTCGATATTTGTAAAAAATTTGGAATTTTATCATTGTTGTTAACAACAGGGGAAGTTCTTGGTATTTTGGTTTTGCATTCTCGGATAGTGATTATTAAAGCACTTCTAGCGTCTTGAATGTTGTCTATTAGAATTTCCGCCAATTCCTGTCGTCGGCATGCCCCACAAATTCCAAATATTACCGCAACCTAAATATTTATATAATTATATAAAACATAATCTTTGATTTTCTTACTTTTATCATCAGAAATTTATCATCCGGTTCTTCACTAATAAATTTTTAAATTTTTTGCAGGTTAAAAATTTTCGACTTTTGGGTTTATAGTTTTCCGCTGTTCGTTTTAAAAAGGTAATCAGTTTACTAAATTTACTTAGGTGAATGTAGTTATTTATATTGAAAGTTGCCTTTAACTTCGAATAATGGAACCATAGAGTCGATGCTTTACAATCGTTGGACTTCTCCAAAAAATAAGCAATGAAAACATTTTCTGTATAATGTTTTACTTCTCTTCCGTTGCATCAATTTATGAATTCGCTATATGTATTCATATAGAGCTTTTTGGATTTTGCCGGTAGCAAATTTGATGTTGTCGTTTGTACAAATGTCCTCATCCATAAACAATTGATTATTTATTAGCTTCTTCAATACCTGAAATAGCTATTAGAGGCCTTTAAATCCAAGATAAATTATTCTTTCTTACCGAATGCCCAGCTAGTCTAGAATATGACGCTTAATTTAGAGTTTCTTGTTAGGTCTCATAGCTAACTTTGTTATTTAGAAATCGTATAATAATACGAGTCCGTTTAATTTACATTGATTTTTTACGCACGATATGCCTTTTTATACACGATTATATTTAATATGAAACTTCACACACAATAAACTAGGTATAAATATGTCCGTTTTTGTACGTGAGTAGATAAATAATCTTAATTTTTTGAGTTACACAGAATATAACTAAGAACGTGTGAAGTTCTTGTAGGAACCTAATATTTAATAAATTTTGCATAACTTAAAGTCAAGACGCCATTAGGAAAATCGCAATATCACTGTTGCGTGGTTGATTATCTTGGGAAAGTCATTATAATGCATCACAAAGTTGAAGGACCTGGCGTTTTCATATAATTGATAGTTTTGTTTTGTTTAAACGTGAACTGATTGCTTAGAACGAATAACTAAAAGATTTTATCTAGAATTGTGTAAAATGGCGGATAATAGATGCTAATTTTATGCTAAAGGAAGGAAGCTGAATAATTCCCCGGCTACTGCTTGGACTGCAAGCCTGAAGAAAGCATAACCATTGCCCTTACAGCGCACAAGTTTTATTCCAGATATTAACAATTGCTTTGTTGTTTTAATTTATTTCATGCTGATGAGGTATCTAAATGATACTCTCTTAGTTGTATTTTAGTGATTAATATTCATAAATGGGTAAGTGTATTTAATGGACAAGCATTCTACTCCCCCAGCTAGAAACCTCGAATATTACCGCTTAAATATTCAAACGTTTCGTGACTCTAAACTTGGTTACCTTCACAATTTGTTAATCATGGCGGATTCCTATAATGACTACCTTTGAATCTGAAATTTATATAACGAGACTAGAAGCCACTAATGGTTGAAGAATTTATTAGATAACATGATATCCTAAAACGCTAGTTTATAGATATTATATTTCAGTGTCCTAAGGATGCTACTGTTGGCCTCCAAATAGTAGTTATGAAAACGATTTCATTATAAAATTGAAGTGGAAATTTAATACTGCTTGCGTAGAGAAATCGTTTCATATAATATATTATGTCTAAAAATTCTCTACAAAGGAAAGGGATAAAGCAAGAAGTAATTTCCCTTTTTAAGCATCACAGCGACTTTAAAAAAAATTAACTAGGGAAATATATTTTATAAATGATATAAAGCGGTCGAATGTGTGAACGTTGAAATATATTTAAAGTACCTAGAATCGCTATACGTATCTTATAAATTGCTCAACCTGCAGAAAAATTTTTAAAGAAGCCCAATCGTTCAGAGTTCAAATATAATTCAGGTTACAAAAGCTACACTGTTCATGCTTATGCCCTTATTTGACTATTAGGAGACAACTAATTATGAAAGACGCCAGAGTAACATGAATCCAACTAGATTATTATCTACCGTCTTAATAGAAGTGAATAAGAATATATAGGGTGTACACAAAAGTTGGGAATAAATTAAACAATCGATTGCTTGTAAAAAATACATTTTTTCTGTGACGGGAGAAAAATTTGACTTATAATGTTTCTTTACAAGTAACAAAATGCCACTTTTTATGAATTTACTTTTTTCCCCGGGAAAAAAA